>JALPQD010000324.1:2187500-2830385 GCA_023101885.1 Typhlomys cinereus | reverse complement strand
CCTCCAGCCAATCCCTAGCCTTGAAACTGTGCCTCAAGGAAGCCCCCTTGCATAGCGCTCCCAGGCCCTGAATTTTCCGCCAGACTCCATGAATTAGAGCAGATGGAGAAAACTGAAGCCAGGCCGAGAATCAAGAGCACAGACCACAAAGGGGAAACCCTGGCTCCTCCCTTCTCCTCCCTTCTACTGCTTAGAAATACAGACCAATTAGCTCTTGCCTTGAGCTTATGCCTCCTTGAACCTTCCAGTGGCATTTACTGGAAGTGCAGAGCTGAGTCACTCACGCTGAATGAAGTTCTGTAATTCTGTCTTCTGTGGTGCAGAACTGGAAATGACCCAGCTTTCCTCTCTAATGGAAGCTGCCCTATAAAACCCTTATTTGTGGTTTCTCTAGAACCTTTTCCACTAAGCTAGAAGACATTAGAATCCAATTTACCAATATCAACGTATTGGCAATAATGAAAATTAGAACCCTGTATTGACCTCTAAGTACGTATGTTCATGCTTGTAAGTGGAACCTTCTTACCTGGGTCCATTTCTGTCAGTGGGGGTGGCTCTGAGGTATTCGCATGACCAGACTTCAATGGTTGAGCTTCAAGTACATCTTTTGACCACAGTTTGCTCTTAGAAAGCTGAAGTCATCTGAATGGATGGATGGAGCCAAGTGGTGCTTCCTGACACTTGCCGCCCCTCAGAACCAAACCCGAGTTCCAGCAGTTATACCAACTTACAAGACACAGAATGAGGCCACAGCCAGCGCCTGTCCAACTGCCACTTCCAAACAGGGAAGTCCTCCTTCTGAGACTAACCACAGCCTGGCTGTTCAGACAGCACACATTTGCATCTTCCGACACGTCTGCATCTTAAAACAAATTTTTTAAATGAGAATGTTTTCTGGGTTGCTTCTTACTCATTAGGTACAAGAACAAATGTATGGCCACAATTATGAGTTAATGATGGTGCAGGGTTGATAATCAAGTCTGTAGTAAAGAATGTTCGTGGGGTCCCTTCCTAAAATCTGAGATGGAAGAGATTCCAGTGGTGCATGTTGAAGACAAGAGTCTAATAGAATTATGCTAGGCTAAAAGTCAGGCTATTCCCTGAAACTTTCAGACCAATTGTAGTTGAGTAAACATGTGTCATGTGATCAGTTCCACCAGATCATTTTAGAAAGAGAAATAAGTAGGAAGGCGCTTGAGGAAAAGAAAAACATTTGGAACAAAGGTAAGTTTAAAGACATGAATCACAAGAGATGCAGTAGGTGTGGGTAGAAGAGGGAGAATAAATCAGGAGAGAAACTGTGAGCAGTGCAGTAAGAAATGTGGGGGCAATGATGAAGTGGAGAGGGGCTGTTGCAAAGAACTCTCTAGAAGCGAGCGGCATTGCTGCAGCCCTGTCACGTTTGGTGAAGTTTCCATAAAGTGCAGTCACTTGCTTGAGTAGGTGATAAATTCCATGTCAGCCAAGCAAATGGAAAGTCACCTCACTAAAATTGCACTTAGACTAGTGGACAAAGTTAATCAAAGTAGAGTCCTCCTGACCCCAAAGGTGAGCCTGAGGAAGCAGGGCATGAAGAGACTTTATAAGATTTTGGTTAAAAGGACCACAATTCCATGGAGATTAAGAGGTTAAACTCAACCCAGGGGTTGATGGGGGCAGATATGTGACTTGACGGTGGTGACTCTGATGGATGGTATGAACTGTCAACTTGTCGGGACCTGGAGTCACGCGGGAACCAAGCCTCCATGCACATATGTTAGGAGTAAGGTTAGCCTCTGAGAATGCCTGTGAGGGGCTGTCTTGATTGCATAACCAATGTGAGGGTCTATCTTGACTATGGATAGATGGGTTCATTCCCGGGCAAGGAAGCCTGGGCTGTGTAAAATGGAGAAGTGAACTGTACACTGTACGTATCCATCACCCTCTACTTCCTGGCTGTGGACGGCGTGACGTGACCAGCTGCTCACGCTCCTCCTGCCTTGATTCCCCACCACGAGGGACTGCGTCTCGACCTGGCAGTCACACAAAAGTCTTTCTCTCTGAAGTTGCTTTTCTCATGTATTTTATCACAGCAGAGAAAAGCAAGTACAGCAGCGACAATCGTCATGACTTTGCTAACGGCAAACGTGATGATGATGGTGGTGGTGGTGGGGATGGGGATGAGGATGAGAGGATGGAAGTGTAATCATAGTGGCAGTGCTGGTGATGATGGAGATCACAGTGATGATGATGATGATGGCTGAAGATAACAGTGCTGGTGGTGATGATGCCAACCATGATGACTGTAAAGAGGATGGTGTCAGCGATGGTGGTAATGGTTAATAGTAGTGGTGAAAATAATGAAGATAACGGGGGTGAAGAAGGAAAATAGCAGCCAGTATCTCTGAGCACTTAGCTGCGTGCTAGATCCATAATGCCATCACTGAGTTATTGAATTGCACCTTCACTGTGTGGGAGATGAAGTCCTTACTCTGTGAGTCTTTGCTCTGTGAGTCCTTGCTGTGTGAGGAGTCTTTGCTCCATGCGTCTTGCTCTGTGAGTCCTTGCTCTGTGAGTCCTTGTTCTGTGAGTCTTTACTCTGTGAGTCCTTGTTCTGTGAGTCCTTGCTCTGTGAGTCTTTACTCTGTGAGTCCTTGTTCTGTGAGTACTTGCTCTGTGAGTCCTTGTTCTGTGAGTCCTTGCTCTGTGAGTCCTTGTTCTGTGAGTCCTTGCTCTGTGAGTCTTTACTCTGTGAGTCCTTGCTCTGTGAGTCCTTGCTCTGTGAGTCCTTGTTCTGTGAGTCCTTGCTCTGTGAGTCCTTGCTCTGTGAGTGAATCTTTGCTCTGTGATTCCTTGTTCTGTGAGTCCTTACTATGTGAGGACTCCTTGCTCATGAGTCTTTGCTCTGTGAATCCTTATTCTGTTTGTAGGTAAGAACAGTTGTCCAGATGCTTGAGGAAGAGTGAGGTAGAAGAGACTCAAACCCAGAGTTCCCAGTCACTCTTCATTTTGCTAACATGCCCACCCACAGGACACAAACAATATAGGGGAACCAGGGACTTTGCTCTGTTTATGACTCGGGTTACATTTGTCAGCATAGCAGGAGAATTCACACCAACATCAGGAGCCAAGGAAACTTCCACACCATATCCCCAGGCATTGCGGAGAGAGGGGTGTACTTTCTTGATGGCAACATTCCTACTGGCTGATGTGTCTAACTACTGAACCAGTTCTCTCCATCGTTCCCCTGCCCAGGGAATGAACCAACCATTGTGGAACAGGCCTTTCCACATCCATGGATAATCTCCACAAGTGTGCTCAGAGATTGCCTTAATTAAATGAAATTTCATATTGTAGATCCAGCCCTTAAATTTCAAGGTGATACCATGTATCTATTCAATACATTCAGATGGACCTAATAGTGGAGAATTTTTACTTGTCTGAAAAATAAGAAGTCAGTGACCTTGAGATAAAGCCTTTGCTTCACAAGCAAAAGGACCTGCGTCCGAACCCCAGAGCACATGCTAAAACACTGAGGCCTGGAATTCTAGCCTGTTACCTGGAGCCTGGGAAACCTCAGAGCAAATAAGGAGTTAGAACAACTCAGGATGGTTCCCAAAATTACCCTTGGACTTTCACAGTCACACACACTCAAGTGCCCTCATACACACACACACACACACACACACACACACACACACACACACACACACACATACACTCTTTCTCTCTCTCTCTCTGTCTCACACACACACACACACATACACTCTTTCTCTCTCTCTCTCTCTGTCACACACACACACACACACACACACACACACACACATTCAAAACTTTAAAAATAATGTGTCAGTAGCCAATGGGAACATAGTTCTAGAAATCACAGGGCGAGCCCCATTCCTCTGCTGTGAGACCAAGTCCCTGCAGAGAGCCACCGGGACTAAGACCCACGTAAGAACAATGAGAGTGCGTGCTCTTCAC
Source organism: Typhlomys cinereus (assembly GCA_023101885.1). Classification (NCBI taxonomy): domain Eukaryota; kingdom Metazoa; phylum Chordata; class Mammalia; order Rodentia; family Platacanthomyidae; genus Typhlomys; species Typhlomys cinereus. The sequence continues at coordinate 2,826,425 of JALPQD010000324.1, read as the reverse complement.
TGTGAGGGAGAGCTGTGCCCTGGCCAAACAGCAGAGAAGAGACACAAAGGCAGGAGTGGCACGGGAGAGGGAACGTGCAGGGAACCTTGGGAGAGGTTGCACCAGGCAGAAGGAACAGAAATTCAGTAAAGGCCACAGCACAGCTCCCCATCGCAGTCCACCGTCCTTCCTGTCACTCTTCCGTCCTGAAGGAATCTTCCTAAGACAGGTGCCTCCCACAGCAGGGTTTCCAGACAAAGTACAGGATGTTCCGCTATGCTTGAGTTTCATGTGCGCGTGATAAAACAATCATGTCTCTTGCAATGCCGGAAATTAAAATTTGTCTGTGCCTTCTGTCTCTATTTTCAGTGTCTGGCCGTGTGGCCTTCAACAGACCTTTCTCTCTGTTGCTTTTCGTCTTCTCCATCTTATGACCAAAAGAAGCCGAGTAACTAGCAATCCACTGTTTCCAAAAGCAGATTCTCCAAGAAGGATCTAGTAAAGATGGGGTTGCAGTTATTCTGCATGCTTGTTGATAAAATCATTACAAGACAGTTTAAGGGAACAAGATTTATTTTCTCCTACAATTGTCTGGTTACAGTTCTTAGTTCAGGGACTGAGGGAAGTGGCCACACCATATCCACTTAACAGCTGAGAGAGGGACAATCCTTACTTGCCAGAGCAACATATCTGGTCAAGTATATACAAGGATGCCAACTTTCTCAATGGTCTCCTTCATTTTATTCACCTGCTGAGGGACTGATCCCTCCCACCATGGGCTGGGCCTGATCCACCAACTAGACAATCTCTTGAAGGTTCCCTCTGGACGTAACTCAACTACTAAATATCTACAAATGTGCCCAGAACTAGAACTTTCAACTGTTAAATTGACACCTGTATCTAACTATTATACTTCATTCCTTATCAACTTGACACAAAATATAGCACTTTTAAATTATAACTTCAATCCTTGTCCACACAAGTGTTAAATTATCTTATAAAAACATTTAATTTTAATAATTCTAAAAGTCTAAAATTAAAAGTTTTCATGACCCAATTTTAAAATATCAATCATTAAAAGTTCAGTATTAAAATGTTGAAACTGAAAGTCTCTTTAAAAAAATATCCCAAATCTTTTCACCAGAAGAGTCTACCAAGTCAAAATAAATTGAGTACTTTTTGACACAGATAAAATACCAAAATAGAAGTATCGTAACAATGAGAAAGCTTCAAATTAAGACCAAAGCCCAGCAAATCAAATACCACATTCTATACTTCAATGTCCATCTTCTGTTGCTCATCACAGTCGCAGTGGCTCAAAGATTCTGGACAATCCCAGTCCTTCTTTGCAGCTCAAAGTTGTACAAACAGTTTCTGCAGACCACTCACAGCCATACTCAGTGCACCTCCCACGGTTCTGGCATCTCCAGCAATACTATGGGCTTGCCTCTGCAGCTATGCAAGCTTCACCTTCCTTTGCAGGTCTCCAAACCGTGACTTGGTACCAAGCTTCAACTGCTTTTCACGAACTCCTTAATTGTGCATCAAAAGCACTACCTCCTGAGCAATACTGACAAACTCCGCGGTGAGTGAAATGCAGCTTGGTCCACTTGAACCATAGTTGCAGCAACTTTTGCATTTTAACACTGAAAAAGCCCTTTTTCAGGCAGCCAAACTTTTAAAGTGCATGGACTGGCTTGAGCTTGGGCCTTTGGCCTGAAGGGATCCAGGCTTTCAAGCCATGGAGTCTCCAAATGGTGGCATCCGTTCCTTTCACGGTACCTGTGCAAAGTGCCAGGTTTTCTTTCACTGATGTTCTTGGTCCAACAGCAGCAGGTGTTTCTGCTGCCTGCCCTTTCCGAATCTAAAGCTTCACACCCGTCAGCACAGCTCTCCCCTACCAAGCAAACCAGTCCATCCTCTTTAAGTTCAACTTACAGAATTCCATGTTCCCTTCATCATAAACTGGGCCCACACCATCCACAACTCTCTCAGTATTTCCATTATCCAACTGGCCCACTGAACGCTGCAGAACTGTATTTTTAATACACAGACTCAAAAACTTCAAACATTTCAAAGTTTCTCTAACAAAACCATTTAAAATCCACATAGACAATTTATCAGCAACACCTCACTTCTGGCACCAAATTCTATTGCAGTTACCCTGCATGGTTGTTGATAAAATCATGACAAGACAGCTTAAGGGAATAAGATTATTTTCTCTTGCAGTTGTCTGGTTACAGTTCTTAGTCCAGCTTGGCAGGAGAGCATGCACCATCACCAAAGGACTGAGGGAACTGGACACACCATCTCCACCCAACAGCTGAGAGAGGGATGATCCTTACTTGCCAGACCAGTATGTCTGGCCAGTTATTCAGAAGAATGCCAACTTTCTCAAACACCTCCCTCCCTTTTATTCACCTGACCGGGGCCTAGTCCCACCACCATGGGCTGGGTCTTCCCATCAGCTAGACAATCTCCTGCAGGTTGCTCTGGGCTTAACTCTACCACTAATTCTCTACAAAGGTGCCCAGAGCTCAGAGGACACCTGTGCCTGACGATGACAGATGGGCAGCACAGACCCTCAACTGTCAAGTGGACACCCGTGCCTGACGATGACAGATGGGCAGCACAGACTGGTCATCCACCTAATCTCATGAAGAAGTCGCCACCAGCTGCCCGGGAGTCTCTGAGTCTGAGGGAGGGAGATGATCAACTTCCCATCATTCATTCACTCATTTGTTCACTCGACAGAGAAAGCGAGGAAGGTCCAGACTCACCACAGCATTTCAGGCCAGAGTGGAGGCGTGTAGAGTTCACATCTGCGATGCCAGTGGAGCGGGAAGTTCTGTTGCCTGGTGATGTCATGCTTAGTGCAACGAGGTAAGAAGCATATCGCATGCCAGCGTTGTGAAGTATCACACTAACATTGCGCACAGCTCATAATAGTTATAAGAATAGTAGGTGAGCTCAGGGTGAGAGTTCAGTGGTTAAAGCACATGCTGTGAAAGAAAAGGATCAGACTTCAGATACCCAAATCCCTTGTAAAGCATCAGGTGGGCGCGGTGATCTGCCTGAAACCCCAGCCTCCATAGACAGAGCCTGAGAATTCCCAAAAGCTGGGCACCAAGACTAGCCCTGGGGATGAACTCTTGGTTAGAGACTCCACCTCTGAACAGCCAGTCAGATGAACAGTCCAGGGTGGTTTCTGATACTGGCCTCTAGCCTCCACTTTCACACACACTCATATACACATGCACCTGCACACACACAAATGCCCATTTACATGTGAAGCATGATATACTCGTGCATGTGCCTCACACATGAACACATAAAATATTGAAAAAAATTAATAGATGAATAATGATGAGTGGCTATGTTATAGGCTTATGCAGTTACATGGCTTCTACTATTAGGGGTCACCATGTTTTCTGTTCTTAGTGGTCACCATCCTTTCTGCTATTGTTAGACAATGTTCTCTGTGCTTAGGAAAGAAGGGCAGCTGTTAAAAGTCCACAGAGCCTCTGCAGCTTGTCCTCTGTGTGTCTTCACTTATAAAGAGCTCATGTGGGGGGCCTGGCTTGTGTCACATAGCTGTACTCTGTGATGCTTGCACCACGGCCGGATCACTTAGCAGTGTGTTTCTGAGACAAAATCCTATCACTAAGGGAAGTCTGACTACTTCTTTGTACTGGCCAACCAATAAAGACCAGGGCATCTCCCGAAAACAAGTGCAATGACTTCACAAAATGCCCTGGATCTTCCATAATGAGACCCCCAGAGTTCCTCAGAGTGTGGCCTTATTTAGAAGTAGGGTCAGGACAGAGTTCAATAAGTTAAACCGAGGCCTGATCGCCTCGGGGCTCGGGCTCCAACCTGAAAGACCAAGCATCCCTAAAGAAGGACTAGGTCAGACGCATCCATGAAAGAAAAATGGCATCAGGACTCAGCAAGAAGGGAGAGTCTCAGTCAAAGGTTTCACAGGCCCAGGAACTACTGAGGTCCCCAGAAAGTGGAAAGAAAGAGGCATGGAGCCAGCCCTCCCTAGGACCCAGCCCTCCCTAGGACCCAGCCCGACTTGAGGAGCTTTCCTTGACCTAAGGCAGCTGGCCCACGGCACTTCGCATCGGCAACTCTAGGGGTGACAGACCCAATCATTTAACAGTGTGACCACTGGGGAGTGTGGAGGAGGAGGAGGGGCCAAGCTATGGATCCATTCCACGGGGCCTCTAGGCATCTCGAAGGCTGGGTCCAAGGAAGCCTCCTTGTCTTGGAAGCCAAATGAAAATAGTGTAAGGCCAGAGATGGCGAGACCCGTGAGCGCAGGCCAGTGGGCCTCCTCCAGGCGGGGGCTGGGTCACCAGCAAGACCCTCGATCACAAAATCTGGGCCTTGGTGGGGGGCAGAGACGCTGAGCAGCACGGCTTTCCCAGCAGCCGTGCTTCTGAGGCTGACATCTGATGAGATTACGGCGGTGATGCGATTACAGCGGCTCCTCCCAGCAAGCGTTGCAAGCGGAGCTAATAAAGACCAACAGCCGGCTGCACGTGGCGCAGAAGCCCGCCGCCACGCAGACCTCTGCTGAGTGACGCGAATAGTGCAGAAGAGGGGGGGTGCGCAGTCATCTTCCTCCAGCTCCGTCCCGGAGGATGGATGCCCCAATTCTAGAAGTCCCCCTCCTCCGGTGTTTCTTTTCTTTCTGGAAATAGCCCCAGAGTTGAAAAGGACGATGAATTTGGAAGCGACTCGAGGCTCCCGGCGCTCGGCTGCGGTTGCGACACTCAGCAGTCTCCTGGGCTGGAGCCTCCTGGGCTCCCACCGGGGACTCGCTCCAGGCTCTGAGTCAGGACTGTTCTCGGGACCGGGGTCCGTGAGACAGGACAGGGCAGGACAGGACCTGCCCAAGCGAAGGCGCTGGGCGTGCTGAGTACAACCGGGTCAGGTATGAGGGACGGAGGAATGCCGAGTGGCCACTGGAAACAGACTCCTCTTGTCCGGAGGACAGTCGTGGGGCGCTCAGCTGAGCAGCTGGACACCCTATGACCATCTCCTGTGGGGGACGCAAGCACTAGGTGAGACAGACAAAAAGAGAATAGAGAAAAAGAGAAAATGTGTGAGAGAGAGAGAGAATGAGAAAGAGGGAGAGCAAGAGAGGGTGGCAGAGGGAAGAAGGAAAGAGGAAGGATGAAAGAGAAGAAGTCAAAGAGAGGGAGCAAGAAAGATAGGGAGAGAGAGAGAGAGGCACCTAACGGAAGGCAGGCCAGCACGGTGCTCCCACGATGTGAGCATTTCCCACGACAGGAGTAGGAGGTCCCTGGAGGTCCTTGGAGTGCCACCCTGCTTTGTGGTGCATCTCGCTGCGCACAGGGCACCTGGTTGCCTCTGCTGTGACCTTGTCTCATCACAGCCTCTCGTTAGGTTTTCAAGACTGCAAACTCCATGCGCTGACCACACCTAACAAGGGACACGGGTGAGCACGCCGGCACATGTGTGCTGTCCGCCTGGCCCCAGTAAAGATGAAAAGACAGGTTGGAGGGATGTGGCCCGTGGCCAGCTGGACCAGGCACCAGATTCTGCCCAGGCAATGATGATGCCCACGCCGCAGACTCCTGTCTACCCTGCCACCACCTCCTGTGCCCTGACCAAGCTCAGACATCTGCCACAGCTGCGCCCTGGTCTAGCCCTCGCATCTGTGTGGTGATGGTCCTTCAAGTCCATCAATGCTATGCAAACCCGAGGGTCCCGGGGAACACAGGACAGAGCCATTTCTGAGTCTTTTCCTCAGTTTTTCTCTTTTCTTAAGCAATGATACGCGATGCAAAATGCACCAGGAATCAGACTAAAGGAGCAGCGCCCCACAGGCCTGGGCTGAAAGGCGTCCTGATTTATGGACAGTCTCGTCCAATGTCAGATAAAGTAGCTCTGTCAATTAGTCATGTGACGAGTTTTAAATCTGCAGCCGCAAACTTGGAAAGTTAAATCTGGATGGTTCTGTTGTGGAATTCGGTTCCATTTCCACTCCGTTCACAGGCACCAAGCAGAGCCACAGCCCACTGGCTCCTTCCACAGCCGCCTCCTCCTGCCCCTGGGACGGAACCCTGGGCCTCAGGGACCTCCAGGGAGCATCGTGGCGCTGTGCTCAGGGCTGCTCTGGGACTACTTCCGGTCCTGCGGGTGGCGGGGAGGAAGCCCTGCTCTGCTCAAGCCCCCTGCATCATGCAGAAGGATCCACAGAGGTACCTGCGACTCTGCACTTCCTCATGTGCTCCCTTGTGGGTGGTCCATGCTTTCCACTGACTCCTTGTGGAGCAAAGGTGGGGAGGGGGCAGGGTAGAGGTGGGTCCATCGCAAAAGGCAGGGCAGCCTCTTGGTTACTCTGTTCAAGCCCTTTCTCTGCTCGTTGTTCACACAAACGCAGTCTGCTGCACACTGACAAAAGAGGGGGAGCAGCAGAGATGCGGGGGAGGAGGCAGCGGTGACAGAGGTAGGTAAACAGATCAGTGTAAACCAGCGGAGACACCCAGAGCGCTCAGCTGCTCAGAATAAAGCTATCTCCACGCCCCCCAGGGATTATTCTAGAGAAAATGACCTGAAAACATGGCTGAGCGCCATCCACATGATGGGCCCTCGGCGATCACTGTTGCGACGTCTCCAGATCTCTGTCGACCTGGCACTTTCCTAAATTGAAGGAGGAGGGTTCTACGGAGGCGGTGGGACAGATAAGCAGCCTGCAGCCTGCTCTCTGGAGTTCTCAGACCTTCTTCCCCTCCCTTCAGACTTCAACCTGCTTGCAGAAACATGGAGTAGAGAGATGGCTCAGGGGTTAAGACTCTGCCTCTCAAGCAGAAAGTCCTGAGTTCAGATCCTAAGTCCCATGTAAAAATGCTGGGGGCCTGCGTTACTGTCCCTGATGGGCAGAGCCTGGAAATCCCAGAGCGAAACAAAAAGGAGGTAGGAGCAATCCAGGATGATTCCCCAAGTCACCCTTGGTCCTCCACAGGGACGCACAGTGCCCTTTGATATATACACACACACACACACACAAATAAACAAACAAATAAATAAATAAATAAATAAATAAATAAATAAATAAAACAAAGTTAGAAACATGTAGTGGGCCTGCCAGGAAATATCCATCCAATGCCTGTGTTTTAATACATGGCCTTTTGGTTGAGCTTGGAAACTCCATCCTATGCCCAAGCAGGGAACCTGGAACCCTCAGAAATGCCCCCGGATACCACACTTCCTGACTCTCCTGGGAGACCTTCGGCAGCGTGTCTCTGTCAGCCCAACACAGGACTCCATTTGCACTTGTGAAATCATCACTGTACTATTATCTTTCTAAATTTACAACCTCTCTCTTTGTTCCTCCGTATTCATAGAAAGAATGAAGCAATTTCAATATCGCTGTAAATTCTCTGGCCTCACAGAAGGGTTTAATCAAGCCGCCTCCATCTGTTCGTTCTCCCAAGATGGTAACAAAAGCATTTTCTGCCTTCAAGAAATAACACTGAGAGCAGGGAAGTCCTACATAAATGTAAAACCCGCATCGATTGCTCTGTACTTGCCAGAAGTTCTCAGAGTTGTGTTCAGTGACTTTTAGGGGTGAAGCAGCTCTCAAAACCAGGATTCCAAAAGAGGGGCACTTGCTCATGGAGGGGCACTTGCAGTCACCTTTCTCCTCCACCTGCCAGTGAGGTCTGCAGCCATCTCTCTCCTCCATCTGTCTCCAGAGCTCATTCTGATAAGAACATTGCCTCCCCGGTAAGAGGCAGGCATCATAAGGAAGTGGCACGCCTGCCTGCCACAGCGGCTCTGGAAGAAAGCCAGTTCTCACAAGATCCAGGGATGTGTCCGTGGAAAACACATCCCCCCAGCTCTCAATCCACAGGCCGAAGACCCATTCTGAGCACAGGCCCCTCCGTCAAGCGCCTCGTATGCGCCCCTCCCATTCAAGCACCCTAGCCCAGTTGACTATGCTGCTGGACGAAAGCAGCGAAAGAAAAGGTTTGTTCTGGCTCACAGGTCAAGGTAGACTTGTCTCGGTGGGAAGTCCAAGGGTGCTATCCCCAGGCAGCTGCTCACACTGTGTGCAGCCAGGAAACAGAGAACGATGGAAGCCGGTGCAGCCCAGGGAGACGCACTCACTCCCGGGGGGGGGGGTATCCCACCTCCGTTATTAACCCCAAGGCTCATAATTCCCCACAGGTGAATCCAGTCCATCAAGCTGGACCATCACAAGAGCCAACAACTTCCAGGGCCCCAACACAGAAGCGATCTAGAGGTGGGAGACAGGTGAAAGTATGTATGCTTCCAGTGAAATCTTATTCTGCATTCTGGAAAAGTCATGTAGTATTTGGATCCAAATTGTTCCCAATCCTTGTTCTCCTCCAAAACGCCTAGGTTTTCCCTTTGAGCAATAACATGCACACTCTATTATCCAAAGAGAAAGTAGTTCCCCATTTATCCCTTGTTACAATTAGTCTGATGTTCCCTGAAAATCCACACATTGGAATGCTACCCCCTGAGGCCATTGTGAGGTCCTAAGGGTGGACATCAGTGATACCAGGGGTCTTGTAGAAGGGCATCTGTCCACTAGGAAGTGGCCCTCACTGACCATGAAGCGCTTCTGCTCCTTGGACTTCTAGACTCTGGAACGCTGAGAAATAAGTCTCCATTACCTGAAAGTCACCTGACAGATGGCATTGCAATATAGCAACCTGAACGGGCCAATCCACGCCTACTTTTATTTACTGCTGTGGCAATGCTGTTTTTCTGGCTGTTAGATACCAGCCGCAAGAAGAAATGGGCAATTTTATCTGTGAAAACTTGACTATGCCTCGATCTCTGATACACACATCGAACTAAAAGATGCCAAGACACACTGACAGCAGACATCCTGTGGCCAGAGGTGAAGGTGGCCACTAGCTGAACTTTCTTATCTCTGTGGGAGCGCATCTTCCACTTCTGGCAATGGAAGAGAGAGTCTCTTTCTTTAATCCTGATGTGTCCTAACCTCTGCAGCCGGTCTGCCTTCCTCTGGTTGAGCAGAATGCACAGGCCCCTGTGACAGATGGCGGCACTGGTCCAGGCCGCTCTGGTCACAGAGCAGTGGAGGGCGTTGTGTTTGCCGATGGGCAGGAGTGACTCGCTAGTGGGGGAGGCATGGAAGGCTCGCACACACACAGCTGGTCTTGACGGAAGACAAGAGGAGCCCGCGTGGTGGGCACAGCGACTGCTACCCATCACGCCCCCTGGTGGACCCTGTGAAGACCCCACAGACACCTGTCCCGGCTGGTCACTACAGTTCCAGGATGGATATTCCAGAGCATCGCATTCTCCTTATCGCCAATCACACAGAAAGTGTGGGTGAATGCCTGTGTCTACCTCATGGACAAAATGCACAGCTTACGCCCCAGCACAGAAGACTTCTAGGCTCAGGCAACCTGGACTACGGATCTCCGGTTGCCCAAGAAGAAAACATCACACCAGCTGCACTCTATTTAAACAAACCCACTGCAAGACAGAATTTCACACCATAACCTGAGCACTCAGTTTGCACACATATTCCTCCGGTATTTGTGTGTTTGCCTGCTCTCTCTCTCTCTCTCTCTCTCTCTCTCTCTCTCTCTCTCTCATCACAACAAAGCACTTTACACATCTACTGCTTGGGGGAGAAAGCATGGCCCATTTAACAACTTGATTTCTTCCATGGCTGTGCAATTTCTTTGTAGTTTATGAACAATTTTTGTCCACGGGGATTGCAGCAAATATTGGGTGCATTATAATCAGATGAATAGAGCCAGGGTTAGGAAAACAAATCCTTTGAGTTATTTCCTCGGCTTCATCACAGACCTTGTGATTTTGAACAATCTGTGAGTCTGTTGTGGCTAAAGGTCAAACTAATCTCTAGTGAAGAGGAAGAAAGGAGAATTCAGAAACTGCAGTTGGCATTATTGTTGCTTCCTAAATCGAATTATGGGAATAAATGGACTTGTCCCCAAGGGTGGTGCAGCCTCACACGTTGAATGAAAGACACATGATTTCACTTTGAATGGCGTGTGAGTCAGCCTGGGCTGCCATATCAAGAATTATGAATTGGACTGAACTGGCATAAATGCATTTCTCCCCTTCTGAGGTGACAAAGTCCAAGCTCAGGGTATGGCATGGCCAGGCACTGGTGAGGGTCTCTGACTCACAGACAAGCCAGCTCCCAGCCGTATCTTCATGGCCGTCCTTGTGCACATGACAAAAGAGGGAATCTTCTCCCTCCCGAAAGGCCGGCACAGCTAGCACATCAGAATCCTATTCTTAGGTCCTTGCTTATCCTTTTACCTTAGAACTGTGGCTTTGAGTATAGAGTCAAGATAGGGATTAGACCTCCAAAATGGGAATATGGAGGACACAGGAAAAGACCACAGAAACCCAAAGTTGAACTCAAAGCTCCAGGCATCAGTTTACATATGTGTATGTTGATATCAGGGAAGGGACTGTAGCAGTTTGCCTACATGGTTGCTGATAAATCACCTTCATACGGTTTAAGGGAACAAGGGGATTATTTTCTTATGAGAGTCTGGTTACAGTCTGTAGTCCAGCTTGACGGGAGAGCACACACCAACACCAGGGCTAAGGGAACTGGCCACACCATCACCACATAACAGCTGAGAAAGGGACAATCCTTACTTGCCAGACCAGCATGTCTGACCAAGTGTACACAGGATGCTGACTCTCTCAACCAGCTGTCTGTATTTTATTCCAGGACCTAATGCTACCCACCATGGGCTGGGCCATCCTCATCAGCTAGACAATCTCCTGCAGGTTTGCTCTGGGCTTAACTCAACCACTAATTCTCCACAAATGTGCCCAGAGCTCAAACCCTCAACAGTCAAGATGACACCTGTGCCTAACTAGGACAGGGAGCAACTAGACAGGAGCCAGAGGACTCCTGGGGGGATGACCTGCAATGTGGCGCAGTCAGGAGCATGGGGAGGGGCCCAACAGGCTCGCTACAATCGCAGAGCTGGGTGGGTTGGTATCAGAAGAGGGCAGAGTCACCGAGCGTGAGGACGGTGGGGCTGGGCGCTCTGCAGGGCTGGCCTGGGAGCCGAAACGGACCACCAAGAACTCAGAGCCCCTGAAACCCTGGGCCGTCTCCTGAGAACTGAGCCTTGGACTATTCCCGAAGTCCTGTGGGAAGCATGGGGGGAAAAACATGTGATGTGAGGGGACATTTTATTGTATTTTTATGCTTCATTTCATAACGTTCGTTTCACTATGAAATGCCTCCTTGTTCATGCTTTTCATGCATTGACACTCCAAACCTCTCACATAACCAAAAACATAAGCATCCGGCACAAACAAGAATGTAATCAGTTAAGTGTCCAGTGTAGTGACCATCAATGGGGATTAAATATTTGGATACAGCTTGTCTACAATATGGATCTTTGGGTCAAAGTAGCCATTGTTGTGATTCTACGCAAGCTGAGTGTTATTACACCCATAAAATTGATAACCACGTGACTGACTCCTCTCTTCATCAAAAGTAAGGCAGTCAGAGTTTTGATTCTTGCAATAAGACATCTTACAAATGTTAAGTATTTCATGATTCACTAATATGGAAATGAAAATGTAAGTCTTTCCTCCTAACTTTGGGCGGCTGCCAAAAGCTATCATAATTAGGGCACTAATGTCATGGAGCTGTCATAAGCAAAGAGATTGTTGAGAATGGAATCCCAACATGTATTGGGAGCCCCATGACTCACCTCGCTGCCTGTGGAATCCAGGAACCAGGACACTGATGTTGGGGAGAAAGAGGAAGAGGACTACGGAAAACATCTAACTAAGTTGATATATATAGCTTTAGAAGAAAAGGTCATTATGTAGCTGCAGGGCTGCTGCAAATTATTGAAGAAGTAATACCAAAATCTCAAGTAATACCACATGTCCACCATGGCTGGCATTGTGACTGCCTTCTGGGAAAACGAGATGAGAGGCGGCTTCATTTCTCCAGAGAATGACTAGTGCTCTGGCTGTGAAATCACCTACGGGGGAGGGAGGTCTCAATCACAGTAATGAGGATGGATGATGTCATTGAGGCCATGCCTCAGACACAGACACCAAGCAGACATGTCTTCTTTACTGCACAGCAGTAAGTGGGAGACACTGACCAAAAAGGAGGAGGAGAAAGAAGAGGAAGAGGGGAAGACAATGAGGGGAAGAAGGGGGAAGACAGGAAGGAAAGGAAAAGGAGGAAGAAAAATCTATATGAGCGGCTTCTTTTTTAATTAAGAAAAGCTTCACAGAGTTGTCCAGTGGGGGTAGAAGCGCGGCTCCCTGAAAATCGGGTTACCTAATCTCAAACAACGGAATGTCACAGAGAAAATTAAATGACCTTTCAATCATGGAAAGCAAACATCTGAGCACGTTGGAAGAGTCTGGGCAGCGGCAGCTCTCTGCAGGGTGATCCAGAGGGTCCCGGATGCTTCCCGCACAGCCAGGACTGGGGGGAAATTACCCGAGCCGTTCGCACCATCCGATCCTGCCCCTGACTTCAAACTGCCCTTCCTTGCTGCAAGACAGCACAGGCCAGATCAACCTTCCAGCAGAGAGCATTGCTCAGCTCTGCACATGAGTCCTAGTGCTTGGCCCCCAGGACTGGCTGACACTCGAGGTGCACGTCAGCTTGCAGGTCTCTCCGTGAGCAGGAAGCCTATGATGTCACTATGGAGAAGACGTGAGAACCACCGGGAGGAGCAGAAGGTCCCGGCTGGAGCTGGCAACCCAGGGAAAGGTCCAAGACAGTGGCTTTGCAGGATCCTGAGTGCTACATTACCTCTGGTAACACAAGTGCTCAACCCGGCACTGTAAACTATCTAGCCCTAACTCCTTCTGATTCCAGGTGCTCAGCACACAAGCAGTACTGACCGTGGACAGAGGTGTTCTGATGTTTCATACTATAACTCCCGGGCTCTGCCAGCTCTCTCTGAGTTTACTCTGAAATTAAGCAACCAGAGTGAGCTTGGATTTAGCAGTCTACCTTAAGTGGGAGAGCCAACTCTTCGAGTCTTGTTGGCCGAGAGCAATGCCCCCTTCAAGGCCCACCATGGCTTCCTCAGTGGGGCACTCTTTATACCAGTCCACAGCAAGACAGTCAGTGGACAAGTGATTCTCTATTGCTCAACACAATCCTGTCTCTTTGCCTTCTCCCTGGAATTTCAATTGGTCTGAGCATCAGTTAATGATCCTTTCTTATCCATTTGATTAAAACAGAGAGTTGCTGAGGCAGTAGCAAATTGGATTTTTTCCCCTTGGCCTCTAACTCACTGCAGTAATGAAGCCCATGACTTCCAACCTCTCTTGGAGGAGCCAGTGTGCAAAGCGTGAGAGCCAGGAAGCCATTCATCTCATGCTAGCTCCCCTTCCTAAGGAAGCCCCCCCGGCCAGCCTCTGTAGAACACATGGTTGGCAGAGGGGAAACCCGGGGCCTTTGCTGGCAGTATTCTTGCAGGTGACAGGGAAATCATTTATAATACAACTTCATTCCTCTAAAAGCAGCTGCAGCTTTTATTGCTTGGATGAAATCACATCCCACATACTAATTTAATAAGCTTCTCCAAGCATCCAGAAGAAGGCTATGTTTATATGCCACTGGCCAGAACACTGAATAATTTCTATCTAAAACCCTGGGGATAGAGCACAGCAGAGATTAAAAACAAGAGAAAGTCGCTCCAGTTCACACTCTGATTAAACTTTACAGATGCTACTTATCACAAAATTGCATTGTAAAAAATTCAATAGTAAGGTGAACATCCCATCCTTCATCATTCAATTATACAAAGATCATGAGTTCTCATAACCTTTGCTAGGTCTTTTTCTCTTATCTCATAATTCGGTTCTGAGATGACCAGTGGTAAAGAAACACCGTCTCTGCTGAGCTTAGCACCAAACCCTCTAGTGAGGGTGTTTTGCAGTTCTCAGTCTCAGGTGAGCAGAGTGATCTTTCCCAGGGTAGCAGTTACTCATACCTATTGCTATGAGAGAGCACCCAAAGTCAAACAACTTAAGGGAGAAAGGGAGATTTATTCAGCTTACAGTTCCATATGGGATAAACAGTCTTTCATGAAAGAGGCGACATGGCTGGTGGCTGAAACTAGAGGCAGGCTAATATCCTGGAGGCTCAGAGCTGTAGAGAGTCTCTCTTCTTCTAAGTCTTCTGTTCTACGGTTCCTTTTATCTGTCTGCTACTGGGAGGTTCCAATGAGATCTAGGGAGGTTCTAATCAGACCTAGGGAGGTTCTAATCAGATCCAGGGCTGGTTTTTATATTGTGAATGTACTGAGATTATCCAGATCAGTACAGATTCTCTCTTACCAGGAGAAAAGAAGTCAGATGGTAAAGAATTAGAGAAGAACCTCATTGTCAGCTGCAAGACTCTTATTGCTTGTTTTCTAAAAGAATTAAATGCGCTCCTACGCCTGATGGGGCATGCATTTGTTTAACAAGAATGCATCATCTTCTCCCACGCAACTGACATGGGGGATACAGGTACACACCAAGCAGACAAGTCTGCATGCTCACAGGATTTTCCCTGTGTTATAGACAGTACCTGTGAAGTTAGCCCAGCAGCTCTGTCACACTGGAGGATAGATGAAGGGAGGGTCACACGGCCTGTCCTCAGTGACCACCAATTTCAGCACTGTGGAGCTGGACAGCGCCCGACCCCCGCATCAAATGTTCCTGCCAAGCCTCCAGCCACAACCAATCCTTTTACTTCATAGAATGTCCTTGTTGGGTCCAGGAATTCAATCATTTGAGTCACAGATCACCATCAAACGCAGTTAATGGTACCACCAAACATGCAACCAGGCCCAGGGAAGCCCCTAGTACAGGAACACCTTCCCACCAGTCCCTCTGCCTGGACTGAGAAGTCCTCAGACTGAAGCATCACCCCCTTCTCCCCGGGCAGGTATGCATGTGCCCATTACTAATGGCTCTCCGTCCCTCAGCTTGTCTCCTCAGCTGTATCATACCCAATGCATGTGCAAACATCCATAAGGACCTGTGTGCCTCGTGCATCTGCAAAGACCTGTGTCCCTCATGCATCTGAAAGGACCTGTGTGCCTCATGCATCCGCATGGACCTGTGTGCCTCATGCATCCACGTGGACCTGTGTGCCTCATGCATCTGCATGTACCTGTATTCCTCATGCATCTTCATAGACTGTGTGCCTCATGCATCTGAAAGGACCTGTGTGCTTCATGCATCTTCATAGACCTGTGTGTCTCATGCATCTTCATAGACCTGTGTGTCTCATGCATCCGCATGGACTTATGCCTCATGCTCTTGGAACTTGGGCTCAAAGGGAGTGACTGTGCCATGTTTAATAAATGCCTTGTCTCTGAGCTACAAGTGTTGCATCTTCTGTTAGCATTCATGAAATCATGATGCACTGACTCTGAGCTTGTAATAAGACCAAATCTCAGACCTCCTCGGTTCATGATGCTCTTGGGAGACAATTACTGCCTTGAGAGACAACCTGCCAATGATCACAACCTGGAATGCAGATGTGCTAAAAAGGGGTTTGTAGAAGCCAAAGAAGGGCTCTAAGCCCAAGGCAACTCCGCTAGTCTCACGTGCATGGTTGACTGAGAATGTAGATTGCCACAGGCCTCATGGGACCAAGGATCAATCCCCCAGCATAGGAAGAGAATTCTGTTATGATTCACTGCAAAGCAGTAAGAAGCCAGACAGAACTGAAGTTTTGGCTGCCGTGTGTGACTATATTAGGCTCTGGATCCCATCAAAACAATCCAATAACTCAATGCCATATTCCTGGCTCCAGTGCATTTTTTTCCAACAGGCATCTGTTCTCATTTGAACCAGGCAGAAGGAATTGGACAAGGCAAGCTCGCCCTGGGGGCATTGCTAGCTGCAGCCACCACAGGTTCACATTAGATAAGAGAGGAGGGGGAAATGACCCTGAGCCCACCTCAAGAACTCACAGATCAGATGCCAAGACATCATTCATTCTTCAAGACCAACAAAGCCCATCTGCAATGACAGAACAGAGAATCCAGAGAGCCTGATGCCACCGTGCCCAGCGGGCCTTACCACTGACAATAGGTCCTGAGGCCACAGTGCCCAGCGGGCCTCACCACTGACAATAGGTCCACAGTGCCCAGTGGGCCTCACCACTGACAATAGGTCCTGATGCCATGGTGCCCAGCGGGCCTCACCACTGACAATAGGTCCACGGTGCCCAGCGGGCCTCACCACTGACAATAGGTCCACAGTGCCCAGCGGGCCTCACCACTGACAATAGGTCCACGGTGCCCAGCGGGCCTCACCACTGACAATAGGTCCACAGTGCCCAGCGGGCCTCACCACTGACAATAGGTCCACGGTGCCCAGCGGGCCTCACCACTGACAATAGGTCCACGGTGCCCAGCGGGCCTCACCACTGACAATAGGTCCACGGTGCCCAGCGGGCCTCACCTGACAATAGGTCCACAGTGCCACAGTGCCCAGCGGGCCTCACCACTGACAATAGGTCCACAGTGCCACAGTGCCCAGTGGGCCTCACCACTGACAATAGGTCCACAGTGCCCAGCGGGCCTCACCACTGACAATAGGTCCACAGTGCCCAGCGGGCCTCACCACTGACAATAGGTCCACAGTGCCCAGCGGGCCTCACCACTGACAATAGGTCCACAGTGCCACAGTGCCCAGCGGGCCTCACCACTGACAATAGGTCCACAGTGCCACAGTGCCCAGCGGGCCTCACCACTGACAATAGGTCTAAACGCTAGTGTGGCATCAGCTTGCTCATCAACCCTGCCTAGCAGCCAAGAGTAAAAGCCAGGGCTCAGGTTCAAGGGTACCTTCTAATCTTCATATGAAAGGAAGCATGGGTCATATTTTATAGCTGAAATTGGCTGTGTGACATAATGTGAGAATGCACATTGCTTCAAAGAGATCTATAATATATTCCCAAGCAGAGTTCGGCAAACTAGAGACCAAGGACCAAATGTGGCCAGCGCACTCATGTCCCCACAGCCTGCACCGCATTCCTGCTGTGGTGGCAGAGCCAAGCAGTGGCAGGGGAAGAGCTGTTCTCCAGCTCTTTGCAGAAGCAGCTTGCTAGCCCGTCACCTCATGATCAGACCTGTGCAGCCCTAAACTCCTGGGCTGCAGAGCTCCAGGTGCTACACATCTGTCCCGGGAGACAAGAGAGGCACAGAAAGGCAGAGACTCACCCCAGTGGTGATCGATCGTGTCTGTGTTGCCCCAGGGAGCGGCCGGTTGGCAGAGCCTGCCTCTAAGGCACTGAGACTTAAGAAGCAGCGTTTCGATGAAGGGCAGAGCCAGGAACAGTTAGTCAGGTTGCAGCCTTCCCTGTAAGAAAGAAACACTCTCGAGTGTGTGTCTACACCTGGATGGACGCCACGCGACAGAAGCAAGGACTCTTGGGAGAAACAAGGAGACCCGCAGAGAAACCAGGCATGTCTAAAGGAAATGTGACCCCTCTGGAATTCCCTTCTTATCTTTGACCCTCTCTGCCCGGGTCAGAACCTCCCAGCTGACACTAAATGAGGCCACATCCCTCACGGTGACTCCCAGAAATAAATCATGGAAGTTCATGGACATGATGCCTTCAGAAGACTCGCTCTGCATTTCTAAGGCTCTGAGAAGTCCCACAGCTAATAATCTCCTTAGGCTCAGGGTTTCCAAACAAGTTTATCCACAGGAACGTGAACCTTTCCACTGGCGACTGTACCACATGACTTGGCAGTGATGTCCAGCGTCACCTCTGAGACCTGAAGCTGCTGTCCCTGAGGTCACCCCTTGCCCTGGAGCTGTTCTTGAAGCGACCCTCTGAGAATGTGGCATTTCAGACCGCTTCACTCCACTTACAAACAAAGCAAACCCCTTGAGCACCCCGTTCCTCAGTGTGTCCCTCACAGCAGTTCATGGAGAGTGGGAATAAGGAGAACTGGAAGGTGGCGCGGATGCCCACAGGACCCCTCCTAATGGAGGGCATTGCGAAGATGCTCTGAGTTCCAAACACCCTTCTGTTGGAAGATGGAGAATGTTTGTAGCAGCCAAGCACTGAGCTGTGGCAGCTCTGGCAGGAAGCCACGCCTCCTCCCAGGACACGGCTCCCTTAGCATCCTCAGCCAGGGCCAGATTGATCACCTGTCACCAGCCCGAAGTGACAGAGGCAATGAGAATCTCCATGTAGACAGGAGCAAGGGTGGCCCGGTGTCCTGGCTGCGGTGGATGGGCGCACCTGTCACTGCAGGAGCTGACTCCGGCCTTCTTTCCCATGGCCGCTATCGCATATCATTGCTCTGAGGTCACAGGTGCAGGCGTTACGTCCTGCATGATTGCTGCAGCTTCTCTTCCATGGTGAGACAACACTCAGACCTAGACGCTTAGGAGAGAGAGGGATTGATATAGGAGAGAGGGATTATTATAGGAGAGAGGGATTATTATAGGAGAGAGAGGGATTGTTATAGGAGAGAGAGGGATTATTATAGGAGAGAGGGATTGTTATAGGAGAGAGGGATTATTATAGGAGAGAGAGGGATTATTATAGGAGAGAGGGGTTATTATAGGAGAGAGGGATTATTATAGGAGAGAGGGATTGTTATAGGAGAGAGGGGTTATTATAGGAGAGAGAGGGATTATTATAGGAGAGAGGAGTTATTATAGGAGAGAGGGATTATTATAGGAGAGAGGGATTATTATAGGAGAGAGGGATTATTATAGGAGAGAGGGGTTATTATAGGAGAGAGGGGTTATTATAGGAGAGAGGGATTATTATAGGAGAGAGGGATTGTTATAGGAGAGATGGGTTATTATAGGAGAGAGGGATTATTATAGGAGAGAGAGGGATTATTATTTGGCTTCAGGTTGTGAAGGGAGTTGAGCTCCTTAGGGAGAGAACTGGGTAACAGAAGCCATGGGGGGGCTGCAGCAGGAGCCACCAGAGGAAGTCAGCCAAACAGGAAGTGGGGCGGGGTTCTGAAACCTCATGCCCAGTCCCTGGGATGTACTTCCATGAGGGCCCTGGCTCCTGAGGGAAGCTTCTGGAACAATCCATAGACTGGGGACAGGTAGTTAGACAAGAGAGACTGTGGGAGACAATTCGCGTCCAAATCAGGACACCCGTGTAAGGGCCCAGTCTCGTAACACCAGTGGCAGTGTGAGCCCCTCCAGCAGCTGCACGGGAGGGGTGCAGTGTCCTCAGGGAGGCCCATATGAAGCAGCAAAGTCTAGAGAAAAAGTCTGCGTTTGTCAGAGGACCCAACCGGCCCTGCTAGTGACGCCCATCTCCTGGGAAAGCATCTTTTTAAAAATCCTGGCTCCAGGACACTTTCATGGCTATTAGTTTTGCCAGAAGAAGTAAAAACTTTATGGAAAACCATTTCCTTCAATCTTCAGAGTCTAGTGATTCTCTCCAAGTTCCGACATTGCTCTCCAAAAACCTGAGGTGAAGGAAGGAACATGAAGCCAGCTCTGCCGAGGGGACCATTATGCTGGCCAGCGAGCGCAGCACGAGAAGAGGCGCTGCTGATATTACGGATGAGGAGCCAAGACTCCAATTGAAGACGTGGGGTGTGGCAAGTGCTTGAAACACAGAGAATTCGGGATTGCTGCGACTCCTCTGAGATGCTGTCGCCTCGACGTCCTGGGACAGAGAGAACGTATCCCGAGTCCTCTCCTCTTCAGTCGCTCAGCCTCTATGGTGCAATGATGCTCTCCAGAACCCCATGTGGTGCTCCTCTAACATGCACGCATTAAACAGATGCATTGCCAAAAAGAAAATGCCTGTCAACTGCAAAATCCAAGGCCTGTGCGAACTTGATGGGGACGCTCACAGCACCGAGCGGTCACCACACTCTCGTTGTCTGCTGGGTCATCCCTAGGGTGGGAAGCAGCCCTTGGCGAGGATTCAGCAGAGTGACTGCAGGAAGGACAGTGAGACATGAACTGGGATCTCATGAGGCAGTGGCTACTGGCTCCCTTCCACAGAGAAGTCATGATTTACTATTTCAGGGCCTGCAGAAAGAGGCACAAGACATAGTCACACAGAATGAAGACTGGTCAGCCGCTTTCTATTGCAGATAGATATCCCAGATGATATCATTGCTAGGTAGAAAGAACCACTGTGCACATCGCGCATGAGGACCAGCGCCTCGGAGATGGTCAGACGGGAATTGAGTGATGATACCTGCTCCAGCTAGCGAGGAGCCTGCTGGCTTTCCTCAAGTGGTGACAAAGCAGATAATTGAGTCATTTTTATGTTACGAGTTTTGGGGCTTCTCATACTGTGCCTGTTTCTTTTAATGACAGTTATCAAAAGTCACTTTTAAGAAACGGCTCTGAAATTGAATAGAAAACCGTCTCACGCATTTACTTTCCCTGTTTCTCTGAAATTCAAATGAGACACGCGTGGCAGGTGCTGAGCGCTCATGCCCACGCTGAGAAAACTTGTTTCAGACCCCGTCATCAGCACAAGGGGGGCCTGAGTCAGGTCCTGGGGGACAGAGAGCAAATGCACCCCATGAGCATGGGATTGGGACGCCTGCATCCTTGAGCACCTCACTCTAGACACGGACCCCTGTCCCCAGAGTCAGGGAGAGGCCAAGGCAGCCACAGGCTGGAGCAGGGGCATCTCAGCGCAGCAGGAGGAGTCCTGCACTCACTGACAAGAGCCTCCACATCCTTTAGAAACCAGTTGGCGGGCAATGCAGAGGCTGGTTCAGGGGCCCAGAAGCCTGGTGGGTTTGTCGGAGTCCAGAACTGGTCTCGCCTCTCAGGAGGAATCGAGACCACACAGCAGCACTGCTCCAAGTCTCAGAGAACCTGGGCTGGTGCCTCAGTGGCGGTCTGTCTGTCTGCCATTCTGCCCCAGAGAACCTGCACAGTGAGGTCATCACAGCATCAGAGCAGCCGGCGCACAGCGACGTCATCGCACTCTCAGAGCAGCCGGCGCACAGCGACGTCATCGCTCCCGCAGAGCAGCCGGCGCACAGCGACGTCATCGCACTCTCAGAGCAGCCGGCGCACAGTGACGTCATCGCACCCGCAGAGCAGCCGGCGCACAGCGACGTCATCGCACTCGCAGAGCAGCCAGTGAGTGCATCACATTGCCACCGGAGAAGGTGCCTTAGAGGTCTAAAAGTCAGAGGACCTGGCCAGCTCTGGCCACTAAGACACAGGTCCAACAACTCCCACAGACCCACAGCCCTTTCGCGTTTCCGACAGGTGCACAAGAACCTCTGGGACTGCCCTGTGTGCTGCTGGGAGTCGTGCTTCTTAGCTAGAAACCGCAGCCAAAAAAGTGACAGTTCACTTTATCGATTGGCAAGAGACCTAGGAGGAAAATTAAGATATTTTAGAACAAGAGTCAGAATGGATAATTGTTCTCTGTAAACATCTAATTTCTTTTTTCAATAATCAAAGGCATGGCTGTAAGTCATTACAATGAGTCCCCTTGGGCCATTAAGATAAGGAAAATACTATTGAGCTAGCCTGGGCAGATAGGCTCAGGTTAGACCTTCAGTCATCAGGGTTTAGGTGTGACAAGCTGCCTCACCTGTCCTCCCTCTAACAGGGACACAGGGTGGCCTGCCAAGGCTGCAGAGATGGGAGCTGTTCCTACCAGGCTGCAGAAGTGACAGGAAGTGACGTTTGCAGTGTGGTTAGTTTGACCTCAATAAAAATGGCTCAATAAAAATGCCCCAAGCTTGGCTTGTGAGACTTACTTCTAGAGAAGCTTTGGTTTTGTATTTTATTTATTATTCACTGATATGCATGAATAGAACCCAAGGATCTGTAGATGCTAGAAAGTGCTTTGTCATCAAGCTACACCCCACTTCTTGCTTTTTTGAGACAAGGTCTGCCACGTAGCTGGGGCTGGTCTTGACCTCAGTACCCTCCACTGAGTCCAAATGCTGGGATTCCAAGTGAGCACGTCCTTGCCCGGCTAGAAAAGCATCTTCATTGTCCCAAAAGTTACTTCGTTTGTACTGCTGGTTGTAGAAATAAAACTGTGCTTCGGCATTTTAATGCATCACAGTTTCCCAAAGCATTTACACAGCAGAGCCCAGGACCAGTTTTGAGAAGGTCTTGACCCTCCTTGCTGACCTAACATCAGTTGATACAGTTTTCAACTTCTTCCTTCGTGAAACAGCTGTAAAACTTCAAATCGCAGGAATTCAGTGAAAGGCAATCCAGCCAGGTCTTCCCGGTTCTCACCCTATGTCCTGCATTGGTCCTCACTGTGGAGTTCTTAGGTCATCCCTCGCTTTGAATTTATTTCCCATCACATCATTTGACTAGAGTTTTAATTTCATAGACTATAACTACTAACCAATGTTTATTCTTTTTTCATGTGTATATGCGCATGGGGTGTATACATTTGTAACAGTTACAACTATTGCTGTGAGAGAGCATCCAAAGTCAATCAACTTAAGGGAGAAAGGGAGGTTTATTCAGCTTATGGTTCCAGAGGGAAGGGACAGTCTCTCAAAGCAGAGGCGGCATGGCTGGCTGGCCAAAGCTGGAGGAGGCTAAGTCACCGCAGACATCTTGGAAGCTGAGAGCTGCAGACTGCTTGCAGCAAAGGCAGACTTCTCCCTGGGGTAGGGTGGGCTCATCCACCTCAAGGCCCACCCCTTGTGACCGCCTTCCTCCAGCAAGGCTCCACCTCTGAAGGTGCCATGACCTTGCCAAACACAGGAGACTGTGGGGGACACATTTCAAACCATGACAACATTCAAATTTGGTGCGGGCAGGCACATGTGTGTGCAGGGACGCATACGTGTGACGCATGTGCATGTACAAGCTCAAGGACTGTAGCGGTTACTCTTAACTCTCGCTGTGAGGGAACACTCAAAGTCAACCAACTTAAGGAAAAAAGGGAGATTTGTTCAGTTTACGGCTCCAGAGGGGAAATACAGTCTTTCATGGCGGGGGCGGCAGCATGGCTGGTTGGAGTCAGGCTATGTCACTCCCATCTGTGAGGCTGAGCGCTGCAGGACTGCTGCAGACTTCTCCAGGAGGTAGGGTGGGACTCATCCACCTCAGGGGCCACTCCTTGTGACCGCCTTCCTCCAGCAAGGCTTCACCTCCAAAGGTGCCATGACCTTCCTAAACACATGAGACTGTGAGGGCACATTTCAAACCATGACAAGGGTGATATCAAGAATAATACTGATTACTCACAATTCGTTCCTGATCATTTACAACTAAGGGGGTATGAACTCACCAGAAGGGGAGGGCATATAGTCCGGCAGATTAAAAAGTAACCATTTTGCAAATGGGTGATTGACCCCTCCCATTGCCAAATGCCATATGACCCTGCGATTCCACTTTTGGGTATAAGTATTACATCTACCCTTGAATGTGCTCTTATAATAAGACTCCAGTTTAACAGCTTTCTGTCTCTGGCCAGGGGGTGACATACAGTGCCCATCACGATGGAGTGAAGGGCATTGCAGAAGCAACGAAACTGCAAAAGAAAATCAACGAACCACTATCCAGAACTTCAGAGACTCTATGTCAACCACCTAGAACTAGGCCAGACTAATCTCTCCCCATCCTGAAGCTCAGGGACATTTGCGGAAGAGGGGGCGGTAAGAGTATAAAAGCAAAAGGATGGGAGGAGCAATGATTTGCAAGATACTCCACACAAGTTAGGGCTGAAGCAATCATAATTGGACATTGCATGCCCGGCGCAATGTCCAACACACTATTGACCTCACAAAGTCTAGCATCTGCTAAAGGCACCAAGATCCTTGGAGGCAAGGGATTGACAGCCACAGTAGTGTTCCTATGCTTAAGGGGAACACAGGAAAGGGTTCAGGGAAATGCCACTGGGTCCTGTACGTCATCGGAGAGGAGGCCCAGAGGAGAGTCAGGCATGCACAAGAAAGGACTTTGGGAATTGGGGCGGGAGGCATGGGGGGATGGGGCGGGAGGGGTGAGGGGAGGGAGAGCAGGGAGTTCAGAGGGAGGAGGAGGGAGGGAGGGAACTGGTGTACCTATTAAGTTTGTATGAGCTGAAATAATAATAAAAAATATATTAAAATAAAAAAGAATAATACTGATTACTCTTCCACCTTATTGTTCTGAGCCTGGGTGTCACTTAAAGCAGGAGCTTGTCTGACTAGCCTGCTTGTTCTGGCTGCTGGAGCTGGAGCTACAGGGGGCCAGGCCATCCAACCTTTTTACATGGATCTGAGGATTCTGCTGAGGTCCTTCGGCTGGTGTGGTCAGCACTTTCACCACTGGTCATCTCCCCAGCCTCTAAACCACTATTCTACCTCCCACTTACATGCTCATTTCAATTTTTTAAAATTTTGAGATGGGATCTCACTGTGTATCAAAGCTGGCCTGAGAACTCAGCATCCGCCTGCTTTCACCTTCTGGATGGCAAAGTTACAGGGTTGCCGTGCCCGGCTTCAAAACAGTGCACTTGCAACACATATTAACAATCGCAGACTCTCTTGTGCCGCAGACATGGTTAGCCCATTGGCTACTTGTGCTACCCAGAAATCTGGGAACTGTGGCACCAGTGACTCAGTGCGCTCGCTGACAGGCTGACACGGAACGGGCAAGCCACAGAAAAGAGCGAAGTCCAGGGACTCTAGGTGGATGGCCACCTGAAGCTTCTCAGGGAGGTGCAACTGTTCAAAAGCACAGTCTCGTAGACCCAAATATGAAGGCCCGATGGAGAATAAACGCAGGTGCAGGATGAACATCAAGAAAGCAAAGAGACTGCTCACGAGGAGCTCAAAGCATGGGGAGGAGCCAAGATGACATCACAGGGCAGCCAAGAAATCGCCCAAGGTGACATCCCTCGCCAGGCCCCACCCGATCTACAGCCAAGGGGAGAGAATAGGCCTTCCCCAGAAACCCACGGGGGTGTGGCAGGCAAGGAGCAACCTGGGTCTATTTCCCACCCACCTGGCTGCAGGTGCAGAATGCACTGTGGGAGATCAGCTGGCGGACAGGGCTTGTTCCAGGAGAGTGGAGGAGGAGGAAGAGGAGGAGGCAATTTTGGGGTGAGTTGTAGAGAGACACAACAGGATTTGCTGACTGAGACAAAGGCTGCAGCGACTGGATCACTCACCCATAGTCATTCCACCTGACCCCGGCACAGCCTCCAGGGGACCGGTGCACGTTCTCTATCCATCCACCTGACCCCAGCAGAGCCTCCAGGGGACCGGTGCACGTTCTCTATCCATCCACCTGACCCCAGCACAGCCTCCAGGGGATGGAGCGCATGTTCTCTATCCATCCACCTGACCCCAGAATGGCACACAAGAACAGAGCTTTACCCATTCCACCTGACCCCAACATGACACCCAGAGACAGAGCACATGTCCCCATCTACTGTTTGCATTTAGTTCTGTGATTTGTTCCAACCAACAGAACTCACACAGGCAATACCTGCCTGATGCAAGGGGAGGTTCTACAGGCAACCTAGTGTGTGCTGCAGTCAGACCTAGTATGTGCTTGTGTTCTCAGCACCAAGCAGTCAGACCTAGTGTGTGTTTGTAATTCCAGCACTAAACAGTCAGAGATAAGCAGGTCTTGGGGACTGGTTAGCCAGTCTAGTCTACTGATCAACGTGGAGGCTAGTAGGAAAGAAAGAGGAGAGAGAATATAGTAGAAGAAGAGACAAAGAGAAAGACAAGAGAAGGAGAAGAAAAGAGAGATAAAGAAAAAGAAAGAAAGAGAAAGAAAGAAAGAAAAAAAGAAAGAAAGTAAAGAAGAATGAGAGAGAAAGAGAGAAAGGAGAGAAAGAGATAGGAAAGAAGAAAGAAATAAAAGAAAGAAGAAGAAAGAAGAAAGGGAAAGAAAAGAAAAATGAAGAAATAAAGAAAGAAGAAAGAAAGAAAGAAAAAAGAAATAATAAAAAAGAAAAAGAAAAGCAATCAATCTAGTAAGAGAGAGAAAAGGAAGGAAGAGAGAGTAAGGAGAGGAAGTAAGAAGCGTTAATTACGGCATAGTAAGGAGTAAAATGACAGTCGTACACTACACTTTCTTTGCACCTGGAAGCAATTATACCTTATGCATTCCCTCACTCAATGCACACATGCATGCACGCACACACACACATACACATGCACAGACATGCACACACATGCTTGCTTGCACACACACAGTGACGTGCATACACATGTACACACATGCACACACATGCATGCGTACAGTGTGCACACAAACTGACATGCACACACACCTACACATACATATGCATACACTATGCACACACTGACGTGCACACACAGACATGCATGCATACGCTGTGCATGCATACACACTAACATATACACACACACATACACGCATACACTATGCACACATACCTGTACATACCTACACATACCTGCACACACACACACACACACACACACACACAAAGTAGAAGCAAAATCATGACAGGATGGAATCTACCAACTGTGGTCATTTCTCCTGGCTCCTCACCCACAGGTGGGTAGCATGGGGCACAAGCCTATGGCATCTGATATAGGAAGCAGCTCCCAGGGCCGCAGCGTCACCAGAACGACTAAGACAACCCACGTGACCCCGACAGACAGGGCCCCTGCTTGTCTCCTTGCTCTGCAGGCGGAGTTGCTTTAACCACAATATATGTATGTATTACTTCATTTAGTGTGTGTGTGTGTGTGTGTGTGTGTGTGTGTGTGTGTGTGCGTGCGTGTGTGTCGGAGGGCAGGAGGGCACTGTGTGTCCCTGTGGAGGACCAAGCATGCCTTCAGGAATCATCCTGGATTGCTTCTACCTCCTTCTTGCTTTGCAATGGGATTTCCCAGGCTCCATCCACCAGGGCCAGAGGTGCAAGCCACTGCCATTTTTTTTTTTTGCTTGGCATTTTTTACATGGGACCTGGGATCTGAACTTAGGATTCTCTGCTTTTGGGCAGAGTCTCAACCCCTGAGCCATCTCTCCAGCCCTTAATCACGATATTAAATGGACAGGTTCACAGACAAATCCAACTAATTGATGAAGAATTTTGCTTCACCCACTTACTGGTAGGTTCCCTGTAATTACATAACCTTCATTTGAATGGCTGCCCAATGCATTGACAGACCCCAATGTATTTTTAATAAGTCTTTTTATAGCATCATATCCTCTATACAAAAGAGCAGACATATATGAAATGTTATTAAATAAGCATTAAGCCAGAAAGGAGGCTCAACATTATATCATTGACATATCATTAAAAGTAAAGATAACATTGAATATTTATATGTAAATATATTCACAATCATTCTGGATAAATGAATGCTAAATTATAAACAAAACATAACACTCGTCTGTGTTACTCATTTATACATCACTTAGATTTTTTATGATGAGTATGTAACTTTCTGTAACTAAAAAAGTTAAGACAGTATTTACCAATAGCAAACAGAAAACCAGTCATTCATTCTAGAAAAAGCAGAAGATGTTTTCCATGCAGCTAAGACATTCTGAAGCAAGGCCTCATAAGAGCAGGGCTAAGGAGAAAGCCAGGCCACCTTATGTTTTAATAGCATCAAGTCTTTAACAGTTTAAAACACGCTTAGCATGTGTTAATATGGATTCGTCATTAATATTTGATGCTCTTCCACTGTTTCCGTCTGTTGCTGAGTCCTCCATAGCCTGAGAAGAGCAAGCCACAGACTTCACACATAAAGCACATGGCTAAGTGCGCACCTACCTTTAATGTCTGAAACCACAGACATATCAAACAGATCTTGGGAAGGGAGGTGCACGTTGACATTTTGAGCTAACTCATTTGCATCTTCGGTCACTGCTTCAAATGTTATTCAGAAATGTGCCTTGTGCAGAGAGCCGACAGCATCGGTGTCGTCTGAACACAGGAGGCATTCACAGCGTGTCACAGCACGTATTGGCTCGGGCCACGGTGAGTGTTGGGCTGAAGGTGCTGTCAGAGTTGACTTCGGAAAACTGGCATGATGTCCTTACACTGAGAACACCTGCATGTATCTTCTGGTGCCTTCTGACTGTAAGGTCTGCATGTGCCCTGCATCCAGTCCCTGGGGGTCTGCATGTGCCCTGCATCCAGTCCCTGTAGGCATGTGTGAGGCTCCCGTGGTCTAGCCAGGGCTCAGGGAATGGAAGCACTCACCAGCTGTATTCCTTCATCTTGCTGTCTCCATCTCCTTCCCTGGTTCTTTTTCTTCTCCAAAGAAAAGGTGGGTCGTGCAGCGTTTCTTTAATTCTGGCTAAATCCCTTCCTGCCCACTTCTCTTTGCCTTGGAATTGAGAGCAAATGAAGCCAGAAGGTCACTAAAGCCCCAGGAAAAACTGCTGAATTTCACAATGGCTTAGTCAAAGTTTCCTGATTTAGCCACACTCCTCCAAGTGCTTATGTTTCCAATGAGAGTGGCTGCTGGGCATATTTGAGCAGAGCCTCAAGCTTACAAGATTAGCCTTTCAAGTCTTGGAGGATCCTGGGGTTTCTGCCACTAACTGATAGGAAGCTCTGACATGGGACGTGTCTGTCTTCGCATAGCATCCCCTAGACCAATCAAACGCGAAGTAACACAGCGGCGAGAGCCAGCACTCGGGCACATTGATGTCCTGAGGTTTTCCTTCAGTGTGACACTCTCTGGCATACTGAGGTCCTCTCATGAATTGCTGCTTAGAAAGATTGATTCAAGAATTGATCTATCCGGGGCTTTAATACGTAAGGTTAATAAATACTAGAGCTCTCCCATCACTCGGCGGCACAAACAACCCAGAGAGGCTTATTACCAAGTGCCTCAGAAGCCGTGGCCACTATAATCATTTCTCTGTCACTTGCCCAAGCCCCAGTGCATCATGGTAAGTCTTCCACTCTGTCTGGGAGAAACGGAGGAGCCCAGAGCACACAATAAAAGTGTCTCCATCACTAGCAGCAGGATCATCCAAAGGCTTTTAAATGAGACACGGGGTGAGCGAGGCTTGCGACAGATGCAGGCATCCCGCGTCCTGCAGGGGGCAGGAAGAACAGCTGGGAGAGCATTGCCGGTTAGGAGCCAGGGTTGTGTGGACCACCAATCCATCAGCTCCACACTTACTCAGACACGGAAGGCCCCACTCCCAGATGCAAGAGCCAACAATGGAGGTCCTTGCAGAGGTTACAATCGCACCAAGGACAACCCCTCTCCCCCTCCTAACAAGAAACTAACAAGATCAGCAGGGGCAGATTGAATGTGAAGATGTTCTGAGAACCAGAGGACAGACCCCAGGAGGCTGATTGCACAGCACATGTCAGTTCTGCTGAGCCTGATCCAGAGAGAAAATCCAGAGCACAGAAAATCCGCTTGTTTTTCCCAGAACCCAGAGACAGCTACAGAACATGCGGCTCTCAATTCAGGTGATCTGACCCACTCAGAGAGAGAAATGAATCACTCGGGTCTCTGTCTGGGTAGCTATGATTTGCTAATTATCATTAGAGAGATCCACATAATGGATCCTCCTTTTGAAAAGAGGTATTTCCTTTTGCAATTACCTATCGTTGCCTTCATTCTCCTTGACTTTCGTAAGACAGACCTCTTCTCCTCCTTTGGAAGGTCAGTGACCATCAAGATGTGGTGCCAGGCAGTTGTGTAGAGATGGAAGAGGAGGGATGCAGGCCGGAGTCCAGTGAGTGGCTAAGAAGAGCCACGGTGCTGGACCAGCCCCTGAGAACCCAGCTGGCCGGAGAGAAGGGAAACACAGGAGCCATCTTGAAGTTTCAGATTCCCTGGCTGCCAGCCGAGCTTTGTCACATACAAGCTGGTGCTCCAGGCAAGCCACTTCACCACTCTTGGCCTCAGTTTCCCTTTTGTGAAATGGGGACAATTAGCCCTTTCCTGGTAGGATTAAACTAGTGACTGTCTGCAAGTCATTTTCAGCTGTGCCGAGCACAGGGGCGGTGAAATAAACACATCTTTCCTAACCAACCAGGGTCCGCAAGCACCAGGCAGTGTCAGGAAGATGAGCCAGCACCACAGCCTGGGGACAACATAACATCACAAATGAGGACACTACCGGCAAGGAATGGAGGACAGGAGGCTGTGGCTGTCGCGGGGCGCCGGGGGGCGGGGCGCCGGGGGGCGGGGCGCCGGGGGGCGGGGCCGGGGCGGTGCGTCCGGGGGGCGGGGCGCCGGGGGGGCGGGGCGCCGGGGGGCGGGGCGCCGGGGGCGGGGCGCCGGGGGCGGGGCGCCGGGGGGCGGGGCGCCGGGGGGCGGGGCGCCGAGGGGCACAGTGTGCAGACAAGCTGAGGACACCAGGAGGGCGAGGGAGGAGCCCACTCACTGTGGCTGTGTCCCTTGGCGGGTCTCATGGACACTTCCAGTAGGAAGCCAGCAACCAGAGCAGAGCCCGGGTGTGACACTGCAATTAGGGGGAGAAGGAATAATGCAGGATGTGGATTTGTGGATTTCTGAGAGAAAGCGTAGATTAGAGACCTGGTCAGAAACCACAGAGAAGCTCTGTCCAGGAGATGGACACTGACTTAGGAGTCCTCCCTACAACTCACATGATCCCGGCACATCTGATGATCTGTATGAAATCCTGAACCCATGATGGAATTCAAGAAGGCCTACACTACAGGAAGTCAAGATTCTAGGCTCTAAAAGTGGAACAAGAGCAGGATGAAGAGGAAGAATCCGTGGGTGCACGGGGCGTATTCATACGCCTTCATCACCTTCTGCAAATCCAAAGAACTACAACTTTGTAGGTCTATTAGCAGTCCCGGACTGCACGCGTGTTAAAATATGTCAACATGGTCAAAGTGGGACACATGAAGGATGGGATGGGGCCATCTGTGTGAAGCTCCTGGAGATGAGCAAGAAGAATGGAGCTATGCATGAAGAAGCAGAACTCCACCGGCACCTGGCTGTGCACATGGGGAAACAAGACTCACTGGAAACCAGGAGTGTTTGCCTTCTCCCTTCTTAGCAGGAGATATGAGTCTGTCAGGGCAAAGGTTGAAACCATAGGAGTGAATACAAATCATCTGGATATAGTGGGTCACATTTTCACTAAGTACAAGAGTTAGAGGAAAGAAAAATGGGTGACCAATGGATGGATAGGAAGGCAAGTAGAACTCCACTGCCGTAAGTGAAAGGATAAAGGGAAGAAGAAAGGCAGAGAGGAGGGAAGGAGAGATGGATGAGTGGATGAGTGGGTGGATGGATAGATGGATGGATGGGTGGGTGGGTGGGTGGATAGATGGATGGCTGGGTGGATGAATGGATGGATGCATGGTTAGATGGACAGATGAGCATATGTGTTAGCTAAACTCTGCCCATTAATGAATTATTGGATGGATAGATGGATTGATGGGTGAATGGATGGGTGATGGGTAGATGGTGGATGAATGGAGGGGAAGATGGGTAAAACTCCATTCTCCATTAATGGAAGAAGGGTAGAGGGAGGAAGAGAGGAAGGGAGGGAGGGATAAATGAGCAGATAATAAAGGATGGCCAACAGATGTACAGATTGAATTTCTCCCATTAATGAGTGGGAAGATGGATGAATGGATGGATGGATGGACGGACGGACAGACGGGCAGATAGACGGCAGGGAGAGACACTACATAACAAACTTTCAGACAAAGTGAACATAAAATTTCCAGTAGCTTCAGTTTCCTAAATTAAAATTTTATAGCCTGTTTCTCATCTCAGTGGGTAAATTAGATGACACTCCATGTCTCGTGCCTTCACTAAGCCTTCAGCCTCCTTTGGCCCATCCCTGCTCCCAGGGTACTGCTGCGGTCCCAGTGGGACCAAAAGACAGCAGACTTCTGTGAGGCCAATGCCAGATTAACTGCCCCTGACTCTCGCACCCAGCACCCACGCCCCAGCAGCACCCAGCACCCAGCACCCACGTCCCAGCAGCACCCAGCACCCAGCACCCACACCCCAGCAGCACCCAGCACCCACACCTCAGCAGCACCCAGCACCCACACCCCAGCAGCACTCAGCACCCAGCACCCACACCCCAGCAGCACCCAGCACCCACACCTCAGCAGCACCCAGCACCCACACCCCAGCAGCACTCAGCACCCACACACCAGCAGCACCCACACCCCAGCAGCACCCAGCACCCACACCCCAGCAGCACCCAGCACCCAGCACCCACACCCCAGCAGCACCCAGCACCCAGCACCTACACCCCAGCAGCACCCACACCCCAGCAGCACCCAGCACCCAGCACCCACACCCCAGCAGCACCCACACCCCAGCAGCACCCACACCCCAGCAGCACCCAGCACCCACACCCCAGCAGCACCCAGCACCCACACCCCAGCAGCACCCAGCACCCCAGCAGCACCCAGCACCCACACCCCAGCAGCACCCACACCCCAGCAGCACCCAGCACCCAGCACCCACACCCCAGCAGCACCCACACCCCAGCAGCACCCACACCCCAGCAGCACCCAGCACCCCAGCAGCACCCAGCACCCACACCCCAGCAGCACCCACACCCCAGCAGCACCCACACCCCAGCAGCACCCAGCATCCAGCACCCACACCCCAGCAGCACCCAGCACCCCCAGCAGCCCCACCCACACCCCGCAGCACCCAGCCCCAGCAGCACCCACACCCTAGCAGCACCCACACCCCAGCAGCACCCACACCCCAGCAGCACCCACACCCCAGCAGCACCCAGCATCCAGCACCCACACCCCAGCAGCACCCAGCACCCCAGCAGCACCCAGCACCCACACCCCAGCAGCACCCAGCACCCCAGCAGCACCCACACCCTAGCAGCACACCCACACCCCAGAGCACCCACACCCCAGCCACCCACACCCCAGCAGCACCCAGCACCCACACCCCAGCAGCACCCACACCCCAGCAGCACCCAGCACCCACACCCCAGCAGCACCCAGCACCCACACCCCAGCAGCACCCAGCACCCACACCCCAGCACACCCAGCACCCACACCCCAGCAGCACCCAGCACCCACACCCCCAGCACCCACACCCCAGCACCCACACCCACACCCCAGCAGCACCCACACCAGCCACCCAGCACCCAGCACCCACACCCCAGCAGCACCCACACCCACCCAGCACACCCACACCCCAGCACCCCAGCACCCCAGCAGCACCCCACCCCACACCCCAGCAGCACCACACCCCAGCAGCACCCAGCACCCCAGCACCCATCACCCACACCCCAGCATCACCCCACCCCAGCACACCCACACCCCACACACCCCCAGCAGCACCCAGCAGCCAGCAACCCACAGCGCCCCAGCAGCACCCAGCACGCCCAGCAAGCACCCAGCACCCCAGCAGCACCCAGCACCCACACCCAGCAGCACCCAGCACCCCACAGACCAGCCACCCACACCCCAGCAGCACCCAGCACCCCAGCAGCACCCACACCCTAGCAGCACCCACACCCCAGCAGCACCCACACCCCAGCAGCACCCACACCCCAGCAGCACCCAGCACCCACACCCCAGCAGCACCCACACCCTAGCGGCACCCAGAACTGGTGTCAGACTGAACTATTTCAGGATTATACGTTCTTGAAATGATATAAATAGGGCTGGCGGTGATATAAATGGCTCAGCGGTGAGAACCTTTGCTACACAAGCAGAAGGACCTGAGCTCGGATCCCCAGATGCCACGAAGAAATGCCAGGCAGAAATGGTGGTGGCTCTGTTTTCAATTCTAACTCTGTCAGCACTCTGGAAAAATAAAAAACAGAAATTATGAAAAGATGCTTAAAATAACACCTTCCAATGTTGAGGAAAATACATTCTGCTCACTTTGCTAGTTGTAGCAAAAGGAAAAAAGACCCTTGCAAGCTAGAGAAACCATCTCACAATACATGTCAGAGGGCTGCTCTGTTCAGAATGCCAGCTGCAGCTCTATTCTAAAAAATGTAGAATGTACAGTAGCATCAATGATATTTCCACAATATTCATCACAATTGTCCTGATTCTAATAGAATTACCATGAAAATTCTTTTTACTTTTAATCCCACACTCCTCAAAATCAGTTTTATTACCATTTTTTCATTTAGTATTTGGGTGTAAGAAAGAGAGAGGTGGGGGAAGGGGAGGGGGGAGGGAGGGAACTGGTAAAAAATTTTAAAATGTATAATTAAATTTTTAATAAAAAAAAAAAAAAAAAGAAAGAGAGAGGCACAACTCAAAGCAATGTAGAGGTCAGAGGACGACGTGAGAGTCAGTTTTCTTGTCCTACCGTAGGGTCCAGGAATCACACTCAGGTCTCCAGGTTTGTACGAGCAGCTTAACCTGCAGAGCCATTTCGTTATACCATTGGCCCTTATTACCACCTAAATACGCTTTCTAACCAGCAAATGGGACAATTTCTGGGACACTTATTTTTTTTGTAATTGTTTCTCACATAACCACAAGTATGTAGTACCAATATGTTTTTCTCTTGAATTACAACTAGCATGCACTAAAAAATTAGCAACTACCTCCTAACTAGCTTTGTTTGCACCCACAGACCAAAGCTATATCAGCTTTAACCAAAGAAGCATATGAAGCAACCCGTAGTGGACGCTGCCTGGGGTGCTGAGAATAAGGGGCAGTGAGGACTGTGTCCTGAACAGGATGACATTCACACATCCCCTCTAACACTGTAGAAGAGCCGGACGCGTGCAAGAGCCAGAAGACAGGGAGAAGAACCACACATGGATGTCATCGTCAGGGCGTGGTGTGACCTGCACAGCAGTGTGGCCGCCTGCACAAGACCATCGCTCATGGATGGGCAGCTGCTCAGAGAATCCTTCTTGCTGCTCACAGGTTCTGGGAGAGGGCCAGGCACTTCTTTCAGCTGTGTGCCCACTGCTGAGCACACCAGCTTCCAACGGGTAGTTACCAACTACACCCACACAGATGGCCCTGGATGAGCTTGGTGGATCACAAAACAACACAGCACAACACAACACAAGAATAGACACAGATGCAAGAAAGAGATTTATAGGAAACAGGATAAACAAACAGGGATGATGGGACAACAGTAGAAGTCAGAATAGTTACTGCACATTATGTACAGACATGAAATTGACAAAGAACAAATTGAACTAATAAAAAAGGAAAGAAAAATGAAATTCAGAAAATTAAACAAAAACCCATCGAAGCTAGAACATTCCACAGTACAGCCAGTGCCCGTGTGTCTGAGCCTGGTCCCCGCTGTTCTGAACTGCAAGAGCTCAGCGGGGCTCACCGCACCCCCAGAAGCATTGAATGGAAACCAGGGGCCCCAGGACTCTTCTATGAAGGTAAGGGGGAGAGGACTGATGGGGAGAACCAGGTCAGGCCGGACCACTGAGGCACACAGCCGTACCAGAAGACCAGACTGAGACCAGAGGCAGAGTTACACTGCTGCACAGGCGTTCCGGAATTGCCGAGCAAAGGGGCGTGCTGGGGTGGGCTCTGCCAAGGCTGCTCTGGTAGCAGGGAGGAGAGAGGACTGGCAGGAGCACGGGAAGTGGAGCTGGGGGGAGCGGGAGTACAAAGACCAGTCAGGTGGCTCCTGCGGTCACAGTGCATGCAGAGAGTGGGGCACAGCTAGAGGACCCCAAGGACGCTCTCCAGGGGCGCCGTCTCATCCCACCAGGCTTTCCTAGGGACTCGCATAAGCAGCGGGACCTAAAGCAACACACTTGGCGGGCTCATGTCCGAAAGTTGGTGCAGACATCTCAAATTCCCGGACCTGCTCCTGCCCCCCTTCCTGCTTCCTGTGGCCGTGGGGATCCTCGGCCCACGACCCACACGCTCTGCTCTGCTCTCTGCCTGCAGCCCCTCATCTTCCTCCCCGAGGCCTCACATCCTGATCCTGTGCCGGAGTCTGTCTCTGGGAGTCTCCTTAGTCAGACCTTAGTCAGTGGGTTGCCCCCCAAGTCAGTCTAACTGTTGCGGGAGTTACTCTGAAATAAGTTCTGACACCAATTAGGGCTGAAGAGAGGAGCTTTATCCACTGGTGTCTGGAGCCGAGACCATTCTCTGAGACTCCAGCCCTGAGTTCAGCTTGTCCTTTCCTTTCATTCTGAAGCAGGGCAGAGGCGGAGCAAGGTAAGCGGGACCTTCCAGAAGCAGAAGCAAGGCTACTAAGTGTCAGCGGCGGGTGACTGCAGAGGACCCAGGATCTGACATTATGGCGCCCCGTGCAGACCCTGGGGTGGAGTGTGCTTTTGAAAAGTCCTCACTCGACTGCTTTGGATTGCAGCAATTTTCTATGTCAAGTTATGCTTAGTAGGAACTCAACAGTTTTCATTTTTCTACATCATAACTTCATCTTAGCCTGACCAAACCTGCAAACACCCTATTTTCACGTAAGGACACATGTACAAAGGTCAGTTTTGGGACAGCACCATATTCACCACCAGACACAACCCACCTGTTCTACACTTGGTGCTCGGTGGCTCCAGGAGGCAAAGGACAGGAGGCCTCGGCCGGTGGCAGCGTCCATGTTGAGATCCCCAACAGGGCCCAGAGCGGACACCTCAGGGCCGCTGCTCCCTCGATCCTTGACAAGATGCTCCGCCCTCCCATTCTACATGCCTGACCCTTGCAAGAAACACAGCTTCCCAGAAAGCAAATAAAACCAAAATCCCGAAGCTCAACGGGCTCTCTCTCCTTCAGAAGAGAGATTTGGGAAGACCCGGCAGCCAGGTGCCCTGGTGGGGGACCCTGGGGCCTGAGACCCCCGGCCAGGTGTGCTCCTTCTGCGCAGCCGTGATCTCACCGGGCTTCTCTCAGATGAAATGAGAGATTGGCTGCCATTTGGCCCTCAGCCTCCTGCAGCGCACGTCCTGCTGGCAGACGCTGAGGGGCGACCCTTCTGCTCGGCTGGGGGCCGCTTTGGCTCCGAATCACTCTGACCCTTGCAGCCAGCGGTTCATGAGCCCCCTCACACGAGGGAGCATTTCTCACCTTGCCATGGGGGTCCTTGGAGAAGGTCCTCCACGGACTCTGAGCACATGACAAACTCGGGGGACACAGACCGCCCTTTGGCTTCCCACATGCACAGGTATGCTTTGTCCCAAAGCAGCAGGATTCTGCCTTACAAACGCAGAGCTGAACAAAAAAGCCAGTGGGAAGCCAAGAATGCAGAAGGATGCAGGAGAAAGTCCCAGGCATTTCCCATTTGAGAAAGCCAGCAGCACTGTCCCCCGTGGGGCAGGACACGTGGGTAGGTACCACAAGGGCCCTACTCAGAACACCGAGTCTCTTCACAGCCACCCCACGCTGGTCGCTGCGACCTTCTCCCCGATTGAAAGGAGGTGAAGCAGGAAATGGTTTCCGTGGTCTCAGGGCTTCCGTGCTCTTTGCTGCTGAGCTTGTCACGTGGCGCGAGCTGACCTCCAGCCATGTCTCGGACCTTCATGTGACTGGCGTGTGTATGGGGCTGTCTCTGTCACTTGGCCACTGTGGCATACGAGGGTATGAGAGATGGGAAGCAGAAAATACATGGAAACATGAGGGGCACGTGTGCCAGGGAACAGGCCAGTCTGACGCTGGCTCTCTAATGCCGTATCTAATACTTGCCACAGGACATTTGGACAATGCGGATGGGTTCTTCCTACTCATCCCACAGTCAGATATGAGAGACGGGCTGTTTGTGTAGCTTCAAAATCATTCTGTAAGCCAAACCAATCAGCTAATGGCAACAGGCTACTGATTTCTTGGTTAAAAAGGCATTTTGTCAACTATTTCATAGTAAGCAGCATTTCAAATGACCTTCATGTTTGGCCTCAAAATAATTCTGACCATTATTACCTACCACTCTGAGAAGCAATCAGTACTGCGCACAGAGCACTCCTCCACTTGAGATCTGGTGGCCCACAAATTAGTTTTCCTTTGATGACTGGAATTCTAAAGTAATACCAGACGTGGAGAAGAGGTAGAAATGGGAAGAAACAGGAATGCCAAAGGTACTGAGACAGACTTCTGGCTGTGCTGTCGCTGCCTGAGCTTCATTTCACAAGATTAATGGGAGGACATCCCCTGGAAAATACCAGACGCTCTCTTGCCAGCAATATGCAGGCTTGGCAGACACCTGGGGCCAGTGCTCATAAACGGCTGTCAATCACATTGACTCCTCTTTGGGGAGACATTCAGACCTGCGCCAACTCCTCCCGGGAAGTCTGGGTGGCAAAGGGTGATGCGGGCATATCTAGCCAAGTGCGACCTCCTCACCCATTCTCTCCGGGACCTGAGATGTCACCTAGCACAGTCCAGCCGCCCAGAGGAAGCAAGGCAGCATCACAGCAAGGTGCCAGTGGTCCCGACAGGGACGAGTGTGGGACCAGGAGACAAGGGTGCAGGTTTCCACCGGCACAGTTGTCAGATGATGTCAAAGCCCACCACCCTGCCGGAGCCGCAGGGTCACAGGCCAGACGCTGAGCTGGCATAGTCCCACAGCTCGCTTCCAGTCCTGACCCATCGCTAATGGTGGCAAATGGTCCCCAGAGCTGGCTCGGGGCATCTGGTCACCTCTGTGTCCTCGGTGCAGTGATTCACTAGGCCAGCCGGAGAGCGGAGAGTCGCCCAGGGCGCACGGTCTGGTGGGCATGGACTAGGGAGCAGTGTTCCCCCAGCACATGGGATGAGCTTGGACAAGGGGCAAGACCCCAATGGAAACAATATAGGGTCCTTCAGCCCTGTTTCCTGGGAACTGCGCGCTGGTCTCAAGAACCTAATTTAATCTTCGGATCAGAATTAAGAACCATCTGCAACTGAGCCTTCCACCATCAGCAACTGTGGGGGTTCTCGGAGTGGGAAGACCCGGCCTGTCTCGGCGAAGGGCTGCAGATCTCGAGGCAGCACTGGGGTAGAAGGCAGGGTACCGCGTGTCACCATGGCGTGCTCCGGAGAGCTCGGGTGGGGAGACCCCAGAGGTGGAGGCAGGAGATGAGCAGGCCTTGAGGGTCCCTCTTCTACCCCTGCACCGCTTTGTCCAAGAGCCAGAACCAGCAAGAGAAACCAGCAACACACGTGCCAAAGGTGCCTGACACGCCCAAACCTGTCCCCCGTGTGCCCATAAGGAAAGATCTCCAAAGACAATAGGAGTGGAGGGACTGAGGGCTGCGGGTTAAGGGGGGCTGACTCAGGGCCTGAGAGGCTCGGGGGTGGGCGCAGTGCAGTCCACTGCTTGTGTATCCACATCAACCTGAATATGTGCTTTGAGAATGTCAGGCTTGCCCAAAGGATGAAGAGAGACAGAGGAGTGGGTCTGGGGCCGCGTTGTACCAACGCGCTGTTCACAAGCTAGGCAAGGACATAAAACGTCATCGGTGAGGTCCACGGTCTGCTTTGCTTGCTGTAGAAAGCAGCATTTGTACAAACAGGGGTCTATTTAATCTTAACAAGAGGAGCAATAAAAAAAAAAAAAAACAGGCCCAAATCGATGCCCTGAAAACCGTGTAGACAAATGAGAGGCCACAGCTCCCGGAGCTGAGTGAGCTCTTGGCTGCTCACCGCGGACAGCTAATAAATGGTTATTAATAACAGCGACCATAGCAGCCTCCATTCGCTCCTGCAACACAATTAGCTTCTCGGCAGGGGTGCGAGGCCCGTCTGAACAGCAGCACATTGGATTTCCACCCATGTCCCCAGCCCCACATGGTCAGACAGCAGCTGACCAGAAGCCCATTCTGTGCCTTTGTGCCTGGGTCATAACTCAGCCGCACCCGAGCGCCAGCTGCTGCACCGGACAAAACTGTGCACAACTGTGTTAATGTCCCTTTAGGGCGCTGAGGCTCCAGCCTGCGCCTGCCCACAGAGGAGGCAAAGTGCCCGGCACACGCTGGCTGTCCGGAGCACACCTTAGATATGTCGTCCTGCCCTTGGCACATGGCAAGCAAAAATTAAAGGTCCTCGGAGGGTGGGACAACAGAGCGAGGAGGGAGAGAGCAGGAGGACCTCCCTGACCCCTACAGAGTGAGGATGGAAGGACAGTGAGCGACCATCCCACACCTCCCCTCCCCCCCCAGCCACGGAAAAGGGCACAGAAAATAGACAAGACTCTCAAGAGGAAAGGTGGAAGAGGAAGAGGGAAACGGGACAGAGAGAGAGAAAGAGGCGGAATGCTCAGCGCCAGAGCCCTCCTTACACACCCGCGGCCCGTCCTTGAGGAGGGACACAACTTGGACCCAGGGAAGCGGGCACATGGTGGCAGCTCAGCAGAGGGTTCTGGAAGGTTCCACCTTTGGGTGCTAGCTCCCGCAGCGAGCGCTTGTCTGCTGGCTGCGGAGGGAACTCAGGCTCTGCCCAAGCACCTGCCCAAGGGCACAGGAAGCCCCTCGAGTAACAGCCTGCCAGGGCCCCACCTGGGGCCACGCCCTGCTCACTTGCTATCTGACAGGTCCCCAGGCGGGACCACGGCAAGCAAAGGGGAGACCATCAGGAAAGGCGGCGGCCCCTGCCCCCCGGGGAAGGAAGCCCTGTGACCAGTGCTTGATGACACGACTCAGCAAGGCCACAGCGAACTGTGGAAGGTCGAAGGTCCCGTACTGGACGGTTACTTCCCGGTCCCTGGATGTGGGGACCGGAAAAGGATCCAGGGCAGAGTGGGACAGAAGGCAGGCAGCAGAGCTGACGGAAGGGGGCAGACCACCCTGCTGCAGAGGTCAGCAAGACCACGAGGGTCCACAGATCTGCCGCTGCTGTTCCCAACTAGAGGGGCTGTGGACACGTGCTACTTCACACACCGGTGCCGCCCCGTCTCTCAGCCCCCGGTCCAGTGTCCACTCATCTCTCGGCAGCAACGTGAGTCCCGCCACCTCTGCTCTTCCCACAAAGGCTGGTCTGCACCACGTCACGGTGACGGCAGCCAGTCTCCTTTCAGCCTGACTGGGAAGACGTAAAAGGTAAGAGGCCAGCCGGCGGAGTGCCTGCTTCACAATC
This sequence comes from Typhlomys cinereus, assembly GCA_023101885.1. NCBI lineage: Eukaryota > Metazoa > Chordata > Mammalia > Rodentia > Platacanthomyidae > Typhlomys > Typhlomys cinereus. The sequence continues at coordinate 2,785,525 of JALPQD010000324.1, read as the reverse complement.
CTGAAGATACGTGAGCATCTTCCAGCCCTCGATCCCTCCCCGCACGGGCCGGATGCACTGGCGTGAGCATCTTCCAGCCCCACACACCTACAAGACACGGGAGGTGAGACCAAGACGCACCAGAAGCCCCGGGCCGGCCAGTCTGGCTAAGACTGCACAGGTGAAGAGAACTGTTATCAAACAACATGGAAAGACACGGAACACAAGCAAAGGTTGTCCTTACCTCCATGCAAGTGCACACAGACACACACACACAAACACACAAACACACACACACACACACACACTACATATACCACACACACGCACGTGTCATACATGCATTATACATACCACATGTTCACATACTACACACATGCACGTGTCACACATGCATTATACATACCACATGTTCACATACTACACACATGCACGTGTCACACATGCAGTATACATACCACATGTTCACATACTACACACATGCACGTGTCACACATGCATTATACATACCACATGTTCACATACTACACACATGCACGTGTCACACATGCAGTGTACATACCACATGTTCACATACTACACACATGCACGTGTCACACATGCAGTGTACATACCACATGTTCACATACTACACACATGCACGTGTCACACATGCAGTATACATACCACATGTTCACATACTACACACATGCATCGTGCACACATGTTCCTATGTTCCATATAGTCACACCACACATACATGTCACAAACACACAACATACACATGTTACATCTCACACAGCAATCCATACCACATACACACTCATACACTACACATACTACACACACATACTTGCCACACATACAATTGTAAACACATATCACACACATATTTGCCATCCAGACCACATCACACATACCATTCACACATATGTATACAACATACATTCATATGTCACATACACACCACACACATATCAACAGTACATACACATCATACTATTCACCCATATATATACCTTACACACTATATGTATACACATACATACCATATTCATACATCACACGTATATATCCAACATATACATACCACTCACACACATGTATATCCTACACATACTCACTCATATGTCACATACTGCACATATACACACATACATTATGCTCATAAATCATACGTACATGTATCTGACATGCCCCACAGATACACACACTGCACACACATGCCCTCGCATGCTTACGATACATTCAGATACTCATACATCACACACACACTACACACTATACAAATGCCACACACCAACATGCTACCCATATATACATACGGCACATACATCCACCACACATACACACACACACACACACACACACACGCACGCACGCATGCACGCACGCACCACACGTAGCAAAATGACCTGTGCAGCACTTGTGGATGACATGGTTCAGGGCCATGAGTCCCCGCACCACCACCTCCTCCCTCTTCATCCTCATCTCATCCACATGGCACCAGTGGACTGGTAAGGCACGAGCCTCGAGACAAAGCCGGTCTCTCTGGCAACGCAGAGCAGAACCTGCTTTGTGAGAAAGTAGAGAGGAAGAGCAGGAAGCGCGTCAGCTAGGCTGCCGTGGTTGCCTGCACACGTCACTTGCTGTGTGGAGAGCCGACCAGCCTGGCTCAGCCCTCCCTCCCTCCCTCCGTCACTGGGGCATCCCCCTTGCAGGCAGCGCTGTGCTGGCCATGCGGTTCCCACCCTGACGCCTGCAGCGTCTCCACAGCCTGCCTCCACACTGACTGCTCCCTCAGCAGACTGCTCAAGGACAACGTCCCCAGGCATCTCTCCGAGGGGCAGCCTGGCCGAGCCTCCGACACACAGCCGGGCTGAGTAAACTCCCGTGGGCGGCTCCCAGATCCAGGCCAGGTGAAAGGGGACACTGTGGCCTGGCCAGAAGCTCAGGGATCACAAGAGAAGGCACGTGCTGTAGCCGGCAGGGCTGCCAGGACAGGCTGGCACAGTCCCGGCACTTCCACGTGCAAGGGGCCCATGGTGCCTCAGCCAGGCTGTGGGGGGTCTTTCCTGCTCAGGACATCATGGCTCCCACATGCTCTCCTCGTCCTGTCGTCTCCTGCAGCTGGCCGCTAGTCCTGCCTGGGGCTGCTCGTCATTGACTCAGTGTAGCTTCCTGGGGCTGCCTGATGGCATCGCGCCCTGCAAGACTCAACATGGCAGAAACCCCCATCACACGTCTGGAGGCCAGAAGAGGGTCCCCACGTGTCTGTGGGGCTTGGCTCTAGCTGGGTGGTCTTCTAGTAAACCCAGAGCACCTTGTTTGTGGGCGCATGGACCACAGTGGACCACGGACCACAAAGAGTGCTATGGTTTCTGAGCGCTTCATTGCCTGTACCATCGCCTCCTCCTGGTTGCAAGTCATTAGATTTACTACTTGTCTCGACCCAGCGTGACCTCATTTAACCTAACTACTCACTCCTGCAAAGCTCCGCTTCCAAAGACAGTTACAGTCTAAGGCTCCAAGTGGACACGAGCCAGGGGACACTGTCAACTCAGTACAGACTCCTATGGACAGTTCCATGACCTGGACAGCATCCATCACCCAGAGCTCCCCTGACAGGCTGCATGGACATGTATGCACATACCGACAAACCCACAGCGTGAGCTCATGAGCATATACGTGCACCTATGCATGCATGTGCACATACAGCCACAGATAGTGAGCCCAGGAACACGTTTATGCACCTCCATGTGCTATGGACACATACCCACAAGGTGAGTTCATAAGAACATGCACATGTATGTAGCTATGTGTGCATATCTGCAGAAAGCGAGCTTGTGAGTATATACACATACATGTACTTGTGTGCATATGCATATACATCCATAGAGAGTGAACTCAGAAACACAATTATGCATGTACATGTATATATGTACACATACCCCAGGAGAGCTTGTAAACATATGCTCACCTATATGCATATACATAATACCCACACAGGACAAGTTCATGAACATATATGTGCATATGAACACCTATCTAGAGAGCAATCTTGTGAGCACATACACATACATGTATGTATACATATACACATGTATATATACACATAGAATGAGGTCGTGAACATATAAATATATGCTTTATGTGTGCATATGCATAGATCTTCACAAAGAATGGGCACATGAGCCCACATACATACATGCACCTATATATAGCTTGGCATATATAACCACAGAGAGTGGGCTCATGAGCAATCCATACACATGCATCTGTGTACAAATGCACACATATCCACAGTGAGTTAATAAATGCATATACATACACCTGTGTATACATATGCATCCATATCCACAGTGAGTCCATATGCACATACACATTCATGTACCGATGGTACATATGCATACATATCCTCAGAGAGTGAGATCATGAACACATACGCATACTTGCACCTAAGTGTACACATCCACACGTATCCACAAAGAATGAGCACAAAAGCCCATACATGTACCTATACATACCTAGGCACACATATCCACAGAGAATGAGCTCATACGCACACATACATACATGCATCTGTGAGTACATATATGCACATGTATAAGAAAGCAAGCTTCATATATAAATGCACATATGTGTACACATACAAATACAAGCACATGAATATGATCATACTGAAAGGCATACATATACATGAATCTCCATAGAAAGCAAGTTTGTGAATATATATACAAACATTAATATGTGTATCCATACACATATACGCACAGAAGGTGAGCTCATGAACGCATATATGTGCATGTATGGACACATTTACCATAAAAGACCAATTTCTTAAACACATACACACAATCATAATGTATACATATTTGAAGGTATCGGAAAATTGATCTTGTAGTACACAGATATGATACCCATGCACATTTCTATAAAGTGATCTCATGAACACTTTTGTATACACCTATATACACAACCACAAAGGACGAATTTGCGAACATAGACACAGGAACACTTGTATATATATTGCACATGCCCAGAGAGGAAACTCACACACACACATACATATATGATCATGTATGTTTATGTGCACACAAACCTGAAAGCAAGCTCATGAACACACCTGTATAGATATGCATTATGCACATATCCACAGAACAAGCACGTGTACATGCATATTCAGGTTTACACATACACATTCTCACCGTAAATGCTCATGAACAAACCCACACACTCGTGTATACGCATATGCACACCCAGAGTAAACTAATGAACACACACTCAAGCTTGTGAACAAGTACACTCATGTGTACACATGCACAAAGGGCAAGTTCATGAGCATACTTATACTCATGTGTATACACCCGCATACATGCCTGTTGCAGTCCACTTGCATGGTTGCTAATAAACGACCATCAAATGGCTTAAGGGAACAAGGGGTTTATTTTCTCTTACAATTACTGGTTACAGTTTTCAGTCCAGCTTGACAGGAGAGCATGCGCCAACACCAGGGCCGAGGGAACTGGCCACACCATCACCACATAATGGCTGACAGAGGGATAATTCTTACTTGCCAGATCATCACGTCTGGCCAAGTGTGCACAAGGATGCCGACTCTCAGCCAACTCTCTGTGATTTATTCCAGGGCTGAATCCCACCCACCTGGGTCTTCCCCATCAGCTAGACAATCTCCTGCAGGTTGGCTCTGGGCTCATCACAACCATTAATTCTCCACAAATGTGCCCAGAGCTCAGACCCTCAACAGTCAAGTTGACACCTGTGCCTAACCATGACAATGCCCACAGAGCTAGTGAACATATGCACATGCATCCTGTCTTCAGAGCAGCTCATGAAGATGTGCACGCACGTAGAGGTGCACATACGCATGGCTACATTGACGGACTCACATTAAAATTTCTGGGTGTAACTCTGTTCCTTAAATCACGTTCTGAACAAAACAGGGAATCAGGATTTGGAGCAGGGGTTCCACAATGGGGTGTGTGCGATCCCCGCTGGAGCATGCCTCTCCCCACTGGCGCATCCTCTCCCCGCTGGCGCACCTCTCCCCGCTGGCGCATGCCTCTCCCCACTGGCGCACCTCTCCCCGCTGGCGCACCTCTCCCCGCTGGCGCATCTCTCCCCATTAGTGCACCTCTCTCCGCTGGCATGTGACTCTCACTGCTGGAAACGTCAGTTTCCTCACGTGCATGCAGCGTCTGCTGCAGGGCACTTGTTCCTGCCCATTCACATGAGCAGCTTCTAGCTCATTCTGCTGTTCTCCATGCTCCTGCTGACTTGAGGGTGAGCAGCACTTAGAGCCCCTTGAACAGAAGGTGTCGCCCGGCTTGCACGCGCCAGGACACTGCTGGCTGCCCTGGAAGCCCCGCAGGAGAAAAGGCAGCACCACGTCTCACTCATCACCGCGCCTCACCTCTCTGTCCTGCCCTCCCCTCCTGCCCTGGGACCCACCTGTCAGATGAAGCAGGTCGTCCCCTTCCCTGAGGCCTAAGCAACAGGCCTAGGGGTCTTAGCCCACTGGGAGCAGCTCCCGGCACCAGTGCGGGGCTTCCTCTGTGGAGGGAGGGAGGGCACGCTGCAGTGGGTCTGAGGGCCAGAGGAAGGCACACACCTGGCACCCTCACGGCATCTGACACCAAGCGACCAGGCCCATCTGCTCTTGCTGCCCATTCTGCAGAAGCTGGTGAGAGCGTCGAGGTCTCTCACCTTCTCGGTCTCCTCTGGCCGCAGCACATTCTGCAGCAGCACTTGAGGTGGTTGCGCCTGCCCTACAAGCCACTGTGTTTCAACCAGGACCAGCCCAGCATCCCCGGATGTTGAAGGCAATAGAACGGCCCAAATGGGTTAGTGTGAGAACCTCACGCCCAACACACTCATGATGATTCTGAAGGAGCCTTTTTTGACTCAATGTAAGCTCTTGAAGACTTGTGCCACGCTTGGCTTGGGGCATTTGCTCTGCTCTCCTGGGACTAACCAGGTGGCAGGCAGGAAAGCGTCCAGGGAACCGTGTAGCAGAGGCCAGGGAGCTGCTGGAAGCCCGGCCCCTTGGGCCAGCCACGCACCCACAGGTCCTCAGCCCCTGTTGCTGCTGTGCCCTCTCTCTTCAACACCTGGACCAGAAACTGAGCCAGGGATGGCTTCGCACCTCTGACATCTGTGCCGTGAGTGGAGTCTGCACACTTCTGGGGTCCCCACGGAGCCTGCAAGGAAGGACAGAGCTGCATCTGCAGACAGTGGTGCCAAAGGTATAATCCACATCACGAAACCCACCGAAGGCCTCGGATCCTGCCAGATCCTCCTGCAAGCCCGTCACGTTTATAATCCTCCTGCGTGTCCTTCGTGCTTATAATCCCATAGATGCGTTCACTTCCCTGTGTTCACCACGTACGTACCGAAAGAAATAACCCACTGGACTAGGGCGATGGCCAGGGCTTAAAGCCTTTACCTGAGCTCAGGACCTGAGTTCATATCCTCAGACCCCATGTAAAAATGCCACATGGAAGTTTCCTGTTTGAGGGTAACATTCCGATGATTCAATGCTACTAGCATGCGACATGTAGCATGTACTTGCCAGAGGAGAACATGTGACATCTAGCATGCACTAGCCATAAAGAACATGCTCCAAGCTACAACAACCCTGGCAAGAAGAGTGCAACTGACAACAGTGGTTTGTAATGTCCCTGAATAACTGAATGGGTATTAAGCGCCCTTGTTGCCAGGGAACACGGACCTGATACTTTGAACCCATTCATGGTGGAAGGGGGGGTCACAGACACTGGACAGACAGGAACAGATGTCATAGTACTAACTCGAAATCCTTCATAGCAAACCGCCATCTAAACACTTCCCATTGTAGCCTCAGGTAAGAAAAGCCTTCAGCACTCAGGCACGATGCATCCTTTGCGATGGGATTGGTGCTGCAGAGAACCACAAGCCTTCAGAGTGCGGAGACAGGCAGCCCTGGCAGGCTCAGTCCTAATCAACCCATCAAAATCTCTCCCATCCCAAGGCCCAGGGAACCTAGCAGAAGAGGCGCAGTAGGATCATAAGAGCCCAGGTGGGGAGATGCACCACCTGCCAGGACCCTCCCTGGTGACAGGGCTGCTGCAACCAGATGCTCACTGCGGAGGGATTTACTTCCTCCAGACCTGCACAATGACTACTTATCAACATTCCCCCATGAACCAGCGAGGATATCAAGAGAAACAGCTACACTGAGTCTTTGCCGCAGGTGCCGGACAAGAGGAGATTCCCACCTGCAGGTTTGCCCACGGAAGGGCCACTTATGCTACCACAGATGCCCAGACCCTAATACAGGCACCTCAAAATGAGCTCCATGGCCCACACCTGCACGGGACCTGAGAGGAGGGATGTGGTCAGATTGATAAACAGAAGGGAGGGTGGGAGAGGAGGGGGCAGGAAAGAAGGAAGTAGGGGGCAAGGACAGCAGCCATCTACAGCCCTGGAGGTCGAGAGCTCTAAAATAAAGAAGTCCTTGGGGACTACACTTTTATGGGAGGTTGGGGGGGGGCTTTTTCTTTTTCAGCTTCTAGAGGGTTCCTGTCAATCGTCCTCTGTTCAAACCCAGAGCAACCTGTGTTCCCTCCCACGCTCCCGTCACCCCAGCGTCACGTCTTCTCCATCTCAGAATGCTTACTGTGGCTGCACAGGGTCCTTAGGCAAGCTGGAGTGATGGTCCGTCCCAGCTCCTATCTTAGAGGCATCTGTAGCGTCCACCCTTTGCCAGGTAAGCAACCCACCTGTGGCCGCCAGGATGAGAGCGTGGACCTCTCGGGTCCCGGCTGCAGGGAAGTAACAAGGCAGCAGGGCATCACGGGGAGGGTAGATGCCGAGCGGGAACTCTCATTGGCTAGACAGCGTCGACAGCCCCGCGCGCCTGAAGGCCCAGGTGACTCGACACGTCTTCACACAGCACCGAGCGCGCAGGAGCAGGAAGGAAAGGAGGCATGGGTAAGGTGTAGGATTCAGGTCACTCGACAACAGCTTTGTTCCCAGGGACGTGGAAGGGACAAAAGCAGGCAAAGGCCTTGCAGCCCCATGGGCGGTGGAACCTTTGGGGGGAGAGAACAGGCGGGAGTGGGAGCACATACAGAGTACTGGGGAGTCAGTCGTGTGCAACAGGAAACCGCGCCACACACAGCTATGAGCGGGCCGAGAGGAGCCCCGGGCAAGGAAGGGTAAGGAAAGCAACTCAGTTGACGGGGATCCCAATGCTGAACAATCTACACCATGGCCACCAGCACCAGATCCCCTGTGGTCCTCCCCCAGTGACACCCAACCGCTCCCACGGCAGCTGTGCACGCGCCGGAGCATCGTGCGCACTGCACTTGCCACATTTCTGCATGCCACATCACACACGCAGGGTGCTGTAGCCCTGCATGCAGCTTGTAATGCTGTGCTTCTCAGTACGTGCGTGAAAGAGGCTGCAGGCTGATGCAATCCTGCATGCACCACGGTATCATGCACGCTGCAGGCTGATGTAGCTCTGCAGGCAACTCCCACAGCATCACACACCCTGCAGGCTGATGTAGTTCTGCACACAGCTTCCAATGCCGCGTCTGCATTCCTCAGTACACGTGTGTGTGAAAGAGGCTGCAGAGAAAGGAGCCAATTTCTGGAGAAATTGTTTTACAAATAGTATGAACTTGGAGAATTAATAATTAATTGACTGCATGATAATCTGTACCATTTTGTAAAAATGAGGCAGAAATAATTACATGAAATGAGCCGCATAAATACTTAAAGATTTTATTACGACTAACAGACGCATGAGAACAGAACACGTTCTTGATATGTTACATTTGAAAATGAAAAACGTAAATCCAGGTGGCGAGTGTGTGCAGGAGTGTCAAGTAAGACACCTTTCACACGTGCTGCTTCCGAGCTGCCTTCCTGCCAGCTCCCAGAGGCTGGAAGGAACCACTGAAGGAGGCTGAGACCCGCCTCAAGGCGTGGGGTCGCACGAGGTCACATGACAGAACAGGAGGTAGGGACAGGACTCAATCACATCCACTGCAAGGCAGAAACAGCTTGCCGGATCGGCCACAGAGTCACAAATGGGGCGAGGTCTTCATGTTTAGGAGGGCGGGTGATCCTCCCCCCGGATGCTCCGGTACTTAGCCATGTCCTCTGGAAATACTTTGGAAAGTTCTTGAATCAGCAGGCTCTTAAATTTCTATGAAGAAAAATACAACCGTTGAAAAAACCTGCACGTGGGACCCATCATCCAAGACTGCATGCCCAGTGCCTGGACATGGGCTCCCCAAAGGAACGGACCAGGTTTCCCGTCTTCTGTGAAGACCCCATCGCAGGAGTGTCTGCGGCTAAGTGTCCCGGAAACACCCCAGTCGTGGGAGGCCCACGTCCTCACGTTAAGTGTTGCTGGTGTGACTTCCAGACAGTACACACCTATCTTAGCAGGCAGCGGAGGAAAGGCTGGCTGAATGCCAACCTCACTGTGCCCGCAGCTCTGAAAGGCTTTCCGGGACCTGGAAATAAACTGTCTGCAGAACACACTACAGTGTTAGTTTTGCCTCAATTACAAGTCAAAGTGAAAGGGGTCACAGGCCAGAAACGACACGTCACTTCAAGGTAAGCTTCCAAAGGAGCACATTTCTAACAGCCCACGGCAGTGTAACCAGAGGCCCACTGGAGTCCCAGCAGTGTGACTTCAGTGACGGGGACGCTGAGGGACACAGGTGCGTGGGACAAACCGCACGGCTGCTCGCCATGTGCGCACTCCAGCACAGTCCGTCTAGGGGGCTGGGGGTCTGGGGGTCTTGGCAACGAAGCCAGCTGCTGTGCCCATCCAGACGGTTTCACGTGGCTGCGGGAACCATCATGCGTCCCTGATATACAGCAGCCCTGTCCTGAAGGCATCCGGAGAAACTCCCAACTCTAGGCTGACGGAGGGGGAAGGGCGGGCCTGACTCGGACCACCAGACTAACCCCACTCCCGGGCCTGCCAGGTGCCACCTTGCATCACTGGCTGGGGCCACCAGACCCACAGGTCTCCAGACAGACCCTCTCACCCCAACCTGCCACTCGGCTCTCTGGGCACCAGGCTCCTTTGTGGCACTCGGCTGCACACACCGGATGTACCCATCATCATCAAGGCCGTCCCAAGCAGCACCTGGGAGAACCCAGAGCAAGGCTGCTCCGGAGGCCTCTCCACAGAAGCAAAGCCAGAAGGAGGGAGAGTCGCTCGTCGAATGCAGCAAGCGGCCAGGGCATCAGGAGAAAGAACGCAGGAAAGTGTCTACAGCCAGCAGGATGGCCCAGAATAAAGGGGGGCACACAGGACCTCCTCCCACTGCAGGCCACACAGTGCAGGGCACACACAGTGCAGGCCACTGGATCCATTAGGATCCGAACACCGTTTGAGCATGGAAAGCCTCAGGGAGAATTCGCAATTCCTCCGACCTCAGGAGCACGAGCCCAGGAGAGGCCTCACAGCCAAACAGTGGAGAGCACCGGCGTCGCCAGAGCAAGCAGGGGATAGGAAAGGTCAGGGCCGCCAGTGCCAGGGACCAGTGCATCAGCCTTTCTGAAACTAAGACAAACGTGGACTTTCAACTGTCCTTTGAGACCTCAGAAGCCACTGACACTCAGCCTAAGGACCTCTCAGAGTCGGGGTCTCCGCCATGTCGTGTGAGGGCCCATCCGCGGAGAATCACAAGTCTGCTACCATGTTTCTGATGTTTTTTTCGTGGTACATTCCGACATGCTCTCTCGTGCCAGTCTTACCTTCATAGTGTCAATCTTGCCCTTGACCTGTTCGTTTTTGGCCAGCGCCCTTTCCAGGCACTCTTTGGTGTAGAGCTGGGGGTTCCGACCTTGATCTATGTATCTGGAGACAGAACACTCAGTTAACACGTGCCGGATAAACCTGTCTCACTCTCTGGAAATGGGACAGAAGAGGACTACCGAACACCTCACATGATCTGTGTGGACAAAACGGAGTCCAGGAGCCCAGGAGTTAAAATTCTGACATTCCCACAGCATCTCATGTGACTTCTAACAGCTCACAAAACCAAGTGGTGATAACTTATAACTCAAGAGAGCATCACAAGCCATCCGTTTCCTGTTTGTTCAGCATTTGATATTACTGTAAACTGAATTTGTACCAAAAATGCATCTACGCAGTTGCCTTTTTAATCCCCACCATGACCTGACGTCAAGTCAGGGCTCCCTGGGCGTAGGGGCCCAGGCCTGACGGAGGAGACCCCGCTAGGATGTGGCATCCACTCCGACTATTCACACCTCGTGAGCAGCAGCTGCGCCTGTCAGAAGAGGGGGAGCCGCAAGCAGAAGACCCACACCCCACGTGGGGCAGTTGTCTTTAGCTGCCCCAGGGTTTCAAACGGGGAGGAAGTTACCAGTGCACCACCTTCTTGTGTACCTAGTGCACAAGATTCTCTCCAACTACTGCTCAACAGCTCACACTTCCAATTCTCCCAAACTGCCATCAGTATCCCGAAGATGGTGGGAACGGCCCTGTCTCTCTCAAGACCTGGAGCTGCCAGGGCGGGCTATCTGGCTGTCCTTGACAAGCCTGGGTCGGTCAGCTGTGTGAATTACTTAATATAAAGAGAGGATGAAGACCACACACCACACCAAGTTCATTTGTTTTGAAACTGGAACAGAAAAATATATAACCAGGTTTATGGCACCATAAAGCTGGTCTTCATGATATGACCAATAGCAAAACATCAACAATTTCTAGAATTTCTATTTCATTTCAATGTTTCTGAAATGTAACGAAATAAGTAAAATTCTGGTTAATCGTAAGTAAATCCATCCATTTATCAAAAAAGCATAAGCAAAAAAGCGAAAGACTCACAGAAAAGGGTGATTTCACAGACCCTAAACAACCATCTTGTAAGGCTGACTCTTCAGTACGAAGCCCAAGTAGGACAGCGAGGTTTATTTTGTCTTTCTAGGCAGTCCGTGAGCCTGCAAGTGTCTGGAAATGTATATGAACAGGAGGCAAGCTCCTACCACGCGGGGCTCACACGGCCTGATCACTTCTAAGTAAGCTCACAAGCTCCTTCTTCCACCACCAGGACCGCCGCAGCAGACCGGCAGAAAGCGGCTCCCTCCAAGGTGCCAGGCTAGGAACCTTCTGCTTCCTCCAGCGAGCAGTGTCAGCCCCCGTCTATGAAACACCAGCCAGACATCCCAGGATGTTCTGAATATAAAGTGTGTGTGTGTGTCTGTATATATGTATATGCATGTATACACACATATATACGTGTACACACATATATGTACACGTATAGATGTGTATGTATACGTATCTACACACAATGAATCTATATGCATGTAGATACAAGTTCAGTGCCTTAGTGAAACTTTCCCCTTGGTGAGGAGAAAGAGAAACTGTGAGGCTGGTCTTTAGCCTGCGGCTTTCCGTCACAAAACCCAGAAGTTTTGTTTCTAAAGGTATTTATCAAGGTTTGTTTTGAGTTTCATGCACTAACGTTCTCACCACCTGGAGAGACTCTATTTAAAAACATTCCCGGTCTCACAGGAGAGCACGTGTTTGTCTGCTTCTCTCTGGCAAATGCACTTCGTGCGCCCACCCAACGAGCACTGGACGCAGATGACTGAGCAAGCTCCGGGTGACGCAGGACTTACTCGAACACCTCCAAGGGCACGGTGATGTCATGGAGCTGCTGCCTGCACTTGTCTATGTCCTGCAAGCCGGTGACGATGAAGTTGCTGCGGAGACCAGAGCAGAAGCACTTGGTTACTTGGGACAGCAGCGAGCCGGCACCCCGCGGCCCTGCTTGTCACCGTTACAAGTGATGCGATTAAAACGGCAAGATTGGCAACAGGGCAAAGAGTAAGAAGGCAGGCGGCCAAGCTACCAGATAAGGCGCCAGGAAAACACAAGACTTGTCTCTGAAGGTTCTGATCCAGGCAGACTCCCACTGGCCCCACCACCCACCCGGAGCAGCGCAGGACATCTGCCGTGGGAGCTGCCCCTTCGCAGACTTCAATGACGGCCAAGAATGGCTTCTAAGGAAGTGTGTCACTATTCTGGGAAAGGGACCCCCGGGTCACCCAGAAGGGGACAAGACACATGGCAGAGGCAGGCCTTGGCAGTGCAGCCCCCCGCACCCCGCACTGAAAGGGGCCCTCTGCTTTCGGCCTGCTGGCTCTCTCCTGCTCCTGCGGGCTCTGCCTACACCCCTGGAATCCCTCTCCCGCGGGCATCAGACGGAGGCCCTGCGCCCCACTGCTGTCGCGCTCAAGTGCTGCTCGCACCCCGCTTCAGCCGCCACCAGACTTAAAGGGCACCTTTGGCACAAGAGTATTATCTCAGGTATGTGACGGATCTCCTTCAAAATTCAAGGTGGGGGCGAGGGCACCACCAAGCTCCTGGAGAATCAGAGGAGGGGGTCCCGGGGCGAGCCCCGAGCAGCAGGCTTCAGCTTGGGTAAAGGGGACGAGGCCATTCCTGCCGGGGGTCGCCCCAGGGCTCCCCCGGCTCCCAGCACCGCTGTGTGCGCCCCTCCACCGCAAGGCTGCGGCCAGAGCGCCCACCCGGGTGCCCACCGCCCGCGGCCTGCGCCCCGGGCCCCAGGGCCGGGACCCTGCGGCAGGCGGGCTCGGGGTCCTCGCTCGGGGCCCGCCCGCCCCCCGCGGTCTCCCGCCCCACGCCGGCGCCGCGCCCCGCTCACAGCTTCTGGCTGAGCCCCGCCTGGCTGCTGGGCTGGAAGTCGCTGACGATGATGCCGAGCTGCCGAATGTTCTCGACGAACTTCTCCAGGTGCTCCTCCAGGTGGTCGAACTTCTCCGCCATCGGCCCGCCCGCCCCGCTGCGCGCCCGCCCGCGCCGCTCCGCGCCCGCCGGGACCGCTGCGCACCCGCCCGCGCCGCTCCGCGCCCTCCCGCACCGCTGCGCGCCGCGTCCCAGGCTCGCTGCTCCTACTTCCGGCTTCCTCCCGCCGCCACTTCCGCTTCCTCTGCTGGAGGGGGCGGGTCTCTACAGGGCGGAGCCTCTTCTAGGGGGCGTGGTCTCCCGGTGGGGCGGGGTCTTGGGCGTGGCCTGACGCGAAGCGGAGGAAGCTTGGGCTGAACTTCAGTCCCAGGTCTTAGGGCTGTGCAAATGCTGAGGTTTTCTGAGGGGAGAGAGCCTGGGAACTGAACCCCAAAAGCTCACCTCAGAAAGGGGGAAAAGCGGGCTGGATGGCTCAAGTGCAAGCGAAGAGGCCTGAGTTCAGATGCCCAGATCCCAGGTGAACATGCTGCCAGATATGCGAGTGGCCTGAAATTCTGACCCTGGAAGGCAGTGTCTGGGAACCCCCAAAGCAAGCAATACGGCGCAGAGCAATCCAAGATGCTTCCAGATGTCACCCTTGGGCACCTACCAGCACACACACCCACACGCATATTTAAGAAAAAGGTCAAGAGAGAAGCACATCAGATACATATATAAAAGATTAACAAAGGTAAAAACACAAATGAAAAGCTTCCCTGTAGCTTCACTGGAAGATGAAGGCTGACAGTAAAACACCGAGATGAATCAGCACACAGACTCTGGGATCCCACCAGGGAGGAAAGCGTGACCATGGCTTAGCTACAGGGCGCACATATCTAAAGCATGGCGGATATGCGCAATTTCCCTAAAAAAGAAACTCCCAAATTAACTGAAGAAATAATGGAAAATCAAAATAGACTCTAGTGTTTCAATAGACTGGTCAGTGGGTAGAAGTCTCTCAAAGCAAGAAAATGCCTGAACCCTGACAGCTTTATTTTTGTTAATCAAACATTGAAGATCCAGAGACTAGAAAAAGAAGAAACCTTCCCCAGATGACTTTTGAAGGGTGCTGTGACTTCGATGGGAAAACTCTGGAAAAGGAAACGAGAAAAGGAAAATGGGAAAGGAGACGAGAAAAAAAGGATGGGAATATGAACCGGAGACAGTTTGCTGCCAGAGCAGGTAACACTGCCCTGAAACTAACTCCACTCGTGTTCAGGTAGAGGTCCTCGTGGGATTGAAGTGTTCTTGCCTCCTGGTGCCTGGACCCAGAGCCCGCGCCTTTCGAGAAGCAGTATGGACAGGAATCTCACCTGGGGAGCACAGAGCATCTAGAACCCCAGGAAAGGAGGTCGAGCCAACCCCTGCATGGAATAAGAAGTCGTATCTTTGGAAGAGCCGGTGCGAGGGAGGCGCACTTACAAAGCTATTTCAAATAATACAACCTGTCACTTATCCCACTGGAAATAATGATCCTCTGGGATTCTCCTAGGAGTCCAAGAGTGACTAAATACCAGAAACTTCTCTTCCCATAACCAGGCCTATCAAGAAATGAACATGAAAAACATCTCAGGGAGATTTTAAAAATAGACAATTGATAAAATTCAAGGATGTTCTCAATTTTTTAAAGGGAAAGAAACCTCAGAGAAAACAACAACCAAGGAAGTTTCCTGAACCTAAGAAAGGAGAGCTGCTGACACCTTACAAAGAACCAGACCCAGCCGTGGAGCCTCAGGAACGCAAAGTGACCACCGCGTCCAGGACCTGCCCACAGGACAGGCGACAGCGGCATTGGGCTGTGGCCTCTCACTGCTCTCCTGCTGCACCAATCAGGACACAAGAACACAACCTCTTGGTGCAGCCTATCAGACAGTTCTCTTGCCCCTCATGGAATCCATATCTGTGAGTTCCATTCTTTCTCTCCTCTAAGAAACTCTGCCTTAATCCTCTGCATCGGTTCTGGTTTTCATCTGCTCCTGAGCACAAGAACCTGGATATTAGCAGCTGTAGAGCAGCCGTGCTGAAAGGTCTTTGAGGGTCTTGGACAGTCATCCCTACCGCTGGGTTTACCTGAAGGAACACCCTACTGACTCTAATCCTTCACAGAGATAAAGTCACCAACTTCCCTCAACCATTAGTTGAGGTGAGTTCTCCATTGCCGATAAGCTCTACCAAGAGGTCCGTGACAGGATTAACTCATATAGGCCCCAATATGAACAGACCAATGAGATGTGGAGGACCAAAAACTCAAATCAGGTGTGCAGAAACTGGAGCTAACCAATGGGGAAAAGCCGCTTTTCTGGGCCTGCTTAGGACTATAAATACCCCTGAGCCTGGCAGCCATCTCTGGTTCCCTTGCTCCTCAGGGATCCTCAAGTTTCAGGGTCATCCCAACAGTGGCGGATGATCTTCAAAGACCTTCCCAGCATGGCCCTGTTCTGAAACTGCCTAACTGGCAATATCGTAAGCATTTTGGGGACCATAAGCTAATCTTACCTGTCTAGAGCCCAGTACATATGTGAACCTCAATAAACAGCTTTCGGTCATCCGAAGGATAAGGGGAAGAGAGACAGGTAAAATGTTTCCTCTGTATCTCTCCAGCGTGTTATTCTTTCGCGAACCCGCCACAGTCTAGCAGCCCTATACCATCCAGATAATCCAGAGAAATGAGCGTGTCCGTGGATTTACCCAGAACCCCTTCTGTCAAGCTTTCTCTCCTGTTCCCCCTCTGCCTTCCACATAGTTTCTGCCGCCTGCAGTACTGGTGTGAGCGTCTTTGGCAGGACCACAGTCTTCAGGCACCTTTGGCCGTGGAAGTGCTATGTGAACATGTTCTGCAGAGCTGTTTTCTCTTGTTCTCCAAGCCCCTGCCTGGCTTTGGCCCTCTCATGTCTACTACCGGGGTACCCTTGGAGTCGGTCCCCTGGGGCTGTGTAACAAAATACTGCAAACTGGACAGTTAAAGTCAGGAAAATGTACTGCCTGGTGATGCAGGAGGCCATGAGGCCGAGGTCACCATGTGGGTAAGGTTCAGACCTCTGGTTCCTTCCGAAGTGTCAAGGCAGAACGTGTTCTGGGCATCTCCCAGCTGCTGGTGGGGTGTTGGAGGATTCTGAGTGCTCCTTGGCTTGCAGACACCCTCAACCCATCTCTGCTCCCCTGTTGAGTGACCTTTTCCTCCAGACAATCACTATCTTTGTCTGAGACAGTTGATTCTGCACCTGTTGACTGCTGATGTTGCCACAGGGACAGATGTCACTGTCCTACAGCAACTGTGAACCTAACCCAAGGGAGGTGTGAGGACTGAGATTCTGACACAAGTGTCTTTTCACAGGAGGGCATGCCTTGCAAGCAGATAACAGGCAGCCCCCAATCTTTATTTCATACAGTATTTATACAGAAAGAGAAGATGTTAAAAAACAGATTGAGGGAATAAACGCAGTTGAAAATGCAGCTGTGTAAACCAGCTCATTATTTTCTTTCCTTATCCACAGAATTCAAAGAATAGCCATAGCACTTCTTTGAGGCCCAAACAATTAATGAGCAAAACATACTCTTGGCAGAATATTCACTTCTTTCAAGGTTAATAAGCAAGATTGTACTCTTGACCTCACTACTCAGGGCCCAAAAGTCTTCAAGATGGAGTTGCTCAGGGTCCCACAATTACGGGAACATGTCCTTATGTCCCACAGAAACTAAAAGAGCCGCCAAGCATATTCAAAACGCATCAGCACTCAGGACTCATGTGCCGGCCATGTGATTTATAACAGTCATTGGTAAATATGCTCCCCCAGACAGAAGACCCTCCCACATGCCCACGCTCATCCCTTACACGTGCCCTTCCACACCCCTGCTCTCCCATGTGTCCTCGGAACCTTAGGTTTAGCTGTCCACCACTTGCTCTCTGGATACTGACCAGCAGTCAGTGAATCAGGGCCTGGTCGTGTGGATGTGGCATTAGCCCCACGTGGCTGTGATCTGTTTTCATCAACAGTTCCGACATCCATTTCCATCATCTTTCTCTTTTCCGCGCTCTCACTGACAGCAGTAGACTGAGTTCAGAAGTGCGAGGCTTTTACCTCTGGTTCAGACCACCCTCACAGGGTCCCCGAGGCCCGCTGAGGATGCAGGCGGAAGTACGTGTCCAGACTCAGGACTCGCGCCTGGAACCAACCGCGAGCCAAGCGCACTGCACTCGCTGCAGTCTCCCTGCCTTCCCAGAATGCAATGCCCGGGCTGCCTTCCTCTCATGCAACATGCACGCATGGTTGATTTGCTTAGAAGAAACTTTTGAGTTTTGAACAATCCGGGTTCCAAATGTAAAGGAAAATGAAGCTGTACAATCCCAGATAGTCAGAAGTCATGATGGGACGTGTGGGGGCACTGGCTGTGACTCTCTATGATGGGACGTGTGGGGCACTGGCTGTGACTCTGTATGATGGGACGTGTGGGGCACTGGCTGTGACTCTCTATGATGGGACAGACATATGGGGCACTAGCTATGAGTCTGCATGATGGGACGAGTGTCACTGACTATGACCTGTGTGATGGGATGTATTGGGGCAGCACTGGCTGTGACTCTATCTGTCGGGAAACTTCTTCCTTCAGGTACTTCATGACCTTGGTGGATGGAGCCTGAAGATGACTTTTTTCTTTTTTTTTTTCATCCACATTATTATTGCTTCATCAGCAACGACAGCTTTTAGTGCTGCCACTTGAAACATTTTTGCCATTCATTCTAATTTATTCTAAGAACCAGATTCCGTTTAAGTTTCTTTGAAAACAAAGGCAGTTATGCTACTGAGAGGGCAAAACATCTGGCCTGTGCTTTTCTCTTTGTGGGCGCTCAGCACCTAGCAGTTCTAGCAGAAGGGAGGATTGAAATGCCATTACTGCGAAGAAGATGATGATGAAGACAACAATGCTGGTGATGACAACAGTTATGATAATGATGGTGATAATGATGATAATAAGATCACACTGATGTATGTTGTCTGATGTCTTTAGTATATTCTACAAATTATCTCATTTATTCTTTACAACCCTAAGATGAAGCTGTTATAATTTGCATCCTACAAGGGCCAGATCAAATCCAAAACATGTTCCTGGATACAGCATTTGAAGGCAGAACAACTGCAAATTGTGGAAGACGATGATAGTGTTTTACGCCCAAATACCACATCAGTACTCAAGTACTCAAGTGAGTCGAGTTCCTACCAGTTCAGATGTCAATAGAAACACATCATTTATGCAGAAATTGCATCCTATTCATGCAGTGCTGACAACAAGGAAGGATTCCCTTTCATTGTCTGTCACGTACTATCTGTAGCTCTATCAGGAATTTTGCATAATATTATTTGTGTGGCAAAGATTTTGAGAGCCAAAGGTGAGATTGCATTAGCATAGCTTGGAGACTATCCTGAAGCCAGCAGGCAGGGAAGCAACTGTTGGCTTATCCTATGGGGATTCCACTAGGCACAAGTCATAGTTGAAAAGAGGAGATGCGCTATTTCACAGAAATCAGCATGAGATAAGACACGTCACACACACAAACGCAGAAAGACAGACTTCCTTGACTTAGTAACAGTTTTTACATCAGTAGGTCCTGCTGCATGCTGCTTAAATGTGATGCTTCATAGTTCTTTGCAAAAATAACACATTCTGTGCGATCTGAGTCGCTTAAATGCTCAGGAGAGAAATGAGTTGTGCTCAGGTCTGCGCTTCTTGCTGGGACGGCGCAGGAAGCCAAGCTTTACGTTGCATTAAACCATGATGCAGATGGACCTGGTCGCAGGCTCTGGTTCTGATCATGGACAACAGCAGATACAAGAGTCGTGTGGCACCGGGCAGCTGAAGTACGCACCTACAAAATAGACTTGTCAGCAAGTAGAAATATACTGAAATCGAGAGTGGTAGCTAGAGGAGCCAGGACGAGGGTCTGCATCCTTTGAACAAAGATGTGGCTTTCCATGTACGACAAGAGAGCAAGACTCCCACCCTTAACTTTCCAGAAAGGAGCTGCAGTTGGGCTAAACTTCAAGAAAACAATTTTACAGTGAGAATAAGCTTCCAAGAATGATCTTGAGAGAAGCACATGTGAGAGGAAACAAAGCGAGACAGGAGACGCCATCAGAGCATGATGCAGCTCTGACCAGAGAGAAGGAAGGAGCTAGAGAGGAGGAGAAGGGAAGAAGGGAAGGAGGTTGGAAGTATGATCATTGCAGTGCAGTTCTGTGGGGGCCCCAGACTCTCATCAGCAGAATCCAAGTCTTCTCAGCTCTGAGATGCGGCTGGACAGAGCCCTTGGAGCGAAAAGCGCAGCGGACTTCAGGGCACCAGGTGCAAATTCTGCCCTGCAGAGACTGAGGCACATTCTCCTTGCGCTACCCCAGGACTGTTTTGGGGTGAATGCCTGTCGGAACAGAAGCTCCAGACACAAATACAGATGAGAAAGCCGATGTTTATTACTCTAGCTAAAGGACCCCAGCTCTCAGGTCAAAAGCCGTGAGGCAGAAGCCACAAAAGATGGGGTACATTGTATATGCATCGTGTTTAACCAGCAGGAAAAAAAAGAAAAAAGTCCAAAAGGAAAGCTGTCTTGTCAATGATCTACTTGGGAACCTGACAGTCTCTTAGATGGCCACCTACTCTGTTTGCCAAGGAAGGGAAGCAGGAACGGTTACTGGAGTAATGGATGCCAGAAGAACTGATGTGCATAGAGGGCAGAAGCCTTGGGCTTTCATCCTTCCTGAGCTTCCTCTCAGCAACCTATCTCGGTCCCAGTGGAAGAGAGGGGCTAAAGCAGGCTTTCTATAGTACAGGCTCTTAGTATATTTCACCCTATTTCAGGACAAGTAATAAAGATGAGTCACAAGCGAGGTGACCCCAGTTGCCTGCCTGTCACAGGATCTGGCCCATGTTGCAAACTCATCCTCTGTGACTCAGTCCCCCTCATAGGCTGTCCTCAGACTCCAGTATGGCTGAGATGGCCTTGAACTTTGGATTCTCCCCCCTCCACTTCCCAAGCACCGGGGTTACAAACACCACCACATTCACCCCGTGCAGTGCCGAAGAACGCAGGTCTGCGTCATGCTAGGTAAGTATTCCACCAGCTGAGCTGCCTGCTGCCACACGAGGAGGCCTGTGGTGCTGACAAGTGTCCTTTGTTCCTCAGACTGGCCCGGGGAGACGCCCCACAAATGCTCATCGAGTGGACACATGATTGGTGGAGCAAGTCCCCCAGGACGACTTCACGTGGAAACCCAGTACCTGGGCACCCGAGGTGTCCTGTAGGTGCTGCCTGCCAACGACACTCCGATGGCACACGGAACAAGGGAGCTCTGTCCTCTTCCGCCCCGAGGGACCCCGGCTCTTCCAGAGCTGATGAAAGCACTTCTGTGTGGCTCCAGCCCAGCTCAGCGCTTGGACAGGGTGACTCGCTCCAGCAGGCCTTGGGCAGGGGACACCTTGGGACACTCACCTCTGTTTACAGTGCATGCCCCAGAGGGCTGCTGGGATAAGTGGTGGAATAAGCTCACCCCAGCACCCATGGGAGACCCGGCATGCAGAGTGGCGCCTGGCAGGAAGCCTCGTTCACCGCCTTCTGGAGGACAATAGAGTCTGGAAAATTCCCTATGGTCAGGACTGGAAAGTGTGGAGTTGAGCAGATGTGAGGTCAGAAACCCAAGAGCCCGCGTGAGTCAGCACAGCATGGACATCAGACAAGACCCTGGGGTAGGGTGGAGTACCGCAGACGCAGAATTCTTTCTTTTGTTTTTAACCAAAAGTCTCACTTTTTATCCTAAGGCAAAGGAGAAAGCTGGGCGCAGGCCCACTCCTGTTCTCACTCGCCCACTGCAGATGAGGCTGGAGGCAGACACGTGGTTGTGTTGCATTCCGCAGCCTGAGCGTGTGCTATGCCTGTGCACATGGTTAACCGGGCAGAAGCTGCTTGTGTGCGCGTGGTTAACCGGACACTCTGCTCCTATCTCCAGAGTCTTGGAACGAAAGTGTCTAGAGAGCAAAGGGAACAGTTTCCAAGGCTGTTCATCTGTCGCCTTCGTCTCTCAAGAAGCCCATGACCTGAAGCCCAGGCTCGAACAGCCCCCTGCAGCAGACAGAGGGGATGGAAAGAAGAGCCGGCTGCTGGGGAAGGAGGAGCTGCAGCCAGACAACGGGAAGCCACTCAGCAGCCGAAGAAAGACTTGCAGGCGGGACTGACGGATCAGCCGCGGTGTCTCTTCTTGCCGTGACGCACACTCAGACCCGGGAAGGAGGGGAGAAAGGAAGACGCATTAGCTTAGGGTTCCAAGGAGACACGGTCCATTGGACTGGGAATGGCGCAGCAGATTGGCTGGAGGCAGAAGCAGGAAGCTGCTTCAAGTCGCTGCCAGAGAGCAAGAGAGTGACAGGAAGCAGGGTGGGGCCTGAAGCCTCAAAGCCCACCCTCTGTGACGTGCCTTCCTCCAGCAAGGCTCCGCCTCTTACGGTGCCACCACCTTCTATGCGCCAGCACCAGCTAAGGACACACACACACACACACACACGCACGCACACACACACACGCACACACACACACACGCACGGGTCTGTGGGCGCAGCTCACATTCGAACCGCGGCAGGGCACTTTCCAGAACGTGGCAGGCCAGCGATCAACCGCAGCACTGAAAACAGATAAAATAAAATTAGAGGCAGCCACGGGAGGCCAAGCCCTCCCTGCTCTCTTGACCTCTTTACCACAAGATTAAGCCGTTCCTGGCAAACATACTGCTTGGGCATGCAGAAACGTGGTAGAGGATTTCTTACTGTCAGAGAACCGGAGGGATTGATACAGTAGTCTCCCGTTGCCGTGGTAACAGAAGACCGGGGTTGAAGACAGCACACGGTTGCTGTCTTAAGTTCTCAAGGTCAGAGCCGAGTGCAGTGAGGCCTGTCCGTCCGCGGCCTTGGGACGATCTGGTTCCTGCGGGTCAACAGAACTCACACCCTTTCCTCCGCGCGTCCACATCTCTCTGGCTCCGCTCAGGCTTGCGTCTTGCCTGCATCTGTCTTCGCCGCCTCGCTCACGTGTAAGCAAGCTTGTGATTAACGGGACCTGGATAGCACAACCATCTCCGTGTGGTCAGGCAGACGACCAGGGGCCTTGCTGCCGGAACTGTGCAGCAGCCTCCTAGCAAGTAGGAAGCCTGGGGAGGGGGCCGTCGTTAGTTCCCACGGGGACTTTAGAGCTAAGGTACGGTGAAAGTGTAGGTGTGCTAAGGTCCTCAGCAGAAGAACCAGCGATGCCAGCAGCAACCCCCAGCTGACGCAGATTTCCCTGAGCTCTATGAGGCAAAAAGGAGCGGGGAGCTTTGGTTTGTGTGGCAGATGAGCCAGGAGGACTCACACAGGTGAGCGTGTGCACAAGGCCCCGTGTGTCATGAGAGCTCACACATGTTAATGTGTGCAACATGTGTGCAGCAGACCCCATGCGTCAGGAGAACTCACATGTGTTAGTGCGTACACAGACCACATGCATGAAGAGACTCACACAGATGCGTGTGTGCACAAGGCCCCACGAATCAAGAGGACGCAGGGAGCTGAGCGTGCACACAGGGCTCCATATGTCGGGTGGCCTCTCAGAAACGTGGATTGGGCCTCGCCCCAGGACTGGAGGCTGAAGGCCTCTTCCGCAGATGCAGCCTTCCACCGCGGCGAGCCTTGGCGCCTGGGGGCCTCGCAGCACCTCTGTGTCACGCTGCCCTGGCCTCACCTGCAGTGAGGCCAGCAGAAAGTGGGCTGTGGTGGGCGGGCTCTGGCGGGCTCTGGCGGGCTCTGAGGCTTTCCCCAGTTCTCAGCACATTGCCTCCCTTTCTACACAGGCGCAGTGGATGCTGTCCACGAAGCGGGGCAAGTACCATCAGAAGGCTTGGACAGCCTGGTACCTGCATCTCTCTGACCTCCACGCCATCTGTGGGGGCAGAACTGGAGGACGCGACACGTGGTGATAGGCAGTGCCGGCCAACCCCTGACTATCCCGAGGAGACCGTAATAGTGGTCACCTGGTGCTAGGCTTTGAATGTGTCCCTTTTTAGAAACTTGGTCCCCCAGGTGGATTTGGGAACTTTAAGAGAGAATTAGATCGCCAGAGTTCCGTCCGCATTGGTGGGTTACCGTTGCTGTTGTGGGAGGGGGTCTAGTGTCCTGTGGAAAAACCAGTGAAGCCCCCTTTGAGCTCTTAGTTCTCTCTCTGGCTCGGTCTCTCTGGCTCTGTCTCTCTCTCTCTCTTTCGCTCGCTCTCGCTCCGTGTGGTGCTGTCTGCCATGTTATAACGCAGCAGGAGCCTATCACAAGACAGAACAACCCCTCATCCTTTATCTTCTGGGACTTTCAAATCAGGAGTTAAACACATTCCCAGTCTTCAGAGCTTTGTCCCCTCTGTACGACTCTGGTGCAGAGGTAAGAACTTAGCAGTAAGTCGGTATGAAGCAGAAGAAAGAACTTAGCACTCCTGGGACAGAAGAACTAATAAAGCATGACAAAATATTTATGTTTGTCAGCTTCTGCTACATCCACAAACAGCCGCCGTAAGCATCTTCTCTCTTCTCAGGAGACAAGCTGTGGGGGGAGGGGGGACAGTCAGAACTAAGTCAGGCTTGACGAGGGTCAGCTCAGCTGGTCGTATGTCGGGCCAGCAGGTCACACGGAAAGCCCTAGTGAGACCGTGAACTGTCCTGCAGCATAGCTCCAAAGACAAATGTGGCCACACAGAAAACCTGCACGTGGCCGTGAATCGTCTGTGGTCTAGCGCCACAGGCAAAGGTGTGTTCCTCGGCCGCGCCCCAGTGAGACCCAGCACTGCTCCCCAGAACGTCATCCTGAGTGTGCAACATACCATCCTGCTGCAAAGAGGAAAGGACCCAGTGACTGGCGCCATCATTATGCTACTGCTGTATACTCTCCCTGGCCTCTTGCCCGGCCAGGTGCCCTGAAACTAGAAGAACGGGCCTCCCACCAAAGGGGCCAGCCACTTCGCTGTACACCTAGTTGTTTACCATCCCAGGCAGAAGTGCGCCAGGCGAGCTGACAGAGGATGGAGCCCCTACCATAGAAGCTCCCAGTGAGACACGCATGGATAGCCCCTACTCAGGAAGCCTGGAAGATGGGTACAAGGTAACACCCCATCTGCGGAGGGCATCCTTGCCACAGCCAGTGACGGCAGAGGGTGGGGTGAGAACTCTAGGAGTTGGCGCTTCCCTTTGTCACTGTGACTGCCTCCCGTTGCTCTCCTCTAAGAACGGTCACAGTGCCACATGGAGAGATGACCGGAGCCCCAGATGAGCAGGGAATGTGCCCCACAGTTGCTCAAGCACAGACCACGTCCCTGCATGTCTGCACTCCTAGCTCGTGGCCACTCATTTAGCCTGACGTCAGAATCAGGTCTGAGTAAATAGACATGTATCTCTCTCTCTCTCTCTCTCTCTCTCTCTCTCTCTCTCTCTCTCTCTCTCTCTCTGTCTTTCTCATCTATTTATCTATATCTCTCTCTTACACATGTACACACATACCAGAGGTTGGCTCAGGGGTTAAGAGTCTGCCTTGCAAGCAGATAGTCCTGAGTTCAGATCCTAGGTCCCACATAAAAAACACCCGGTTCAAACAGTGGTGGCCTGGGCTTCCCGGATCCATTTCCTCCATCCTCGTTCCTACTTTTTAAAAGAAACACACACACGGCTGGGAAAGCAGTGCCACGGTAGAAGGCAGCTAGCGTGTGCAAGGCCCTAGGTGCCAATCTCTGGGTTGGAGCAGAGACTGTGTGAGGCCTTTAGCTGTGAATATCAGGATGAGTTCTATGAGGGGACAGAACCAGGGGGACCCGGGACCTTGTTCTATGCCCCGTAGCAAGTCCCGCAGATGGGACGCAGTGGATGTGACCACGCACAAGCAGAGTGTCTCTGTCTGTCCAGGAGAAATGAGACGGGTGTGACTTTGAGACATGCTGTGAACAGGGGGTGTGAAATGAAGAACGGAAGCTGGTTGAGCGAGGGAAACAGAGAAGAGCTGAATGTGACTCCTGGCTCTGGTTTTCCCATCTGATGGCAAGTGGGAGGGAGACGCACAGCAAGAGACCAGAGAGAGCAAGTGAGCGAGTGAGAGAGAGAGACAGACAGAGACAGAGAGACAGAGGCAGTTAACAGAGGCAGAGAACAGACTGGCCCTCAGAGAGGGGTTCGTGGGACATACAGTGGAAAAGTCCAACAGGCAGCTGAGTCGGGGTGTCGGGTGTGAGAGGTGAATCTCGGGGGATTCAGACGGCAGAGGGCAATGCCCCTCCTACACAGGCACTTGTTTTCAGCATTTGGGCCCCTGCTGGTTGGTGGCATTTTGAGGTCTGTGGAGCCTTCAGGTCGTGAGGCCTTAAGAGTTAGGAGCGGGTCCCCAGGAGAAGGTCCTAGCGTGAGGTCCTTCCCTGGTTGCAGCCTACTTTCTACACTTCCCGGTCTGCCAATGCGTGAGGAGTCTGCCAGACGTTTCCCCTGCCACGGACCCAGCCACGCTTTTCCGCCCTGGATTCATCGAATGAATCCCTGTGCCAGAACAAAGCTTTGGGCCCTAGGTTGTTTCTGTAGAGTGACCTGATCACGCAGCAAAGCACCAGTAACCCACGCAGGGCGCCGTTAGTACCAACAGGGGTTGGAGCGCCAGAGCATCTGACTCACACCAGAAAGATCAGATCACTGCGCTTGAGGGACGCGCGCTGCGCAGTGGCTGATGCCTCAGCAGGAGTAAGCGCTCGTGGCCGGCTTCAGGCGTGGCTCACGGTCACTGTTCAGCATTATGGTTTGTAGTGGGAAGCTCTTTATCCCACCCCTCAGACCTGTCCTCATAAGCTGCAGTCGTCTTTGCGTAGGAGAAATGGTCGCAAGCCACTAGGCCTGCAGACAGGAGTCTGTCTGTATCTGCGACCGTCGTCGGCCATGTGCTCCCACAAGTAGGACTCAGACGCTACGCTGGAGGCAGCACCCCAGCTCCCAGGGCCCCCTCGGCTCCCCTCCTGCCTTTTCAATTTGCGCAGTAGTTAATTCCAGTGCTTAGTAGAGTTGTGTATGGGCTCATTTTGACACCATGCCTCTACCAAAGCTTAGAGGCCTAATAACCTGTAGAATTGCCAAGAGGATACCATGAAACAGGCCCGAGCATATGCCCTTGGGGCCTGCCAAGCGCAGCCACGAACGCACACAGCCTCAGCCAGCACATCGCCAACAGAGGCAACGTTCTCCCCACACTGGCCTCGGGCCAGCCGATCTCAGCGGAACATGTATCACAAGCACAAGCCCTGCAAAAATCACTCAGCTTTGTCTCTGACCAAAGGCAAAGGCAACTCCCCTGCACCTAACCGTGTCGGCAAATCAAATTTCCTGGCCACTGTCTAATCAATGGACTTACACTACCTAATCCCTTGTCAGGCCTGGCGCAGATATTCTATTCAACTTCTGTAATAGTCGCTGACTTTTAGAATCCCATATTTTCCAACTAGCATATGATTTCCCCTTCCTTGGGAGGAAGAATTAACACTTCTTCAAACTCAGCACTATTTATAGATGCTAAATTGAGGACAAGGATTTTTTTTTGTATCAACTATGAAAGAACTACTCTATGGCAGGCATGTTTTTGCGTGTGCTACTGTAATTTATTTTAGAATTCCTTCCTTCCTTTTTCATCCTTGGTGCAGCTCTCTGGCCTCGTCTGGTCCTCTCACCCGCAGCTGGGTTCTGCCTCCCACCAGAGCCCTGGGTGGAGCAGCACCTGCTGACCAGTGGTTTGCTCGCTCTCTCGCTGGCCAGATCATCCCCCAAGGCTAAGGGCTGAGATTTGGGAAACTCGCAGCCAATTCATAGCTGCACAGCAGGTGGGCCAGAGAAAAGTCTCTTTAGGTCACGGCCAAGAGGACTCAGGGAAACCTCTTTCCCAGAGTGTGGACATGTATGCGTGATCGCCAGCATGTGAGTGTGTGCCTGGGAACGTACGTGCAAGAGAGCAGGCCACAAGTGCTCCCGTGAGAAAGGGTCTTTGATTTCATCATTAACTCCTCTGCCCCGCAGCACAGGCGGAGGGCCTTAACTTCCGTGTCCCTGGAGCTGTAAGAAGCAAGGCAGCGGAGGAAGGGCTTATTGTGGCTTGGATTGGAGGGGATTCAGCCCATGGTGTCGGGGAAGGCGTGGCGGTGGAACGCTGGCACCTGAACACGTTCTGTCTGCACTTAGGACCCAGGATGCTAAGCACACCTGTCGGCCAAAGTATGCACATATCTGTGTGCCCATGAGCACGTGAGCGTGTATACTCGTAAAAGTGTGTGCAAGAGAGTAGCCACAATATACTCGTGTCTGTCTGGAGGGGTCGGATGGCTGGAGGGGACTGTGCTTCAAAGCCTGGGTTTTAGGGTCCATCTATCCCCACGTCTTCCTTTCAAGATGATGCCAGAAAATACAAGTGACCTGGCGAGTCCTTCGAGTGGACTGAGTGACCAGCCAGGACAGCAGTGGACAGTAGCTTCCCAGACGGTACTTTTCCAATTTGGCACCACACCACGCTGTCTGCAAAGCAGGCTCGTGGGTCTCAGGTCCTGCGAAGCCAGATGTGGGGATGAATGCAAACCAGCACATTCCCCACGGATGAAAACTCCACGCGCACACAGACCACTCCTTCCTGAACACGTGACTGGGTGGCTGCACCATCCCTGAGAGATCAATACACTTAGGAAGAAGACATGCAGCCACATCCAGTGTGATGATTTCACATGTGACTCTGGCGACGGGCAGCTCTTCCGAGGGCTTCTTGGGACCCTCAGACAAGCTGCCATGGGAAAGTGCCTTCATTCCACTTGATGGGAGATCTAGTCTGAATCCACAGCTTTATGTGTTCTTAATACTTAACGAATTGAACAGATATATTTCTGTTTTATTAACTTCTGTTAGATTTTTCTATAGATTTTAGTAAAGACAAACAAAAGTAGTGCTTTAGAGATTAATTACGGGGAATTGCTCTTTCTTTGAAATTTTTTTTCTTGGTGATGTTGGAATGAAGCCAGACCTTCACAGATGGTAAGCAAACATTATATCATTAGGCTACACCATGCCTTCTTCCATACATTTAAGATCTGGATGCTGTATACTTAGAAAATGTGATTGTTCACATGAAATCTTCCTGGTAAGTATTTACCTAGTAGAACAATGGATGTACACACTGAAGTCCTGCTCTAATGTTTCAAGCACCTTCCATCACCCCTGTTCTGAAACAGGTATTTTCTAATCAGAACTCTCGGGTAAATATAGATGATTATTTCTCCCAAGGAGTCATAGGAAGTGATTTCATATTGAGAAGTTAGGAGAAAAGAGGAAATAAATTAGTAGAAGAGATTTCAAAATCTAAGAAATAAAAGAGTTTTAAGAACTACGGGAATTAGGATGTCAAAGCCACTGTCGCGGTTTGAGTGACAGGCTTGTGCGTTTGAATCCTTAGCTGATGCTAATGTTTGGAAAGGTCATGACACCTGTGGAGGTGGAGCCTTGCTGGGGGAAGGGACATCACAGGAGGCCAGTCTTGAGGTTGGGCAGCCCCGCCCTGGTTCCCCTAGCAATCTGCCGTAGCAGTCGCTGCTCGCTCTCTCTGCATCCATGGTGGATGCGACTTGAGCCACCTCAGCTTCTGCTGCCCGCCAGGCTCTGCCTTCATAATGGGCTGCAAGCCAAGTAAACATCCCTTGCTCCCTAAGCCGATTGTCCGATGTTGTCTCACAGCAACAGAGAAGACTAACTGCGACAGCCACACACTTATTTCTGAGGCCAGCAAAGGTCGCGTCACCCTAAATACAGGCTGAAAACGTCCCTCCACCAGCATCAGCCTCACCCTGGGCTTACCCATCGTCCTCCTAATGGCTGCCTGGGTGGGCTGCTTACCTCCTCTGGGCTTCTGGTCACCCATCTCTGGAATGAGATGCGGAGACCAACACACACTAGGACCTGAGCAGCCGCCAGCATCCCAGGTCCCTATGTCACAGATAAAAGACTCTTTGCCGTGAAACTCAACTCAAGTACCATGTGCCTTGAGCCACGGTGCTTTGAGTGAGACCTGGGAGTCAGCGCTTTGAGTGAGATCCGGGGATCTCATGTCCTGAATGCCGCTCAGACCACACGCAAGTGGCAAATTGGACATATCCGAGTGAGAAATGCATTAAAACTCTTTGCAAGATTCACACCAGCTCCTGTCTTTCTATTTCAGGGTCATATTCATCTCGAATGGTACTGTTGACACTTAATTTATAAGTACTATACATGAAAATACACATAGCCAGCTGTATAATGCATCATACAGGTGATATTGGTCAGATAATTAATTTTGATAAAATGAAGATCTCAAGCATGACTCACAGACTTTGTGCTAGCGTTTTGGAAAGCTGGAAGGGAGCTTGTTTTGTGGCAGAAGCACTTCTAACAGCATCCAGACTAACAGCAACCCCTCCCCCCGGCACCCTCAGAGATGACCACATGACGACTGATTGGCACCTGCCTGTCCAGACCACATGCTCTGGGGCTGCCAGCAACAACACTGAGTTTCATAGATCCATCACCCCGACGCTTCAACAAGGTCACCCCCAAAAGGCATTCTGGCCCCTCACAATTCCAATGGCTCTAGGTATGTCCATTCCAAGCCAGTGCTTATCTGGGGGAAAAAAGTCTAAACCAAAGTCAGATGCTACTTGGTCTCCACTGGGAGCACCTAGGATGCTGTTTCAAAGATGGAACGGGGTCCATGAAGATCAGTTGCCTTCATATCAGCCCAGAAAACTCTGGCGAATGTGTCAGTCGTTGTGTTATTTTCATAGAGCGAAGGATAAGTGCTTTCAGGTAAGGGAAACAGCTGGGTGGGCTCTGCCCACTGCCCACCGTGTGCCCACTCTCGGTGGACAGACGCCAAGGACACGCAGCAGCGGCTGCAGGGAAACACAGAGACCCTGTGACTCCCGCACACAAGGGAAGGAGGCGATAGGAGGACGAAAGCACGAGCTCTGCTTGGCAGATCTCTGGAAATTCGTTCTTCTCCCCCATCGGGGCGGGCCCTTCAAGGACCTCCCATCCTCAAATGACAATCCCAGCACATGCTGACTTGAGAGGAAAATGAAAATCAGGCCAGACCAGGACTGTGAATCAAAGGGGCGGGACGCTGGAGTCGCCATGTTGGTCTCTGCGATGGTCGCACCCTAGTGGCACCGTTGCGTGTCCACAGCCCCCAGCAAGCTCAACAGCCCCGCCTTGTGACGTTCATCTCTGCACCTACAGCGATAGGACAGCAAGGACAGCGCCATCCTGGGCTGACCCTGCAGGATGCTCCTGGCTACATTCTCACCTTCCAGAAAGGACTCCCCAGACACAGCGCTTCCCCTCTCGAGAGATTCAGCAGCGAAGAACGTCCCGAGCAGAAGCAAGTACGGTGAGACGGATTTCATTAGCGAAACAAGGGCTAAGTCTCCCTAGGCAAAGAGTTCGGTTCCCCTTCCATCTCTGCTACAGCGCTGCTTTTCCCATGCAGAATTCTCATGGGAGGACATTGCTCTGGGAAGGTGGGGGGTGGGGTCGCTCCCAACAAAGTGAAGCAGCGCAACTGATGCAGGCACACAGCAGCTGTGCTTCACCTTGAGCCGACACCTCCCACTGCCGACGCGGATAGCCCTGTGAGGACTGAAAGGCTCTGTTGTGGAAAGAGATGTGGAGCAAACCATCTCTACGAGAGGCACGTGAGACCGAAGGGAGAGTTTAACAAATATGCCTGTGACAGCTCAGCCGGAATCCGCAGCGCGGAAGGAGAACGGTTCTCAACAGCTTCTTTAATTACAGCTTTGGAAGAAGCGGCTGTCAGTTCCACCTTCGTTCAGGAAGCTGTCTGCGATGGCTCCGTTAATTATGACTGTCTGTGTAGTGTGGGGAGGTTCCCAGTCACCTTAGGCTGCCACTAGCTGGTAGTGGGTCTCGGACAAGGGGCAGAGTCCAATTTCACAGCAGACCTCAAAGGTCAGGGCGGTTCTCCGACGGCTGGAGCCAAAGGCGGGCGCTCATTTCCAGAGCTCTTGCCCGCGAGCAGAGCCCCTCCCATCAGAACAAGCACATGGCTGTCTCTACAGCCGCAACTGACTGTTCTCCATGCACCAACATCCATCAAGCTGTCACGGAGGCAGACCCGTCGGACCTACCAATGTCCTGTCACCTGGTGTTTGCAAAGGAGTTAGTTCAGGAAATTCTTGGACCCACTTCTCATAAAAAGCCAAATGACGTGTAGTGGTACCTCTTCATCCCGAGGATGGAGGCTGAGCCATCTCTACCCCCTTTCACACCCAGTTGTTGCTCATTTCCAAAGAGCAAAGCATAGAAAGACAAAGCCACTCTACAGTAGAGGGCCACAGCATCTACCACCAAAGCCAAGACTCAAGCTGTCAACTGCCGCCACGTCACAGTGCAAGCCTTCGCTCTTGTGGTTTTCTTTCCATTGAGTCTCCAGGACCCTGGTGTAAATGGAGGAAAATATCTAAGAAGACAAATAAGTGTTCCACAAAAGTCCCAACCAGCAGTCCTTGAACCTGCCGATATCATGAGACATGAAATGGGAGAATGGAGAATCATCACAGACAGGTCTCAGGAGAAGAAGCGGTGAAATGGCAGCTGCCACCGTGAATAACATCCTGGACCAGGAAAACAATACTATTAAAAATAATAACGTTAACTTGGAATCCAAAACTTTTCAAAGGTACTGATAATGAACCAATGTTTATCTCCTAGTTTTGACAAATATGTCTCAGTTTGACACTTATTTCAAGGTACTAACCTAAGGGTGTGACATCTAATCTCACCAAATGGGTGGGATTTGGAGTGGCCTGGGAGCAAGTCTCTCATGCGTCTGCAAGGGCATTTCCAGTCATCTCCATGCATTTTTCTTCGCGTGGGCCCCGGGGATCTAACCCAGATTGTCAGGTTGCGCAGCAAGCCTGCTGATGCTGAGCCAACCCTCTGGACCAAGTCCTACCAAGCTTTCAAAAGAGTCACCAGTTTTCCTCCAGCTATTGCAAACGCTTTATGTGCAGCCTCACTGCAATACCAAAACAAATCAAGGACTTTGAAGAAAAGAAAATTACAAGCCAATCTGCCTGATGATCATGGTGCACAGAATCTAAACAAAATCTTAGCAAACAAAAATCCAGTTTTGTATAAAATATAATACACCACGATTAAGTGGGGTTTATCCTAGGAATGCAAGGATAGGTCAACATACACAGATCAACAACCAGACACATCACACCAAGAGAAAGCAGGGTAAAAATTAATGATCATCCTGATGGACATAGAAATAGATTCAAAAAAGCTCAGGATAAAAAAATGAACTCTCACAAAATGTATAATTAGTACCTCAATACAATTAAGGCCATATATGGCAATTGAAAGCTACCGTGCTGGACAGGAAAATTTAAAGTATTTTTTCCTTGAATCTGAAGCTAATGAAGGATGCTCACTCCCACGCATCTTAGTCAGTGTCGCGCTGGGAGTCTTATCCAAACAATTAGGCAAGAGAAATAAACAAAGGATGTCAAAATTGGAATTGTAGATATCAAACAGACAATATAATCTTATACAGAGAAAACCCTAAAGACTCCACCCAAAAGCATCGTTATTGATTAATAATTTAAAGTACTATTTCTTTATACTATTGATGAACTAGCCAAAAAACACATCAAGGGAGCAACCCATTTATAATAGCTCCAAGATGAATAGGTGAATAAGAACCTAGGCATTAATTTACCTAAGGAGTGAAAAATCACTACATGATGGAAACTATAAAACATGAAATAAACTCAAGCTGACATACAAATATCACTAAGCATCCGGTGCCCTGTTAATCCATCAAAAGAATCAGCACTGTTAAAAAGTCCATACTGCTCAGAGAGATCAGCCGGCATGGTGCGTTCCCTGTCACTCATGTGTGGAAACTGGAAAAGTTCATCTCATTGACATAAAGGGTGGACTAACTAACAGTTTTCAGAAACTGCGAATGGGAAGCTGGCTCACGTGTACAGGTGACAATCGGGTAAGAGCAAAGCTTGCAACATCCTCAGCCCACAGGCTCATTGTAACTGCCCTCAGTAAGGGTACACTGAAAAACAGAAGAGAGGATTCTCAATGTTAACCACTAAGAGAAATGATTTGCATCTAAGGGGACACAGGTGCCAATCACACTGATCTGATCCATACGACATTCTTTCTTTAAGTGCGCTGGAGTTATTAGATGCTAATTAAATTTTTAATTCATATGTTTTCAATATTTGTCATCTCGTCTTCCATAAAGAGCTGGTTGTGTGTCCCCAGCTAGGATACACAGCACCCAATTGGACTTCCGAAGCTCGTGTGGCTCTGGCCATGGCTGGCATACACTGCTCGGACTGGCAAGGCTGGCATCCCACTGCCCAAGGGCCCGCTCAGTCTTCACCTCTTGTCCTGGCAGAGGATGGAGCTCCCAGCCGCTCTCTGCCATCCCACATGCTGTGTACGCAGTGTGGAGGATGAAGGCTTACGTCAGCTGCGTCCTTAGTAGACCTCCGTCAGGTCTGAGCAATGACAGGGAGACGGAGGGAGGACACAGAGATTCTTGCAAGGAGAAGAGTCACCTCCCACTTGAAGCGACAGCTGAGAGCAGTGCCACCTCACGTCTGGAGCGACGCCACCCAGCGCCCACGTGTGACACACGCTTGCCAGCTGTTCTTCCCGGGCACAGCCGGCCATGCCGGAAGCACCAGCGGGCCTGGCATGGTTTCACCAAGGTAAAGGAGAAGGTGAAAGAAGTGTGGGGATCTTACCCACTCGGGATGTGGGGATCTTGCCTGAGGAAAAGCTGGATCTACTAAGAGAGAAAGAGCACCTCACAAGCCCCCAGTATGTTTTCAGGAGACCCCAAAATATCTTCAGCGGAGCATTGCACCTTCTCTGCTTCAGCTGCCAGTTTTATCACTATTTTTATTTTCTGGAGAAATGATCGTTTTTATAAATAGCCTTTTAAATGTCGACCTGACTGGATGAATAATTTATCTCTACTTCTTATCCTGCATACCTTGCTTATTTTCTTGGGCATAATCTAAAAGGTTATGGGGGAGTATTCATAAATAAGCCTCCAAAACAAGCAAACAGGATGATTAAACACGGGCTCAGGGTGCTGGGTTCCATGGGCTGGCGGGGGAGGGGGTCTTTTTCCGGATGTCCTGTTTCTACCGTCAGGTGAAGGTGTGCTGAACAGCCAAGACGTCACCAATCACAAGTCCCAGGCCACTTCCTCCGTAGCCACAGCAAGATCTGATTTATTCCTCAGACCAAAGACCTCTGCCCCACATGCCCGCCCAGTGCTGGGCATGCTGGGCACTCGGCTGGCTCGAGCGCCTGGCAGTCAGACTGACAACAGCAGGAGTGCGAGTTTGGGGCGCTGCCCCTCAGGCACCCCACGTCTGGAGTCTGTGAGTTTGTTTCTAGCTCCTTGGCCTCATGGATACCATGCCTGGAGTCCATGAGTTCTCCTCGTGGCACTCCACGTCTGGAGTCGGTAAGTTCCGTTCTTTCTCTCCTCGAATAAACTCTAACCTAATTCTCAAAAAAAAGTGTGTAAGTTTTGTAAGTAGCAGGCACCCCAGGATCCTGTCAGAAATGCATGTACTTGCCCCTTCTCTAGACCAGGAACTGAGTAAGGACCAGTTGTCTGAAAACTATTTAAGACAAATACCCCATGTTCTCATTTTCATATGGAGTAGAAAAAGTTGATCTCACCGAAGAGCAGAAACTGGAAACTCTTAACTGCACGGAGAAGGAGACACGATGCACTTGCGCCCCCTCCGTGTACCCTCTGGTGTGAGGATGCGTGTCAGTCGGTGGACTGATTACCTAGCATGCCAAAGCCCTGGGTTCAGTCCCCAGCAGCATATCAACCGGGCACGGTGGCACCTAGGACCCCAGCACTTGGGGTACTGGGAGAGACTTGAGAGCTCAACGTCATACTCAGTAAGACTGAAGCAGCTTGGGGACCAGAGGCCTTGTTTTCTTCCACCCCCCAGCAAGGACTACGGCTCTTGGTGCCAAAGGTGGGCTGAGCAGACGTGCTGTGGTCACTGGCACTTTCATAACTGCACAGCTGTCCTGAGAGGCAGCAAAGACAGAAAACCACTGGTGCGGAACAGTCTAGAAGTTCTGAGCTCAGAGGGTCCCCAGCCCAGCGCTCTTTATGCTGCTTCACCTGGCAGGGCAGTGCCCACTGTCGCCCATGGTCAGAGTGAGGCTCACGGCACTGCGGCACCTGGCTGTGATCTGGAAGGTTCCAAAGATTGTGTGTGTGTGTCTACATGTGTGTGTGTGTGCACGCATGTGTGTGTATGTACATGTGTGTATAGGTATGAATGTGCATGTGTGTGAGTGTGTGTGCATGAGAGAGAGAGAGTGTGTGTGCGTGTGGGTGTGTGTGCGCGTGCGCCTGTGGAGACCCAGTTGTGACATCGGGAAGCATCCTGGTTTGCTCTCTCCTTATTTCTTGTCTCTGAGGTTTCTCAGCTTTGCCTTCCAGAGCCCAAATTACAAGCTGCCACATATTCACCTGCATTTTTATGTGGGATCTGGCGGTCTGAACCCAGGTTTGTTTGCTCGTGAGACAAACGTTTCAACCCCAGGCCTATTCCAAAGATGCTTGTCTCACTGTTTTCTGTATCGTTTCTCAGGTCGTCCCAGTGCACACCCCCAGCTGGGAACCAGGCCCTGGCCTATTTTCCCCTTGGTTGGGGGTGGGAGTTACCCCAGGTATGTGTCTGTAAGGATGTTGTGGGTCCCGGTCGTTCCTGACCCACATCTCAGATGAACCATGGGATCCTGCATCTGTCTCAAGACCTCGAGTCATGCGCTCCGTGCAGGATGCAGGCGGGACACCCGCCTTTGAGGCCAAGTCCATCCTTCCTCTCGTGACACATCATCACTTCCATACGATGGGATGGAAGGATTCCTCACTGCTTTATTCACACTCTCCCTAATCACGGCAATTTGATGAAACTCTTAAAATAAATATCCAAAATTGCATTTTAGCACAGTCAATTTGGCTGTAATTAACGTGTCCTAGTGAATATAAATGACCTAGAGAAACTAAGGCCTCTCGTAAATTCCTAAAGCAAGCATGAAAACTCTTCTCTAACGACTTCTCAGCTCGCTCCCCCTTACTCCAGCCAGCCCTGCCTAACCTCCCACAAATAGGTGGCATTTCTGGTCAAAGGCGTCTGACTTCCGAGGATCTTTCCTTGCATCTAAGTCTGTTGATATGGACTCACTAGGGTTTCACTGGACCGAGGCTAAAGTCAACTAACTCACTGTGTAGCCAGTGACAGAGTTAGTCTTTCCGGGGCTGCTGTGAGACAGCGTTCCGAGACGTGTAACTTAGGGGAGAAAGGGAGATGGATCTGACTTACAGTTCCAGAAAAGTCTATTATGGGAGGAAAAAGGCATGACCAGGCACAGGCATGACACACAGCAGAGGCTGGAAGCTGGTTCAGGTCACAGCGGACGTCGTCAAGACAGGGAGAGCAATGAACTGCAAGACGTAGAACTAGACCTCCCAAACCCAAAGCCCCCCTCCCCCACCGCGACATGCCTTTCTCTAGCGCTTCCAAATTTTAATGCCAGCTAAGGATTCAAACACATGAACCTATGAGGGACAATTCACTTTCAAGCCATAACTCCCAGAACGACCTTAGACCCCCAATCCTCTTGCCTCCACCCCCTGCACGTCAGGGCACATGGGCCACCAAGCCTGTTTGTGCAGTGCTGAGATGAACCCAGGGCGGCAGGTAAGCGCTCGGTCACCGTGCTGCATCCTGGCCCTTGCCTGGGGGTTTGATTTCTCTTATTCTGACTCCCCCTCGTAACCCCAGGGCTGACTCCAGGGACCGCACAGTTGTCAAGTAAACACTGCTCCTCCCCCAGAGCACGCCCCTTTTCCCTTCCAGGCGGCTTTGTCTGGAAAGGGAGACCAGCCTGCCCTGGTGTGGGAAGCATCCATGGAAAGCAGCATCCGCTTTCCACGCGGGAGTTTGGACCGGAAGCCCCTTCACTTCCTGCAGTGGTCTGGCCAGCTGCGGAGCTGGTCAGCTTGGCTGTGCTGTGGTCGAAGGTGCTTCTGCACAAGATGACCGGGCACAGGGTAGAGCGCACACGCGCCCCAAATGAGGGGTCAGGGAGGTCAGGTGGCGTTTCATGGCTCCCCGGCCTCAGTCTGGCTTCCAGATTTCCATCTCAAAGTCCCCTGTGAGAGCAAGGCCCGGGCTGCGGGCGGTCAGAGGGCGGGGCCCTGAGGCCAGAGGAGGGTACGTTGATCGGTAGCCTCTCCGGAGAATCTCAGCACAGCCCTCACTTCCTACATGATCATGACCGCTAGCACTCTCTCTCTCTCTCTCTCTCTCTCTCTCTCTCTCTTTATCTATCTATCTCCATCTCTATCTCCCCAAGTCACTAGGCAGGAACACAGCATGGGGCTTCTTAGGTCGAGGACGGAGGCTGCGTGTTTCCCATTTCACGAGCTCTCTGATCAGCCCGTGCTCTGAGGAGCCCAGGTCCAAACAGGAGTCAGTAAAGTTCAATTCCAAGTCCGATTTCACTAGACCTTTTAAAAGAGTTAGACTCGGCATGAAACCACCAACGGAGGGGAGAGGGGCAGGGATTATCGGGAGACGGCTCAGCAGCTGAAGCACCTTCTATGCAACAGTGAGGGGTACAGCTGCAGCCCCCAGAGCCCTCATGAGTCCCAAGTGGGCACAGCAACCATGCGCAGTCCAGCCTCAGAAGAAGTCCAGCCTCGACCAAGGCCCAGGACAGAGGAGCATTTCCAAAACCTCAGTACTCACTGGAATCCCCAGGGGATGCTCCTTGGCCGGGCAGGAAGATCTTCGGGACCCAGAAAGCTTCCAGTGCAACATGGGGTCAGTGAAGAAGAGAATGGCAGTGAGACAGTGAGGGGGGCTGGGCTGCTGTGGAGGAGTCCTGTCCACAGAGGGGGTGCCCAGGGCTCTGGGAGAGAGAGCGTGTACAGGCAGATAGTGGAAGACAAAGCAAATGGTGGACACCACGAAGACAGCCCGGGACGCCTGCCAGCCCTGAATCCGACCCCACCAGCCTCACCCCCCACACCATAGCAAGGTATTCAGATGCAGTGATTTCAGCTTGACCTGCTTCTTCCGAGGCCACAGGGACTAGTGATGACAATGAATTATTGATGAATGAGTCAAAGACACTCCTGAGTCCCCAAACTCAGCCCAGAAGCTTCTCGCCCAGAGACCCAATGTTTGGCCTCCATTGCTGTATGATCGCAACTCAAGACGTGTTCCTGTTCCCAGTCCTCTGAACCTCGCACAAGCACCATGCGTCCCCCTGACGATCCCCAAAGGAAGGTGGTTAAAGGCCGACAGGAAAGGGGAAAAATTTGGCAGACCGCCAGGCTGGAAGCTGCAGGCCCCCTGGTAGGATAGGAATAATGAAGAAGAGAGTTGGATAATGGAGGGGAGAGAGATTCACGTGGACTCGGGAAGCAGGTGAAGATCTTCCAGGCCCTTGAGCGCACCTCTCTCGCTGATAGATAGCATGGTGCTTCTGGTCATGGCGGCGGGCAGTATCTCTGGCCTTGAAGGAAAGTGAGACAAGAGGAGTCTAAATTAAGTCATCCCGTGTCATGGCTTTGAACAAAACATCTCTCACATGATCAACGCGCCAAGTGAAGCTCTGAGCTGCACCCAAAGGTTACCGCGGAAAGGGGGTCAGGCATGGTGTAAAGACCGAGATGAGAAACTCCTCGCTTTGTTTCAGCCACCGGATGCTACAGCCTAAGTAAGCACCGGGGCTTGCAGAAGTGGCCTTCACGTTCCTGGAAAGTAACCTAGGCAACCACCGCGCTCAGAAGCTGCATGGCGCAGGGCTCACGCGCTGCAGAGCGAGCGGGAGACCGATAGCGCACTGCCCAGCTCATGACCTCCAAAATTGGAGATTTTTCTAAGTCACCCAAGAGCAGGTGAAGCCACAGGGTATGTTTCTTTTTCATCCATGACACAGAAGGATGCGTTATGAATGGACATGATCCTGCTCTGCCAGACAGCTGACGTCTGAGCTGACCCTGGGGGCTGACCGAGGACATCTCATGGAATGAGGACTTCTCTTCCGAAGCACAGAGAGACTCGTGCAATACGCTTGGCTCCATGATCCAGGAAACCACAGCCAAACGCTCATCTGTGAGGAGAGTGTGGGTAAGAGGGGCGTGGTTTGAAGAAGAGAGGGGTCTATTTCTCCCCATTCCCAGCGGCTGATGGTCTGCAGAATATTTTTGGATAGGCAGAAGAACAAACCCATGTTGCACTGGAGCTTTATCAATAACCATGGGAACAAGAGGGCAGACTTCAGGCAGCATCCGCCGGTGAAATACGCATCGGCGTCAGGAGCTCCAGAGCTAGGTGGTGCAAAACAGCCGCTGAGAATTCCCTCCAAGCCTGACTTCAGCCCTTCCATCCTCACACCTTCCTGTCCCTCTTCCTATAAACCCCAACGTCCAGCTGGGGGTGATTTTGTGTCTGGATGGTCACGTGATAGCGACAGTGCCCTAGTCATGCTGAGAGTCTGGCTGCCCACATCTGCATCTGCTAGGCATCCTGCCCTACGCATGGCCATCCCCACAGGCTGACATGCCCCAGCACGCAGCGTTGACCCGGGAGATCTGCTCTCTCCCCCCAAAAGGTTCTCAATTTTCATAACGTTTTCACACTAGAGAGTCATTCATCCAAACTAATCGTGACTAGCTCACATATTTAAATAAGCATATCCTAAGACATGCGTCTCAAACAAAGTCCATGAAAGAAAGTGGAAAGGAAGGAGCTGTCTGCTCTCTGGCTGACGGTGACTAAAACCCGGCAATTTATCACGTCACGGCGTACACTAGGTCCAGGGAGTAGAGTGTTGCTTCCGACTGCAGCTGCTCACCTCGGCTTCCCCTGACGCGTCCCACGTTAGCAACCAAGGCAGGAGCCGGGCAGCGCCGGTCTGTAGATGCAATGTCAACCCAAGGAGAGGTGTGTAATTACCCAGGCAGGAGACAGAGTTCACCAAATTGCATGTTTTCCAGCTTCCCACTGCACAGTTTAATAATATCGCCTATAATTATACGTCGTTATGGCATGTGATGTCACACACGCTCTTGAACTCTGCTTTGGGGAGGGGGTTTTCCATGGCTCTGCTGCACCTAAACACTCCCCTCCCCCTCCCCTCCCCTCCCCCTCCCCCTCCCCTCCCTCCCCTCCCCCTCCCCCTCCCCCTCCCCTCCCCTCCCCTCCCCTCCCCCTCCCTCTCCTCCTCCCCTCCCCCTCCCCATCCCCGCGGAGCTCAAGGTGTCTGGCCTTTCTACAGATCCAATCAGTCAGAGCAGCAGCAGGAGCTGCAAAGCATCCCGTGCCAAGGGCACCTCTATGTGGAACGTTGTTATTTCACTGATGCTGTCTGTCCCTAGAGGTGACGGACACTCCCCCCGAGCTGTGAGAAGCTTCACTGAAGACAGCCCTGAGGAGGCGCAGCACCAGCTCTCCTCGGCCATTCCCCCGGGACTCCATCGCTGACCAAACCAGCCACCACGTCAGAGCTCTCAGGGTGTCATTGTCTCTGAGAAACCCTCACAGGCTCCCCAAAGGGTCTCCAAGGAATCTCTCTCTCTCTCTCTCTCTTCCTCTTCTCCTTTCCTCTTCTCCTTTCCTCCTCCTCTCTTCTCTTTTCTCTCTCTCTCTCTTCTTCCTTCTCCTCTTCTTTCCTCCTCTTCTCTTTCTCCTTTCCTTTTCTCTTTCTCTCCTTCCTCCTCCTCTCTTCTCTCTCTCTTCTTCCTTCTCCTCTTCTTCTTTCCTCCTCTTCTCTTTCTCCTTTCCTCTTCTTTTTCTCTCCTTCCTCCTCCTCTCTTCTCTCTCTCTTCTTCCTTCTCCTCTTCTTCTTTCCTCCTCTTCTTTCTCTTTTCTTCCTCTTCTATTCTCTCTCTCTCTCTCTCTCTCTCTCTCTCTCTCTCTCTCTCACACACACACACACACACACACACACACACACACACACACTGTCTGGGCTTGGTTTGCTTGCTATTCTGCTCAGATAAGGTCCCCTCGCTGTGTAGTCCAGGCTAGCCTTGAACTCTTCCATTCATTCCTCTTGTCTCAGCCTCCTGATTGGTGGGGCCTCAGGTGCAGCCCCCTCACCCTCCGCCCCACGCCCCGCCTCACTCCCAGCACATCTTAATCTAGACAAGCTGACAATCAAGATGAGTCACCTTCTATGTCCCTTCACCCCTCCTTTGTGTCTGTCAGTCCATATTTAGATTCCTGTCTTGCAAGGACACAGATCCTATTGGCTTAGGCAAGCCCCTCCCAGTGACCTCACTTTGACTTAATAACCCCTGTAAGACCCTGTTTCCAAAAAAAGCTTCACTCTGAAGTACCAGGAGGTCAGGCTTCTTCTTCTTGGGGAAGGGGGCACATTCACTCTTGCCCTGCCTTGCCCTCGATAACACACTTTTTAGGCAATTTTAGGGCAG
Source organism: Typhlomys cinereus (assembly GCA_023101885.1). Taxonomy (NCBI): domain Eukaryota; kingdom Metazoa; phylum Chordata; class Mammalia; order Rodentia; family Platacanthomyidae; genus Typhlomys; species Typhlomys cinereus. The sequence continues at coordinate 2,743,128 of JALPQD010000324.1, read as the reverse complement.
CCGTGCTGAAGGTCTCTGAGAGTTCCAAAGGTCATCCAGGGCTGAAGCTACCTTGAAGGAAGCACCCTGCTAATCAGGAGGTAGTGGTCCTAATCCTCCACATACACACACACACACACACCACATACACAGATAAGGTCCCCACTTCCCGCTGTCCCCCATTTATGACAGGATGTGGAGATGAACTCCCCACTGCAGAGAAGCCCCCCATGGTTCTCCATGTCCAGAGTTCTTCTTGGCTGTCTTGCCTTAGCGGATTCATGTCCATGAGTTCCATCTTTCTCTCCTCTAATAAACTCTTCCTTAATCATCTGACATGTTCTGTTTCAGTCTTTGACTCCCGAATGCAAGAACCTCTGGAGACACAAGACCCCAGAAAACCTGTATCGTGTTGACAAGCACGGCCAGAGATCCAGCTCCGTAACACGTGAGAAGACACGCTGAGACCACGAGTCCTTCTCTCCTGAGACGCTGAGACCACGAGTTCCTCTCTCCTGAGACGCGTGACTCAGGGCATAGGCTAGGCACACACACACACACACACACACACACATATACACACACACACATATACACACACATATACACACACAGACATGTACACACACATACACACACACCACACATACACACACATCACACACCACACACACACCACACACACACCACATACACACCACACACACACACATCGCACACCATACACACCCCACATATACACACACCACATACCACACACAAATCACATATACACACATACCACATACACACACCACACACACCACATACACACCACACATATACACACCACACACACACACACCACACACCACACATACACACACACCACACACCACACACACACATATACACACACACATACACATACACACACATATACACACACATACACACATACACACACATACACATACACACACACACACACATACACATACACACACACACACACCCCACATACCACACATACATACACACACACCACACACCACACACCACACACACACCACATATACACACACTTGTACTAAGTGGCCAGATTGGCCCACATAACTAGACGTGGCAACTCAGCGTTGCAAACAGTCTGACCAGCTGAAGCTCACCCCCTTCCCAGCCCCACCTGCTGCCAGCTGCTGCTTCTCTTTATCCCTGTAATTAAAGTAAATCACTCTTAATTTAGCTCTCATAAGCACTGGGGAGCCCTCTAGCACCTCTAGAGAAAACCAGAAAACCCCTCGTGTGCCACAAACGTGTCATTGGGAAACTCACTTCTACTTTTTTTTAATTTTATTTTTAACTCAGGAGACAAAAGTAACCCCCAGCTCTGTAGCCTTCGGCCCAAGTGGGGACTCACAGCGTTGGATTCAGCCCCTGATGATCTGGTGTTTGTGTCCGAGAGCGGCAGAGCTTCTTGCCTTTGGAGCAGGAGCTGCGTGTGGCTCTCAGCTGCAGACTTCTGCCCCTCAGTGAGGGCCAATCCCAGGACGCGACATCAGGGTCCCTGGGGGCCGCATCGCGTCTGCCCTTGAAGCCAGCACCAGAAGTCACCCTCCGGATGAGGTCACCGGCGCCTCCATTGCCGCGGCTCACCTTGACCCAGTTCTCCCACGTCCAGCCGAAGCTGACTGGGAAGACAGACGATGCACCCGCCTCGCCAATCAAGAGGCTGAACCATCGTTTACATTCTGTCAGTGACTAGCATACGGGAGCACAGCCACTCACGGAGCTGGAAAACATTTGGTGGACTGTGACAGAGGGTGGTGGGCTTGCAGGGTCCCCTGGGTCCCCTGAGATTGGCTCACCATCTCCCTGCCCTGCCCGTGTGCGCTCCTCCATGGGCTCATGGCCGTCTCCTGCCACTCACCTCCGGCTAGATGTGAGCAGAGTGTCTGTGAGCATGATCTTGTCTGGAAACAGACTCGCTGGGTGAGGTGCCGGGACGGACCTGACGCAGCCACCGGCATCCTCACCAGAGACACGCGCCACAGGAGCTCGAGAGAGACTGACAATCGCCAGCCTGGCTGGCAGGCTCCAAAATCACGTAGGAGACAAACTTCTGGGCATGTGGGTCTGCAAGGGAGATTGAAGATGGGGTGGAGGGGAAAGCCCCTCCCTAAGTATGGTGTGCACCATTCCAAGGCATGAAGTCCCAGACCGAATCAGGAGAAAGCCTAGCATCAAAGTCCACTTCTCTCTGCTTCCTGCCTGTGATCATCTGTCCCCAAGCTCCCCTCGCTTATGATCATCTGCTGTCGTCCCCCCACCACACCCTCCCCATTCCATTACACCCTCCCCCTTTCATTACACCCTCCCCCTTCCATTACATCCTCCCCCAGCCAGCACCTCCCCAGCCCCTCCTCACCCAGCCCCTCCTCACCAGCCCCCTAAGCCCCTCCTCGCCAGCCCCTCCCCAGCACCTCCCCACCAGCCAGCCCCTCCCCAGCCAGCCCCTCCCCACCAGCCCCTCCCCACCCCCTCCTCACCAGCCCCTCCCCACCAGCCCCTCACCAGCCCCTCCCCAGCCCCTCCCCAGCCCCTCCCCACCAGCCCCTCCCCACCAGCCCCTCCCCACCAGCCCCTCCCCAGCCCTTCCTCACCAGCCCCTCCCCAGCCCCTCCTCACCAGCCCCTCCCCAGCCCCTCCTCACCAGCCCCTCCCCACCAGCCCCTCCTCACCAGCCCCTCCCCAGCCCCTCCCCACCAGCCCCTCCCCAGCCCCTCCCCACAGCCCTCCTCACCAGCAGCCTCCCCAGCCCCTCCCCCACCAGCCCCTCCCCCCAGCCCCTCCCCACCAGCCCCTCCCCCAGCAGCCCCTCCTCACCAGCCCCTCCCCACCAGCCCCTCCCCACCAGCCCCTCCCACCACCACCCCTCCCCAGCCCCTCCTCACCAGCCCCTCCCCACCAGCCCCTCCTCCCAGCCCCCTCCTCACCAGCCCCTCCCCACCAGCCCCTCCCCACCAGCCCCTCCTCACCAGCCCCTCCCCACCAGCCCCTCCCCACCAGCCCCTCCTCACCAGCCCCTCCCCCCAGCCCCTCCCCACCAGCCCCCCTCACCAGCCCCCCAGCCAGCCCCTCCCCACCAGCCCCTCCCCACCAGCCCCTCCTCACCAGCCCCCAGCCAGCCTCTCTCCCCAGCCCCTCCCACCAGCCCCTCCCCAGCCCCTCCTCACCAGCCCCTCCCCAGCCCCTCCTCACCAGCCCCTCCCCAGCCCCTCCTCCCCAGCCCCTCCCCACAGCCCCTCCCCACCAGCCCCTCCCCAGCCCCTCCTCGCCAGCCCCTCCCCACCAGCCCCTCCCCACCAGCCCCTCCCAGCCAGCTCCTCCCCCACCAGCCCCTCCTTGCCAGCCCCTCCTCGCCAGCCCCTCCTCACCAGCCCCTCCCCACCCCCCTCCCCACCAGCCCCTCCCCACCAGCCCCTCCCCACCAGCCCTCCTCACCAGCCCCTCCCCAGCAGCCCTTCCCCCAGCCAGCCCGTTCCCCTCCACTAACTCCCAGCAGCCCCCTCTCTTCCCACAGTGCCTTGTGTCCCGTGGCACCCTCGTCCTCTAGACTCTCACCAGAAGGGCACGTTAAGTTCTGCTGACAGCATTCTAGGACCTCGCTAACCTACAGCTCCAAACTCTCCCATGATCCAAAGGCCAGAGAACCACAGGACCTGCCTGGGTCTCTCTCAGCCGTGGGCCCTCCCCAGGGCAGATGCCTGCTGCTTGTCCTACCTGGTCCCCCAGGTAGCAAGAAAACTCACGACCAGGACCCGTCAGGCTTCTGTCTCCCTCGCCCCAGGGAGTCCCTTGGAAATTCTCTGGATCCTGCCGCGTGCCAGGAAGGGCTTGTCGGCGGGGGTGCATATCCGTCCGTACTTTACCAGGTGCATCAATGCCCAAAACTCAGAGAGACTCTGATCAGCATCTACCACCAGCAGCAGGGCGGGTGCCACCCTCTCCTGCCCGTGCTCCTGTGGACGCTCCACGCCTGTCCAGGGCCAGGACGGCAGAGGCGCTCGGCTCCCACTGCCCTTTCTCTGCATGTCATCCTGACTCTGGCGGCACGGCCAGTGCCCCTCCTGTCAGACCCAACCCTGTGCCCCGCCGGAGACCTTGGTGCCGCGTCCTAATCCGACCAATCTGGTAAACAAGGTCTCAGTTGGGAAAAGATGGATTCAAAGAAACACCTTTTGGAAAAAGGATATGCCATTATTTGAAATAAATAAGAAAAATAAGTAAAGTACGGGAATCGTCAGGCCTTGGTGTTCCTGCCCAGTTCAGGCCTAAGGCCTGCTCGCTGGGGAATGTCACATTAACGCCCATGGGCAGGTGCTAGGAATTCCTCCCCAGGTAATTTAAGTTTTGCCTCTGGCAGGAGGAATTCTTCTGGGAATTGGGTGTGCCTTCTACCTATTCTTAGGTTTTTCTGGGTCTAGCTTCCTGCTCTCTGATCTAGAGAAAAAGCCTGATTTTAACTTTAAATTAAATTGCAACTAGAGATTTTATGTCTAGTCACACACAGTAGTAAGTAGACTTGTTAGCCAGAATGTATACACTGATTTTAAAGAAATTAGAGAGCAACTTCAAGAGTCTTAAAACATAGGTGGGTAAGATTCCTACCTGTGAACTAACTCAGAAATTCTACAAGAATGAGATTATGCCATTTGTTCATTAGAACTTTAAAAGGATGTTTGATCCCTCTTGGATTGTAATCTACGCTATCATAGGAGGAATTGTTCTTTTAATAATCATATTGCTCAAGTGTTTCCTTCAGCACATCTCTCAGCAGAGCTCCATCAACAAGACCACGCTACAGACACTTATGGCCCTTGAACATCCAAGCCATGGCCCCCTAGAGACGTGGTTCAAGCTTGGATTGCAGAGATTCATGAGGCCTTGGTCTAATCTACTATCACATATCCCGACATGCCTTCTAGAGGAGAAGTCCTTCAAGGGCCAGTAGCCAATGATGGGTAAGATCCTGTGAGACAGGATGACCTAAGACAGGCACGGTCCATTATGCAGGACCCCCTCTGAGGCGGGGTCAACAAGGTCAGAGCAAAGAACTCTGGCTCCCACTGGCTGTCAAAAAGGATGGATATGTAGGAGGAATGGACCAGGCAGGCCTGTATTGTCTGTATGGGCCGCCTGCAACTTCCCAAGCTAGAACCTGCTGCCATGCCTGGTGCTGATGTCAACCCGCCTGACTGAGAGGACCAACCCGGACAGGACAACAGCAAAAGCTCATGCTGGGACTTATGGGATGTTGGGCTCATGTATAGTTAATTGTTATGACAAACATGTTCCTTATTGAAGTCAAAAGGAGCTCAGTCCTCCTATGTGTATTTTAAAATGCAGTCTCTGTTAAAACAATGACAACTATGTGGACTCAGCCCCATGGCTATTTGGTGAAGCATTTTAGATTAGCTCGATTTGGAAATACTGGGAGAATGTTTCTGTTAAGTGTCTTTACCTCCAAGCAATGGATTAGGTTCTTGAAAAAATGTCCTTCCTGAAGGTGATTTCTGTTAACTAAGAAAATACATGTCTATTCGTAGGTGCAACATTCTTTCCCCCAACATTTTCTGTATAAAAGCTGTCATAAAGTTTCAATGAAGTGGGTCCAGATTCACTCAGCCTAGAGAGTTGTGTGTTTCTGTTCTCCATTCACTGAAGTCTTGCCTCACCTGGTCGGAGGGAGCCCTGGATTCGAGGCCGCAGCTCTTGGGGCTTCCAAGCCAATGAATGCCCTGGAGAAGCACGCTGTCCACGTGGGGGCCTTTACTTCATCCCTGCTGGCCACAGGACACTGTGCACAGCACCACAGAGGTGAGCCTCCCAGCGGAAGGAGGAAGGCCTTTGGAAGACGGCGCCAGGAGAGCCAAGCACACAGGGCCCCCCCTCCCCCTCCCTGCAGCTCAGCAAGCAGACGGCAGAATCAAGGCTGCCTGCTCTGTGCGCCACCCTGGGGTGGTCTCTCCCTGCTACTCTAGCGGCCTCGCCATGGCTTTACACCTGGGGAGATCTTCAAATTACCCAGGTCTGAGGCTCACCAAGAAGTCTATTTTTAATGGGCTCTCAGGGTGCTGAGGTCAACATACGCCCCGAGCAGACAAGCTTGGGTGTGCACAGGATGACAGACGCTGGGGCGAGATACAGAAGCGGACCCTCTGGGTGGTGCACGAGTGCAGTTCTCTCTCTTTTCTCTCTCTCTCTCTCTCTCTCTCTCTCTCTCTCTCTCTCATTTCTTTTGTTTCCTTCCTGTCTCCTGTGCTTCTTCTTTCTTTCCCCTCTCTCATCCTTTTCCTTCCCTTCTTCCTCCCTCCCAGCCGTCTCCCTCCTTCTCCCCTTCCCTCCCTTTTCCCTTCCCATTCTTTTCCTTCCCCTCCATTCCCTTCCCCTTCCTTTCCCTTCCCCTTCCCTTCCCTTCCCATTCCCTTCCCTTACCTTCCCTCCCTTCTCTTCTCTTCCCTTCCCCTTTCCTTCCCTCCCTTCTCTTCTCTTCCCTTCCCTTTCCTTCCTCCCTTCTCTTCTCTTCCCTTCCCCTTTCCTTCCCTCCCTTCTCTTCTCTTCCCTTCGCCTTTCCTTCCCTTCTCTCCCTTACCTTCCCCTTCCCCTTCCTTCCCTCCCTTCCCTTTCCTTCTCTTCTCTCCCCCCTCCCCTTTCCTTTCCTTCCCTTCCCTTCTTCCTTCCTTTCCTTGCTTCCTCCCTGTTTCTTGTCAACATAAAGTCAGGCAAAGTCTGCCATGTCTGGCAAATGGTAAATGGGGGATGAATGGACAAACCAACCTTCCCACAGCCTTGGCAGGTTGACAGGCAGCCTTGAAGCAATCTGCATTTCCGTCGTGGGGATACGTGAAGGTCGCTTTCTTGTCAGGTTTTGATTCTCAGATTTGTTGTTTGGCAGGAAAGGAGAACGGTGTGTGAAAACGAACAATATATTTTTTGCACCTGCACAGTTGACTAACAACAGACCTCATTTGACTCAAATAAACCAAAAATAATTTGACTTTGAAATTAGATTAAATACAGAATTGCAGACAAAAGCGGCGACTTGTAAAAATGAGAAGTGGATGAAAACTGGAGAGTGACAATCTTTCTAACACAAACATTTGCAAGCGCCCCAGCAACAGGGGGTGGGGGGTGGGGATGAAAGTCGCAGTGTTGCACTTCTTAGCCATCCTAATCCTTTGTACAGGAAAAACCCCAGTGAAATGACGCTTCAAACAAACAACATCATTAAACGCAACGAAGCAGACTCAGCCATTTGCAAGGGAGGGAAAAGTCCTTTAGACAAACACGAGATTAAGAAATGATTTCAAAAAGATGTCAATAAGGAAAGAAGAAGAAGAAATGAAGTAATCACCAACTCGTGCGGGAGTCACACATCTCCACGGGAGAGGAATTGGCAAGAAATCCTAATGGAAACGAGGGCATTTGGGGGCCGGCGAGAGAGCTCAGAGGGCGAGACGTGTGCTCTCAAACCTGTGACAGTGAACCCTCCTAGGCTGTCCGCGACCTGCCCTTGCGTGCCGCACCCATGCAGGTTCTCTGGGTCTCCTTCCCCCTCGCCCTTACGCTCTCCCTCAAATAAACAAATAAATAAAGTTTTGTTTGGTTTTTAAATGAGAGGACCAGAGGCAGCTCAGAGCCGTCAGCCTCTGCATCACAAGCAAAAGGCACTGAGTTTGAATACCCAGATCCCACAAAAACAGACGGAAATTCAAGTGACATGAAGACGCAGAATTGCGAAGATTATCTATAAACCACTGCTGTTGGTTATCAGATCGACAGAAAACTTAGCCAGGACACAAGCTGGGCTAATTAAGGTGGGAAGAGCTGTGCTCAAAGTGGGCGGTACCGGTTACTGGGATGGAATCCTGGAGGGAATAAAAAGGAAAGCATGAGGTGAAGAAAAAAGAAACACCAGGTGGAAATGGCGGCAACCTGCAATTATTACCCTGGAAGGCGGAGCCTGGGAAACCCAGAGCAAAGCAGTAAGGAGGTAGAGCAATGCAGGATGATTCTTGATGTCGCCCTCAGGCCTCCATAGGCACACACACTCAAGTGCCTTCTGATTTACACACACACACACACACACACACACACAAAGGCAGGCAGGCAGGCAGATAGACACACGCACACACACAGAGGCAGGCAGGCGTGTGCGCGCGCACACACACGCACACATTTTAAAAGAGCATTTTAGAAGTGAGTAGAAATGGGGCCCAGTGAAGCAAAGTCTCTGGTTCAGAGAACATATGAAACAAGTGTTTAAAGGTCTTTTTATTTTTCACAAGAAAATATGCATGGTTCTCAACCAGTCTTTTGTTTACAACGTACCGTAGGACTCGTGTGCAGTGCTTGCTGGGCAGAATGGCTTTCTGAATGGGAACCAGCTCCTCTCCCCTGGCATGTCTGAGGGTGATGTCAGTGCTGGGATCTAACCTGGGGTGCTCCTATGCCAGGCGAGTGCTCCTGTGCCAGGCAAGTATTCCCACTCAGGCGAGTGCTCCCCTGCCAGGTGAGTGCTCCCAGTGCTAGGTGAGTGCTCCCCGGCTAGGTGAGTGCTCCCCTGCCAGGTGAGTGCTCCCCGGCTAGGTGAGTGCTCTCATGCAGGTGAGTGTTCCCAGTGCTAGGTGAGTGCTCTCATGCAGGTGAGTGCTCCCATGCCAGGCAAGTGCTCCCCTGCCAGGTGAGTGCTCCCATGCAGGTGAATGCTCCCCTGCCAGGCGAGTGCTCCCAGTGCTAGGTGAGTGCTCCCCTGCCAGGTGAGTGCTCCCAGTGCTAGGTGAGTGCTCCCCTGCCAGGTGAGTGCTCCCAGTGCTAGGTGAGTGCTCCCCTGCCAGGTGAGTGCTCCCAGTGCTAGGTGAGTGCTCCCCGGCTAGGTGAGTGCTCTCATGCAGGTGAGTGTTCCCAGTGCTAGGTGAGTACTCCCATGCCAGGTGAGTGCTCCAGTGCCAGGCGAGTGCTCCCATGCCAGGTGAGTGCTCCCGTGCCAAGCGAGTGCTCTCATGTAGGCAAATGCTCCCAGTGTTAGGCAAATGCTCCCATGCTAGGTGAGTGCTCCAGTGCCAGGCGAGTGCTCCCATGCCAGGTGAGTGCTCCCGTGACAAGCGAGTGCTCTCATGCAGGCAAATGCTCCCAGTGTTAGGCAAATGCTCGCATGCTAGGTGAGTGCTCCTGTGCCAGGCGAGTGCTCTCATGCAGGCGAGTGCTCCCAGTGCTAGGCCAGTGCTCCCTTGTTAGGGGAGTGTGCTAGGCGAGCTCCTCCTCTTCCAGGAGCCACCCCAGCCCTGCAGTGTTAGTCTTTTCCCTCGCTGCTTTGATGACATAACTGATAAAAACAACTTGAGGCAGGAAGTGTTCAGTGGGGCTCGCAGTCGGAGGGGCGGTCCATGGCGGCAGGAAGTCATGGCGGCAGGAAGTCATGGCGGCAGGAAGTCATGGCGGCAGGAGTTTGGGGTGGGTGGTCACGTCCTGTCTGTAGTTGGATTCAGAGAGAGGTGAATGCTTGTGCTCAACTTGCTTTCTACTTTGGTTCAATCCGGGACTTCAGCCCATTACGGGGGGGGGGGTCTTCCCACCTCAGTTTTCCTAATCTAAATAATCCCTCCCTGGAGGCTTGGTTTTTCAGTGATTCTAAATCCTGGAAAATTAACAAGCAATATTATCACACCTACTGCCTTATTCAGGCGAATAATGCAGTCATAGGAGACATACGTGTGACGTTCCCAGATTAATGACAGGATAGAAAGCAGAGTCAAGGGACAGCAGCTGCTCCAGCTGCTCAGTTCTGTCCGCTACTAAAGACCAAAGGATGCCTGACGATCTCATTCCTCAGTCACCATGAAGGGACAAAGAGGTTGGATTCCAGCGTCAGCAACGAGCAGGGCCAAAGCTGAAGAGCTCAATGTCAGCCAAGAACAGCAGCGGCCGCGAAGAACCGAGAAGGCAGCAGCTGACCAGCAGTGGACTCAACCCATAAGTCCACACAGGAAAAGAGAGAGGGCCAGGGTCTGCCACACACGCTTCCTTTTACCGGGTCCACTGCTGGAAAGCAGCACCACTAGGGGCTGGGTCTTCTGTGTCAATTAGACAGTGTCCTGCGGGCTGGCTCAAGAACTTGCTCCAGCAGCTCCTCACGGCTGTGCCTCAAGCTCAACATGAATCTGTCAAACTGACACTTGAATCCACTATCATACCACTAAAGCTATTTTACTGAAAGATCTATGCCTAGAGCATGTGGTTCTAATTACATACTGACGATAACATCTGCATGCATTAAGACATAAACAATTTTTATATTATATAGTGCAATTACCTCAACTTAAATATACACACACATATAGCTAATCTTCATTGTCAACATGGGGGGATGCATAATCATCTAGGAGGTGTTGAAGGTGTTTCCGGAGAGATTTAACTAAGAAAGGACGACCCACTCTCAACATGGGTACTATTACCTCACTACTTGTTCCCAGTCAGAATAAGAAGAGGAAACCAAGCTGAGTACGCACCTGCCTTCATCTCTGGGTTTCCTGACTGCTAGATCACAGACCTCCCCATGTCCCCTCCTCCGACAGAGAGCTGCTTAAATGCACTGTGGAGTTTCTCCCACTAGCAGTGTGAGTAAGCCCAGCAGTGCACCCCCATCCTGAGATCACAGACAGCCCTGAATCAGCATTATACTGAACTCAGCAGTCATTGCAAGCAGGTTCCGTGGCCACTTTATTGCCCAGGAACTTAAAGACAGAAGTTGAGTAACTTTCCCCAAATGAAGTCACTCTTAGGGTGGTGTCCAGAAAGATAACCTTAGGGTGGTGTCCAGAAAGATAACTCCTCTACACTAGTTAGATATTTAGGAGTCAACCTGGCAGCTGAAGGCTGAGCTTGGGGTACATTGGTGAAGAATGGGCAGTCAGGGCAAAGCCTAAGCAAGCCTGCGGGAGAGCGCGTGATGTGGGAAGACCCCGCCAGGACGCGTGGGACCATTCACTCCCCGGGCAGGTAGAGAGATGGAGGGAGCTCTTTCAGGGCTTTAACATTCTTTAGCACACGTGGGCAGACCTGCAGTCTGACAGGTGAGCTTTGCCCCTCGCTCAGCAGTCCGGTTCCTTCAGCTCCTGGTTGATACGAGCTCTCCTGCCAAGCGGGACGAATGATCATAACTGGTGATCATAAGCCAGGATGAAGCCCTCTTCCTCCCCTAAGCTCTTCAGTTATGATTTATAGACAAACTACAGCACCATCTGACCCGTCACCAAACTCTTCACCAGAACAGAAGAGAGTCCAAAGCAAAGGAAGGACAGATTCGCGGTCGTGAGAGAGCTGTGTTCACTGCAGACAATGAACAGGGCCGCGAGGCGCTACCTGCGCATAAGCAGTGCTGTCGGGCTGCTCTCTTGGGACCGTGGGCTGTCTGGTAGGACCCGCGATGCTGACAGCAACAAAGAAAGTCACAGTGTCCTTCTAGAAGCCACTTTGAAACTAGACATTAATCTTGCCTCCCATACTTAGAAACCAATCGACAACTGAGTGTGGTTTACGCTCAAATCCTTGGGTTCTGGGGGATGAATCCTGGGTTGGATCATCTACATTCAGATGTCTTCTTTGGAAGGGAAGAGGGTCGCGTTAAACTGACCGCAGAGGAGCTGGGCTTGGGAAGTGATAGGCCCCTGGCCCTAGCTGCATAATCAGCAAGTAGGACTTGGAATGTCTAGAAGCACTCCTCTAGACAGGAACTATTTTCCAGCTGTTTTCAAAACAGTCTCCCCTTAATGCTAACTTCAAGCCTGAGCAGCTACAGATCTTTACCGTTTTGTAAAATCCAGCTCGTCCTACACCTTTAACCGTCAGTCGGGCCTCTGCTGCGTCTTCCTGAGCTCGGGTGGTGGGTGGTGACGTTGGTGCGCGTCACAGGTCGGGTGACATTTCCTCTTTGCGCACTGCCTGCGTCCTGCATCACAGCATTGCTTTCGTGTCGAACTTTTAAAAATAGCCCCCTTGGGTTCCCAGCCAGAGCTAGCTCTGCATGGCTTTGGCACTGCCTTGGAGAGATGCCCAGGCGCAAGGCTCCGTGAGGTGTGGGAGCCACGGAAGGGAGCCAAGCACACGGGCTGAGGCAGCCCTGAACGCCCCAAAACAGCTCCTCTCAGTTCCGGGGATGGATGGGACGGGTGTGGGGGGCTCGTCTAGCTGGAGAGTGGGGGAGCAAGCCTGCTCCAGCCAGCAGCTGCGTCTCAAGGCCTCTCCGGCCGTGGGCCTCAGCGGACTGGCAACCCCCTAGATTCCACTGCATCCTCCCTTCAGCCTTCAGAGCCATGGAAACCTGGACTTGCACACCACCAGGGCGGCGCAGGGGAGGGCAAGCGCTGGCTCTTCTGCATGCGTTTCCCGGATGTTCTGGAAGCAGGGAGCTCGCCGGGCGGAAGAAGGCCGAGGCTCCTCTCTGTCCTCTTCTCTGTCTTCTGAAAGCACAGGCCCACCCGTGCCGTCCCACAGTCCTTTGTGGATGTCCTGGTGTCAAGTGCTGGGCACTCAGAAGTTGAAGGAGGAGATAGACCTTAAGTGAATGCTATCACATGCACAGGGGGCTAAAAAATTGTCTGTCACACACATGCACACAACATACCTGTGCATGCATAAGCACCCATGCACATGCTCACGTGCTCTCTCACACACACAGACATGCATGTGCATGCACGTTCACATACATATACACATACCTGCTGATGCTTGGGAGTTCAAGTGGTGAGGATACACCAGAGCACATTATAGCAGTCCCAGAGGAAGCAAAACAGATCCGTGCCGCCTTCTGGAACTGAACTAAATCATTAAGTCAGCTGTCAATCTGTACTCTGTCTGTGGCTGTCTGGTGGATTATGGAAAAGCACATAAGATGATGGGAAATCATTCCATGTATTAGGAATTACACAGTCACTACGTGGTCTAAGTGCCCAGCATGTTTCAGACACATACAATTTGACAGACTTAGAAGTGAGGTTTGGGAATCAAAGTGCTCCTCAAAGCAGGACCTGCCTGGATTTTACACCTGCAGCTCCCCAGCTGGGCAGGAAGGCTGGACACTGAGGTGTGGAGCAGGCAGGGGGTCCATGTAGAAGACAGGAATGCCACGTGGGTACCAGGCTTTGGAGGCAGCGGCTCTGGTCTGCTCAGCTCCCGCAACAGAACGTCACAGACAAGGTAGACAAGAAGAAGCTATTGTCTCATCTTCTGGACACGCAGGATCGAGGCGTTCTCGGGGCTGGACTGGTCCAAGGACTCTCTTTGGGTCTTCTCTCTTCCTCAGTGCACACCTGTGCCTAATTTCAAGGAGCACCAGTCACATTGGATTGGGGGTCTTCTTATGTGGGTCTTAATGACCTCTTTAAAGGTCCTGTCTCCAAGTAAGCTCTACTGCTGACAGATTGGGAATCAGGACTTCAAGGGGTGTACTATTTATTTCACAACATGGCACTGAATCCTGGAAGGAAGAGCAGATACAGCATTTCTTGCACCAGCACAGTTGTGTTGAACAGAAACAAACCTGGCCTGCATCTGTTTCCATATTTCTTGATATGTTAGGCCAGAAGCGGCCTCTGTGTATAGTTAACTATACTCAAGTTTGATGGGCACCTAACCTAAGAATATATATCTTTGCAACTGAATGATGACTCTCAGCCAATCACAGCAGTTGAGCTTCAGCCAATCACAGGCTGCAACTGATCAGCCCATGTTCGCATAAATGGCCCCTGCAGCCAATCAAGTGGTTCCTGCCTGGCCCTTCCTCTCCTCTGCCTATAAATAGAGCTTCTCTTGTGGGGGTCCATTCTTAGTCTGGAAGGATGCCTGGTTCTGAAACGTTGCATGTAATTTTGTCAGACTGAGCCAGTCTCCCTCTTCCTTGTAACGGTTGAATTGCCCAAATAATTGGCACTCCAAGCGCCATCCTAGGAAGCGGCAAGGGGCAGGAAAGAAGGCCGTCCAGGGGATACGGAGGTGTGGCCTTAACATCAGCGAAGGCGAGGTGAGGCAGGGTAAGAGGAGTGTCGGGAAGAACTAGGGACGTGAAGGAGGAGCAGTGAGGTCAGAGAGTGGACCCCACCTGCGTCTCAGGCTGGTGCTGGGATAAGCAGAGCATTTCACCTGGGCTCTTGAAATGGGTGATGGCCATCAAAAGCCCCCCCCCTGTCTGTCATGGAGGACAGAGGACAGAGTTCTCCCCTCCCAAGATCCTTCAGGAAGCTTCTTTACAAACATCTCCCTACCAGGAAACTTCCACATTCTGAATTCCTCTAGTCGGAACCAAAACACTGTTTACATAATGCGTCTGAAAATAAAAGGAAAATATTAGAAGGCATTCTTCATGAATTCGGATAAGGCTATTTTTCTGTGTGGAGGCAGCCTAATTACCAAGTACACAGCCGGCCTCCTTCCAGCGCTATTCTTCCCACTCAGGCAGATGGTAATTGCTTTTTAAAAATATATGTGCACACCACTGATGTCTTATCTGTTTGTTATCTGTTTTAAGAAAGTAATATCTATCTTTTGAAATTGCCTAATATTTTATTCTGCAGAGACTAACTCTGAATAAAATATCTTCTCAGAAAAAAAAATTGCTGACCTGGACCTAAAAAAGGCACTAAAAAGAAAACAGTATTTTCTCAGAGAAAGATGAGATTGCAAAGTGTAAAACTCTGAAGGAAGTGTAAACTTTTGCTCCCAGCTACTTGTGAATATAGAAAGCAAAATAAAGGAATTTCACCCTTCTGTCCTCAAAGGCATCCGAGGCTGTCTGGGGCGGGTAAGGCTCCAGGCTAGCCCCCATGCAATGGGGGAGGCTAGCACCCATGCAATGGGGGAGGCTAGCCCCCATGCAATGGGGGAGGCTAGCCCCCATGCAATGGGGGAGGCTAGCCCACATGCAATGGGGGAGGCTAGCCCACATGCAATGGGGGAGAAGAGTTTGTACATTAATGAGAACTCTGTCAAAATATTTCTGAGGCCTTTCGAGGATAATTCCATCTTTTTATATAAAGGTTTTAAAAACATTTCATTGACTTATTTATTTGAGAGAGAGGATGCAAACATGCCATTGGGCACTGGTGGAAGTCAGAGGACCACTTTAGAAATCAGTTCTCGCTCCCTGACATGTGACCTTCTGGGAACTGAAGCTTCCAGGTTTGTGAGCAAGTGCTTTGCCTGAATTCCCTTTCTGTACCGTGGCTTCATATCAAATGTTCCAACTGTCGCCCTTTCCTATCCTTATGGTCTGCTCTTGATTGCCAACTAGATGGGATTTGGAATCACCTAGGAGACATAACTCTGGACCTATGGAAGGCTTTTCCATTAAGAACAGATTAGCTAAGGGCAAGAGTGTTACAGTCCAATGGAGACATCCATCTACACAGGTCAAAAAGCAGTGCCCCAGCCTGCCTTGGCCAGTTCTTCCTGCTGAGGTCGCCTAGCACAGTGGCTGCTGTCATCCACTGACATCACACCCCAGTTTCTACAGATTTGCAATGTGGGCTCAATACCAGAGAGTCTGCAGGAATTCAGTGCTGGGCTGAGCCACTGAGGCATGCAGCTTTGTAGATTGACAGGCCATCCAGTGCTCTGCCTGTGCCGTGCACAGAGCTGCCCTGCCGTGTAAGCCGCGTGCGGACGTCCTTCTGTAACATACATGCATACCGTTGATTCTCTCCCTCCAGACGACCTGATGCAGAAATGGCATCTAGCATGCTTTTAGAGAATGGGAACCATGAGGGCGACTCTGTCTAATGGGCTTGGTGGCTTCTGGAGCTGGCTGTCCAATCTGACTCCACCTGAAGCTGCTGAAGACTTCCCCAGGGACGAGGACGGCAGCGAGAGTCCACAGGGCAACGGTTCTGGTGCTGCAGAACGTGATCGTCCTCTGGAAGTTACCCTGGCGAACTGGGCACCCAAGCAAAAAGTCACGACAGCAAGCCTCACGGGGCGCCCCGTCAGCCTTCCCACTTTGCATTGATTGGCCTCCGTATGTCTGGGAGCCGCGCGTTGGACACTCCTAGCAAGAGAACTCGGTCCGGTGCTCCTGACTCACTGCTGTGAGAGACAAGGAACTCCGGCTTGTCTGTGTGATTCTTTGGGCTATTTCTGGAAAACAGGAATGTAATGATGCTGGCTGGTTGGTTCCAGCATCTCCAGATTTTAAAAAATGAAGAAAACAACGAGCTCAAAGGTGCCGTCTCCCAGCCTCGGGGGGGGGGGGCGGCAGCCTCTAGGCCTCTGAGTGCAAGTGGTGACGGGACCTTCTCTCCTGCAGCCACGGGGCTCAAGCTGCCAAAAACCAAACCCGCCCGCTCAGCATCTGGTTGGCGGACTGCGAACGCAAGCCTCGGCCTCAAAGCATCACATCTGGGCACATGTGTAGGAAGAAGCATGAGTGCTCCGTGGGCGGCGAGAAATCCTGAACGCGCATCGACCCCAATGAGGATGGGGTGCTGGAGTCTCAGATTCTGATGGGGGTCTCCTGCCTCCCACTCTTAGCTGCACTCCCACCCCCAACTCCAGCCCCTGCAGGGATGCCCGGGGTACCCAGCGGCCCCTTTAATCTCACCACGGCTGTGGAAACAGCAACGACCTCTCCTAAAGGCAACACCAAACAAGACAAGCTAATGCCCATAGGGACTTACCCTCACCCCCATCTTTGCTCCTTGTCCTACGATGAGACTCAAGTCTCAGAGGATGCTATTTGCATAGAATAGTTCATTAAAATATAAGCATTGTGTTGCTGGAAGCAGGATTCTCACAATATGGGGGGAAGCCTGCCGGGAGGGAGTCAACTTGGCATTTGCTGAAAAAGGAAGTAAAGTCTCCTGGTACGGAAGCCTCATTGCTGTGACCAAATTACCTGACAAAAAATCGACTAAAGGAAAGAAGGAAGAGTTTATTTCAGATCACAGTCCACCATGACTGAGAAGGCTTGGCTGAGGGACCTGGCGGGGGGATCTGGAGGGGGGACCTGGCGGGGGGGCCCGGCGGAGGGGCCTGGCGGAGGCGTGGTCCAATACAGCCACAATCAGGAAGCAGAGATGTGTGCTGGGCTCAACTGGTTTTCTCTCTTCATGTAACCTGGGAGCCCAGGCTATGAGATGGTGCCACCCACATCCGGGGGGTGTCTTCTCTCCTCAGTTGGCCCTCTTTGGGAATGCTCTCACAGATACTCCCAGAGGTGTGTCTCCTGGATCATTCCAAATCTAGTCAAGCTACAGTGAACAAGACCATCACGCCTGGCTAGATGAGAACGTGCACCAAGCCCTCGCTCGCTCACAGGAGGACCAATAAGGAAAAAGCCCACTCAGGATCAAAGACTTCTCCGTGCTGTTCACCTGCCTTGACCTCTGGACAGAAAAAGTTCGGTTTGCAGATGCCCTTTTCTGTTAATGGCAGAGGTGCTGGGAGCCCTAGAACGAGGCCCAGTGTCGCAAGGAAGTGTCAGGGCAGCGAGGACCAGGAAGCTCTGCCGGATGCCTTATGACCAGATGGCAAAACTGCGCCGTCTCCAGGCACCGAAGACAAGAAGCGGGCAGCTCTGACGTGCTCATCAACTCAGAAGCTGGGGGAGGGTGGGGAGGGGGTGTGAGATGGGGGTGTGTGCATGTGCACAGAAATGCTCACCCTTCCAAGGTGAAGGATGACACTAGATCCACCATTCACTTCGCGTGGGCTACAGAATCCTCTTGTCACGGGGCAAGGAGACCTTCGAGCCCACTTCTGTATCTTGCGTGCCTCAATACGTGTGTTTCTTGTAGAAATGCTTAGAATAAAAATGTACATCTTTAACAAGAAACAGCAAAAGAGTGAGAGGTAACTAAGATTCAGCTCAGGCAGTTCAAATCTAATGTGCTCCAAAATAAATACTTGGGATGTCTTCGCATACCAGCCCCCTCCACCCCATGCCTCCTGCTTTCATTGAGTTAAACCACTCAAGGTTTAGAAAACCTTTGGGATTTAAAATACAATGTCAAGGACCACTGCGTGCTGTAGCCATCCCTTGCCTTGCGTTCCTTGAAAGTGCCAAGGTGTTTGACACACTAACGTTTTCTAGTGTGTTTTTTTCTAGTTAATGTTTAAGCTAGCATTTAGCTTATTCTATACCCCATCTTTTCTGTCACTGAAAGGATCCCCTTGGAGTCTCCCACCTGCTGATGTGTCCCCCAGAGAGACTATTAGCCCGCGCTGGGTGTGAAATCCTCCCCAAGGGCAATGTCAGAGACTAGGGAAAGCACAGAAGCCATTTTCATGGCTTTGCTGTCCGCGAGCAGCCGCCACCCGTGACGCTGTGGTTTCTCACCCCGCATTGCCAGCCCACGTGGGGGTTCACAGCTCTGCAGCCATGAAGGACTGCCTGAGCTAAGGCGCGCGAAGAACCTTTCAGAAGGTTCTGGAAAGACACACACAGGGCAGTGTGGGCCATTTGTCATGAAAAGCTCCACCTAAGCATTCCTCCCTCTTCAGTTCAGTTCCCCACAGTGACCACGGGTGAGAAGGCATCAGAAATATCCCCGGCTGTCTCCCACCGGCATGCGAAGAAGGTGTCCAGTGATGGGAAGCAAACTGCACGCCACGCAGGACGGGCCAACCTCAGCCGGGTCTGCACACTGGACAGAAGCCAGAGGAAAAAGCCAACAGTAATGCAGACTTGAGGTGGTGGAATCAGACAGGTTGCCTCTGGAGGGGTGGTCTGGGCTTGATCAGAAAAGAATCTTTCTGAAGGATAGACATTTCCTCGTCTTGATTGTGACACTTCCACAGTTACACGTGTGCACATTTTCCCAAACCCACCAAGCCAGGCAATTAAAACCTGTAAGTAAATGAATACTCTATTTCAGACGGTTCTACCGGATTTGAGTACCAACGTCAAAGAGAAGTTGTTAATTTGTATTTCCACGGTTGACATTGTTAATTTGTATTTCCACAGCTGACAAGGGAGCAAAGAGACATTGGCCATCGTACTTGGCTGACAAGGTAAAGGTCAAAAGGTCACACCCTGAGATGCTCCAACGTGCATAATAGAAATGTAACTATTCTCCATTTCAACTAATTATATTTCACTCACCACCCTCAGCAACACGGGAAGCAGAAGCGACTTTCCTGCCTCAGAATGCTATGTTAGAGCCTGCATTTAGGTTTCACATTTAAGGTGACAGTGAACAGAGACCTTGACACAACACCAGCTGTCATTTCACACTTCCGCACAACCCAAAGGGAGCTGTCTTTGCCTCCAGCAAGGATGAGAAGGATGGGAGAGATGAGATTATCATCCCTGTCTCCTGAGGCTCGAGCTGCCTGTTCTTCAGAAAGAAATGTGTGACTCAACTCGTCACTCAAGAATCCCTTCGACTGCCAGGGAACCCACATTCCACAATGCCAGCGCGTCAGATCCTGCTGACAAAGCTGCACAGAGCCCACAAGGGACAACCAGACTGGCACACAGAAAGGCTCCTTCGCAGAGCCCACAGACCCTCCTCCATTGGGCCGCAGCACAGGAGGCTGGCACGTCACGGGGTAGCAGAGGCCCTGGACGCTCCTGGCAGGTGCCTGAGTGACCAGGGACAGGAAGTCGCAGAGACGACGGTGCTCTGCTGAGTTCAAGACCAGCAGCCAGGGGGTCCAAGCACTGGCGCTAGGAAGGGCAGAGGGAACTTCGGGATGGCACCCCTTCCATCCCCACTTCTTCAGCACTGTGCTTCTTTGACGGCTTGACAAGTATGCGGATCCTTGGGCACTCTCATATGCGAACTCACGCATGTTCACCCCAATACCCAATCCCATCCCTGCTCTCCCTTCATACTTTCTCCTTTCCAGCCAGTCTCCTCCCGCTTACATATCCTTTGTACACGTGGCCCACTGGGTCTCATCTGGGACGCCTGCACTGGCAAGTGCTTGAGTAGTTGGTGGGGCATAGATGACTTATCAGTGGGCAAATCGTGCGTAAAGAAGCTCCTGTCTGGCTTTAGTCTTCAAGAGTCTCTCAGGGAGGCGTAGAGTCCCGTGAGATCTTCCCTCATCCATTGGAAAATGTAGATAGGCCACTACAGTGCATGCCCTGTGGAAGTGGACATCGCTGCAGTGCATGCCCTGTGGAAGTGGACATTGCTATAGTGCATGCCCTGTGGAAGTGGACATCGCTGCAGTGCATGCCCTATGGAAGTGGACATCTCTGCAACGCATGCCCTGTGGAAGTGGACATCGCTGAAGTGCAACCTGTGGAAGTGGAGATTGCTGCAGTGATGTCCTGTGGAAGTGGACATTGCTGCAGCACATGACCTGAGGAAGTGCATGTCCTGTTTAGAGCTGAGCATTCCATGGTCACTTATACTCTGACTTTGGCCAGTTGTGCTTCTCTACATTAAACATTGCAAGAGGCTGCTTCTTGGCTGAGTGCCAAGAGCATCTCTAATCCAGGGGAGTAATGCTAGCACCTCTAATCCACGGGTGAATAATAATAATCCGTGGGTATAATAATAATCCGTGGGTATAATAATAATCCGTGGGTATAATAATAATCCGTGGGTATAATGCTAAGCGTGTAGATGCCATATCCTCCTTCTGTCGGTCCTTGAACATTCCAGCATTTTGTGACTGACTAAATGCAATGCATTCGTGGGTGCGGTGTGTAATGACAGAGGATGCTGTCTGCAGTTCCCATCTTCCCACCTTGCTCTGTCCACACGATCAAGGACAAAAGCTCCCTATTCGCCACACTTTCCTTCTGGTATATCCTTCCCTCCAGACCACCGTGGTCCTCACTATTCATGGAATAGTAACACTGATGTTGCAAGAGGCTCATGTTCAAAGTCAAGTAGGCATTCCTCTCCGCGTCTGGACCTCTTCCTGATGCCAAGCCCAGGAGACTGGACAAGCGAGCAAGGAGCCATTGGCCATTACACTGGGCTGATAAGAGAAAAGTTAAAAGGTTCAGAGACCAATCAGGAGCACAGGATATGCTGGGCATATCAACAGAAGAGAGGCAATCCAGATAGTCAGTCACAAAATGCTGGAATGTTCAAGGACCGACAGAAGGAGGATATGGCATCTACACGCTTAGCATTATACCCACGGATTATTATTATACCCACGGATGATTATTATACCCACGGATGATTATTATACCCACGGATGATTATTATACCCACGGATGATTATTATACCCACGGATTATTATTATTCACCCGTGGATTAGAGGTGTTCAGCATTACTCCCCTGGATTAGAGATGCTCTTGGCACTCAGCCAAGAAGCAGCCTCTTGCAATGTTTAATGTAGAGAAGCACAACTGGCCAAAGTCAGAGTATAAGTGACCATGGAATGCTCAGCTCTAAACAGGACATCGAAATCACTCCCATGCCACGGTTCAGGGACTCCTGTGGAAGAGCAAGGTGGGAAAATGGGTGCTGTGTTTTGTCCACATGACATGCTAAACAAATGCAGGACCCCAAGAGCTTAGGGGGAAAGGGGTTTTGTTCTTGCTTATTCATACCAACTTGTTCATACCAACTCTAGAAGCCAGGGGAACGGGCCACACCACAGCCACAGGAATTGCCGAGAGAGGGACAAACCTCACTTGCAAGACTGCGCTCTGCCTAAGTGTGCTCTCTCTGCCTTATCTACCGCTCGGGAACATGGTCCCAGCGACATGCGCTGGTCTTCCTCATCAATCAGGCTGTCTTCCATAGGCTTGTTCTGGGCTTGTTAACTACTAAATCCTCACTAATGTGCTTGAAGGCTCAGTCCTGGAATCTCAAGTTGACACCTGCATCTAACCGGCACGGTGGGGATGGTCGACTTGCGAATCAGCATGAGACTTTGGGTCTGTGTATGGCAGCTACTGCCCAGCCATGAAAGAGGAGAAAGGAAGGGGCCATCCCGCCCCATCCTGAAGGACGACCACAGTTCTAAGAGTTACAGTGCCAGAATCTTCACTGGGATTCTCTAGAGGAACAGAGCCAACAGAACAAACAGATGTGCGTACACGGAAGCCGTTGCAGTCAGCCTGCATGGTTGCTGATAACTGACCACCAAACGGCTCACGGGTCTATTCTCTCTCATGATTCCTGGTTATAGTTGCACGCACCAACACCAGGGCAGAGGGAACTGGCCACACCATTACCACATAACAGCTGAGAGAGGAACAATCCTTACTTGCCAGACCAGCATGTCTGGCCAAGTGAACAGAAAGATGCCGACTCTCTCACCAGCTCTCCGTGATTTATTCCAGGGCCTAATTCCACCTACCATAGGCTGGGCCTTCCCCATCAGCCGGACAATCTCCTGAAGGTTTGCTCTGGGCCCAACTCAACCAGTAATTCTCTACAAATATGCCCAGAGCTCAAAACCTGAACTGTCAAGTTGACACCTGTGCCTAACAAGACAGAAGCTATTGGATTGGCTAATGAGACAAGGTCTAGGTGGTCCAATACAGCTGCCCTTCGCTGCTCAGTTCATGAGCTGAGTATCTTGGCTGATGCCGATTCACGGAGAGTCACTGATCTTCAGCCCATGTTCAAAGGTGGAAGAAGCTGTGCGTGGTGCCAGCAGCAGGAGAGACTGACTCGCCAGCACCAGAAAGAAAGAGAGCTTTTCTTTCTTGCTCTGGGCTGTCACCAAAAGCTGCCACTCCCACTTAAAGGGGATCATCTCATTTGAAATAACTTAATCCACATAACCCCTTTGGTATGCCTCATGGCTGATCTTCTAGTTAATTCCAGGCTCAGTCAGGCTGACAACCAAGATTAGCATCTGCCGAAATGAGTCACCTTAAAAACAAAAATGGATCTTGAGTTTGCAGAAGTTTATGAAGCACCTTGAGTTCATAGCTTTTCAAGCCTGTCTTCTAAGAGTTACCACATGAGCTGGGAATCAGAGAACCCTGAGGATTGGAATCCCCCCCCAGCATGTAGGGATGTACAGCCCCACACTCTAACTTCACTTGCCCCATGAGCGGTTCCTTCTGACCCGTGAGACAGGTTAGCCTCCCTTGCTTGAAGACCCAGTGGTGTGGCCCCCATATGGAAGAGAAACCAATTTACTTGATTGCCTTTGGTTAAAGCTACCTAACCACTCACTGCTGTATTATAGGGTGAGATGAATTGCTTTAAAATATAAACTCATCTAGGGGAAATGCATTATTAAAAATTCTGTATGCCTTAACCAAGTTATTTTCTTCTAGACCCCCTTAAAAGCTAAGTCACCAAGTCAGCTTGGTTCTGGGTATGAAACTTCCCCAATGTCCTACATAAACAGTAGGCATCCTTAACACATGACTAAATTCCCTCCAAGCCCAACACCAGGACTTCCTGGTCCAACACTGTTGTCACTTCTGCTAACTGACCCAAATAGACCCACCCACTCTGCGGAATCAGGTTTGGATGGAAAACAGCAAAAGGGTGATCGCTAATGCTAGACTTTGAGGAGGTGAAGACAGAGGAAGGCCCCAGAAGTAAGGGGACAGCGGCAGGCAGTAACAAGAGGCATGTGTGCGTGGGTGTGCTAGGCCAGGTGCTGTCCAAAGCAGGGGCCATTTAGATACTTTAGAACAGGGCCATGCTGGGAAGGTCTTTGGAGGTCACCCCACTGCTGGGATTACTCTGAAGGAACACACCCCATTAATCTGGAGGAGCTGGATTTAATATGAAAGGATATGGAGATGACCTCTTCACTGCAGATAAGTTCCTCCAAAGAAACAGCTGATCTTGAGATTGGCCACAAAGTCAGCTGGGCGGGGCCCCAATATGAACAGACCAATGAGATGTAGAGGACAAAAAGCTCCAATCAGGTTTGCAGAAACTGGGGCTAACCAATAAGGAGAAGCCATCTTTCCCAGGCACACTCCTGACCCTGCCGGCCTCTTCGGCTCTTTCCCCTCGTGGACTCCACGTCTGTCGGTGACTTCCCTCTTCTCTTCCTCTCATGAAATCCTCTATGCTGCTCTGGTCTCAGTCTGCGGCTCCCGAACACAAGAGCCTGGACATAAACCCACAGCAA
Source organism: Typhlomys cinereus (assembly GCA_023101885.1). Taxonomy (NCBI): domain Eukaryota; kingdom Metazoa; phylum Chordata; class Mammalia; order Rodentia; family Platacanthomyidae; genus Typhlomys; species Typhlomys cinereus. The sequence goes on along the minus strand of JALPQD010000324.1, from coordinate 2,719,094 downwards.
TCTGATGTGGACAGCAGAGATGGATTCAGAGCCCCTTGGTCACAAACGACACAGGCCACCCAAGCTGCACAACCACAGATGTCACAGAAGAATCTCGAAGAGGGTCAGAAACTTGCTCATGAGGCTGCAAGGCTGGACCATCACCCTGATCTTAATACTGACCTGGGGAAGGAAGATGTGCAAGTGCCAGGTGGGATCCTAGCTTTGCACAAACCGCCCCCAGTGAGGACTCTGGCTGTCTCCTGAAAGTGGGTGCTTCCCTACCAGCTCATTCTGAGGTTCGCTCTAGGGCATCCAATTGGTCAAGCCCAGGCCATATGTCCATGTCTTGCTGCAAGGGAGTCTAGGAAATTGAGTTTCTGGATCAAGGGCCAGAGAACCGAATCAGTTGCCTGTATCATTTAATCTCTTGTTGCATAGCAAGTTTTCTCCAAAACATCAAGACTTAACTCAACAATTCCTTTCTTCTTAACATCTCACAATTCCTCGGAAGGAACCTACTTGGGACTCAACCCAGATGGCTCGTTGGACACCACCAAGGCTGGGGACGCGACTCCCCGGACACTCAGAAGCCCACTGTAGAGGTTATAGTGCTTGTGGCTGATAAATTCATGGCCAAACAACTTATAAAGGAACAAAGCATTTTTATTTTGGCTTATGATTCTTGGAGCACCCATACCAACACCAGGGGCAGAGGGAACTGTCCCATGCACAGGACCCCTGACAAAGGACACTCTTCCTTTGCCAGACCAACATGTCTGGCCAAGTATACAGAGGGTGCCAACGTTTTCGACGAGTTCCCTCCATCTTATCCAGCTGCTCAGGGACTCACCGTGGGCTGAGTCTTCCCCATCAATCAGACAATCTTCTGCGGGCTTGCTCAGGGCTTCATCAAGTACTAACAAGCGTGCCCGGAGCTCAGATCTTCCTTTCAGCTGCCAGGTTGACAGCAGTATCTATGACACTCGCAACTGAGGAGGGTACCTCAGCTGTCTGGGTTTTGAAGACCCTCATGCCGGTGTTTGTGTGACTTGGTCACAGTGGAGCAGAGCTCGATAGATGCCATCTTGCTTGTCCACTGATGGAATTTAGAATCTCCATGGAAACACACCTCTAGGTGTGTCTATGAGGATATTCCCAGAGAAGTTTAACTGGCAGGGAAGACCCCTCCTGAATGTGGGCGACACCATCCCGACCGAGGACTTGGGCCCTGGAGCAAACAAAGAAGACGAAAGGAGGAATCCAGCTGAGTGGCGGTGCTCACAGCTGCTGGCTGACTGGGTGCGCTGTGACCAGCTGCTGGCTGACTGGGTGCGCTGTGACCAGCCACCTCACGCATCTGACGCCCTTTCCCCCGCTGGTGACTGACAGTTCCCTTTCTTCCTGAGGTTGCTCCTGTCCAGTAATTTCCCGCATCATTGAGAAAAGTAGCCAATACGGTCTGCCTCTCGCGTCCTCCCCCTACCTGAAGGAGCTCGCAGCGTTGCCAGCAGACACCTTATGCCTTGTGTCCCACTGCCCTAGCTACCCTTGCTGTGAGGCGACACTCACGCACAACCTCAGGGTGGGAGAAAGGGACATTTATTTGGCTTACGGTTCTAGAGGGCAGATGTACTCCATTAAGGCACGGCGAGCGGCAGAAATCAGAGGCCCGTTGAGGTCATAGCAGCCATCGTGGAGGTAGAGGGAGCCAACTCCAGGCAGGCTGGCCACCCAACCTCAAGCCCCCCTATACACCTTCCCCCGGCAAAGCTCCACCTCCTGAAGTTGCCGTGACCATCCCAAGCATTGACATCAGCTGAAGCATTCAAACACTTGACCCTGTGGGGGTTACTCACATTCAAACCATGGACATCTGCCTTGAAAAAAGAGAAGGGGGCTGGAGAGGTGGTTCAGGGATTAAGCCTCTGCCTTGCAGGCAGAAGGTCCTGAGTTCGGATCCTAGACCCCACATATAGATGCCGGGTGGAAGCGGGGGCGGCCTACATTTCTGGTCCTGGTAGGGTGGAGCCTGTGAATCCCCGGGCAGAGTAAACAAGGAGGAGGTGGAGGCGTCTATGGTGGTTCCTGAATTCGCCAGTGGTTCTACACACACGCACACACGTGCACAATTGAAGAAATTAAAAAAAAACTAGAAAAAGAAAAAAGGAGAGAGAGGAGTAGGAAGGGGCAGAGGTGGAAGAGAAAAGGGGAGGGAAAAAGGGGGGAGGGGAAACAGGAGGAAAAGGAGTAGCAGGAGAGAGAACAGGAGAGAAAGGAAGAAGAGGAAGGCCAGGAAAAGTCTGATAGAGTAAAACAATAAAACTAGGAGACCAGAAACAAGCATAGATTCTGTCTTGGGTGGAATTCCACCAGCAGCCGGGGTCTCGTAGGGGCAAAACACTGCTCCCGCTGAAGGCCAGGGGTTGCCAGGAAAGAAGGTTTTCTTCGGCCCACAGTTGGAGAGTCCAGTCCGTGGTGGACAGACAAGTGATGGAGAGGGAGCCCGCGGCAGCGGGTCGCATCGCCGGGGCGCACGTTCCTACTCAGCTCAGCTGACTCCCCTGGTACATTCCCCAACCCCCAACCCCAGAGCCGCAGGCGTGTGACCTCGGGTTTGGTAAAGGACGTGACGAATAGAAAGGCAAGGTGTGGATCTCCAGCCTTGCCTGGCGGCTGGGGCATTCTCCACGAGCTGCAGGTGGCATGTGGCGCTTGGAGCGCACCTCACCTTCCCCAGCTCTCCTGTTTTCTGCTTCCCAACCGACCTAAACTAGCTTTCACCTGGAAGTTTCACTAGATTAAAAAAAAAAAAAAAAAAGTGAATCCCCAGGGGTTGAAGAAAAGGGGCAGGGAGGGCTGGAAGCCTGCGGGTGGGAAGACGATCGTCCCTTTGGTCAACAGTGAGACGGTCCAGGGACCCGCACTTGGGGGACTCTCACGGGGCCGCCTGGTTCCCCGCACCTGTCAGCGCCCGAGAAGCCTCTGATGAGCTCTGAGGATGCTGGAAGCCAGCACTAGCCCCGGAGGTCTCCTCCTCAAGGAGGGGGTCCTTGGACGGCAGACAGTGCCCCGTGCGGGCGGGAGGGGCGCCAGAGCCGAGAGGAGGACGTGCAGTGGCTGGAGGTTCACCTCTGCGGAGGTCGCGGCTGGAAGGGGCCTTTCCTGGGCAGGTTTGCCGCCGGCCCGTCCTCGGTAACGTGTCCCCCCACCGCCCAGATCCGTGGTGTGGAAAATGGGGCTCGTGCGTCTGACTTGAAGGGATTAAAAGGACACCTTCCACCCTTCCCTTCTGGGTGTCCTACGGAGGTTAAGTGGGGCGCGAGGCTCCCGCAGGAGTCACGGCAGCCATGATCAGGGCCAGGGAACTCAGTGGTTCTGAGACCCCATTAGCGCGCGCCTGCCAGCCCCGGCCCGAGGCTCCCCGGGCCCAGCCGGGTCCCCGCCGGCGTGAGGCCGGCCAGCCCGGCGCCCCGCTTCCCGCTGCTCGCGAACCGGCCGGCCGCGCGCCGCTGTCTCCCCCCAGCGGCCGTGCGCGTGTCGCCGCGGGAGCCGGGCGGCGGGGGTGGCACGGCGCTGCCAGGCCCGCGGCTCCGCCCCGCGCCCCCTCCCTTCCCGGCCGGCAGTGCCGCCCCCTCCGCGCCGCGCTCGGCTCAGACGGAGCAGCCGCCTCTGCAATGTCAGCAGCCGCAGCGGCGGCGGCGGCGACGCGAGCGGCAGTGGCCGGGGCCCCGCGGTAGCCGCCAGCGCCGCACGGCCCGGCAGGCGCGAAGGGCACGAGCCCGCGGCCATCTCGCTGCGTCCGGGGCGTCGCGGGCGACTCTGCGCGCCCCGGTGCGGCTCTCGGACTCCGGGGCCAGCCCGGCTGCGGCCGCGCACAAAGGACCGCGGACACTGGCAAGCCGGGGACGGTGCCCAGGGACCGGCCGGGGAACGGCCAGCGGCGCCGCGTCTCCTCCACGCCTCCTCCTTCCTCCCCGGGGCGACCAGAACCCGAGCCGGAGCGGACCCCGTCCTATGACAGCGGCGCCACCGCAGCCGGCGAGCGCCCCGAGCTGCCCGCTCCGCTGCGCCACGGCCGCCGGCGCCGCGCCCCGCTGAGCGGTCGCCCGTCGCCGCCTCGCGCCCCCCGCGTCCCGGCTAGCGGACTCCGGGCACAGGAGCCCAGGGGAGCCCCCCGCCGGCGCCGAGCCTAAGATGGCCACGCTGCTCCGGAAGATCGGGCTCATCCGCCTGCACAACCGGGACACCGAGGACCCCAAGCACCATCACAACCACCGCGGCGGCGGCGGCCAGCAAAGCGCGTCGCTGCGCGGCAAAGGCGGCGCCAAGAGCGGCGGCCACAAGCAGCCGCCGCCGCCGCCGCTGCAGCCCGGGGGCGCGGGCGACGCCAGCCCGGGGCCCGGCAAGGGCAAGGGCAAGCGCGCGGCGGAGGTGGCCGCGCGCGACAAGCCGCCGCAGCCGGCCGCGGGGGCGGCGGGGGCGGCGGGCGCCGGGGGCCCCCGGGAGCGGGCGGCGGGCGCCAGGGCGGGGCCGGGCCCCGCGGGGGCGGCGACGGCGGCGGTGGCGGCGGGCGGCAGCCTGGTGCCCGCCGCGCGCCAGCAGCACTGCACGCAGGTGCGCAGCCGGCGGCTCATGAAGGAGCTGCAGGACATCGCGCGGCTCAGCGACCGCTTCATCTCGGTGGAGTTGGTGGACGAGAGCCTGTTCGACTGGAACGTGAAGCTGCACCAGGTGGACAAGGACTCGGTGCTGTGGCAGGACATGAAGGAGACCAACACCGAGTTCATCCTGCTCAACCTCACCTTCCCCGACAACTTCCCCTTCTCGCCGCCCTTCATGCGGGTGCTCAGCCCGCGCCTGGAGAACGGCTACGTGCTGGACGGCGGCGCCATCTGCATGGAGCTGCTCACGCCGCGCGGCTGGTCCAGCGCCTACACGGTGGAGGCCGTCATGCGCCAGTTCGCCGCCAGCCTGGTCAAGGGCCAGGTAAGGCCGAGCGTCGGGGAGCCGGGGTGGGACCCACCGGGCCGAGGTGGGGGGCGACGGCCGGCGCTAGTTGGGACAGGGCCTCCTCGGAACCAGACTCCCGCGGAAAGCTGCCCGCCGCTTCTTCTTTACCCGGAAAGACGGTCTCCTTTCTCTGCTTCTCCGTGCCAGCCCTCCTGGCATCGCCAGGGCGCCTGGCTTGTGGGTCTGCGCCCTCTGTCCCCCTCTGTCCACCGCCTTGCCCCCGCGTTCTTCCTTTCTCTTCCTGCATCTTTCCTTTCTCTTCCATTCCTTCTCTCCCTCGTCTCTCTTAATGGGCTCCTCTCCCCTTCTGTTCCCATTCCATTTCCTCTTCTGGTCTCCCCACCTCCTGCCTAACCCCTTATCTGGTCTCCTTATCACAGTGATCTCTGTGAAGGTGGAACTTTTCTTGGAGCTGAGGATGGAGGTATCTCCTCTTTCTCTCTCTCTCTTTCTCTCTCTTTCTCTCTCTCTCTCTCTCTCTCTTTCTCTCTCTCTCTCTCCCCGTCCCTTTCCCTTTCCTTCTCCCTCTCCCTCCTCCTCTCCCACCCTTCCTCCCACTTCCCTCTCATCCTCCTTTCTCTCTCCCCATTTTCCTCCCCCTCTCCCTTTCCTTTCTTTCTCTCCCTTCCTCCCTCCCTTCTTCCTCTCTTCCTCCTCTCTCCCTCCCTACTTTTCCTCCCCCCCTCCCTTTTTCTCCCTTTCTCTCCTTTTTTCTTTTTCCGTCTCTCTGTCCCCTGCCTCTGTCTTCCTCTCTGTCTCTCTGCCTCTCTTTCTAGCTCTCTCTGTTTCTATCCCTCTCTGCCTCTGTCTCCTCTGCCCCCAGGCAGTGGGCTGCTGTTCAGCCCAGCCCAGCCCCTGCTGGACAGCTCTCCCCTGCCCCTCCTAGTGAACCCCTAGTGATGACAGTTGTGCTCTTGCTCTGGAGAGGCAGACGCGCGCCTGGAGTCTTTCCTGAAGGAGGAGGCGGCCTCCATCAAAGCGAAGCTGTTCTTCCTGGCCCGCCTCCTGTTCCTGCCTCTTTTCCAGCAACGTCCTCGTCGGGGTAGCCGTTGGTCTCTTTCAGACCTTGTTTCTTTCCTTTGTTTCCTCATGTACCCCAAGTTGGGGTAGATTTAGGAAGACTTTTGCACAGAAAGGGAGGCCGAACAGGCCGGCGGTCTGCTCCCAGTGCCCCAGATATCTGCTTCACCGAGGAACAACATGGTACCTAAGAGTGGGGAAAGAATCGGCGTCTTAAGATGCAGTCTCCCGTGGCAGCAGGCAGGGTGCGACGGTTTCGTCTTCCCGTGTTACATGTTCATGATCAGGTCCAAGTTCTACAGTGAACATGGCCTGAACCAGTATTAAGTATCGCCTACTAAAATCACATTTCTACACGGGCACAGCTGCCGGTGATGTCTGGGGACCGAGCTCTTTCTCTGAATGCCCCCGGTTCGGTCTTCCTCCAGCGAGCTTATCAGAAGCGACGGGGTCCTCCGGGCTCTCATCACAGGACACTTCGCACCTATGGGACAAAGCTGGCGGTGGAATCCCTGGGATTCCCAGCTGGTTCCTCAACCTCTCTCCAGCCCACCTTTTCTAGGGTTCAGTTTCCACCCCTTTGCCCTATGGGAGTAGGACAGATGGATGGATGGCTTTAGAAAGAGACCTTTTGACAGGGCCGGCTGGATGCTTCGCAGCAGCCGTCCTTCCTCACCCCGTGGCGGCACATGGGCTTCCATGCCATGTGATAGAGGGTACCCCCATGAGGGGGCTGCGTTTGTTTCCCTCTGGGATTAGTGTGAATGTTGTGGATGTTCCACAGAAATGCCTTGGTTTGCATCTCTTGCTCAGCGAAATGCTGCAGTCTGTTTCCCTCTTCCACTCACACTGACTTTGAGGGTGAGAGAAGAGGATGTGTAATTGTACCTTATAAGCTCAAAAATCACATTATGGACTTAGAAGAGATTTTAGCCCACAGCCTGCTCTTTAGAAGACGCAGAGCAGTAAAGCAGAGGAAGTGGTGTTTACAGAGAGAAACATCTGGGTAAATTGTTTTCCGTGTCTATGTAAAGGCTACGAATGCTCATGGTTCTCTTGACGTCCTTTTACTTGCAACAAAACAAGCTCTCAGACAGAGATCGGGGTGTTGTGTCCCCGTTCTCTGTGACCAAAATTAAGAGTCATGCAATCACTTTGCAATTAGCGGCTTCCTTACTGACATAGTGGGCAACGTTTTATTTATTAACGGGATAAAATCAGTTGGATTCGATTCCTTTTGCCGAGCAGATTGGGTTACATCAGCTGTTGAGAATCTGAAATGATGGAAAAGGCCTGGTATTTTTTATACCAGGTCAGCTTCTCTACATTTTCCTTCCCCTGGTTGCAAGGTATAGTTCTCGACAGGAGAGCCGTAGGCGAGGCCCATGAAATATTCAAGTTCAATGAGAGACTCGCAGGATGAATGGTCATTAAAGTTTCAGGGGGATATGCAGGGAGATGTCTCGGGTAACACTGCCCGGTCTCTGCTTCCACCTGCACATCCTCCACCCACAGGCTGCCCCTGCTCCTTACACACCTGTAAGTACCAAATTGTTTCCCTAGTTGAAGGTGATGTGCTTTGGGAAAGCCTCAGATCGCCTGGTTAGCTACTGAAAGCCACCCAGGGCTGCTACTCAACCAATAGTTGTGCAAAGGCATCGCTGAGTGCAGGGCAGCCGGATGGGCTTTGAGTTGCTTTTCCAGGGCTCGTTTTCCTCAGCTGACCAGTGCGGGAAAACACTCTTGGCTTCCTGCATTGAGGAACTTTTCTCCACCTTCAGAACTGCCTCAAAACATCTGTAGGGGTTTATCATGAAAGTATCTGCTCAGCTGTTGGGTGCACAGAATCAGAAGTTTAGATTTATCATGTAAATGGGGAAACTCAGAAATGTCATGAGGTTTTTCACTAGACTTCGACGTGTCCCACGGAGTAACATCTCCTTCATGCCACGTTGTGGATTGTGGTTGTTCTAAATTAAGTAGCGAGTGTCTGCACTAGACTCTTACAAAGCATATTCTGTATATAAAGAGACATAGCCTCCTGCCTGTCTATGACTCAACCCTCTTCTGACGAAACAGAGTCATTGCTTTTTGAGAGCAAGCCAGCCTGGAACTCGCCATGTAACCTAGACTCAAGACAATCCTGCTTGAGCCCCCCTACATGCTCAGAGAGGACCCTTCATGCTCAGCAAAAGAGAGGTGTTAAGGAACGCTTTAGTTCTCTGCTTTGGGTGAAAAATCCCCAAGCCTTCTAAATGAGCCAGTGAAATGCAGAGCCTGCTCTTAGATCCGTGGGTAATTCCTCGTGCTCTGAGTCTTTTGAACACAATCCATAGCGCCAGGGTGAGATTTTTGACGTTGGGGAGCTGTGTGTGTTTTTTGTCTGGGGATGAAAGGAAGCTACCACACCATCACAGCGGGCACTAGTGGGCATCGCCATCCAGTCAGACCCATCTTCGAGCCCAGGCAGACTAGCCTGGGGGTGGCAGTGGGGTCACGGAGCGCTTTGCACACACCTGCTTCTCCAGGTGGAGTGAGTGATTGATAGTCACGACCTGCCACTGTGACTATGAGCAGCAGGGGTCCAAAGTGCCTCTCAGTGGTGCCCCGATGCAGGGGCTGCTTGCACATCTGTCCATTGGGGAAGGTCATTGTCAGGAAATCAGGTGGCAGCTGAGTGGCAGCTTCTCACCTTGGCCCTCTCCCCGCAGACCCTGGTGGTCACCATGCAGTACTAACATTCCATCTGCCACACTGCAGTCTGGCTCACCTGAGCACACAGGAATCCACCTGTGTGGATTCTGGAAACCGCTGCCGTGTGAAGTCAGAGTTTAACTCATCCGATGCCTGAGTAAGGGCTAAGGAAGGGCAGAGTCTCCGCTGGACTCACTGGGCACGTCCGTGGGCACCTCGCTGCTTCTGGGCAGTCATGTCCTACAGTGAACGATCGTCAGCTTGGCTGCAGGCGCTGGCAAAGAGGTGGTGTGTCCACCTCATCTGGGTTCAATAAACCAGCACAGACCAGAGTGTGCTAGAGTGCACCGGTCACAGCCAGGCGTGTCTGATCTTTTGACATTGACCTTCATCTACAAAGTTCACATGCAAATGGTCTCCAAAAACATTGCAAAGGTATCTCAGGATGTTTTAAGTAAGTTCGAAGTTTTCTGTTGGGCCGTTACGGTAGCTGTCCCGTGGTGTGTGTAGGACGCAGGGTGGACGTGCTGTCCCGTGGTGTGTGTAGGACGCAGGGTGGACGTGCTGTCCCGTGGTGTGTGTAGGACGCAGGGTGGACGTGCTGTCCCGTGGTGTGTGTAGGACGCAGGGTGGACGTGCTGTCCCGTGGTGTGTGTAGGACGCAGGGTGGACGTGCTGTCCCGTGGTGTGTGTAGGACGCAGGGTGGATGTGCTGTGTGTGTTTTCACTGTGGAGTGTGCACAAGTAGACGCAAACACAGAGTCGGAAGTAAAGTCAGAGTCCTGAGTCTAGTAGCAACGTTTTGCTTATGACTGAGAGATTGCGTCTCATCATGAAGAATGGCAGAGCTGATCAGCCCGTGTCACCTCTGTGGCGTGGGCTACAGAACATCATTCTGTCAGTCCTGAAGGCTGGAAGCCGGGATCAGAGTGTAGGAATGCTGGTTCCTCTCTCCTGACTTGTAGATAGCATCCACCCCCCCATCCTCACAAGGTCAGTGCATGCGTGTATGTGTGTGTGCGTGTGTGTGTGTGTGTGTGCGTGTGTGTGTGTACGTGTGTGTGTGTGTGTGTGTACACTAACCTTTTCATAAGGGCACTAGTCCTTTTGGCTTACCACCCACCCTGAGGACCTCTTAAGACTCTATTTTCAAACGAGATCACTCCACACACCTGGGATGTGTTTGAATGTTGGGAGTTCAGCATGTAGACCACAGCGAGTGAGACATGCCATAACCAGCCCAGACAAGGATCTACTAATGAGTGCGACATCTTTTAAAAAATGTTGTATTCTTTTCGAGTTTCATACATGAACACAATGACAGTATGATATTTTCACACCTTAATTCCCACTCCCACCCCGTCTCCCATTACAGCCCGTCTCCTTCCCTGACAGTCTCATTGAGATAGAGAATCTCACCTGCTGGACTGCACAGAGAAATGGCAGCACATTCCCAGGGGAGCCGGCAATGTGAACAGTTAATTCCAGCGGGGTGGGAGTGTGGAGGATTGGGGGGTCCACTGAGTAACACCTTCTGATTTGGCCTGAGAGAGACACTGGGTTTGGCTCCTGTGAGTCACTGGGTCATCTTGTCCCATGGTGGGTGAAAAGGACAGAAGTAGTTGTCCCCCGTCATGACTCTGCGGCTCGGAGTATCCATATGCCTGACTACTCAGAGAAAAAAATAGCTACTTGTTCCGTTATCAAGTAGGGCAGGCCGGAGGACAAGACAGGACTCTGCTTCCTAAAAATAGCTCCACGCCAAGGAGTGCTCCAGTGAGCTCCGCCCCCGGCTGGCAGGACAGTTAATAATAGGAGCCGCCTCCTTACCCTGCCTGGGACTGGAGAATCTGAATATACTAGAAGAGACAGGCTGCGAGTCTGCGGACCTTCCTGATTTAGGGATGGGAGGGAGTGTGCACTTTGTAGCGACCCTTTGGAGTTGTGTCATGGAGACCACTGCACTAGATTCTGCTGACTGCCTGACCCTAGGACTCCATTATCTCCCTGGAGTGACCCCTCTAGAGGCAGGTTCAGAAGCAGAGCGACCCACCCCCATTCCACCACCGCCAGTACTGTGTTGGGGACAGATGAAGAACCACCCACAGTGGCTTTCACATGAAAAAAAATTAATGACGCCAGAATAAAGCAGCTGCTGATAGTGTGTCCTTGAGCTGCATTTCAGTCTCCCCCAAACCACAGACTTTGCTGTCCTGGATGGGTTAAGAGGGGTGCGGTCCTCCTCCTGGGTCAGCAGCTGTCATCCCCGGTGCAGAGTGTGACATCACGCTGTGGCCTGGCAGAGCTTCTGGGGAAACTTCCCTGTGGGTGTCAGGAGCAGTCAGTCAAGGTTGAAAAGCCACCCTCTTGTACCACCCACTTCTCCACTTGCCCATCTAGGCTACAGCCTCCATCAGCTTCAGGGGGGGGGAACCTGTCACCCCACCGGGATGGCCTGGGTCAGCTCTGACTGAGGAGGTCCCTGGAAGGCCAGCTCCATAGAGAAGTCCATTCTGAATCCTGATCCAGGGGAGGAAAAGCAGTGTGCTCTGTGCAAGCCACCCCACCAGAGCGGACCCCCAGGGAGGGCCGGGGATTGGGGCCTCCAACTGTGGATAGTCTGTTAGCTGTCCTGCAACGCAGGCTCTGAGCAGGACTTCCTAGGCAGGCAGCCAAGCGGGAAAAGATGGCACAGAGAGGGCTCCACCGAGCTGGAAAGCCTCGTGGCTGCAATGATGCCTCTGCTTCTGTTTAGATTATTTGCTGAATATCTATGGAACTTGAAACGACAGTAACCTGGCTGTGCTTTAGGGACTCGGACAGCTAGGGCTGTCCAGACACTCTGGGTGACGTTTTCCAAGGGACCCCTGGCTCAGCGTGGTCAAGGCCTGACAGAAATGTTCTGTTTGCCGTTTCTTCCAAAGCGTTTTGTTGCTAATAGGTGAAAAGAGGCCTTTCTGCCCCCACCAAAATCTCATTGTGATTGCAGCCAGACCTCCCATCGGGGTTGTGCTTTCCTGCCTGATGGGGGGTCCTGAGCTTCAGTGAATCAGCTGTTTCACTGTCCTGTGAGTGGATGCTTGTCGGCGGCGGGCGCCGTGGCTCTCGGCGGCGGGCGCCGTGGCTCTCGGCGGCGGGCGCCGTGGCTCTCGGCGGCGGGCGCCGTGGCTCTCGGCGGCGGGCGCCGTGGCTCTCGGCGGCGGGCGTCGTGGCTCTCGGCGGTGGGCGTCGTGGCTCTCAGCTTTGGTCCCCAGGATCCTTGGTGCTTGGAGCCTCACTGGATCTCGACCAGCAATCGGGGCCCATAGTTTCCCGTCTTTTATCCTTCACAGCCCTCGTGGCCTCGTTAGCTGTGCTGGGCGTGTCTCCACCCCCAAGCAATCTGGGGGGGGCTCCAGCCATCCTTTCACTGCTGTTGTTGCTGCCCCTGCAACTACTGCAGCTTCTGCCACCTTCCTTTCAGCATGTCACCCCCCTGCCTACTGTACTAATGGTGAAAACTGGAATCAAGAAAAGGCTACCGCAGAACGGCTTTTAGTCAGGCTTGATGCTGCAAGACCGAAGTGCAGCATAGAAGGGTGTCTCACGTTGACTCCCAAGGCCAGGGGGGAGCTAACTGCTTAGACAGCCAAAGAGGAAACGTGACAAGGGTATCTCCCTTCATGCCAAGGAAAGAGCCTGTTTGCACCAATGACTGCGCTTCCTCGTGCAAATAAGTGGCTGCATTTGCACCAGTCACGGGCCTTCTGTAGCCTTCTGCTGGGCATCAGGTCCGCCTCATTTCAAGAGGCCATGGGGCCTCTAGAGCTCCGCGGCCTTGTGATAATGAGGTCTGGCTCAGACTGTTTCTGAAACAGTCTTTAGCAGCAAGCAGCTGAGGTTGCCGTGTGGCTGCCTCAAGGCATCATGGAGTGCTCAAAGCAGTCACAGCGACCACGAGGGCAGTCCAGCCGGCTGCTTGGCTGTAGCTCCTGGCTCAAGGCATCTGCAATGGAGCACCGAGTAAGAGTCTAGCAACTGTCAATTAGAAAGCTACATAGCCCGAGCCCCCAGCACCTTAGCATATTAAGTGGAAAAATTGACATTAAGAGGAGCACTCACGGGGAAGGCCTCTCGTTGACAGTAACAGGGATTGGACTGTGCACGACGGTGCTCTAACAGTGTTCAGCTCCTACGTGGTGCCCCCCGAGTCAGATTACTCTAATCCATCTCATGTCTTATAAACACTTTAGCGTTCTTTGCGAAGGACACTTCACAGAGATCACGAAGTCCTTGCCACAGCCTGTGAGGTGAACGCACTCGTCAGTTCATTTGACAAGAGAGGAAGTCAAGGCTCACGGGGTACAACTGGGAGCCGGGAGTCGGCAAAGCCACCTCTGCCCGCCCAGGGCCAGAGCCAGCCGGTGCAATGGGCTGTGTGGTCGCCATCAAAACAAGTACCAGGCAAAACTGGGGTGTCCCCCGGGGGTGTCTGGGTGCTGGAAGGCTTGCAGAGGCGAAGCGTGCTGACATCCGGATTGATCCATGAGTCAGGCCGGGTGTCCATCAAATCTAAACGTGGTCCTCAATTGCAGCAAAGTTGGGCCAATAGATGGGCGCAGGCTCCACGGAGCGTGCGCAGTCTATTGTGCGAAATGTACACATGCTCTCATTCTCTCAAACCGTAGGAGAAAGATAATTGTTGCTGTTTTATTTCTTCTACATACGAAAGGGAGAGGCATTTTAAGGATTCTTGAAATAACTCAAGAATGAAGTGCTTTTGGAAGATAATTATTACATTGGTAAAATCACTCAGATGGAAGAAATTACTGCTTTAAAAATAATTTCTCTAAAATAAATACCAATTCCCAGTCATAATATTTGGCAAGCATCCCCCCCAATTTTTTTTCATTAGTTTTTGATGAAAGAGATAAGGGAATGCTAATGCACAGGGGGTCAGGGCAATAGCATAAGAATATGTTCCCACTTTCAATGGTGGAAATCAGACGTTTCCAAAAATCACAATTTAGATGTATCTGTAGAGTATATTACGCAACATTAATACCCCAGGGCGGCTGCGAGCATGTGTAGATTTAGACATTCGGCGCACTCAGCTGTTAGAGCATCTTTCCCTTTCTATGCTACAGAGACTTCAGGCTGCTGGGCTGGGTGGGTGTCAGATACGGCTGTGTGAAACACAAGGACTGCCGAGAACATTCTTTTGTGCTGGGTTCTTAGGGGTCAGCAGTAGGCCTACTGGGTTTCCCTTCCCAGCGAGAGGAAAATAAAAATATTTCAACAGAAACTTAACCAGGAATTGAATTTGCTACCAGTTTATATTAATTATTAGTGGCTGGATATGATGAGCCTTAAAATGTGACTTTTGAAAGTCATTGGATAACGTTGCAGTGTGCCTGCATGTTGCTGACAGATTCAGGATAAAATGGCTCATGCGACAAAGGATTTTATTCTGGTTTAGGATTGTTTGGTTACTGTTGTGAGTCCATTTGGCAGGAGAACTCCTACTAACACCAGAGGTCAAGGAGACTGTGCACACCACATCTGAAGGATTGCTGAGAGAGGAGAAAACCTCACTTGCCAGACAGCACGTCTGCCCAGGTGTGCTAAGGAATGCCAGCTCGTGAACCAGCTAATGAAGTGCAGCTGTGGGCACACTGGCGCCTCAGCGTTCCTCACTGTCCACCTTGTTTTGTGAGAAAGAGTCTCTCTAGAACTCACCCGGTAGGCTGGCATGCCTGGTGAGAAAACCTGGTTTACCTGCCCAGTCACCCCAACCCCCAGCACTGGGATTCAAAGCACATGTTAGAACCAAACTCAAATCCTCATGCTTCTAAGGCATTGCATTTTATTCCTAGGTTTCTGTGGTAAATACACGATCCAATAGTTTAGGGAACTGAGAGTTAATTTGTGCTAAGATTTCAGGTTATTCAGTCCATATGCCAGGAGAGTTACCAACAGGGGCTAAGGGAACACACGCCCACAGGAAGAGAGAGAGGAGCCTGCTTTATCACTTGCCTGTCTGCCCAATCCAGCCGGTCCTCTTTATCTTTAAATCCTGTCCAGGGAATGGCCCAACCCACGGTGGATTGGATCTTCCCAGGAGAACCCCCTCCAGACTTGCCTTAACTAAATAATTCTCCACGGGTGTGTCTGAAGGCTCAGCTGTCAAGTTAACATCCAAACTAGCTGCCCCGGGAGGGACAGCCAACAGAACCGTGTGTGTGTGTGTGTGTGTGTGTGTGTGTGTGTGTGTCTGTGTGTCTCTGTGTGTGTGTGTGTGTGTCTGTGTGGGGGTGTCTGTGTGGGGGTGTGTGTGTCTGTGTGGTGGTGTTGTGTATGGGTGTGGGTGTGGGTGTGAGATATGTGGGGGGGGTGTCTGTGTGTGTGTCTGTGTGGAGGTGTGTGTGTGTGTCTGTGTGGAGGTGTGTGTGTGTATGTCTGTGTGGAGGTGTTGTGTGTGTGTGTAACCAGCAGGCACTTGAGTGTGTGTGCCTGTGGAGGCCCAGGGGTGCCTTGGGGAACCATCCTGGCTTGCTCTGCCTCCTACTCCTTTGCAGTTTCTGAAGCTCTGCCCAGAAATATAGGCCGCTGCCATGTCCACCCAGTGTTTTTACATGCGATGTGGGATCCGAACCCAGGTCCTGGTGTTTCACCTCCGAGCCCCCTCAGTGCCTTTGCTCTCTTAGGCCGCTGTGCGTGGTAGTCTTTCCTGAGGCTCAGGCCTGCATGTGCCTGGGGTCTTGTCCTGGGTGGGCTTTCTCCATCTTTCCCTTCCCCTCTTTGGTCATCCTCCTCTCCTTCCCGTTCCCTCCGCCAGGTGGTCTCCAGGAGGTGAAGAGCAGCTAAGAGGCTCCTTGTCCACAGTAGGAAGGCAGGTGTAATGGTTTCTCTTATCTGTTGCTGTGAAAGAGCATCCAAAGTCTGGGCAATTTAAAGGAGAAAGGGAGATTTTTGTTCACTTCACAAGTCCAAAGGGGAGCTACAGTCTTTTCATGGTGGAAGCGGCATGGCTGGTGGCAAAAGGTGGGAACAGGCTAAGTCACTGCAAACATCCTAGAGGCTGAGAGCAGCAGGACGCCTCCAGGAGGTAGGTGGGACTCACGCACCTCAAGACCCCACCCCCTGTGACTGCCTTCCTCCAGCAAGGCTCCGCCTCTCGAAGTACCAAGCCTTTCCCTAACACATGCGACTGTGCGGGACACATTTCAAACTGTGATAGCAGGATTTCCCCCAGGGGAAGCATCTTCAGCTGGGGGCAGAAGGAGTTTCTGACCCCAGCCTCCCAGGACCCTGTGCCTGATGCCTTTCGGTGGCTTTTACAACTGATGCTCTAACATACCATAGCCTGAGGGAACTCCTCTGAGATCCCTGACTGGGAGGAGCAGCCACAGAACTATACAAAGCTTTGAGGACACTGTTGTAATTCATGAATAAAACTAACCTAATAAAAAGTGAGCGTGAACTCTGCAGAATTGAATTAGGGCGGTGATTTTATTAGGAATTTTGTTTTAGAAGGATCCTGGCATCTGCCTTTTTATTAACAGGAGATGGAGGATACGTGACTGTTCTTGGGGATGGAGCTAGGGAAATCAGGGGACCCGTGGGCACACTCCTCCTACCACACCTGACCCCAGTGAGGCTGCCTTCAGAGAAATGCCTTCACAGCCACGGAGTAAAATTCTTCTGCCATATTTGATGTGATAAACGAATATGAAATCAAAAACACCAGGATTTAGAGGTGCAGCCAGTACTCTGGCAACACTGGTGTTTTGAAATGTGACTAGCTGGGTATGTCTTTTTTAAAACCCTGGATTCTTGTTCATTTATCTGTGGGCTCTTGCTCAGCTGGGGCTCTAGTAGATCTCACTGTCACCTAAACTAGCTTCAAACTCCTGCCTCTGCTGCCCAGTGCCGGGATTATTTGCGTGGAAGTCTGGGGCTTCTACCGTAGCCAGGATGTGGCGTGGCTGGTCCGTGGTTGGAACCGCTGGGGTCTAATTCAATCAGGTTAGTGAACGTAAAGACTGTCCGCATCCCAGCGACGGGCCCTTCGGCCCCATGAGATGCTCCTGGTCACGCTGCCCTCAAGGTAACAGTGGCCATCTTGGGGATGCTCTTAAAACTTGTTCTGCGGTCCGCAGCCAGAACCCGTGGGGATAGGTGTAGGTGGCCCATGGCGCCAGGGTACTGGTGGGCGGGGCCAGGATACAGCCCTGGAGCTGGAGGCAGGCGTGAGTTCCAGTCCTGCCCCTCCTTGTACTGGCCACTGGCCCTAAGGTGTGTCTCCTCTGCGGAGGAGAACAGTCCCCCCATTCACAGAAGAAACCCCACCCTCAAAGGAAAGGCGGCGGGTAGGTACACCTTCCCTTGAGGAATTAAAACACTTGAAATGCACCAGACAGCTGCGACCAGAGACCCAGCCCTGCACTTGTATTTGACATCCATTATGCAAAGCGATCAACCATCCTGGCTGTTCATGGCACGTGGATGTTCAGTGGCTCAAATCTGTACTCAGCTCCAACCTAATCCCAAGGGATGCAGGCTGTTCTCTCTGTGGCCTCCAACACTGCTGCCTCAAACCCGGGCCTCGTCCCAACCTTGGCCAACTGCACCTCATCACGCGGTCTTGACATCATCGCAGGCTGGCCGTGACTGCCACACTAGTGTTGACCTACGGAAGATTGCTGGCTGGGAAAGGGGTACATGCGTGCTCCCCGACCCACTGCCCTTCGAAGCTTTCTGGGAAGCAGCCGTGATGTAATAGACGGGGCCGTGGCCTCCCTGTGTTCTCGCTGATCCCAGAAGGCCTCCCTCCCAGGACCCCGGGATGATGAGTCTGGGGTCCAGCCAGGCCTCCTGCATTTGATACCAGCTCGATGGCCCTCTCCTTGATTCTTTGCAAACCTTAAGACTCAAGGGCAGAATCACCCTCCAGACGAGAAGAGACGCTGGCACCCTGCACCAAGCATACCGGGCTGGCGCCCATGCTGAGCGCACGGGGCTTTCCCACTGGGTCTCCCACTCCAGCAGTCCCCAAAGGCCCCCATGAGGTCGTTCCTCTCTCTCTCTGTTTGCCTCTCCTACATGTTCCTCTCTGTGGAAAGTGGGGTGCACCGCACTCTCTGAGTTTGGGATCTGGGTGTGTTGCCCAGACTCTGCTGCGTGTTTGTCATGTCTTGGCGTCGCAGTCAGCCGCTTGCAAGCGTTTGCTCCAGCAGCTCAGACTGTTCGCGCGTGCGCTCGTGCCTCCCTTCCCCTCATGTCGAGACAGCCTGTCACTGTCGTCTGCTCGTAGCTGAGGACGTGTCAGGTGCCCGGCCCAGGTGATGACCTCGGCTGAAGCATGGTCTGCAGCTCGGGGGCGTCTCAGGGTGGTCCCGGGCTTGCCCAACCTCACTAGGTGCCCCTGAAGATCAGCCCTGGGCTCCCCCAGATGTCAGCTGGCCCCTCTTCGTTGGAAGGACAACCCCAGCAGGAAATGCAGCAGCGTCTACTCAGCAATCATGTTCTCGCCCTGACGAGGCCAACGGGGCGCGCGGGATCAGCAGGGGGGGACTGTCATTTGACCTTGGGAACGTCAAGTGGTCTCATGCCACATCCGTGGCCACAGGAAACTCAGAGACTTCAGCACTGGGTCTTGATCAGAACACAGATCACACCTGAACCCCCCAAACCAAAGACAGAAGGGCTCAAGGAACATCCAGTGAGCTC
Organism: Typhlomys cinereus; assembly: GCA_023101885.1. Classification (NCBI taxonomy): domain Eukaryota; kingdom Metazoa; phylum Chordata; class Mammalia; order Rodentia; family Platacanthomyidae; genus Typhlomys; species Typhlomys cinereus. The sequence continues at coordinate 2,700,677 of JALPQD010000324.1, read as the reverse complement.
TTTAGGAGGAGGTGGGTGCTCGGGGCTATAATTGAGGTGCTGGACAGATTCACTTTTAGACCCCACAGAGCATGCGGGGTTTTCTCGACATTAAACACTGGGAGGGATTCCGGTGTAAAGAAGGCCATGTGGTCAGGAGAACAAGAAGTGTGTCCTGCTTCCACCGGCTCAGCCGTGCATGATGAACTAGACCACGAATTCTCAAGGAGCACCCGGGTACCTGCCTCACGCTTCTTTCTGTGCAGCAAGAACTTCCGAGGGGTTCTTTCCTCCGGGGTCTCTTATTGAGACATTGTCCGACAGGCCCAGGGACCGAGTGTGAGAGAAGTCTGCCCGACCTGTGGGGCCGGCTGGGTGAACCCACAAGAGGGTTTGGGAAGTAAAAGACCACCTGCCTGTCACTCAGCCTCACCCAGGGAAGACTGAGCCCTGCCGTAGTTCATGTGGGACAGTCCCCATAGAATCTGATGGAAATTTCCATGCTTTATCGTTAGCTCCAGTCCCCCAGCAAGGTTGAGGGAGATGTTAAAATATCCGCTGCATGGAAATGAGTCTGACATTTCTAGCTCCAAATCACACTGTGAAAGGATGTCACGTAAATTGTTTGGCTCTGATAAAAGCAATGCTGTTTTAGCCACCACCTTCCTTCCAAAGTCAGGCCCCAAGTTAAAGGATAAAATGAAGGAAGCATAAGCAATCTTGCCTTCAGCAATACAGATCTGTGAACCACCCCTTTCTTTGCTATTTAATCTTTCCCTTTCTTTACATGCTATTTTCCTACATAATTGAGGTTAAAATTAGTACATTGTACCCAATCTTAATTTTCTTCATCTCCCTTCGGTCTCTTTTATTTTTCATCTCCTGCTGTTTTTTGTTTTCAAAGTCATAAGCTACAACATTCAGGGATGGATAATGTTTTAGAAAATATTACAGAATGTTCTAGAAGATTTTACTATGGAATTGGGTGGGGAAATCCCATGGAAGTGATTTTGTAAATTTGAGAGTATGTCACATTTTAAAAGCGTGCCGCCAGGTGTCTGAGTTTGGGGAACGCCAGTCACAACAAGACGAGGTAGTGTGTAAGTGTGTCCTCCACATAGGATCTTGAGATAACCAACTCTGCAGGACAACCCGACATCCTGCGTCTACACAGGGGCAGACTGAGAGCCGCTGGCTGGTGATGTTAAAGTTTCATCCTATGATATTCTTAGTGCTCTTGAAAACATGGCTTGGACTGCATACTAAAAGGTATTAGACAGGGGGACAAGTGCCCAGTGTCAAAACCAAGGCTCCAGTTGTTCAGAGCAGTGACCACATCTAGCACTTTCTCTCTAGTCACGGCAAGTTCTCTTCCCTGAACATTAATATTTGCATGTCAATACCAAAGCTAGGAAAAAGTTAGAATCTCACTTCAGGCAAAATTCCAAACTCAGAGTGGTGAGATGCAGCCTCATAAACAAAGGAGAATGGGGAATGGCGTGTGCCCCCCCCCCCGCTGTGTGTGGCCCCCCCAGTCGTGTGCTCCACCTCTGAGTGTTTGTCCATCGTTTGCTCAGTGCTCCAAAATCCTCATCAGAAGTGGCAGGTCACAGGGGCATGATGAGAGCGAGCACCCACCCACTGCAGAAAGCCCACCCACTCCAGGCTGCCTTCCTCAGCCGAGGAGCCCTGATTGGCCCACAGAGGTCCTTGACCGCTGCTCTTGACCGCCTAGGAGCCCAGAGTTGGTGGCCTGCCAGCAGGTGATTCACGTTAGAGTGGCACCGCAGGGGAGAGACAGCCCGCCCTGGACGCCATTAGAGGGTGCCAGGAGAAGCCCCCGGGAGCCTAGTGAGAAGCAAAATGCCATCGTGAATTTTCGAGAATAAGTTGACCCCGCCTGACTCAGAAAGCTGCTCTTTCCCTCCAAGATTTTAGCTCTCACGGGGTGGGCATTCAGAGCCCTCAGGGTCAGCGGTCCTAACGGCCCAGAGGAGAAAATGCAGGCTGGAAGGGGTCATACACCCCCTCCAGGGACCGCCACATCACCAGGGCACTTTTGAACTGTAACGACCTTTCGCTGCAAACAGGGTTGGCTGTCCCGCCTTTTGGTCCCTGGGGCCGCTTTGCACCCTGTCAGGACAGAAGCTGTGTGCAGGTTACTTGAAGCTTCCGGGGGGGCCCATGTGCCTTTCTCTCCTGCCCCTCCTTGCTCGCCTAGGTCCCACCACATTGCCAGAGACTCAAAGGTGGTCAGCACACATGAAGGACTAGGGTTAGAGAAGCACAGCACACATAGATCGTTCTCACCTCTTCCAAAAACGAGAGCAAGCCAGAGTCCACTTCCGGTTCTGATCGGCACTAGGTGCGCTGTTGTGGAAAGTATTCTGCCTGGCCCTCGCCGTATGTGAGCGAGCCCACCTGCAGCACCCCAGATCGTAACTTTCTGCTGCATCCCCACACATCCATCCTGATCCATCTCAAACCTCTGTCCTTCCCTCTTCCCCCTCTTACCTTTCCCAGAGTGCTCTGCGGCATCTTGCTGGGGCATCGATGCTTCCCCAAGAAGTCAAGCTATATGGCCCTACCTCTGGGGTAGGGGCGCATGCTAACTGATTGAAACAAGCACACCACTGTGAGGTGGCCACTCACACACTGCTACAAGGTGGGCACCACACAGCACTGCGAGATGGTACCCATGCACTATTGCATGGCGATACTCATGACCACTCAAGCTGGTACACACACTCTACTGCAAGATGGGCACCCACCCATCACTGCAAGGTGGTACCCTCACCACTCAAGATAATACATGCAAACCACTCCAAGTTGGTACCCACGCACCACTGCACGGCAGGTCAGGTAAATCCAAGATGTTCAACTATATGTTTTTCATCTGTTCTTATTTTACTCACAAATCCTTTGAAATGTCCCCAAATATTGCCACCAGAAGAAAGGCTGGCACAAGTATAGGATTCCCGCCCCCAGACGAGCTCAGACGCTGCACCTCATGGGAGGACACTCAGCAGTGTCACCAGGCAGCAAGACTGGAGCGCTCGGGGTATGACAAGATGGTGACTCACCACAAAAAGGCAGGAGTGTCGAGTGCGTGGTAATTGCGGTGTTGGCCGCATGGGCATTTTTAGCAACAAAGCCACACTCAACCCAAGGGCATTTTCTGGTTGACACCAAGGACGGAATAATTTCACTCCTGGCACCATGCGCATTGCACGTGATTTGAAATTTCTGTTTTTCTCTGAACATCCAATTTACCAGTCACGGTGTTTTAGCGAATGTGAATTGGTCTCCTGGGATTGTGTGTGTGACCAGAAGCCCTTGAAGTCCACGTAGCGCCTGCCAAGAAGTTCAGCGGCTCAGCGCTGGGAAGACCGAGCGAGTCTGACAACGGCAGAGGGGCCCAAGCAACGTGTTCAGTTTGCGACTCTCTTGTGCTGAGGAATTTAGTGTCTTAAAATTTTCTCCGCACGCATCTTTTGTGTGTGCTTCAGTTCCTTCATGTCACAGTCACATCAGAGAACAAGCAGTAACTGGTAGTTCTGTCTATCACAGGGATGAGCGGGCACTTAGCAAGCCTGGGGAACCACAAAGCCCTGTGCAGCAGGTCAAGGTGTATCTAGAAAGTTCTTCAGCCGTCTCTACTATGCATCTGCTCTTATAGTACTCTGTATAGAGAAACTCATCAGCTGGCCCCAAGCACACCAGCAGTCGGCCACGCAGACCTGAGCTCCGGCAGGTCACCCCTTCCTTGTGGCTCCAGAATCCGGTCTTTTCTCAGTTCTCCTCTGTGAGCACCCTGCCTCTTCCTCCTGGAACCCGGAACCCCTAAGAACGAGGAGGATTCCGCTTCATCCACCCAAGTCAACAGAGGGTGGTGCAGGTGCCTGGCCCTCATTCCAGTCCAGCTGCACCCTTGGTCCCAAGGTTCAGCCGCCCAGATGGTCCCCGGCACGATCCCACCCTCAGCTGGGGCAGATGTGTGGGACAGAGATTAGATTCTCCATCACAGCACAGTGCAGAGTTCAACAGCACAGCGTGGCTCTCTGCATGCGTGCATTGTGTACATGTGTGCATGGCTTCCGTAAAATAAGATGCATGTTTTAAATATTTATACAGGGGCTGGAGAGATGGCTCAGGGGTTAAGACTCTGTCTCGCAAGCAGAAGGTCCTGAGTTCAGATCCCAGGTCCCACATAAAAAACGTCAGGCAGAAATGGTGGCAGCCTGAACTTCCAGCCCTAGTGGGTGGAGCCTGGGAAATCCCAGAGTGAAGCAAGAAGGAGGTAGCAATCCAGGATGATTCCTAAAGTCACCTTTGGCCCTCCACAGGGACACATGTGCCCTCTGATACACACACACACACACACACACACACACACACACACACACACACTAAATGAATGAATAAAGTTAAAAAATAAATATACAGATTTGTATTCTAATAGATGTAGACATGAACACCTTGAATTCAACATGACTGTCTTGATTTTTACAATATCATAATTGTAATCATCCTCAGGATGTTTTTACTTTCTTTAAGCGCACTTTGCTCAAAAAGGTGATTAAATGGAGAATAACATGAATGCTGACATAGATCTGCCCCACAGTGGTAGCCGTTGAACAAGGGGTCCGATTGCTGCAGTTCCACTTGGTGCAGCTGTCTCAATCCTCTGCAGTGAGAGGCTTGGGACCAGCTTGGGTGGGACCCTGGTTTGCAGGACTGCGCAGCGGGAGGTAGCTCGAATGTGCGCAAAACGAGCACATACCTCTTCCAGGACCCAGCTGTACTCAGACACTGCCTCCTTGACCCCTGAATGAACCGTGGACTTCGGAAGGTCTGTCCCAGGGACTCTGAGAGGGCACTTCCGCCCACCTCCACGGATCATGGCCGACCATACCTGTAACAAACCAACTCTGTAATTAGAATAGCTCTCATTAGGGTTCGTATGGTGACCATAGTGCTCCCGTGTCTTTGAAGAGGCTGGAAAAGCAGGTCGTGGTCAAATGCAGAATTCTGTTTCATCATCCAGCATCTACTCTTAAAAGGTTTTTCCAATTAGAAATTCTAAGCACTTTTGGTATAAAAAAATCTATGCATTGCCAGAAGGTTGAGACAGAGAGAAAAACCTTCAGTTCTATTTATCTTTCTCTGCACTTCCACACGCTCACACACATCACACGTTTGCACTTTCGCATGCTCACACACATCACACTTGCTGGGAAGCCAGTGAGGCAGTTACTTTCAGATGTCAATGTGACAACTGAGAACTGAGCCTTTGGTACACCTGTGAAGAACTGTGTAGTCAAGGCCAGCCTCTGAGGGTGTCCGCTGGAGATGAGCTAATTGATGCTGGAGGACTCGGCTCCCCGTGGAGAACCATCCCCAGCAGGTGGCTAAGACGGAAATCCGGCTGACAGTTAGGCAGACGGGCACGGTAGAGAGTACGCCCTCCTCTCAGCTTTTCCTGTGGCTAGGGGGTGGGCCGTTCCCATGGTTCCCGATGTTGGGATGAGCCCTCCCGCCATCATTAAGGGACTAAACCTACAATTCCCCGCAATAATAAAGTCCCCTTCTTCCCCTAAGTTGTTTTGGTCATATGTTTATCCAGATACCAGAAGATGATCTTTCTGTCCGGTTAGCTCAGCACTGCAAACCCCCAGGGAGGGAGAGCGCCCTGGAGGAGCGAGTCCAAAAGGGCCGGGGAGCATCCAGCCCTTTCCTACTGGGGCTGTCCTGACACCAGATTTGCCCCTGTGCCCTCCTACCAGAAAGGAAGCATCGTGGGGCTGGGACACCTCGCACATCACCCAGCTGCCCTAGGAGAGGCACCCCCGAGCCCCCAGCAGCAGCAGGAGGCTGGAGCCCCAGGCCTCGTCACTCCAGAGATCACGGGGCTGCCTGATCTGCGCCAAACATGTTTTTTTTCACACACATATTCCCTTTATGTCATCGAAGCTTTGTATCTTTCATGCAGTTGGCATCCTTGTTCCTCGGAAACGGCGTAGAGGGGAGATGGGGGCACTTGAATTTCACGTTTTGCCCTTTGCTCCTTGGAGTTCGATTGCCCACTGGTGTTACTGTCGTCTTTCAGGGCACTGAGGAGCTCTTCCCTGAGTCCCAGCAGGGACCTGTCTGGGGTACAGAGCCGTCGGGTCACAGCACGGGGGCTAGAGCAGGGAGTGCAGTAGCCCCCCCCGCTCACGTGTGCCCCCAACGTCTCACTGCTGTGCTGCCCGCCCATGGGGAGTGCCCGCGTGGCAAGTCTGATAGAGCAGGAATGCAGGGCGCACGCAGCCTCAGAGGAGCGTGCTCCCGCTCCCTCTGAGTTCCCCCAAAATATCCCAGCCTCTCCATTGTCCTGCAATCACAGTTCTGCCATCCACAAACAGCAAAGTTAATGCCGCGTTGTGCCTCAGGGCACAGAAGAGCCCTCAGCGCATGAGAGCCCGGTAAGCACAGCTGGCGAGAAAAGGACTGGTTTGCTCGCTCTGAACGGGAAGACTGAGTGGGCCGACTGTGGTTACGCGCGACCTGCGTGGAGTCACACTCACTCTCCCGGGACACAGATTTCTCGTGCCCATTTACAAAATACACCTGGACTGACCTTTCTGTTGTTAGGAGAAGGTTTTCCCGCCCCGTCCTCCACGACTCTGTCAACAGACCCAGCAACAGGCTGCTACAAGACCGAGAAAGATTTTACCTTGAAGCCCCAACCGCTCCCCTTTAGAAGCAATCGCTGGGAAGCCACGATCAGAACTGGGGCCCGTGAGGCTGAGGTGCTGGGGGCGGGCTGACGTGTCGTGTGTGACCATCACCCTGCGTGAATCAGCAGAGAGTTTGTGTCTCTGCCTCTCCAGCACAGAACTTCTTGCTGACATTCCCAACTGCCGGGATAAAATACCCTGGCAAAAGCAGCTTACAGAAGGAGGGTCAGTTCTACCTCGCAGCCCTGGGGCACAGTCCATCATGGTGGGGAGCCCTGTAGGCAGGAGCTGGGGCAGCTGGTCATGTGTGTCTGCACAGGGATGCAGCCGCTGCTAGCTGACGTTCTCCCAGACCCCAGTCTGGTGAATGGTAGCACCCACATCGAGGGTGGGTCTTCCCACCTCAACTCACTCAAGATAGCCCCTCCCAACGTCCTCAGAGGCCCAACCTAATGAGACAGCCCCTCACACGCATGCTCAGAGCCTTGTCTCCCGGGTGACTGCAGATGTCCAGCCAACTATCAGTGTTAACTAGCACACTCGGCTTCCTAGGATGATAATAGTTAATATTAATAATTAATTAATTATACGACTAGGCCGCATGCATGGCGTGCTGTGGCAGGAGCCAGGTATTCTATAGTCTGATGAGTTTACAGTACTATGAGTCTTTGAGGAGGCGCCGAGCTATTCCAAAAGCCAATGAAGGTGGGTAACATCTTCCTTGTGAATATCAGGCCTCATGGGAGAAGAGCCCCCTGATTCCAGGACTGAGTCAAGGTTTTGGAATGGTAATACCCTGCTGCCCCCCCCACACACACAAATTGCACCCAAAATTTTCCACATGCTCATTTACAAAATGATAACCGTGCTTACTTCCTGGGAGAGAATCAGAGCTGATGTGCATGGAGTATCATGTGGGATACATCTGGGGAACCTGAGGCATCCAGTGGAGGCGTAAGAGCCACAGTTCAGACAATGGGATAGTTCTGCAGGACTCATCCACTCTGTAATCATGCTTGAGCACCCATGGGTGCTGGCCGTGTCATCCCGCCACACTTACACGTACCTGCCGTGCAGTGGTGGACTCATCTGGTCTCAGACTTCTGCTCCGTGGACTCTGGCATCCAGCTTTGCAGCGTGTCCCACTGGTGCAGGATGGTGTGTAGCGTAAACCTCACTCCCATTTCCTCCTCAGTGGAGGGGTTACAAAAGACTTTTCTGGGTGAGAAATGAGGGGTTTACACCTGTGAGGACCCCAAAGCCAAGACTGACTACACTTCCTCCATACTTAACCGGAAAGTGGATCTTGCTTGAATGATCCCAGGACACCCGTGCGATCTGAACGGTTCCTTTCTGAGCTTATGTAAGTCTCGCCCCCACAGTGAAGCCCTGGCTGCCGTACCCCGTGCAGATGAAAGAACCACCATCAGGACTTGGGCAGACGTGCCCTCGGAGCTCTGACGGCCACCCCAGCTGTTTCTGGGAGTTTCTTTCTAATTTTATTAAGGCAGACAAAAAAAAATGAGTCTCTCAGTTTGTTGAGCTTTTCAAACAGAGTAGAAATTGGAATTTGGAAGCAACTTGATTACAATCTTAAGTCTGTTTTGTGGAAATAGAGCCCTGTGTTTTGCACAATAGTCCCCAACTTGTTTTGGCAACACCGGCTAAGCGAGTTCACGCTGCACCATTGCTGCGTTTCACTGCAAAGGTAAAAAAAGCATGTGCTGCGTTTCATGTACTGCGGGCCCAGCCTCCGTTGCTCATAGCACTTGTACGGTGCCCGTGGGCTTGGGAGAGTGGAAAGAGACCAGTGCGGGGCCTGTCCCCTCCCCTGGCACATTGCATAGTACTTTCTCATGCAGTCAGAGCTTTGGATTTCATAAGAAACCATGTCACTGGAAGATGGGGATAGGCAGGCAATGCGGGTGGTGAAAGCGAAGGGGCAGTTGGAGGTGGTGAGGGCGGGGTGCAGGGAGTGCCACACAGGTTATGAAATACCAGGAGCTGTGTGCCCCGCAGGTCTGCAGACAGCTGATGGGACCTCGGAGGACTGTAGCAGCGTGAGACCACACTCAAACACAACCTAAGGGAGATTTATTTGACTTACAGTTTCAGAGGAGATGCAGTGCATGATAACAGAAAAGACTTGGCTGGTTGGCAGAAACTGGAGGAGACTTAGGTCGTGTCCATCATGGAGGCCAAGAGAGCCTGTTGCAGACTGCAGAGCTGGCTGCTGGCAGAAGCAGGGTCAGGCTAACAGCCTCCAGACCCGTCCCCTGCAGCGTGCCTTCCTCCAGTAAGCTCCACCTCCTAACCATTCCAGCACCTTCCCAAAAGGGACATCAGCTAAGGATGCAAACACATGCTCCTGGGGGCTTCACGGTCGGCCATGACAAGGACCACTGAGGTTCCGTGAGGAAAAGGTGCGGCCCATGCTGATGGTACCGGTTACTCTCAACTACCGCTGAGAGAGAACACTCAAAGCCAAGCAACCGAAGGGAGAAAGGGAGATTTATTCAGCTTATGGTTCCCGAGGGGAGACACAGGCTTTCATGGTGGCGGCGGCATGGCTGGTGGCTGAAGCTAGAGTCAGGCTACGTCACTCCCATCCATGAGGCTGAGAGCTGCAAGACTGCTTACTGCAAAGCAGATTCCTCCAGGAGGTAGGGTGGGACTCATCCACCTTAAGGCCCACCCCTTGTGACCATCTTCCTCCAGCAAGGCTCAACCTCTCGAAGGTACCTTGACCTTCCCAAACACATGAGCCTGGGGGGACACATTTCGAACCGTGACACTAATAACTGCTGGAATCTGCAGCAATACCTGAGAGTATGCAGACAGATTCTTTTATCATCGCTGTCACTTTCATTAATGTAATTTATTTTTATTCTTTGACAGTTGCATACATGAGTATGTTAATTTATGTCACGCGACCCCATCCTGCCTTCTTTTCCCGATACCTATTTTCTCCCTCCTGCTTTCACATCTCTTTGCATGGTGGCCCGCTGGGTTTCACGTGAGCTGTTACCTTGGCAAGCACCTGAGCCCTTGCTGGGCATGGACGACGTATCAGGAAAACCACCCCTCCTTCCCCTGGCATTGACCCTCAGTGGTCTCTCAGGGGGGTGGTGCCTCTTGAGCTCTCCCCTTCCATGGTAAAATATTGATTCATCAATTGTCGTGCATGTCTGTGGAGTGGACTCACTGCAGTGAGCTCCTGGGTGCAGCAGGTCTGTCCTTTCTCAAGGACACTGGACACTCCCACCCTCGGGTCGTAACATCGTTACTGCTCGTCTTCCACGATATTCCCTGGGCCTTGGGGTAGGGGATGATTTCAATGTCTTATTTAGAAACGAGCAGTGCACAGCCATTTATGATTCTCTGTATTAAATACCTCTCGTGGTAAGAGCAAGATTCTTGGTCTAGGACAGAGAATTGCTCCGATCTATGGTTATAATGCCAAATGATTAGGTGGCGGTTTGCTATCAAGTACTTGTAGTTAAACCTTGGTAGCAACCTGGGAAATCTCAGAGTGAAGCAAAAAGGAGGTAGAGTCAATCCAGGATGATTCCCAAAATCACCCTTGTTCCTCCACAGGGACACACACACACACACACACACACACACACACACTCACACACTCACACACACAATGCTGCAGTAACCCATGCTAAGTGAACGGTGTTCTTTGTGGCAGCTTAAGATTGAACACTTGGGGAGTTCTTGAAGTCGAGGTGGTTGCCGCCCACTAGTCACCCCAGGGGCGTCTGGCTCCAGGCTCCCCTTCTCCTAGCCGTAGTCAGGGAAGGGGTGGAGTCACTGCTTTGGCGCTGAGTGGCGGCTTTCTCTGCACCTAGTCTGACACCTCATTAGCACCTCATTAGCAGACACTGCAGAAGCAACCCCACGGTGTCGGGGTACTGGGGGCAGACACCCTGAGCCTGGTTACAGTTTCTTCTGGGGATGTGGTTTTACTTTTTCAGCACATAAAGGCCCAATTTTCCCACAGGGGGCACTTCACATTTTCCAGTGTGAGTTTGGGGCTTGCCCTGTGGGTTGCAGAGTTGCCAAGTTGTTGCTGCCTCTGTTGGGAGGCGCTGCTGCGTTTGTTCCTTAGGGAGAAGGACTGAAGGACAGAGCAGTGTAGGAGCCAATTCAGGGCCATCACGGGCCACAGCCCCCTCACGTGGGCAAGCCCGCCCCAGAGCACCGGCCGCTTTGGCAAGGAGGCTGCCGGAAGTGGACGCCCCTGAGAGCGCGTGGGAATCCCTTGGGTCCTTTTGACCGTGCAGCCTTCAGTCGCCGGCAGGAGGCGGAAGTTGGGTGGAGGGAGCAAGCAGCAAACCTCCAGAGCTGCCGTCCCGTGGAAACAGGCAGGCGACCCAACCTCCAGACGACCCCTGTGGCCCCTGTGACTCGCCTGCGCCTCCTAGAGATGCTACGACCTTCCCCACCAAGCCGCGACACCTTCTCCTTGGGCACCAGTGAACGCCAGGGACTGACGAATCCCCACCTGCACCCACGTCTCCCCAGGGAAGCACCCAGCTGAGCCCTCGCACCAGTGGTCAACACTGTTGCTGGGGCTTCTTAGTCCTTGACAAGTTAGGCCACCCTGGGGGACCAGCTGCGGACCCTCTCCCACCCTCACACTCCACAGCCTCAGGAGGGGGGCGATGACCGTGGTCCTGTCCCAGGCACCTGTGCTGTTCATACGCCCACCACTCCTCCCTAGTCCAACTGACACATCTCGGCCGCTCGGTCTGTCATACAGTGTTTTCCTCTGAGCAAACAACCACACGTCTGCCCGTGACCACCAAGGGGGCACCTGCTGTCCATTGACACACCTTCACAGACAGAGGAGCACGGGGGGGGGCCGCTGGACCCTTAGCTGGGGTCCTGGCCTAACTGTATGTGATTCGACTTTGATATACATTCCCTCCAGGTCTTGAGTTCCAGGAGGGGCCCTTAGGTATAAATAAGCTGAAGAAGACTAGTTAGGGGGCTGGGAAGTAGCCGTGGGACGTCATCTGCCGCACTGAACTGAGGTTTTCTAGGGACGCAGCCACGTCTGACTTTGGGTGTCGCTGCTCCTATAAGGAACCCTCGTTTCTGCTCCTGCAAGGAAGCCCAACTTCTCAGTTCATCAAGTCGGCATTTGATGTAACTGTGACTTTGGTTGGTGGACCTGAGGTTAGGATAAGGGCTGTGTGGCGTCTCGCCAGGAAAAGTGTTCAGACGACACATACTCACTCCTATGGGGCCCTGGCTACAAAACCACTGTCCATTCAGGCGCAACGAGGATCTCAGCAAATTGCACGAGAGCCCAGCCCCTCGTGCTGGCATCAGCCCTGCGACTTGCTGTCACTCTGAAGGGCAGAAATGAGCACTGTGGAAACCCCTCCCCTCCCCTCATTCAGGACGCCTGTGGCTAGCGCAGGCTTTACCACTTACACAGACAGTGACGCCCCTGCCTGGCTGGGTGCTTGGTGGCCTTGTACGCTTTAGAGACACGCCCAGAAGCTGCTCTGGCTTCTTTTAAAACAAGGTGTTGAAAAAAAAAAAGAGGAGCCCAGGCTGGCGAGACGGCTGGGGGGCTGGCGCAGCTGGAGGGCGGGGCAGCTGGGGGGGCAGCTGGAGGGGCAGCTGGGGGGGTTAGTTGGGGGGGGCTCCTGCTCACGACCCTGGCACCCTGAGTTCAGCCCTGGAAGCCCACGTGGGGGAAGAAGTCGCTTCTCTCCTCCACCCACACATGTGACTGTTTCTCTCCCTCTTTCTCTCTGATAAGTAATAGGAATCTTAAAAGGGAACGGATGCTCACAGGAGACAGTGACATAGACGGCCTGGTCCAAGCCGTGGACAGCAACGACCCTGGTATGTAGGTGCCTGGCAGGGCCCGAGGCTGAGTCAAATTCCCACGCATGGCATGAATAAGCTGCGACCAGGTGAGCTGTTGGCCGTATCTTGGTGGCTCTGGGACGACACTGACGTCCCAGCCTGTCGGAGGCCCCTTGGAGGCTCATCCCTTCCTCACAGTGAATGGTCCATCTTTACCCTTTACCTCGTGGATAGAAAGTCACACTCACAACACCTGCTGCGCACCCAGAAACTGTCCCCAAACCATGGGAGACCCCTGCCCAGCAAGTGCCACGCATCTTGTATAGCTTGTGCTCAACTCAGAGCACCTTCACACATGAATTTTCCTGACAGCATATCTCGTTAGCTTTATTTAATGCCCCCATCTGAGAACGCCTGGCTATGATGTGTGGCCTGGACGTTCTGAGTCGGTACAGGTCCCATTGCCTAAGGAAGAGCATGAAATGCCACGGTCAGTGAAGAGCAGCCCCTCCAACCCTGGCATCGTCCACAGAGGGAACGCCGGGCAAGGTGCTCGGCCGCCTATGAAATCTCACATTCCTTCTCCGGGCAGTTTTTCCAGAACAACCAACTTGTTTCTTCGAGCTCACGAAGCACTGCTAGCTGGGGGGCAGGAGTCCAGATGTAGCTGCCTTTGTCCTTATGGGCAGCTCCCCGCAGCTCCCCGCAGCTCCCTACCACTCTTGGTGTCCTCGTGGGTCTCCTTCGTCTCTCTGAGGCTCTGCCCGGCCGCCATCTATGCCAACGCCATGGAAGGAGCTGAGCAAAGAAGTCTGCTGGAACCAACAGCGAGTGCAGGGAAGGGCTCAGGACCCCTGGAATCATCCTTCTTCCATGGGGCAAGAAAGGGGTGCGGGCCTGGGCAGCACAGAGATTTCTGTAGTGAATGGGCAAACTCGCTGCGCTGAGGGCCACGTCCTCCCTCGGGACACGGAAGGCCTGGGTTCTTCACGGAGCTCGGGTAGCCGTGGGGCTGTCTCATGTTGATGTGTAGCATGAAGAAAGAATGGTAGGAACACATCCCCTCCCCAAGCCGGCTGTGTGGACGGAGGGAGGCGCCCTTGGCATTGTGGGCTTGTAGCGAAGGGGGTGGCCACAGGCTGGAGGGAGCAGAGTTCCCCCGCCCACAACCGAGCAGTGGTAAGGATGCTTCTGAGAGTGGGTGGGCACACGCCAGGGTGGCACTGCCAGGAGGAAGCTTGGTTGCCTGCCTGTTCAAAGCATGCTTCAGGGAGATGATTCTGCATTCGCTGCACTGAGGAAAAGGCAAAGCGATTGGCCCAGATCTGAGCTATATGAGGCCAGGATGGCTGGAAAAACAGCTTTGTTCCTTGTCAGCCACTCAGAGGACAGGAGCAGACAGGGCGTCCTCAGCAGGGATGGCCTCGGGGAGATGGCAGCAGGGCGTCCTCAGCAGGGATGGCCTCGGGGAGAGGGCAGCAGGGCGTCCTCAGCATCGCCGAGGTTGCTGACATACCGCGTTCCTTCTCGGGGCTGAGACCCTGGAGCACAATGTGCAGCGAATGCAGAATCATCTGCACGTGGAGTCTAGGATTAACCTAAGGGGAAAACACCAGAGCAGCTGCAGGGTTGAAATGGGGCAGTGTCTTGTGTGGATGGAAAACAGCAGCTTCCAAAGAATGCAGGGCTGAGCACGTGCTCAGGGCACATGCCTCACAAGCAAAAGGCTGAGTTCAGACCCCCAGAATCCCAGATCCCAAGTAAAAGTGCCGGGTGGTAATGGCAGTGAACTGCAATTCTGACCCTGGAAGGTAGAGTCTGGGAAACCCCAGAGCAAAGCAAAAGGAGGTAAAGCAGCCCAGAATAATACCCAGTGTCAACCTGTAGGCCTCCACACGCACACACGCTCAAGTCCCTGTGGTACACACACACACACACACACACACACACACACGCAAGTTCCCTGTGGCACACACACACACACACACACACACACACACGCAAGTTCCCTGTGGCACACACACACACACACACACACACACACACACACACACACACACACACGGAGCATGGGGAATGTGATTCAGTCGTAGAGTGAGCACAGATCTTGAGTTCAACCCCAGCGCTGCATGAGCCAGATGTGGTGGAACATCTGGAATCCCAGAGGTGGAAAGTGAGGACAGAATGATGAGAAGTTCTCCGCTCTGCAGTTCATGTAAGGTCAGCATAGGACGCATGAGACCTTGTCACAACAATAATATACGCAAATCCATATCGCAGAGGCTGGGGGGGGCAGGGGCAGCGCAGTACTTGCTGACTCATTCCTGGCGTAACAAAAGATTTTGAAAAATGGACAGCTGCATTGCTCCTAACCTCAGAATGACGCCACGAGCCATGTGTGAGGAAGGTGGGAAAGGCCAGAATCATGGTGGCAGAGGCGGACTGGGTGTCCTGGCAGCCTGGGTGAAGACCACAGGGCGGGCTGCACGCTCCACACTGAAAGGGGTACAGAGGGAATAGGGGACTCCCTGAGAAGAGGAAGCTGGAAGGAGGGAACGCACGAGATTGGATGGTCACTGTCTTGCTTGTCCTGTCTCCCACGGTCACCACGCTGTATTTCTGAGAGTCTTGTTGGCCTTGGGGTTCAGAAGGTAGCCTCCAAAGCCAATGGTTGCTTTCTCAGAATCCTGACCAGGACATGAAAGGCCGTGTGACTTTAAGCATGTATCTCAAAGGACTGACGATCACTGAGACTACTTGCTGAGAGTTCCTGGCGTATCAAATGGTGCCCGGCACGTGGTGGGCCAGGTCAGCCTGCACTGTGGAGCTTGCTGTCACTCAGTCATCCTTCAGCACGATGCATGCCGCTCGAGCAAAAGCGTTTCTCCGAGAGGCAGCTTTAAAATGATCATCCGACACCACGCACACTCCTAGCAGAAATGTGCCCTTCCGCCGTGCTTGCTTTCTCCAGGAAAACACCATCTGTTTCAAAGCCGTCAACAATTGCTAGAACTTTCTTTAGGCAGTAGAGGAAAGCCATGCTTCTGTTGTGTGAGCGTGAATCAAGTGTGCCTTTGGCACAGCCAGTGGCTGGGGAATTTTTATGATGATATTAAATAAAGAGGTTTCGCTTTAAAAGATGGCTGAGCATCATTAAAATTTACATGAAATCAATGATGGCTTTCTTGTTGGAGGAGCTTTATGAATCCTGTCTGAGGACACAAATTGCCTAGGAGTTGGATAAGTATTTTAGAATTAGGTCGACTGCAAGAGCCAATCTGTGATCATGTAAGATTGCTCAGTGCAAAGTTCTAGAATATTCTAGTGAGGAAACATTTTCTCTTGAATAGAATGGTTTTGCATCCTAGGCATTATTCTTTTCCATCAATGATAGTCAGTTGCCTATAAAAACTAGTCTTTGGTTGTGAGATCTTCAACCTGCCTGTTGCATTAGTTTGAGGGGTCCACCACCAGACTGGCTGAGTAGGGGTCGGCAAGTCTTGTGAGGCTTGCCCTCCAGGTATCTTCAGCAGCCCGCCTTTCAGATGACAATCACTGGGTCAACTTTGGGGACTCCAAGCTGCCCTTTAGTCTTGTTTCTGGCTAAGCTATATTTGTTTTTATTTACTTAATTGCATGTGCATGTATATACCAGAGAACCTGAGTGTGTGTGCCTGTGCAGCGCCAAGAGTGACACAGGAATTACCTAGGATTGCTCTTCCTCTTTACTGCTTTGCTCTGGGGTTTCCCAGGCTCTGCCATCCAGGGTCAGAATTACAGGCCACCGTCATAACCACCCAGCAATTTTTTACATGGGATCTGGGAATCTGAAGTCAGGTCCTTTTGCTTACAAGGCAAAGGTTTAACCCCTAAGTCATTTCCCCCAGGTGATCCCCTCCCTTTTTTTAAGAACAGATTTTTTCCCAGTGTGCAGAGATTACTAAAGTAATAAGAGTAAGCAGGAAGAGTTTCTAAAGTTTCAATGTTATGTGTTGAGCAAGTGATCTGAATTAGTATTAATGACTTTTATCTCCACAGTTAAACACCTGACACCAGAAGGAACTTAAGGGACAAGGGCTTTGTCCTGGCTCGTTGTTTGAGAGGACATAGTTCATTATGGCAGGGAGGGTGTGACCATGAGGTTCTGTGGAGCGGGAGTGTCCCAGTAGAATCAGGTCACAGTGACAGAGCCAGAGCAGATTATAAACCACAAATGCTGCTGCAGGCAACCCACTTCTGCCAGGGAAGCCGGCAAGAGGAAGTGGTCACGTGCCTGAGCTAGCAGGAAACACTTCACGTCCACACATCCCACACCTCAGGCAGCGATGTACCTACACAGGAATGCACACTCGGGACCTAAATCACATGCATGTGCCCACATGCCCAGGGCCACGCTAAGGGTTGCACGTGCTCCTGAGACCCTTCAGTCTCAGCCGTCACTGGGCCCCCCACAGCCTAGGTCCTTCGTCTGTCTGTGGCTCAAGTGTATTGGTTCTGATTTGGGCACATGTTTCTTTGAAACTGTCTAATTCACAGCATTGTCTTACCTGCCCTTCACAAACTTACAAACTCATTCTGTCTAGGATTTGCTTTGAATTTCCTACCTTCAAAGAAAGTCTACCTTTGGTGGTCCTACTTTCAAGTTGTCTGTTTTCTTCAAACTGGATGCTTCTCAGGCCTCCAGAGTTGACAGTGAGGGGGAAGGACAGCTCGCCGCCTGGATTCGGAGCATGCATTGGGCTGCCAGGCTTCTTGCTGCTTTTAGACCACTGATTAAGGGCTTTGAGAACAAGGCTCCACTCTGGAATTCAGATTCAGGAAAAATGCCCAGAAGCCCCAAAACTTTATGGGATGAGCCTCGAGAAGAGAGTCTTTGTTGAGGGGTACAGAGGCAAACAAAACACAAAAATACTAAAAAGGCGCATTTGTGAAGAAAAACGTACAAGAGTAAGAAATAGAGAATGAATGTGAATGTGTGATGGTCAAGCTGCTAAAATGGGCATCGTATAAAGGACTGAGAGATTAACCATGTAAACACAATATATTAAATTCACCAAAGGCATTGTGGGGACTAAAAAAACTAAGTTATACTGGCCATGTAAAAGGATAGAAATTCTGTGCTTTTTTATAAAGACAGCAGATGAAGGCTAGAGAGGTGACTCGGGGGTTAAGTCTTTGTCTCACAAGCAGGACCGAGTTCGGATCCCAGATCCCATGTAAAAGTGCCAGGTGAAAATGGCTGTCTGCTTCCTGGCTTGGAAGACGGAGCCTGAGAAACCCCAAAGCAGAGCAATAAGGAGGTAAAGCAATCCAGGATGATTCCAGAAGTCGCTGTTGGGCCTGCACAGATACACGTGGTGCCCTCTGATACATATACCTGAATGCAGGTGCTCATCCCTGCTCACACCTACAGCAGAAGAAGAACGAGGAGGAGGAGGAGGAGGAGGAGGAGGAGGAGGAGGAGGAGGAGGAGGAGGTGAAGAGGAGGAGGAGGAGGAAAGGAGAGGAGGAGAGGAGGAGGAGGAGGGGAGGAGGAGGAGGAGGGAGGAGGAGGAGGAGGGGAGGAGGAGGAGAGGAAGGAGGAGGAGGAGAGGAAGGAGGACGAGGAGGTGGTGAGGAGGAAGAAGAGAAGAAGAAGAGGAGGAGGAGGGGGAAGCAGAGAGAGGAGGAGGAGGAGGGGAGGAGGAGGAGGAGGGGAGGAGGAGGAGGAAGGAGGAGGAGGAGGAGACGAGGAGGAGGAAGAGAAGAAGAAGAGGAGGAGGAGGAGGAAGCAGAAAGAGGAGGAGGAGGAGGGGAGGAGGAGGAGGAGGAGAGGAAGGAGGAGGAGGAGGGGAGTAGGAAGAGAAGAAGGAGGAGGGGAGGAGGAAGAGAAGGGGAGGAGGAAGAAAAGGGGAGGAGAGGAGGAGGAAGGGAAGAGGAGGAAACAAATGACATTGCCTGAATGAAGAACCCTTATAACAGTGTAAAAGTAAAAAACCTCATCTATCATGTTCCTTGTGGGACTGGCCTGGGGAAACACCACATATGCTTTGCTGTGTTACTTTATAAAAACCTGTATCTAGGACCTGGGCGTGAGAAGTTGAGATGAGTAACTTGCCCAAAGTCACGAGCGAGGAAATGCTAGAATGAGGAGGTAAAAACAACTCTATGGAAAGCCACAGTTCCTCGCCCACTCAGCCACACACACACACACACACACACACACACACACGCACGCACACACACACTAAAAATTCCACTCCTGAACCCACCAAACATCTGCTAGTGGCTCCCAGGGTGCAGCAGGCTCTTCAAAGACTTTATTTGGAGCTGCATTTCCGAGCTAATTCCGCCCGGCCAGAGAATCCTTTCTGTGCAGTGTGGCTCCTCGTTCCTTTCTCTCTTCTCCAAGGTGGAGTCCATCCTAGCTCTGGCTGGAAGCTCTGGGCTGGAAGCTCTGGGCTGGAAGCTCTGGGCTGGAAGCTCAGGCGGATCCCGGTCCTTTCTCAGCAAAGCCGGGCAGCCCAGCCACCCACACTGTTGCTGACTAAGGGAGGCCGCAGCGCCGCCTGCTCAGTGGGAGTGGGAGCGGAGGCCTGGGGCTCTGGCTGTGCCTGGGCCCTGCTCCTGTGTTCTCACCAGGAGTGACTGTCCCCAGGGACGCGTGACAGGTCTGGAGACCAGCTGTGAGGTCTAGCATCCAGCTGTGAGGTTGGGCGTGTTGCACACACACCGTGCGCTGCAGCCATCATCTACCTACGTGGGTCCCTGTCTTATTTCAGTGTGTGTGTGTGTGTGTGTGCACGCGCGCGCACGCAGCTGTATGTACCAGAGGGCACTTGAGTGTGCGTCTGTGGTGGCCCAAGGGCCGCATCAATAACCATGCTGGATTGCACTGCCTCCTTACTGCTTTGCTCTGGGGTTTCCCAGGCTCCACCTTCAGGTCTAGAAGTGCAGGCCGCCACTATTTCTGCCTGGCATCTTTACGTGGCATCTGGGAATCTGCGCTCAGGTGTGGCAAAGGCTTTTGCCACTAACCCATCCCCCCATCCCTCTTTATGTAATTTCAAAGATGTGCAGTCCTTGAATAGTTTAGTGACTATTGCTCATGGAGTTTCTGAAGCCAAAAGAGACTGATGAAAAACATAATGGTTTTGAGATGTTCAGCCTATGCCAGAGATGGGTGCTGATGGCGGCGTGGTCCATAGACACGGTAGCTTTCAAACCAGCATCACTCTGTGACATAGTGACATGGCCAGTCAGAAGAAGGCAGTGGTCCTGGAAACGTGTCCACCCGTCGCAGAAGTGGGGGAAGAGGCTGAGTCCCCCATTGGCCAGGGGAGCTACGATCACATTGCACTACTGACTTCTAGAAGACTCTAGACACCGCATTCACTGAGCTTCGTGTTCATGATTTCTCTGGGGAAGGGAAGACAACAAGGGCGGCTTGTTCCGCTGGGCCTCTGTTGGTTGTGTCTTGTAACAATTGGGACTTTCACGCAGTGTATATTCCTGCCAAAAGCAACAGAATAGTCCAAGATTGCTGTGAGCCTGTGTTTGTCTCGGGTGCTTCGAGACTTCCCAATCAGACCGTATCATCTGTGTTGTAGAGAAGAATGAGATGTGGCCTAAAAATTCACATTCTCTAAGACTATCTGCTCTCACTGGTTGGACAAGCCAACGCCAACTTCACTGTAAAGACGTCTTTGCCAATTTTCAATGACATAGTTTCGATTTTGTCTTCAGACCATGGTGGCTATGAATGTGTTTGGTCATGAAGGTTCCTTTGTATCTAGTGCAAGTGCACTTTACAAAACAAGAAGCTGTAAAATTAAACGCAGGCGTCACATGCTGCGGGATGGGGGACACAGTCGGTAGACAGCTGCTTTCTCTGCCTTTTTCACTTGGGAAACCCCGCGCGGAGCCTTCAGAAAGGATACCAGGTGTCTGCCGGAAGTGAGGAGATCCCTCTCGGGGTGTGTGCCTGTCCGCTCCCCAGGCTCGGGGACCATCGGCCATGGGTGGTCTAACCTCTCCCACTTGTGTTACTGAGGGAGCCAGTGAGGCAGGATGCTGACTGTGTGGTCCCGCAGCCCTGAAGGCCGCTGGGCGTAGCCCCTGGGCCGGGGAGCAGGGCCGCCTTCCAGTTCAGACTCCAGACTGTGGGTTTGGGGAGAAGGTCTGTGCCCCACTGAAAGTTTGCCAGCCCCTGGCTGCCTGGCATGTTCTCAGCCAATGCCTTGACACCCCCTGTCTGCCCAACCTCGTGCCCTCTTCTGCTGGCCGCCAAACTAGCAGCTTCATTCCGAGGTCAGAAACATCTGCCACCATGGATAGCTTTGACAGACAGTCCCCGGCCTCTAACCACGCGTCTCTCCATCTCCTACAGGGACGCATCTGCAGAAAAGCTGGGAAGTCAAAAAAGTCCTTCAGTCGCAAGGAGGCCGAAGCCACCTTCAAGAGCTTGGTGAAGACTCATGAGAAGTACGGCTGGGTCACCCCGCCCGTGTCCGATGGCTGACGCCTGCACGTGCCCTCCACGCGTGAGCCGCCTGTCCACATCCACCCCAGCCATCTCCTCCCACCGCTGCGCATCCTCCACCCTTTTCTACTCCAGCCAGAACTGTGTCCTGAATGGGAAGGGCACACTTAAGTTATTTATGAACAGATGTGTTTACGGAGAGGGAGAGCAAGCGCTTCTCTGCTCGGGGTTACGTTTCCATAGTCGGTCAATGACCATCTCTAAGTCTCCTTAGAACAAATGCCCGAATGGTGACGTCTCCCCGCCCGCCCCTCCGCTGGCCCATCACTCTGCCCGTAGCTTCTTCCCATGGCAGCAGCTCTGGGCAGCGGGACACCGAGGCCCCTGCCCACTCCATCTCCACGCACACGACGCTGTTCACGTCACGGAGCACTGCGCTTCGCATCTGCGTGGCGTGCTCCGTACCTGTGTCTGTCCCTGGCAGGTCATCGTAACTTGAAGACGTGTCTTTCTTTCTGTGGCCTGTGGTCTGCTGTGACCTTAGACCTCATTCGTGCTATGACCTCGGCTCATGACAACGCTCTCTAACATTGCCAGGTTCTAGTGATAACTTACAACGACAACTGCCCACTTGGTTCACACGTGCTCTCTATGCTGATGTTCACAGATAAACCAGTGCCAATTGAGAAGAGGCGGGAGGCTCTGCAGCCCCAGGGGGTTGGGGGACAGGGTGTCAGGTGCACGCCTTGGGGCTCAGAGCAGCGGACGGACAGTCGGACAGAGGGAACTGTCTCTCCAGATGTTAGGGAGTGCTCCAATGAGTGTTTTGTTCCCTCCTCTTCCTGCCACCCAAATCAAAAGCCCCACCGCTGCAATCATTGGACTCACTCTGTCATGCGTGCTAGGCCAGAACTGCCAAAGGACACCAAGCGATCCTAGGGGGTTTGCATGACCCGCTCTGTTTCTTCACCCACCAGTCACTTGCGTGTCCCCGAGGTTGAGGCGCAAGCACCCTCAATATGGTGTAACTTCCTGTTATTTAATCTCCCTACCACACACTTTCATTTTTTTCTCTTCTGTTAAATGATCTAGAACTTTCTAAGAAACTCCATGAAATGAGAGAATACTGTTTATAATAACATGCAGAAAGAGGTAAAGTGTTCATTCCAAGTGCAAAAATCTTATCGGACACATTTTAAATAAAAATCATGCATACCTGACGCCCTGCCTCAAGGTCCGGTCATTGTGGGCTGTGCTGCCACTGAGAAGTGTGCTCTGTGTTTCTGAACGCTGCTTCTGGTCATACCAGGGAGCTATGCTGCAGGTAGAAGCCTGGCCAGGAACCTAGAGTCTTGCAGACACACAGCGAATGAAATGAATCCTAAGAAGCGGCAAGAAGCCTAGCGCCTGCCGGCTGGGCCAGCCAAAGTGTAGCCGCTTGGGTGTCCTCATTGTGACGGCCCTTCCGTCGTCCTGACTGCTCTCGTCACTGTCTTTGAGACAGTATCTCTAGAAGCCCAGCTGGCCTTGAGCGCACGATGCGGCAGAGAACCATTGATTCTCCTGCCTCCGCCTC
This sequence comes from Typhlomys cinereus, assembly GCA_023101885.1. Classification (NCBI taxonomy): domain Eukaryota; kingdom Metazoa; phylum Chordata; class Mammalia; order Rodentia; family Platacanthomyidae; genus Typhlomys; species Typhlomys cinereus. Next base: position 2,678,104 of record JALPQD010000324.1, on the reverse strand, counting down.
CCAAGTGCCAGGGCTCCAGGGCTGCAGACACAGCGCCGGGCCTGCCTTATTGGGTGCCGGGGATTGAACCCAAGCTTTGTGCACGCTGAGCAAGCACGCTCCCCTGAGAGACCCATCCTCTTACACTTCCCTCTGTGTCCCAGGTATGCAGCCATGGCTAGACATGAAGAGTAGCTGCACCGTTCAGGCTCTCAGGAGAGGTGCGCAGCGGTGACCCCCAAGGCTGCATCTTGTGCACTGCACGCTCTCGGTCTTCAGAACCATGGCTGTGGGCTGGGAAGAGTCCCTTCTTAGTGGGTGTCGGGACACCACCCGCTCCTTGGGAAAGCGTCTGAGCATGTCTGCTGCCAGACACGTCCTTAAAACTGAAGGCAATTTTTTTAAATTTCAGAAAGGCAGTAGTTTTTAACCCAAAAAAGAAAAATATATGCGCAAAGCTAAGTCATTATAGTGTCCTTATTGGTCAAGTGAAAAACTTGCCCCCCTTTGCGGGGGAGGGAGAGGACCTACACCTTCAGTGCGGCAGCTGCTTTCCTGGGGGGGGGGGCGGGAGATCATTATCCCTGCAGCACAACCAGCTGCTCACGACCACCTACAGCTGTGGGCAGAGGCCTCTTCCTGGCGCGAGGAATTTCATTCATCCTGCTTGGTCTCCATTCACGTGGAGACATTTATGGATAGAACTGGTTCTTCACTGTAAGGAACACATATTTTTTCACTCAAATAGGTAAAAAGTTGACACTGTAAAGGCAGTGGAAATAATTTAGATCACAAGGGCTGCTGAGACTTTGCCAACTGGAAGCCAGCTTTCTGGTGGTCAGGGCCGTGGGCGCCGCACCCAGCCCGGTGCTGTTGGAACCATGCCCCGTCCCCCGGGTCTCACCGAGCCGCTCCACAGTACACTGCTGTGGACTCCAGGGAAGGAGGTTGACTCCTGTGGCCGAGGTTCCCACAAAGCGGAGAAATCCATCTGTCTTCGGGCGGTGAGAGGGAAACTGGTCAGTGGCTGGGGACACTCGTAACGCACATCTCCCCTCACCAGCCAGAAGGCAAATCGAGTCCAGGTCAGAGTTGAAGGAACAAAGAGGAACATGTGAAATTCCCTGGCTGTGAAATCCGTTCCACAGCAGCGCTCTCCTGGCCAGAACCTGCTCCTAGTGTCCTTCCACAGCCCAAGACGTCAGTGACCACACCTAGTTCTCGGGCAACTGTCCAGACTGACATTCACGGATGCACCAGCCAGTCCTATGGGAGCGCACGTGCTCACCCAGGCCACACTGATGCACTTCTTCCATATCACACAGTGCTTAGATAACGCAGTGCTCAGACAACACGCACTGCTCAGATAACGCAGTGCTCAGACAACACACTGCTCAGACAACACACTGCTCAGACAACACACACTGCTCAGAAAACACACTGCTCAGAAAACACACACTCCTCAGATAACACACACTGCTCAGACAACACACTGGTCAGAAAACACACTGCTCAGATAACACACACTGCTCAGACAACACACACTCCTCAGATAACACACACTGCTCAGACACACACGCTCAGACAACACACACTGCTCAGACAACACACACTGCTCAGAAAACACACACTGCTCAGACAACACACACTGCTCAGATAACACACTGCTCAGATAACACACACTGCTCAGACAACACACTCCTCAGACAACACACTCCTCAGACAACACAACCTCAGACAACACACTGCTCAGACAACACACACTCCTCAGATAACACACACTGCTCAGACAACACACACTGCTCAGACAACACACTGCTCAGGTAACAAACACTGGTCAGATAACACACTGCTCAGACAACACACTCCTCAGACAGCACAACCTCAGACAACACACTGCTCAGACAACACACACTCCTCAGATAACACACACTGCTCAGACAACACACACTGCTCAGATAACACACACTGCTCAGAAAACACACACTGCTCAGACAACACAGTGCTCAGAAAACACACACTGCTCAGATAACACACTGCTCAGATAATACACACTGGTCAGATAGCACACTGCTCAGACAACACACTGCTCAGACAACACACACTGCTCAGATATCACACACTGCTCAGATAACACACTGCTCAGACAACACACACTGCTCAGATAACACACACTGCTCAGACAACACACATTCCTCAGACAACACACACTGCTCAGATAACACACACTGCTCAGACAACACATACTGCTCAGATAACACACACTGCTCAGACAACACACATTCCTCAGACAACACACACTGCTCAGATAACACACACTGCTCAGACAACACATACTGCTCAGATAACACACACTGCTCAGACAACACACTGCTCAAGATAACACACACTGCTCAGACAACACACTGCTCAGACAACACACTGCTCAGACAACACACACTGCTCAGATAACACACTGCTCAGACAACACACTGCTGACAACACACACTGCTCAGATAACACACACAGCTCAGACAACACACACTGCTCAGACAACACACACTTCTCAGATAACACACACTGCTCAGACAACACACACTCTCAGACAATACACTGCTCAGACAACACACACTGCTCAGATAACACACTGCTCAGACAACACACTGCTCAGACAACACACACTGCTCAGACAACACACACTGCTCAGATAACACACTGCTCAGACAACACACTGCTCAGATAACACACACTGCTCAGATAACACACACTGCTCAGACAACACACATTCCTCAGACAACACACACTGCTCAGATAACACACACTGCTCAGACAACACATACTGCTCAGATAACACACACTGCTCAGACAACACACTGCTCAGATAACACACACTGCTCAGACAACACACTGCTCAGACAACACACACTGCTCAGATAACACACTGCTCAGACAACACACTGCTGACAACACACACTGCTCAGATAACACACACAGCTCAGACAACACACACTGCTCAGACAACACACACTGCTCAGATAACACACACAGCTCAGATAACACACACACTGCTCAGACAACACACTGCTCAGATAACACACACTGCTCAGATAACACACACAGCTCAGAAAACACACACAGCTCAGACAACACACACTGCTCAGATAACACACACAGCTCAGATAACACACACACTGCTCAGACAACACACTGCTCAGATAACACACACTGCTCAGATAACACACACAGCTCAGAAAACACACACAGCTCAGATAACACACACTGCTCAGACACACACGCTCAGACAACACACACTGCTCAGACAACACACTGCTCAGATAACACACACTGCTCAGATAACACACACAGCTCAGATAACACACACAGCTCAGATAACACACACACTGCTCAGATAACACACACTGCTCAGATAACACACACACTGCTCAGATAACAGTGTTGGAGGCTCCAGATTTCAGCTCTCGGGTTCATGGCATCTATCAAAATTCCACCTTATTTCTTAAGAAGTCTTATAAACCAATGAAAAAGATACGGAATGGAGAGAGGCTCCTGTGGGCACTCCATCCTGGGGGGTCACTCCACCTGCCTGGGCCTGGTCACCTTGGCCACGGTCTCTGGTCACCTTGGCCATGGTCTCTGGTCACCTTGGCCATGGTCTCCGGGCCACCTTAGCCATCCGTGGTCTCTGAGTCACCTTGACCGTGTGGTCTGTGGTCACCTTGGCCGTGGTCTGTGGTCACCTTGGCCACTGTCTGTGGGTCACTGACACAGAAGTCTAAGGAAGCGCGCTCCTGATGCAAGACGATCCCGGAAGCTTGATGGACAGACTGTCTCCATCGTGGACTCACAGCACAGAAACACAGGATTCCTTCTGGTCAGGATTAGTGAGCGCAGTGGTCAAAGTGCAGGCGTCTCGTTATCCCATATTGGCTTTCAGTGCCTGCGCCTCGAGCTGTCCGCAGCTCTGCTGTGCTCCCGCCTTCTCCCCACACACTAGGGACGTGGACGCTCCAGCAACATGTCATGAGGAGGATGACAGGCGGGCGCCAGCAGCAGGCAGGGCAAGCGCAGATCCCACTGCAGGGATTCTAGCCTAACCTGTGGGCAAGTCAGACGCTGCCCGGGCGGGGCGGGCGGCAGGGAGTAGCTGAGGTTCCCTGGGCCCAGCAAAGGAAAGAAACGCTCTAGTAGAGAATGAATGCCAGGGGCTGTGGCCCTGGAGTGGCACCAGTGGCGTCCTGCCCCTTCTAACCTCAGAGGAGGACACGGCCCGGCGTGGCACGGGAAGCTGGCCCTATGCAAGGGAATTCCATCTGGAAGCTTTCCCAGAACCCCTCTGGCAGAAGCGGAATCTTCTGGAATTTGTTTTCTGGGACAGCAGAACACCGCCGCCCCTCCTTGACGCACTCCCCGGGCAGGAGGCTCCAGGCTAGGTCTAAGCCAACTGGGGCAAAGCCGAGGCCAGCGGTCTGCTGCGGATCTGACGTGACTTCTGAGACCACTAGAAGACCCATACGGGCACACACCGGACGTCAGTTCCCCACAGTCCCAGATCTGCCACGTGTCTAGGAACCACCCAGGTGGTCTTCCCACAACAGAAGCAGGAGGGTGCTTATAGCACGGGGTCCACTGCCTTGGTCTCCAGAAACTGCAGAGGGCTGGGTGCTCAGCCCGGTGGCCGCGCTCGGTGCCTTTCAGCTCTGTGCCTCTCTGTCCCTTTACGCTGGGCTCCGCCTTGTTCACCTCATTTTACAGCCTCAGGTTCACACAGCATCAAGTGTCACCCCCGGGCCCATCTGATCTAGCACTGGTGGCCAGCGAACTAGAAGGCGCAAACAAACAGCGCGGACACTCTCAGTCAGGGTGGGGATGTGGCATCAGCATGCCAGGCAAGGCCCAGGAGCCCGGCGTACTGGCCATGCAAGTGCAACCAGAGCAGAGTAGTCGAAACAAGTCCAGCTCTAAGGAGGAGCGAGACTGGGCTCTTTTCTGGGCGCCTTAGCAGATTAGACAAGCAGAATGTACCGAGAGACCAAGCCCAAAGCTGTCCCCTTGGGTCGCTGAGACGGCTGCAGTGAGGGGGTGCGGGGCCTGCTGCTTCCCACTGCTGACTCTCCTTGGTGCCCACCCCTGAGGAGCTGGCGCGTCCTGTTCTGTAGACATGCAGTCATTCTGCAGTCCTGGATCTCAGACAGACCCTGGTAATGGTTGCTCTGGGAGCTGCCGTGACCTCGATGCTTGTCTGACTCTGCCATCCGACAGCAGCAAGACGATGCTGCAGATAAGTACCCTAGCCTCTTGCTAGCCGTCGGACCATCACCCATTCACAGGGGCGTGCGGGTGTGAACGCTCGTGAACGTTCCCTCCTGGGATCCTCACGCCACCACCCACAGGAAGAAGCGTCAGCATTAGAAGTGTCCCACGCGTACGCGGGATAGTCTAAAGGCTGCCCTAATGGGGGACAGCGGTTTTCAGAAAACCAGCCTTCAAACTAGTAAGCCCCTTCGCTTGGAACATCGCTGTGTCCCCACACTCTCTGCTCCCTAACTGTCAGGATTTCTCACACTCTCGGTGTGTTGGGTCTTCTGCAGTCAGTTGGGGCGGCTTTCTGCATATGGCACCGTGTGATTTCTGTGCCTCTGTTTCCTGTGGCTTGCTAAAGGACAACTTCTGGAGTATGTCACAAGGATGCTCTCTAAAAATCAACGAGAGGTAAGGGAACCCAATCTAATCGTGCATCCATGAGAGGCAGACAGCTTCTCCTTCAGCTGTCACTTGCATGGTAAATTGTAGATGTGTTTGCCGAAAGAGTCCTGGAAAAGTTCCTCAACATATCGAAATATTGTGCCTAGTACAAGGCTGAAGCCTAAAGTACCACTGAATTGCAGAGCTCTCCCTTGGAACTCTTTGAGCAGCAATGCTGAAAGTGGCAATTTTCAAATATCTTAAGGATAATTTATTTAAAAGACACTTCAGCTCCTCTTTCACTCTGGTACATACGTTCGGGGTTCAGCTTTTATCTAACTCCTTTAATGGAGAAGTTTCTCCATCTCTCACAATGCTCAAAGCAGTTCTTTTTTTCTGATAAAGGGCACCCTTTTTACATTCTGAAAGTAGGACTTCAGGAATGGACAGACACGACGTGAAGTCGCATCGCAGCCTGCGCGGTTCTTCCCCCTCTCGCACAGGTGGGGAGGAAGCACGCGGGTTCCTGTTTTCCTCCTGAACATGAGGCATGTCGCTGGCTGCTGCGGCGAGCAGTTGCCACATGGAGCAGGAAGTGCAGGGCCTGGCGTGTGATGCTGCAGATGAGCAGTGATGCAGATTTGGGAGCTACAACCGGCTGGCGTGGGCTGTGCTTCCCGGGGATGGAGGTGTGGGGTGGTGGAAGCCAACATGCGGATCCATCAGGATCCATCAAAGCCCCCTGCAGCCATGGCTGGGAGATGATGTGCGGTGGCCGACGGCCCTGCTACATCCAGAGACATGTTTGCTTAAGGTAAAGGATGAGTCCGGGGCCCCAACCCTGACTGCCCCAGTACGTATCACCTTGGTGCAGGGACATGATGCAGTCTAGAGCCCCTCCCTGACGCGCCCTGCGGGAGAGGCCTATTCCCACACCAGAATACATGTCGCAGGGTGCTGGTAACAGGAAATGGTAGAGACAGCACTGAAACGGTAACCCTTTTCCAGACATGCCTCGCTCTGCCTCGAGTCTGCCCCAAACTGGCAGTGGAGGCCAGACTGGCCTTCGGCCCGCTGCGGCCCTCCCGCCTCAGCCCTCCCGCCTCAGCCTCCCTGGGGAACAGCCGCACGTTAAAACCCATCTCGCCTCAGGGCACCTATGGGAGGTTTTTTTGAGTCTCATTTTCTAATAATTGTGAACATTCAGTCCAGCATGCGTAAACATCCCTATGAAAGTGTCCTTTTGTGTATTCTTTCCCATGATTGTGATGGCCTTCCACGCATCTTCCTTCCATCTCCACGGGCGGCAAATGGAGAGAGATGAGGTCACAATGGCTGGAAGCCAGTAGACAAGAACGGAATTGATCTCGCTGATCCGATTTTACTTAAACACGGTCTATTACTTTTCCACGACACTAACACCTCGCATTGAGTCAATCCAAAAGCAACAGTTCAATCTGACTTCAAGGACATTCCAGGTTCAACTTTCCATTTTACCCCCTTTTAAGTGATATTAGCAATTTTGTATTATATAGTTCTCACTTTTACCAAAGTCTGTGTGCACACACGACTTCATTTTTAGATTGGCACACAAAGTAAAGGGCCAAGCACGGCGTTCTAACACATGCACATGACTACACTTTGCATCACCTGCTCTCACCACCCCAAGAGTTTTCCCCTCACTTTGCCTTCTGGGTTGTGTGATGTCACTTTTCCATCAAACATGTCAGTTTTCGCACAGCACACACTCCCTGCCATGCTTCCTCCTCTTCATGGCCTGGGGACTCCTGGGCTCTCGCTGCTGAGGGTCTCAGGTCCTCTGTCCTTTACAGCCCGTGTCTTCTCCGATTTCCACTAACACCCAGGGGCACAACACGTGTGCACACGAACTACACACAAAAAAGACACAAATAGTAATTTAGCGTCAAAAATCTGCGCAGCGCCTTCCTGATCTGTGGCTGACTCCCTTTCCAGCCTCCTCAGCCTGCCAGCCAGGCCATGCTGGGACCAGCCAGGCGGTGCTGGTGCGCACGCGTGGCTCCTGCTCCTCCCGCAGGTCATGCTGGTGCGCACGCGTGCCTCCTGCTCCTCCCGCAGGTCATGCTGGTGCGCACGCGTGCCTCCTGCTCCTCCCGCAGGAGCACGGTCCACGGCAGTGCTCCTCACGCAGCCCACCTCCTCTCCAGGAGCACAACTCAGCCCCCCCCCCGAGCACGCTGTCCACGGAGGGGCAGGCAGCAACTCCAGGCCATCCGTCCCGTCCAGTTCCCCGCACTAGACAGTGCCGGACCCTGTCAGCAGGCCTGTTCTCCAGGGCGACCACCAGCCAAGCTGGGGAGAGAGGAGCAGGCAGTACCACCATGCTTCTGCTTGGTCTGGGACCCTCAAACACCAGGTGGGGGGTACTAGGAAAACCCCAGTGGACTCCTTCGGTGGTGAGTCACCAGCTGCAAAACCCAACCTTTTCTGTACATTGGGTTTTTCTCTATCTAGTCTGGTGTAAGTAACTAAATGCGCCAAGCCGCCCGCTGATGGCCTCAGCCTCGTGTGCTGTCCCTGCCTGGCTGGGACTAGACATCCTGGAGCAATCAGAGCATTTGGAGGAAAAGAGCAGGAAAAAATGGTGTAAAATGATCAATGTTCTCTGTGAGGGAAAGGGTCATCCTATCCTTCTGCCCATACCCCAAGGGTGTGCTGTGGTTGGGGGCTGGCCTCCTCGTTTGCTCACCTCTGGTTCTGGATGATACACACGGGTGCCCTGAGCAGCCCCCCCCCCATGTCTGCGCTTCACCTAGGAGCTCAGATTTCATGTAGTGCACGTCATTACCCTCCCGTGGCACGCTGCGTTGCCTCATTGCTACTGCAGCCCACCTCTGCTTGTGCCCCCTGCCTGAACTGAGCTGGCACATGCGCCTGATGTGTCCAGTGCTTCAGTCCTTCCATAAGACCTGGTGACGTCCTGGGCACAAAGATAAAACTAGAGGGAGTCAAGAACAGGCACCAAGAAAGGAGGCGAGAGGGCAGACCCCGCCCCCGTGGCAGACCCCGACTCTGTGCAGACCCCGCCCCGTGGCAGGCCCCGCCCCCGGGCAGGCCCCACCCTGTGGCAGACCCCGCCCCGTGGCAGACCCCGCCCCCAGGCAGACCTCGCCCCGTGGCAGATCCCACCTCCGTGCAGACCACGCTCCGTGGCAGACCCCGCCCCGGGCAGGCCCCGCCCCCGGGGCAGGCCCCGCCCCGGGGCAGGCCCCGCCCCCGGGCAGGCCCCGCCCCCGGGCAGGCCCCGCCCCGGGCAGAGCCCAGCAAGCCCCTGGCCACTTAGGCCCGCCTGGGTTATTCTGGTTCCCAAACCCGGCCAGGTCAGGGCGAAAGAGGGACCAAGTCACGTGTGAAACACCGAAGCTGTGTCTTGCGATTCTTCCCGGGAGAGCGGATTCCCCACGCTTCTGACGGACGCCCCCAGTGCTTGGAGACCCCTGTGGGTGTCCTTCGGTGGGTCATGGCAGGGGAGTGTGCTGGTGCCTTCTAGTCCGAGGCCCAGACAGAGAATGCAGAATTCACCACAAACAGATCCAGACCTACCACATAAGAGCGCCCTGGGCGAAAATACCCATGGAGGGCCCGCCCTGTAATTTACTTTCTCCGTCCTTTATGTCTCTCCCAAGCTCTCTCTTCACAGGGCTGAACACCGAGCTGGAAGGAGGGATGCATCCGTGCAAGGCGTCTGATCCTGCTCGGGGTCACTTCCAGGATCTGCCTTCCACGTGGGGCCCAGCAGGCCGCAGCAACAAAGCTGCCCTGGCAGGAAGTGGACTGCAGGTGCCCACACCAGAGAATCTCACTAAATGGACCCAGATTGCTCACTTGAGTTCCCAAGATTCTATTTGCGGGGGTTCTTTTTTCTTTTCCATTTCAGTAAGGACAAAAAAAGTACATTTTCCTGGAATCTGTTTTACTCAAAAGGAAGAGGGTAAAGGGGACAGGAGGAAGCAGGAATAAAAAGGAGAAAGGTGGCCAGCGGCTGGGGCGGAGCTTAAAATAGCCAAGGAGCTGGAGCTTGGGGGATAAGGGGGGGGAGGAAGGGAGCGCCCTGCTTTCCTGCAGGAGGTCTGGGGGCGGGTGAAGGAAGGACACAAACGTTCAGGATGCCGGGTGCGGCCACAAGGCTGCAGTGGGGGGGGGTGCTGACCCTGTGTGAGGTGTGAGGTGTGTGCTGACCCTGTGTGAGGTGTGTGCTGACCCTGTGTGAGGTGTGCTGACCCTGTGTGATGTGTGCTGACTCTGTGTGAGGTGCATGTGAGGTGTGTGTTCACCCTGTGTGTGTGTGTTCACCCTGTGTGAGGTGCATTCACCCTGTGTGTGTGTGTTCACCCTGTGTGAGGTGCATTCACCCTGTGTGTGTGCGTTCACCCTGTGTGAGGTGTGTGTTCATCCTGTGTGTGTGTTCACCCTGTGTGAGGTGCATTCACCCTGTGTGTGTGCGTTCACCCTGTGTGAGGTGTGTGTTCACCCTGTGTGTGTGTGTTCACCCTGTGTGTGTGTGTGTGTTCGCCCTGTGTGAGGAGTGTGCTCACCTCTGTGAAGTGTGTACATGTATAATAAGGTAAACTGTGTCCGTAAGAGAACTTTTAGTTGCCCACCAGGATGGAGTAAAGGGCATTGCAGGAGCAGCAAAACTGCAAAAGAAAATCAACAAACCACAATCCAGAACTTCAGAGACTCTATATCAACCACCTAGAACTAGGCCAGCTTAGTCTCTCCCCATCTTGAAGCTCAGGGAAATTTGCGGAAGAGGGGGCGGTAAGAATGTAAGAGCAAAAGGATGGGAGGAGCAATGATATATAAGATACTCTATACTAGTTAGGGCTGAAGCAATCATAATTGGACTTTGCATGCCCTGCGCATTGTCCAACACACTGTTGACCTCACAAAGTCTAGCATCTGCTAAAGGCACCAAGATCCTTGGAGGCAAAGGATTGGCAGCCACAGCAGTGTTCCTATACTTAAGGGGAACACAGGAAAGGGTTCAGGAAAAGGCCACTGGGTCCTTGTACGTCATCGGAGAGGAGGACCCAGAGGAAAATCAGGCATGCACAAGAAAGGACTCTCTGGGAATTGGGGCGGGAGGCACTGGGGGATGGGGAGAGAAGGGGGTGGGGAGGGGGAGCAGGGGGTACGGGGGGAGGAGGAGGAAGGGAGGGAACTGGTGTACCTAATAAGTTTGTATGAGCTGAAATAAAAAAAAAAGAACTTTTAGTGAAATCCTGCATTTATCAGCATACACCTATGCATAATGTATGTCCATATTATTAAGACCCAATGTGTTGCCGGAAGAGCGATGCAAGTGAACAAAGCTTTGCGTAATTCCATCCTGTCGGCCAATCAGAGAACCACCTAACTACACCCCTAGTAACCAACTCCTGCTGCTCTTGAAACCCATAGAAAGGAGCACGGTCAACAGCTATGACCTTGCGACCCTCACCCACACGGCTCACCGTCTATCTTGACTGCGATTGCTAATGTTTCACAGATGTGTGCGAAGTTCAGCCTTCGCCTGTCAGGTTGACACTGCATATTGATCGTGGTTACTTTGTTTTGCTACCGTGAGACAATATTCACTCACAGCCTAAAGAGATGCCTTCAGCTTGTGGTTCCAGAAGGTACATCCACTGTCGTCAGCTCGTGGTTCCAGAAGGGGTAGGTACATCCACTGTCGTCAGCTCGTGGTTCCAGAAGGGGTAGGTACATCCACTGTCATCAGCTCGTGGTTCTGGAAGGGGTAGGTACATCCACTGTCATCAGCTCGTGGTTCCGGAAGGGGTAGGTACATCCACTGTCATCAGCTCGTGGTTCCGGAAGGGGTAGGTACATCCACTGTCGTTCAGCTCGTGGTTCCGGAAGGGGTAGGTACATCCACTGTCATTCAGCTCGTGGTTCCGGAAGGGGTACAGTGAACTGTCACGCTCCAGTTCCCACGGGCTCCAGCCTTCTCGAACATCAACATCAGCTAAGGATTTGAGCACATGAGCCTGTGGCCGCTCACATCCAAGCCACGGCAATAGCTGGCACACGGCGTCACCTGGAATCGTAGCCATTCACACCCTTTCCTTCCTAGGCTGCTTTGGTGAGGGATTTAGCTGTGGCCATGTGAGATCAAACTGAAATAGAAAACAGTACTAGGACACGTGACCATCGCTGTGAGGAACTCAACTCTGCGGTTTTGAGTCTCTAGAACGCTTGTGGGAGGGATGTTGAAGAGTTTAGAACTTACTAGATAGAAAAATATAGACTGTTGAGTGACTGCTAAGCGTATAAGTTGAAATGGAAAATTGAAATCTCAAAGGCAGTCACGTGAGGACATTTGAGAGACACCACCCCACCCCTCTGGCCGGCACCTGGTGCTGATATGGTCCTGGGCCCTTAGCAGTCAGCCTGTCTCGCTGACGCTGAGCAGCCTTTGCCTCTGCTTTAGAAAGTCCCGCTTCCCTTGCTCCACTCTGCCTGGGGCTGAGCCCATCCTCCGGCTCTTGTGTTCTTACTGCCTGCTCTCCCACAAGGTTCCCCGAGCCTGGGATGGAAGGCGGGTTAGATGCCCTGATTAAGGCTCACACATCTGCAGATGCTTTTGTACTTTGTCCAGTTTGGGTTCTCTGCATTGCAGATCTTCCTTTGTACATGGGTACTTCTAAGTGCTTCTTTGATCTATGAGTATAATAAGTGTTTGGATGATGGCTTACTAACAGGTGAAAGAGAGAAAAGAAAGAAAGAAAAAAAAGAAAGGAAAGAAAGAAAAAGAAGAAAGAAAGAAAGAAAGAAAGAAAGAAAGAAAGAAAGAAAGAAAGAAAGAAAGAAAGGGAAAGGAAGGAAGGAAGGAAGGAAGGAAGAACAGAAGGAAGAAAGAAAGAAAAGATTGAAGGAAGGAAGGAAAGAGAAAGAAATACAGAGAGAAAAAGACAGAAAGAAAAAGTCAAAAAGAAAGAAAAAGAGAAAGGAAGGAAAGAAAGAGAAAAAAACAGAAAGAAAATACAGAGAAAAAGAAAAACAGAAAAGAGGAAGGAAGGAAGGAAAAAGGAGGGAGGGAGGGAGGGGAGAGAAAGAAAGATGAGAAAGAGAAAGAAGGAAAGAGAAAGAAAGAAAAGAAAGGAAAGAGGGAGGGAGGGGAGAGAGAGAAAGAAAGAAGAGAAGGAAGAAAGAAAGAAAAAGAAAGTAAAGAAGGAGGAAGGGGGAGAGACAAAGACAGAAAGACAGAGAGAAAGAAAAAGAAAGGAAGGAACGAACCTTGGTTTTCCTTTGTGCCTGGAACTCCACGACGCCCTTGTCTCCATGAGTCTGGGCTCCTCCACGACGCCCCTTTGCGCCCCTTTGTCTCCATGTGTCTGGGCTCCTCCACGACGCCCCTTTGCGCCCCTTTGTCTCCATGCGTCTGCGCTCCTCCACGACGCCCCTTTGCGCCCCTTTGTCTCCATGCGTCTGGGCTCCTCCACGACGCCCCTTTGCGCCCCTTTGTCTCCATGCGTCTGCGCTCCTCCACGACGCCCCTTTGCGCCCCTTTGTCTCCATGCGTCTGGGCTCCTCCACGACGCCCCTTTGCGCCCCTTTGTCTCCATGCGTCCGGGCTCCTCCACGACGCCCCTTTGCGCCCCTTTGTCTCCATGCGTCTGGGCTCCTCTGCAGGTCTGCAGAATCTTGGATCTCAGGCCATGCAGATCATTGTAGACATGCTGAGAACAGACAGCATGCAGGGGAGTCGAGCAAAGGGGGCACGATACAGAGAACGGTCAGCAGTGTTCCACGTCTGTGTCACCCCTCTGTCTCATGCCCCCCAACCCTGCTTGATGTTGACAATTTGCCATTATCATTCTTCTCTAAGTCTCTCTGCCTGGGATAATTTTCACAAAAGAATCTTGCCTGTCACTTCTGTCTTTGTTACCCCGGTGACATTGGAAATCGATGGGGCTGATCCAAGACTGGTTCCGACATGGTTCTGCCCAACCTCAGGGAGCGGTCCCCGTCCCAAGGGATCGTGCGACTTCTGCCTCGCCGCCTCCCACGGTCTCTCTGCCCATGGTGCGAGGATGAGCCTTAGATCGCTGCGCCAGCATCGAAGCAGACGACAGACAGTAGCTCCAGCCTGAGGTAGGCCCGCTTCCCCGGGGGCAAGGGCCTCTCGGGACTTAATGCCCCATCATAGCTCCAGAAGACTGTAAGCCTGCGAAGTGAAGACACGGGGGTGTCCTTGCTTGTGCCTTCAAGCATCCAGTTTGTAACGGGTTTTCTTCTGCAGTTGTTCTGGAAAGTGTGTCAACAGAGAAAGACCTCTGTGTCTCCACATAGGCATCTGTCAAAGACATCAGCATCAAATGCTTTCCTTGTGGCGCGCCAAGCACGCACACGCCATGACCTCCGTCTCTGTGGCGTACGGAAAGAGAGAAGAGATTTGCTTGCCTTACAGTTCCAGAGGTACGCTTAGTCGGGTGTGGCAGGAATACACAGCGGAAGGCCTGGCATGCAGGCAGGAGCAGGAAGGCGGTTCAAGTACCGCTGCTGGGGTGAAGGCAGAGAGAGCAAGAGCAAACGGAGAGAAAGGAGGGCCTGCCTGCCAAGACCCGGTGACACCCCTCCTTCCAGCAAGGCTCCACCCCGTTAAGGCGCCACAACCTTCCCAAACACTATCAGCTAAGGATGCAAACACAGGCGCCTATGGGGGGCAGCTGGCTCCCACCATAACAATCTCCATTCTACCAATCAGCGTCCTGCCACTTTCAAAACACCTTCCTGCACAAATCCGCTGATGGGAGGCGCCGTGACCCTTAAGGGCACAGAAAGGCTTGTGCCGCGCGGACAGCCTCATCCATCTTTCCACACGTGCCTTCCTGCCTTCCTGCTGAGGCAGCGCCCCTGGGCTGCAGGCCGTCCCCCCCACACAGCCTCTACTCCACCACAGGTCTGGGTGGGCTCCTAAGCCAGTGATGGCAGCAGCAGAGCAGTGTGTCCTCTTCCCCTTTTGTCTTCTGTGCTCAGCCCTGAGCCTCCTTCAAAGTGTCCTTTTTCTAACAGCTTTATTGGGAAGGGATTCACATGCCACACGCTCTGCCCTTTTAAAATCTGCCATTCTGGACAGGAGAGAGAGTTCAGGGTTTAAAATCTTTGCCTTGCAAGCAAAAAGACCTGAGTTTAGATCCCCGAATCCCATTTAAAATGCTGGACAGAAATGGCTGTTGCCTGCAATTCCAGCCTTGGAAAGTGAGACCTAGGAAACCCCAGAGCAAAGAAGTCAGGAGGCAGAGCAAGCCAGGATGATTCTCGATGCCACCCTTGGATCTGCACAGACACATGCACTCAAATGCCCTCTTGTGCACGCACACGCGCACGCGCGCACACACACACACACACACACACACACACACACACACACACATACTAATTAAAATCTTCTGTCGTTTTTATACATTCGCATGATATGCTGCCACGGTCAGTTTCAGAACGCATCATACCCGAGAGAACGCTGAGCCTGCCACTCTCAGGCAGGAGCCTCAGTTCCCCAACCCTAAGCCACCCCGAGTCTGCTTTCATCTCTGTAGAAATGTGGGGTTCCATTTCCTGTTGTGAGTGCTTCGTCTGTGGACGCTCGTGCCTCCAGGTCTTACACCTGTCTCAACACTACCCTCTCCTACTGCAGAGGACTGAGCCCCGACAGGTCTGGCTATTGAGGGAGACTGAGCCCTGACAGGTACTGGTAATACAAGGGACTAAGCCCCAACAGGTGCTGGCTATTGAAGAGGACTGAGCCCTAACAAGTCTGGCTATTGAGGAGGATGAGCCCTGGCAGGTACTGGGTATTGCAGGGGACTGAGCCCTGGCAGGTACTGGGTATGCCATGGGACTGAGCCCTGACAGGTACTGGGTATAGCAGGGGACTGAGCCCTGGCAGGTACTGGGTATGCCATAGGACTGAGCCCTGACAGGTACTGGGCATTGCAGGGGACTGAGCCCTGGCAGGTACTGAGTATAGCAGGGGACTGAGCCCTGGCAGATACTGGGTATGGCAGGGGACTGAGCCCTGGCAGATACTGGGTATGGCAGGGGACTGAGCCCTGGCAGGTACTGGGTATGGCAGGGGACTGAGCCCTGGCAGGTATTGGCATGGTTATAGTGCCAGTCACTGGGGGCTCACTGCCCTGAAGGCCCCAGGCACCCAGAGCTATCCAGGTTATGTCCTGGCTCTCAGCCTCTAGTCTCCTCGGCTCTAAGCAGCTCACCTTCTGAGTGCTCTTCTTTGGTTGGCTGCGACCCCTGCCTGAACTGCACCCTGCCTGGTCATGCCAAGTGGTCGTCCTTCTCGCCCTCAGGGTCACCTCTTGGAGGGGCCTCTGAACAGCCCGGCTGACACGGCCATCCGCTTCCTTCCTCGGGTGAAACAAAGCTCTCTAACCCGACTCTCCACCTGCTCTTTCTCCTGTCCCCCCTCCCGGCAGGCCAGAAAGACCTCCACCCGGGTTGCTGTCATCTCTGCAGTGACCTCTCAACCCTGGTACGCGGCAGACGTGAAGTAAGTGTTTGTGGAACAAACGAATGATTGTGGAGGAGGCCGACCATGGTGCTGACATCCATAGAGAGAGAGATCTGAGCATGTCAGAACAACATCTGACATGGCCCAGGTTGGCCTGGCCTCTGACTCACTTGCTATGTGGTCAACGACGGTCTAGGCCGTGCGTAGGGCCGTGGCCCTACTTCCTGAGTGCTGGGGCACAGGCAAGCACCACTGGGGTTGGTTATGTAGTGCTGGGGACGGAACAAGAGCTGGTGCGTGCTTGGCAGCACCCCGCCATGTAGCTAACTGAGCTGTGCCCACGGTGGGGACTGAACTCTGCAGAAGAGAGAAGCGGCGGAGCTAGCGGCAGCGGAGCAGCTGCTGCTCACGTTGAAGGGCAGCGCGTGCCGGTGGCTGGAAGCACTGGACTGGGGTTACCTCGCACAACGGCTTCATACACAGGCATCTTGCCTTCCTTTGCGATACGCTGAGGCCCAGAGAGGTCCGGAAACTTAGGCATGTGACACCGTAGGCAGCAAGTGGAGCTGGATTCAAAGCCCGACTGCGCCCCTGACACCCCTTCCCTCCGCTCGTCTGACACCTGTCTCTGCACATTCAGCAATGGTATTAAGAGGATCAGGTGCCCTAGCTGGTCTTCATTGTGGCCCCAGGTGATATCGTCCGGTTGTGCGCAAGAGCTCTGGATTGTCTCCCACTCTGGGCCACGTGGGTGTGAGCGGGCATCCTGTGAGGGGTCTGAAGGCAGGCAGGCCGGCGGCCATCCCCACGCCCATGCCTTGCTCTTGGATGAGCTTCTCTCCCTTCTTGACAGTCCTGACAGAGGGGGCAGCCCCTCACCACTTTCCCAGGAACTGGATCCCTACCAGCAAGAACGGTCGGAGGGAAAAACTGAGCTTGCTTGGGCAAGTCCTAGGTCACTGATGGGTGGCAAAAGGCCTTCAGGAAAGGGGGGTGGGTAATATGGGCGTGGTAGCAGGAATGTCCCAAGACTGAGATGGCAGGCCTGAGAAGAGAGCCCCACGGCTCAGCCGTGGCTTAGAGCTCAGAGTTGGTAAATAACATGGTGGCGGGCTTGGGGGCCGCACTGAATGGCATGTCACAGGAGGTGACCTCACTCGATTCCAACACTGCAGCACAAGCGCTAGGGCATCCTTGCCAGTGAGTAATGGTGCTCCTGTTGATGCCAACAATGCTACTGATGATGATGAAGATGTGGCTGTTGACGTTGAAGAAGATGACAGTGATGATAAGAGCTGCAGCTGCTGCAGCTGCTGCAGCTGCTGCTGTTGGAGATGATGAAGATGCTTATGCTCATGCTGCTGCTGAGTGATGGGATGATGATGAAGGAGCCGATATAATGATAATGATGGTGGTGGTGATGGTGAAAATACTGCTGCTGATGATGATGATGAAGATGTTGCTGCTGCAGCTGCTGCTGCTGCTGCTGATGAAGATGCTTATGCTCATGCTACTGCTGAGTGATGGATGATGATGAAGATGATGATGAAGGAGGTGATGATAATGATGATGGTGGTGGTGGTGATGGTGAAAATGCTGCTGCTGCTGCTGCTGCTGCTGCTGCTGATGATGATGATGATGATGATGATGATGATGATGATATTCACCAGCCTGCAGGGTAGACTTTGGCACTCAAAGAGTTCTCTAATTACATCACTTTGCAGATGAGTTTTCTGAGCACAGAGAGGTCATCAGTTTGCCCCGGGTTCCACAACTAGAAAGTGACCTCAGAGACTCTCGACAGTCTGTCCCTGGGGAGTCTCGGGAACATCCTAGGAACGTCCTCTTCCTCTCTTAGGACAGGAGGCAGGGCACACCCGTGGCCAGTTGGGCCAGAGCGAGCCAGGGCGTCAAAGGACCAGGTCCTGCTCACAATCGCCAAGTCATCTCCCCTTCCATTTTCATCCATTCGTCATCTTCAGTCCTTGGGCCCCGCTGTGGACACTGCTGCATTGGCCGCAGCTGCTGAGGAAACATGCAGAGTCTTGCAGCCCTCGGAGCCCTCGGGTCCCAGCACAGCTGAGGAACAACTGGACAGCAATATGACCTGAAGACCCCAGGCAGCCACCAGAAAACACCCCCCTAGGGAGTCAGGAGGGTCACAGAACTGGCACTTGGTAAGATTACAGAGAATGGTGGGGATTCACATGGCACCTGTGAGTGAGTATCCAAGGAGAGTGTGTGTGTGTGTGTGTGTGTGTGTGTGTGTGTGCACGCACGTGTGTGTGTCTGAGGATATGTGTGTGTCCATGCATGTGTGGGTATGTTTGTGTTTGCCTGGGAGTGGGAGAGAAATATAAACATGTGCATTGTTTACACATGTGGGAGTGTGCACATGTGTGCGCGGGCACACGCAGGCACGTGTATGCATCACTCTTGTGGAGAAGAGCGACATCATTCTCAGATGACCACAGAAGCGTGAGGTCTGGAAGAGACAGCGCCCACCTGCCAATCCTGAGCCATCTAGGACTGTGACAGACAGTGCAGAAAGGAGATCATGGTGACAAAGACCTTTATGCTTTGCAGAGGACTTGGGACTTGATTGCAGACAATGGCCAAGCGGCGCCTTCTCCTCACCCACCATCCCCAGAGGAGAAGGAAAGACTCTGTTTTCTTCTGGTTCAATCACTAATCCACACTCCTTGTGAGGACCAGGCATTACAACAACGTGAGACCCGTGCTGGAATGCGCTCTCGGGTAGCTTCTCTCAGCCAGCTGGACCAGCCTGCGCTGATGTGTGCCTGGGCCTCAGGCAGGGGATGGGAATGGTCCACAGTTCTCACCACCCGTCCTTCATTTCTCCTTCTCCCACGGGGCCCACAGCATCCTGTCCCACGCTCACGCGACCCACATACTTTCCAAAGCCATCCCTGCCCTTGTTTTGTTCATTTCATAATGATAAAAACCACACAGACCTTGCACACATGTCAACATGTGTGCATAGTGCGCCATATCACTGTGTGTATGAGGATGCACGTGTCCAGTGTGTGCATCTATACATGATGAAATGTGAACATGTATTTATGTATATAATATATATGTGCGTATGTGATGCATATTTGATTTAGCATGTGTGTATAATGCATGTGTGTGATGTGCATATGATGCAAGCATGTATTATGTTGAATATATAACATGATATATGTTTGCATATATGATGGTGTTACATATGGTGTATGTATGATGGATGTATGTGATATATGTGGGTACATGTATGTTCATCTTATGATGCTATGTGTGATGCATTTATATGTGTATATGATGGTTTTGCAACCATTTGCCTCATAGGTCTGTATCAGTCTTCCATCATTGTTTGCTTTTCTGCTTTGAGACGTAATCACACAGTGCAGGCTGCCTGCCCCCCCCACCACCTACCCCCCTCCCGCCTGGCCTCCTCACCTCGGCCTCCCTCCTCCAGGACCCCTGCCTGCCCTTTCTGCCTCCGCCTCCCAGATGCTGAGATTTCAGGCGACCACACTCAGTTTCCAGCTTCAACGACCCCCTGAGCCACACGGCTCCACCTTGTGTCTTCTCCACTGTCTATCCCCACATCACTGCCTGCATTGGCTACTTTCTCATTGCTGCAATCGAACACCTAACAAGAAGCAATTTAGGCAAGGAAGCATGGTGACCGAGGCCACCAGTCACGTGGCACACACAATCAGGGGGCAGAGAGGTGGGGGTGGCAGCTCCTACCCCACGGGACGGTGCCACTGACACTGGGGAGAGTCCTTCTACTTCACTAACCCACTCTAGACACTCCCACAACATGCCCAGAGCCCTGCCTCTGCTGATTCGAGAGCCTGACAGGCTGACATTATTAACAGGCACCAGGCCTTACGCGTAGCATGCTGGAATCCTTTACAGAAACAGCTTCTAATGCAACGACCATTTTTATTCAATGGGCTAGGGCCACAGAAGTGACATTTGTCAGACTAAAATTTATATGTGTTTTTAAATTTTTAAAAATTAAAGATCTGAAAGCTATAGCAGCAGCGTGCCCTCTGGCCAGCAGTTATAACAGCAATGTGCCCCTTGGCCAGCAGATATCAGCAGTCGGCCCATCGACTGGCAACAGGTACTGGAACCTCTTCAGGCTTTGCTGGAGGTGTGGACTCCTGCCTGTCACTCCTCAGACTCGTGTCCCCTCTCCCCCAGCACGCAGCAGCCTTCAGGGCTGTGCTGCCTCTCTGGGTTTTGTTCTCACAGCTTTTTCTTTCAATAACCTTAACACTTGCAAGTTGCAGCAATTAACATTTTGTTGTCTGTCTCACAAATAATGTTGTGGGGAGCCCAAGAGAGCCCAGGGGGCCAGGGGCCGGCTCACAAATCTGAATCCCTGAGTTCGATACCCAGAAGCCCACCTGGTACAAGAAAAGAACTGACTTCCCAAGGTTTCCTTCGGACCTCCACATACACATTTGCTCGATCTCCCTGCACCCCTAAATGAACAGTGAATACACAGAATATAAATACTGTTGTGGTAGACTAGAAATACTCTTTGTGGCTTTTGTCATATGTAAATACTCAAATTGCATGCTAGACACGTTAACTATGAATTACTATATTGGGTTCTTTGTAAGATTTCATGTTCATGCCTTACTTCATCCAGAATTTAATGCTGTCTTCCATGTGAGGCGTTCACTCTTATGACCAGTTAGTTGTCATTTATTGCCAGTGAATATATTTCTTCCACTAATGACCGTCGCCCACTACTAGGTGGGGGCCTGTCTGATTCCCCCCCCCCCCGTGCCATCTCTCCACCCAGAATCTACCACACCCAATGTGCATGTGGCTTCAGAGGACCGAGTGGGGCTCTCCGTGCTCCTTGACCCTTTTCTCTCTCCGGCAGTCCTCCTTCCTTCACGACCATGAAAAGCCCCACTGGGACACTAGTTGAAATAAATTCAACTCACGATGATAATTTGTCAAGGTGATATTAAGCCTTCCCAGCTAAAATTATAAAATGCTTTCCCATTCATTCTTACTTGATATCTTTTAGTAAGATTTTTATAATTTTCTCTGCCATTTATAGTTCTTGATTTCATTTCTAGAAACATAGCTAGAGCAGAGAAAAACTGTTGATGTTACCTTTTATCTTATGTTCAAATGCATCTCTTAATTCCTACAGTCACTCGGGTTTTCTAATAGGTAATATCTCCAGCAAATGAAATGCACTTCTTTGCTTTTTCCTAGTGTTCATGCTAATTACTTTATTTTTCATTGTATCTTTAGAACTTTTGAGACCATGTTAAACAAAATTACAAAAGCAGATATGTCTGTATTATTCTTCACTTTAATTAAAATAATGGGGATATTTTGCCACTTAAAATGATACCAATAGTGAATTTTAGTGAGAATCTGGTAGTTAAGCTTGGCTTATTTTTTCTGTATCTGACTCAAAGCTCTCATACGGAATGGGAGATAAATACATCACATGTGGTAAGTGTCTATTGACCTGATCAAACCTGTTGCTGGAATTCACTGATAGAAGTCATACATCCTGATAAACAACTAGGTCTTCAGTCGTCCCGCATTATAATTACAATAATTACGATGATGATAATGAGAGATGGGTAGGTGGACAGAGAGACAGACAGACAGACAGACAGACAGACAGACAGACAGACAGACAGACAGACAGACAGACAGAGACAGACAGACAGACAGACAGACAGACAGACAGACAGACAGACAGACAGACAGACAGATAGATAGATAGATAGATAGATAGATAGATAGATATAAACAGATAACAGATATCCTGCTAACAATGCATTAAGAGGTAACTATTAAGGTTCTAGATGTGGAGATCACGCGTCTTTCCAATGTGGTCCAGAGAGGATGAGGAAGCTTTCAGAGCGCTGGGGCCAGCGCTTAGAAGCCCTGGCACCCCTCGGTCGCCGTACGGTCTCTTCAGTCAGCTCTGCATCCTGGGTGTCCCCCTTCTTTGTTCTTTCCCAGTTCCCTGCCCAGATCTTCCCCACCTGGGTGGATTTGGCATTTTCCTCCTGCGCTCTCCCCAAGGACCCCGGGCAGCTTTGGCCTTCGGAGGCTCAGGGTTTGGAGGTATGTGATGTTCCCCTCCGTTTCATTAATTCCTTCTCTACTGTTCATTTCTCCTCCTGCTCCTTAAGGTTACTGTGTTATCGCATGATGCTCTTACACTCCTGGCATCCATATTGTTCTTTCTGTGGTTTCAACTTAGCAATTTTCCTTTTAATTCCTTGCCGACTCCAACAGGTATCAAGGACTGTGTTTCTTCTTCTAACAGTCCCCACTTATTTGCAACTTTTTAGTTCATGATCAGAGCGAACAGCCCAAATTCTGACTTCCAGAATGCACCAGAAAAAAATTCTACACTCGAAAGAAATCTAAAATTTCTTTCAACCAACACTCTGCTTTGGTAAGCATCCTTTAGACTGGTCAGAGAACGTGCGTGCTGCCTGTCAGCATTGTCTGTGGCTCTTTATTACCTATTACATCAAGATTGCTGGTCGATCTTTCAGACCTGAATATCCCGGTTACTTTGAATATCAGTGAACTCTAAGTCTGAGAAAGGTAAGACAAGCCCCACTATTGATTTGCCACCACACTCCTTGCATATCTTGGAGCTTTTCCTTTGCATATCCTACTCTGCCTTCCGGTGCACACAGATGCATGATTACACAACCTCACCATCAGGGCCTTTTATCTGCATGTGTCGCTTCGTGTCCGCACACCCCATGGGGGGGGTCGCCAGCACTGCTTCTTCCCAGTCAGCGCAGCCCAATCTCCCATCTCCATCTCATCGTCGTGTGTTTCTTGGACTCTCTTCTGGCTCTTTGCAGCATTTATAGTGGGCTGTGGTGTTGTCATTTAGGGAGCTCAAGCCAATAGGAGTGCTTTTCCTGCCAACAGAAGAATCTTGTTCTTTTTACCTATAAATTTATAGTTTTTTCTCTTTCTAAAATTTTGCACTGGGATGAATACAGTCCCCCAAAGATACATCCAGAACGCACGATGTGCGCCATCAGACATAGAGTCTTCATGAGTGTATTTACATTTAGGGTCTCAAGATGACACTGGATTCATCGTGGGCCTAAACCCAGTGCCAGGGGTCACAGAAAGGAGCAGAGGCTTCGAAGCCCAGAGAGAAGGTGTCTGCTGACACTGCCGAAAGCAACGGGGCTGATGGAGGAGGCCAGGGGGCAGCTCCTTAGACCTTGTGGAGATTCCGTGCCAGGCGCTGTGGGAGAGATAGAAGCACCCCCGATACAGGCTTTGCTGTGAGAGAAGTAGAAAGACCCCCAACACGGGTTTTGCTTCTGTCACAAATTTCTAACAGCTCTTGGGACCCCCAGCATACAGGCTACTGGCCAAGGATATCAGTGGTCATCTCTCCAGTACAGAGAGGTCATGCTACCGGGAACAAGTCAGAATGAGGATGGGGCCCACAGGGGCTGCTGGTCCAGAGCCCACCAGGGCCACACGCGCCACCCCCAGCGCCCAGGCCGAAAGAAGCTGCCTCCTGCAGAACCAGCTGTGAGCAACAAAGGGGGTCTCCTCTGGCTCCGCAGCTCTCCTCTCCGTGGCAGCCCTAGCAGCTCAGACGGTGAGAGTGGTCAAGGCTTTAGCCGGTCCACAGCCTGCTCACGGAGCGGCTCCAGGCTTCCCGGGACGCTGCGGAGGAGCCCGGGACGCTGCGGATGCCCCGAGAACGAGCCAGCACAGGCTCATCCGAATGAAGCTCTTTCCCCACACAGGAGGCCACAGGGAGCCACTCCTGCCCCATCAGAGAGGCCAGAACTGCATGGGGCTGTGTGGCCAGCAGCTGGCACAGCCCTTGCTGGAGCTGGGAGAGTCTAGGCATCTGAGGGAATCTGGGGGGTAGGCCAAGACCCCGAGGGGCTCACTTGCTCTCCTCTCCTAGGCTGGGACTCTTAAGATGCAGAACGGTCGCTTCCCACTCTCCTGCTGTCCTTGGGGGGGCATCATCCCTACTCGTCCCCTGAGTGCTGCGTGACTGCTTCTGCCCTGCCTGGACAGACACGCACCCCTCAGCTGTGTGTGATTCAACTCTGAGCAGCAAGTCCCCGACACAGGTGGACAGAAGATGGCTGTTCCCTAGAGAGAGACGTCCAGCAAGACGCTTTCCCTGGCCGGAGGAGTCAGGCAGGATCAGCACCTAGGCCAGCACCCGGGGCCGCAGTGACCACCCCGCCTCAGTGGCTGCCACCGCCTCTTCTCCTTAGACACAGATTCTGGGCCTTACTGAGACCAGTATCTGGACATTAAGACTCCGCCCGAGACAAGCTGCTTGGAAACTCTTCCAAGAAGAGATTGTGGCTTTCCCGGCAGAGATGGAAAAGAACAGTCTTCCCAAACAAAGGCTGCCGAGTAGTGTGCCGAGGAACTGACATTAGCTTCCGCCCAGCTAAGGGCTCAGAAGCTGGGCCACTTTAATGATGGTACCTTGGCTCACACCGTTTCTGGGGGTATAAGAGGAGGAGTTGAGCCCCGGCTGGTCTCCAGCCCCCCACGGTGGTGTCACACAGATGGGGAGCCCACCCTCAGGAAGCACAGGCTGCACGGGGCCTCCTCGCACCAAAGCATAGCACAGCCCCTAACACCAGCACAGCCCACAAGCCGGGCCTTGAGGAAGAGGAAGGTCCTGCTTCCTGTCCTCTAGGACTTGTTCTCATCCAACTTTCACACTCCCAGAAAGCACAGACTACCCCGTGAGCAGGTGGTCTGAACTGCATGGGGGAGTTCAGTCCAAGTCCTTCCCAGGTGAGGTTGCAGAAAGCAGCCAACATCACCCACCAGATGTGTGAGCGAGGATGCCCCCTCTGCCACCCAATCACAAGAGACCCCTCCAAAGCCAAACCCACCGGCCCAGCAAATGCACTCTAGGAGTGAGGAAGAGAGGAAAAAAGAATGTGAACAAGAAAGCACTGCTCTTGTCTTAAATTGCTAAGCTTCAAGGTTGACTAGGTAATCAACAAAAATAGCTGCGGCAGATGGAGGACTGGTGAAGGTTGTTAAAACAGAGAGCAGCCCGGCTTCCCACAAGTCTCCTCCACTGTGCTGCAGAGCACACGGGAGAACTTCTCAGCAGAGGTGTACCTCGCTTGGCTAAATCACTTCGACTCTCATTTGAGAGCCACCATTAGACATCGCCGACGTCATGAACTAGGGGTAAGAGGAGAGGGTGTCGCTCAGAGAGTTTTGACGCTTTAAATGACCATTTGCGAAGCATGTCCCCAGGACCACTCCTACGGAAGTACATTCATACTTGGCTTCCTCATTAGCATAGTATTCTCTGCCAGGCTCTTTCATTGGGCAATGTAGCACTGTTTGCTCAAATACCTAATATTTGAGCACGAACAGGGTTGTTAATAATTGATTGCTAATAGTTTCAATATAGACTGTAAGTCAGAGTGAAACCCAAAATTAACATATGAATAAATATGAGTGGGTTAATAAAGAAACTGCAGAAAGGACCTCCTACAGACAAGCATTATATTGATAATGCTTGTACGGCAAGAAGTCAGACATCTTGAAATTCCTTGGGCTTGAGGCAAACATCCGCGATTCCAACACACAGGCTGCAGAAGCTAGAGAGGCAGGAGTTCAAAGCCAGGCTCAGCTACATTGCAAGCTTGAGGTCAGCCTACTTACATGAGACTGTCTCAAAAAAGGTGGCGGGGGTGGGGAGGGGCATCAAAATGTACCAGAGGAGGGCAGGGAGCAGGGGCAGTTTGACTGCATAGGAAGAAATCTGCTTGGGGGCAGCAGCAACTTCCTCAAGAGTTGAGGGTCTACAGATCAGAGACTCCGGGTCTTCAGCAGCCCTGCATGCTCTGTCACAGTCACGCACAGTGTCACCTTGACTCTTGAGGGACTGAGCTCTGGGCACAGGTGTGGAGAGTTGACGGTTGAGTTAAGCCCAGAGCAAACCTGCAGGAGATTGTCTAGCGGCTGGGGAAGACCCAGCCCATGGTGGGTGGGACGAGGCCCTGGATAAATCACAGAGAGCTGGTTGAGAGAGTTGGCATCCTTCTGTATACTTGGTCAGACATGCTGGTCTGGCAAGTAAGGATCGTCCCTCTCTCAGCCGTTATGGTGGCCAGTTCCCTCGGTCCTGGTGTTGGTGCGTGCTCTCCCGTCAAGCTGGACTATGAACCGTAACCAGGAATCAGTAAGAGAAAATAAACCCTTGTTCCCTTAAGCTATTTTATGGTCATTTATCAGCAACTATGCAGATGAACTGCAACATGCTCCAAGGACTTGAACAACCAAAGCTGTTTCCAGGAAGTTTCCACAGCTGCATGAAAATTCTGGTCAGGCTCTGTAAATTCTGCAGCGTCAGAGAGCAAAGGCGTATGGCCTTAGGTGGGGGAAATTAAGATCGTTCTAACGTGTTTCACAACATCACATCTCAATACAGAGGTGACTACCACCTGGACTTCCTACTTCCTCTTTCTTTGCATTTTAAAAAGTATCGTGACAGGGCTGGAGAGATGGCTCAGGGGCTAAGACTATGTCTCACAAGTAGAAGAACCTGAATTCATATCCCGGACCCTACAGAAAAATCTCAGGGGTCTAAACTTCCATCTCTGGAGGGAGGACCCTGGGAAATCTCAGGGCAAATCAAAAAGGAGGTAGAGGCAGTCCATGATGATATCTGAAGTACCCTCTGTTCTCCACAGGGACACAGTGTTCTCTCTCCCTTTTTCTCTCTCTCTCTTTCTCTCTCTCTCTCTCGCTCTCACTCTCTCTCAAAGCAAATTAAAAAATTAAAAATTAAAAGCATCATGACATATACATATACGACCAAGCAACTTTTCTGCTCATGCATTTAAAGCCATTTATACCCCAGCCAGAGTGCTTAGGCAAGAAAAAGAGATAAAAAGCATCCAAACCAGAAAAAAGTAAGATCATCTCATTTTACAAGTGATATGATATATGCAGAAAAAATCAAACAAAGATACACACATCAAAAGTTGATAAATGATAAACAACTTTCAGGATACAAAAAAAAAATCAGCAGCAGAATCAGTGGCATTTTTATACACCAATGTTTGCTCAATGAAGATACGTAAGTGCAAAGAAATAAATGAAAGAAAAGATGCCTGATGTCAAGTGAATCAGGAAAATGTAAATCAGACTTCAGTGAACTGTCTGTCACTCCACCTGTTAGGACTGTTTTGAAAGATACTAAGTGTCAATAAGGACATAAAGTCAAAAAGTCAAACGTTTCTCACAACTGGTTGTAAGAAAAAGCAGAGTGCTACAGGATAAGCAAGATGAAGGGCTCTCGATTTTTAAATGAGAACCATAATGAAATATCATTACCAGGGACTTAGCTCAAGATCTGTAAGAGACGTTTGCACTTCGTTCTTACAGCAGCCTTGTTCACACGGTCAAGATGTGAAAACAATCTTTCAGTGTCCGTCGATAGATGTATGTATGTATGGGATGTATGGGGAAGCACACATGGGTAGGTAGGTGTGTGCTCACAAGTGCACTTGAGAATGTGCCTGTGAAACCCCAGAGCTGATGCCAGGAATCATCCTCTAGTGCCCTTTCACCTTAGCGTGGTGAACCTGGGTCCCTAATGCAACCCAGAGCTGCCCTTAGGGTTAGTCTGGCTAGCCGGCTTGCTCTGGGGATTCGCAGCCATAACTACCCCACATAGTCACATGGCATCTGGGCATCTGGACTCAGGTCTTTATGCTTGAGAGGCCAAGGACTTTATTGTGTCTGGTATCTCTATTGGCATTCAAAGTTAACTTCTGCTCGTGTGTGGGGTAGAGATCCGGATTTACCAGCACAGTAATGGAAAAGCCACTTCTCCAGCCCTGTTTGCTGGGACACCATCTGACCCGCCCCTCCCCTGAGACCTCCATCCTCCCAGGGCCCTCACTAAATGTTCTGTGGCTCTGCTCCTGGGTTCCCCATTTTGTTCTCCCAGTGCCAAACTGTTTAATTACTACAGCTTCATAGTAAGATCATCCATCTGATAGGCTAGCCCCCCTTTTCCTTCTTCTTCTGTGCCTTTTCAAAAGATCCATGCTATTCGTGTGTGTGTGTGTGTGTGTGTGTGTGTGTGTGTGTGTACGCACGCGCGCGCACCAGAGGGTTCTGTATATACCTGTGGAGGCCCAAGGGTGACTTTGGGAATCATCTTGGATTGCTCTAACTCTTTTCTTGCTTTGTCCTGCGATTTCCCAGGCTCCGCCTTCCAGGGTCAGAAGTGCAGGCCGCTGCTGTTTCTACCCAGCATCTTCATGTGGATCCAAACCCAGGTCCTTCTGCTTGTGAGACAGTCTTAACACTGAGCCATCCCTCCAGCCATCATGGCTGTTCTTAGAGCCCTTGCTTTGTCCTGCTCATGTTAGAATCCAGGTGTCAAGCTCATGAGATCTCCATGATGACTGACTGAGGCTGCATTAGCTGTGGTGAAAAGACACCTCTTTATAACACAGTGTCCACATGCGTCCTCACAGGATTGCTCCTCTCCATTTGGTCCTTATTCGAAATCTCTTTTGTGTACAAGTTTTCTATGTGTAGATTTAAAAAATTATTTACTACATTTATTTTGAGGTAATTTACAAGTTTTAATGTTAAAACTCTAGCCTTGTACTTTATATTTATTAAAACCTAGAGTTATCAAACTAAGAGCAATGTGTTCCCAACACCCCCAGTTCAGAACTTCTGACAGGAAAGAGCTGTACTTTTCCTATTCTGATTTCCATCTGTTTTGATTTCACAATCCATTGCTATGACAAATACCCAACCCAAACAATTTAGAAGGGTAGGGGTTCTATCTAGACGACATCTCCTCATGACAGGAGAATCTCACCAGTATCAGCAGTAGAGGAAACAGTCACATCATAGCCACAGCAGGAGGCAGGACAAGGACCAATGCTGTATGCTTGTTTATCTGCCCGCCTGCCAATGGCCACCTACCTCTCTCCATTGTCCCGCCCACCGTGGGCTGGATCATGCCACATCAATTATGCAACCAAGACAGTCTCCTATAGGCTTGCTCATAGGCCTGTTTTAACAAGGTAATTCCTCAGAGGGATCCCCAGAGGACCACCTCTCAAGTGTCAAGTTGACAGCGGAGATGCTCACAAAATCCAAACAAAGCAAAAGAAGCCTCAACTATTAGGTTACAGTTCTACCCACTCCCAGTAGATCCAAAGTTTTGGGTTTTCTCTATTAAATCCTGGGTATGAATCATACTGGGGTTTCTAGGCAATTCCTGTCCGACATCTGTTACCTTTTTTTCCCCTTATCCAGTGGGGTTTTATTAGGATCATCGCATCCATTTTCATAAGTGGTGTGGCCTGGATTTGACTTTCTCATATAGTCTTTGTTTTGTTTTAAGTTTTATGGTCAAACTGGACTCAAAAAAAGTGAACAAGGTAAGATCATACTGACTAACTTTTCTACCAGTTTGTTGGCCTCCTGGAATTAACCTGCCCCTCCCACTGAACAACTTGGGAATAAATTTAAAACAGGGCTGAGGTATTTTATGAAGTACTTTATGAATCATCGATCAGCATTCTGACACTAGTATTTTTAAAGCCCACATGCAAGTTACAATTGCTCTGGAGCGATGGCTCACAGGTAAAGGACCTGTACACAAAGCTGGAAGCCTGGGTCCACCCTTGGAACACACTTGGTGGAAGGAGAGAACAGGCTCCACCTGTCCCATGACCACCACAAACGCACTTTAGCATTTACGTGTCTGCCATGTTGCCTGTCATCTGTACCTATATATCCTCCGTCTGTGGTCGCCATCATCACTATTGCCTGTCATCTGTTCACTTGTCATCTGTCTGTCAAGCTACCATCTACTTTTCTAGCTAGATTGTCATCGTCGGGTATCACCTGTCTATCCATATCTGTCATCCATCTGGCATTATCTGACTATCATCTATCCCTCTCTCTAAAATAAGAACAAAATAAATGTGAGCAAATAAAACAATTTTTATTCAATTGTGTGTGTGTGTGTGTGTGTGTGTGTGTGTGTGTGTAGAACCAAAGGTGAATTCAGGAATCATCATGAACTGCTTCTACTTCCTTTTTTGCTCTGCCCCGGGATTCACAGGCTCCGCCCACCAGGACCAGAAGCGCAGGCCGCTCCCACTTCGGCTGGGTGTTTGTACGTGGGATCTAGGATCCGAACTCAGGACCCTCTGCCTGCAAGGCAGAGGCTTGACCCCTGAGCCATCTCTCCAGCCCCAAAACAAATTATTAAATAAGTAAAAATAAATAGAATAATCTAAAAAGATTCAGGGCTGGGAACATAGACCAGTTGTCAAACACTAGCCTAAGATTAACAAGATCTTGGATTTGATCTCCAGATCACAAGGGAAAAAAAAAAAACTGCCTACGAGCAAACTTCCCAGGCTGATTAAATGTGAAAGTCAGGACTGGGTCCTGACTACAGCCACGAAAACCCCACAGTGAGCACATTCTGCAGTCAGAATCAGCAGCCCTAGCTCCTAAGAATCTAATGTTTTTCTTTCCAATAATCTAGTTACTTCCATGCAGAAATCTCTCACGGTGTCATCTTGTAAGGAGCCAGTCCAGCTTATGAGATGAGTGCTGCTGAATGCTTGGCCTGCTAGGGGGACCCAGCACCCTTGCCGGAACTGACGGAATACAGCGGCTATCTCTGTGTACAGGCTACAACGCAAGAAAACAACACTCTCAGCTTGTTTCCAGACAATCGCGTGAAACCTGTGTGTCTGCAATGATGCTAACTGCAGTGCAAACACAGCCAGCCCTCAGTGTGAACCAAAGCCCCCTGGTCAACCTTCAGGCACAAGGAGGAAGTTACATGAGGTGTCAGTGACCGGGTGTCCTAGGATCCCAAGCTACAGGCGCTGGTCACGTCTAGTCACCTTATGACTCAGGAGGAAAAGTTAGGTGGATGTGCAGCCAACAACTCCTTTGCGTGGGAAAGAATTGCTCAAAAGACATGAAGTGCCACATGGGAGAAATTAGTTCTGACAACTTGCTACGTTCGATAGTTAATAATGATCCACCGTCCATCTCAGCATCAGTAGAGAAGACTTCACAGGCTTTCACACGAAGGGCCAATAAGCTTACAGCCAGGTCACTCAGCCTCACTCATTCCATGAAATGTACACATGTCCTAGCATCTCGCTGCCCCATAAAATGCCTGCAATTATTAGTTTCCAATTAACAAACATAAGAACGATTGACTCTGCTTCTTCTCAGCCGTTTCACAATGCACTGATATTTCTCATGAGATACCAAAAAAAAAAAAAAAAAAAAAAAGCAAAATTTAATGACAGTTACGAGCTATCTTATTTCATTGAATGGACTTTTTAAAAATTTGTGGAATCCTGGAAGAGCAAAATCTTTGTTGTAACATGTTTTGTTTATCCTGGGGCTGTTCTCAAGGGTTTGGAAGAACGGTTTTTAACATGGCGAGAGGAAGCAGGGCGGGGCTACCAGACTCCAGCAAGGCTCCACCTCTCCGAGGGGCCACAACCTTCCCAACACTGGCACCAGCTGAGTATTCACACATGAGCCATGATGCTCATTCACAGGCACCGTGTAGGCAGACCGAGATGCACACATGGTGACAGCGTCGCTGTGACGGACACGCACAGCTGCAGCTCCTTCTGACGCCTGGTCTCCTGTGCTGCAGTTCATCTGCATGTCGCTGGTACACATCACCCTCAGACAGCTGAAGGGAACAAGGGTTTATTCTCTTACGGTTGTCCAGGTACAGTTCTCAGTCCACCTTGGCAGGAGAGCACGCGCCATCCCCAAAGGGCCGAGGGAACCAGCCACACCATCCCCACATAACAGCTGAGAGAGGGACGAGCCTTACTTGCCAGACCAGCATGTAGGATGCCAACTTCCTCAACCAGCTCTCTATATTTTACTCTCCCGTTCAGGGCATAGTCCCACCCACCATGGGCTGGGCCTTCTCCATCAGCTAGACAATCTCCTGCAGGTTTGCTCCGGGCTGAATTCAACTACTAATTCTCTACAAATGTGCCCAGAGCTCAAACCCTCAACCATCAAGTTGACACCTGTGCCTGACCATACACCCTGTATTTGTTTTCTGCTGCTACATAGCAAATTGCAAAAGAACACAGCGGCTCAGGGACCTGAACAGGTGCCGGCATCAGCACACACCCCGGCATTAGTCACAGTAGCAAAAGGACAGTGAGACAGTTACTCTGCATGCTGCCAATGAATATAGAACCAACAGCTTCGGTGGGATCAAGAGGTTGTATTCTGGCTATCAGTTGTCCAGCTATAGCTCATAACCAGCTTGGCAGGACAGTCCACATCTATGCCAGGGGCCAAGAGAACTGGTCACACCATATCCGTATGTACTCAGGGCTGCTGAGAGAGGGACAATCCTTACCTGACAGATCAGCATGTCTGGATGAGTGTGCACAAGGATGCCAACTTCTGTAACCGGTTCCCTCCATCTTATACACCTGTGTAGGGTCTAGTCCCACCCACCATGGGCTGGGCCGCTCCATCCATCAGACAATCTCCTGCAGGCTTGCACAGGACTGAACTCAACTACCAATTCTTCCCAGCTGTGCCCAGAGCTCAAGCCTCTGATTGTGATTGTGATGCTGGCATCTAACTGTGACTGACAAAAAACAACTGTTCATGGACAGAACATGGATAAGAACTGTAGTGCGTGTATGCATGAGTAACCTTGGGAACTTTACACTGAAGTGAGACAACTCTGTGAGCCACTCAGGAAACAAGTGCTACCTGACTATGCAGGTGCAAGTGTAGACAGAACCACATCACAAAAAAAGGTGACTCGTGGCTGATTCCCAGGGATAGGGAGGGGAGGGGTGAGGAAGACCAGGGAGGGGAGGGAGAGGGAGGAAGGAGAGGGATGGGAAGGAGCAGAAAGGAGAGGGATGAGGAAGACCAAGGAGGGGAGGATGGGGGTTTCTACTTAAGAAGCGTATAGTCTTCATGCAGGCTGCTAGATGTTAAATTAACTTTCTTTAAAAGCTAATATGGGGCAAAAATGCCAAGTGAAAATGGTTGTGACCTGCACTTCCAGCCCTGGAAGGCAGATTCTGGAAACCCCAGAGCAAAGCAGTAAGGAGGTAGAGTAATCCTAGGATGAGTCCCAATGTCACCCTTTGACCTCCACAGGCACACACTGAAGTGCTTCTCTTGTACATGTGCACATGTGCAAAAATTAATATGACTAATAATATTCATATTATGTGTGGTTACAAAATAAAATTGTCCAAAATAAAAACGACCTCACAAGCCACCACACAGGCGCGCCAGACCGGTGCCGCAGCGTCAGGAGACGCTTTCCTTCGTGGGTCTGGCTGGACACCACCTGCTTCCCACGTCCTCCAGGTTGTGGGTGGGGTCACCAAGCCCGAGGTCGTGCTGTCACCCAGGTCTGCTCTAAGCCTCCACAGGACCCGCGGGTCTTCAGCCCCTCACTGCAGAGGAGAGACACCCACCTGATGAGGTCCGGCCCACCAATAAACACAATCTCCGTCTTGAACTCAGAGCCAGCTGCTAAGCAACCTCAGCCCAGGCCACCACGGTCCTGGTTCTTCCTGACACACTGCCAGCGGGCGGTGCCAGGCCTGGGCCGGGAGACCACACCTTCGCCTGCGTAGCCTATGCCTCACGGAACCCGACTGAGCCTGCAGTCAGCGGGGGTGACCGCGCATCCGCCGCTTTGCTGATACGGGCTCAGCGGAGGAAGAACATTCTACCAGAAGTATTGACTCTGGAGGCCCATCCTGCTTTTAAGATTTGGGAAGCCTAAGAAGACACAGCGAGGAAGGGCTACTGTGAGGTTCTCCCCCACACCCTGCCCCTGCTCTCTGGGAGGGAGTCCCTGTGGCTCCCCATAGGCTGTGCTTGCTGGCTTAATACCCCGACGCCAGCTGTTGCCTGGACTTGAAAGGTGCAAAAGTGGGTCAGGCAAATGATTTCGGGCCTCCAGAGCAGTAACTGCTGCTAGTCAGCTGCTTCTGGAAGCTGCCGGAGCTTTCAGGAGGCGCCGAGCCACGGTTCTCCATCATGGCTGTCCCTGGGGACCCGAGGACCCAGGAGCCCAGCCCGGTCAGAGTAGACTCCGCAGGGTGGAGGGGGCTCCCCAAAGCCACGCAGGCGATCCTAACAAGCAGGCAGCAGAGAACAAGTAGGTAAGACAAATCATCTGGGGAAATAGTTTCTCTCTGATAGCAATGATGCTAAAGTCAGGCTTCACCAAAGGGGCAGTTTGTTAGAGCAGGAGAGGCAGCCCGGCAGGGAGGGAGCACGGGCAGGGAGGGGCGCCCGTGGGGCCAGCAGGGAAGGCAGATGCACCATGGACACAAACGCTGTGTGCAGCTGGAGGCAGCAGCTTGTCACGGCATCAGGCTCTCTGCTGAGCTCGTACAGAGTGTGTCCATTGCCAGATGCAGAGACAGAGCCAATTGCTCGCGGGATGGATGGGCCCTGCCTCCCTCGGCAGCCCTCGTCTCAGGAAGTGTACTGTACTGACAGAGGTGTCCTTAAAGTTCTGAGGCCGGAACTTTTCTTTTAACTGAAGCAAAATTCAACTCTACCGTCTTGCATCACCTTAGGTGAGAAAGTCACATTCTGGTTGTGTTAAGAGAAAAGGCATTGTGACACCTTGCTTCAGGAGACTTATGAATGAACTAGTAGAATGTCAGTATGTCTGTGTGCACGTGTGTGTATGTATGCTCACCTGGATGTGTGTGTGCACCTGTGCATGCTCACATGGATGTGTGTGCACCTGTGCATGCTCACATGGATGTGTGTGCACCTGTGCATGCTCACTATGGATGTGTGTGTGCACCTGTGCTATGCGTGCTCACATGGATGTGTGTGCACATATGTGTGTATGTATGCTCACATGGATGTGTGTGCACCTGTGTATGCTCACAT
This sequence comes from Typhlomys cinereus, assembly GCA_023101885.1. Taxonomy (NCBI): domain Eukaryota; kingdom Metazoa; phylum Chordata; class Mammalia; order Rodentia; family Platacanthomyidae; genus Typhlomys; species Typhlomys cinereus. The sequence goes on along the minus strand of JALPQD010000324.1, from coordinate 2,642,925 downwards.
GGATGTGTGCGTGCACCTGTGTGTGTGTGTATGCTCACATGGATGTGTGTGCATGTGTGTGTATGTATGTTCACATGGATGTGTGTGCACATGTGTGTATGTATGCTCACATGGATGTGTGTGCACATGTGTGTATGCTCACATGGATGTGTGTGTGCACCTGTGCATGCTCACATGGATGTGTGTGTGCACCTGTGTGTATGTATGCTCACACGGATGTGTGTGTGCACCTGTGCATGCTCACATGGATGTGTGTGCACCTGTGTGTATGCATGCTAACATGGATGTGTGTGCACGTGTGTATGTATGCTCACATGGATATGTGTGCACGTGTGTATGTATGCTCACATGGATGTGTGTGTGCACCTGTTTGTATGTATGCTCGCATGGATGTGTGTGCACATGTGTGTATGTATGCTCACATGGATGTGTGTGCACATGTGTGTATGTATGCTCACATGGATGTGTGTGCACGTGTGTATGTATGCTCACATGGATGTGTGTGCACATGTGTATGTATGCTCACATGGATGTGTGTGCACATGTGTGTATGTATGCTCACATGGATGTGTGTGCACCTGTGTGTATGTATGCTCACATGGATGTGTGTGCACGTGTGTATGTATGCTCACATGGATGTGTGTGCACGTGTGTATGTATGCTCACATGGATGTGTGTGCACATGTGTGTATGTATGCTCACATGGATGTGTGTGCACGTGTGTATGTATGCTCACATGGATGTGTGTGCACATGTGTATGTATGCTCACATGGATGTGTGTGCACATGTGTGTATGTATGCTCACATGGATGTGTGTGCACCTGTGTGTATGTATGCTCACATGGATGTGTGTGCACCTGTGTGTATGTATGCTCACATGGATGTGTGTGCACGTGTGTATGTATGCTCACATGGATGTGTGTGCACGTGTGTATGTATGCTCACATGGATGTGTGTGCACGTGTGTATGTATGCTCACATGGATGTGTGTGCACGTGTGTATGTATGCTCACATGGATGTGTGTGTGCACCTGTGTGTATGTATGCTCACATGGATGTGTGTGCACATGTGTGTATGTATGCTCACATGGATGTGTGTGTGCACCTGTGTGTATGTATGCTCACATGGATGTGTGTGCACGTGTGTGTATGTATGCTCACATGGATGTGTGTGTGCACCTGTGTATGCTCACATGGATGTGTGTGTGCACGTGTGTATGTATGCTCACATGGATGTGTGTGCACCTGTGTGTATGTATGCTCACATGGATGTGTGTGTGCACCTGTGTGTATGTATGCTCACATGGATGTGTGTGCACCTGTGTGTATGTATGCTCACATGGATGTGTGTGCACCTGTGCGTATGTATGCTCACATGGATGTGTGTGCACCTGTGCGTATGTATGCTCACATGGATGTGTGTGCACGTGTGTGTATGTATGCTCACATGGATGTGTGTGTGCACCTGTGTATGCTCACATGGATGTGTGTGTGCACCTGTGTATGCTCACATGGATGTGTGTGCACATGTGTATGTATGCTCACATGGATGTGTGTGCACCTGTGTGTATGTATGCTCACATGGATGTGTGTGTGCACCTGTGTGTATGTATGCTCACATGGATGTGTGTGCACCTGTGCGTATGTATGCTCACATGGATGTGTGTGCACGTGTGTATGTATGCTCACATGGATGTGTGTGTGCACCTGTGTATGCTCACATGGATGTGTGTGTGCACCTGTGTATGCTCACATGGATGTGTGTGCACATGTGTATGTATGCTCACATGGATGTGTGTGCACCTGTGTGTATGTATGCTCACATGGATGTGTGTGTGCACCTGTGTGTATGTATGCTCACATGGATGTGTGTGCACCTGTGCGTATGTATGGTCACATGGATGTGTGTGCACGTGTGTATGTATGCTCACATGGATGTGTGTGCACCTGTGTGTATGTATGCTCACATGGATGTGTGTGCACATGTGTATGTATGCTCACATGGATGTGTGTGCATGTGTGTATGTATGCTCACATGGATGTGTGTGTGCACCTGTGTGTATGTATGCTCACATAGATGTGTGTGCACGTGAGTATGTGTGTGTGTGTATGCTCACATGGATGTGTGTGTATATATGCTCACATGGATGTGTGTATGTATATGTCCCTTTGCCTGAGTGACTCAAGATCAGACCACGCTGCTGCTCGCAGGCATCAAGCGAGCCCTTGTGTTACTATCCCATCATTTCTGCATGCTTGAATTATTCCATTTTGAAAAATCCTAATGGGGCCAGTGAGATAGCTCAGTGGGTGAGGCACCTGCTCCCAAACCTGGTGAACTGACTTCCATCCCTGGAAGACTAACGTGGTGGAAGGAGAGGGCTGACTTCCGGAAGTTGTCCCTGAGCCCCTAAGCACCATGTCATGCACACGTCTCCCCACACACACACATGTAAATCTCTTTAATGCTACTAACTAGTAATATTCCATTGTACAGAATGCTGCATGTTCGACATCCATTCATTGCTCAGGGACATCTGGGCTGAATCCATGTCCTTGCTACTGTGAGCAGGGCTGCGGGTGTGCCTGTGTCTCTGCGGTGAGATGCGAAGTCCTTCAGGAATGTTCCCGAGCCAGTGCTGTGGGCCACACAGCAGCTCTGCCTCCAGCTCACTGAGGAATCTCCACACTGACGCTCAAAATGGCTGCACCAGTTCACATTCCCACCAAGAGTGGACGAGAGTGCTGTGCCCTTTCTGCCCACTTCCCCACGCCCTCACCAGCACTTGCTGTTATTTGATTTTTCAATCGTTGCCATTCTGACTTGAGTAAGATGGAACTTCGCAGTAGTTTTGATTTGCATTTGATTGCTAAGGATGTTGAACATTTTTAGATATGTCTTCAACATTGTAGTTCTTTTTTTTTTTTTTTTTTTTGACAACTCACTGTTCAGATCAGCTTTATAAATGGTTGTTTGCTTGGCTGATGTAATGGCTTGCATTACGTTTTCTCCCACTGGCTCATGTGCCTGGATCTTTAGTTGATGCCGGTGTTGGGAAGGTCATGATACCATTGCAAGGTGGACCTTACTCACGGAAGGCCCGTCCTAGAGATGGGCCTCGAGGTTGTAGCCCCATCCCACTTCCCCTAGCAGTCAGCTTCTGAAGTCTGCAGCTTGCTCTCCTGACTTCCATGGCGGACGTGATCTAAGCTGCCTCCAGCTTCTGCTGCCTGCTGTGCCTTTCCTGCCATAAAAGCCTGTATTTCTCTCTGGAACCATCAACCAAGTCAGTCTCCCTTTCTCCCTTAAGTTGCTTGGGTGTGAGTGTTATCTCTCCGCAACACAAAGAATAACTGTGACAGTTGATAATTGATTTTTTTAGTTCTTTATATATTCTGGACACCAATCTTCTGTCAAGAGACATAGCTGGTGAAGATTTCTCTCCTTCTGTAGGAATTCTCTGTGCGCAACAAGTTTACTTTGCTGAACAGAGGCTTTTTTAATTTCATGAGGTCCCTTTTGTCATTTGTTGGCATCAACTCCTGTGCAAATGGAGTTCTGTTCAGAACCTTTTGAACTTCGGAGCTTTGGGTTTAGCTTTGAGGTTGGCGATCCACTGGAGTTGCTTTTTGTGCAGGGTGAGAGGTAAGGATCCAGTTTTATTCTTGCACATGTGGATTTCATTTTTTCATTACCATTTGCTGAAGATCCATCTTTTCTTCAGTGTGTTATATTGAGGTAACTCAGACCCAGAAAGAAAAATACTTTGCATGTCTTTTTTTTTAACTTATTTATTTTTCCCCACTCATACAAACTTAGTAGGTACTGCAGTCCCTTCCCTCTCTCCATCCCTCCCCTTCCCTCTTGCTCCCTCCCCCCTTTTCCCCTTCCTTACACCCCCTCCCTCCCTTTCTCCCAGTGCCCCCCTTTTGTCATCCCCCCCAATCCCTGGAGCATCCTTTAGTGTGCATGTCAAACTTCCCTCTGCGTTCTCTACTCTAACGAGGTGTATGGACTCAGTAGCATTGCCTAGAGCTCTTTCTTGTGTTCCCCTTTAGGATCCCCTAAGGATCCTCGTGTCTGTGATCCATGCTAGACTTTGGGGGGTCATTGATATGTCAGTAATTGTGCAGGTCATGCAAAGTCCATTATGGTTACTTTGGCTCTAACTTATGTGGAGTATCTTGCTTATCGTTGCTCCTCCCCATCTCTAGGCTCTTACAATCTTACTGCCTACTCTTCCGCAAATTTCCCTGAGCTTTGGGATGGAAAGAGATTTGACTGGTCTGGTTCCAGGTGATTAATGTAGGGTCTCTGATGTTCTGAATTATGGTGGTTGTTATTTTCAGTTTTGCTGTTCCTGCACCACCCTTGGCTCCATCCTGATTGGTATTGGATGTCTCCTCCTGGCCAGAGATAACCATCAAGACACTGCATGTCTTTCTTCCTAGCGCACCTTAGTGGTAACTTACTGCAGCAGCATTTATCTCACATGCGCACCCTAGTGGCAACCTGCAGGCTGTGCAGCTGCAGCCTCAAGCCCAGAAGCTTCTCTAAGAAAGGGTCGACAGAAAATAAGTGACTGAGGAGCCCTCAGCCCGAGGTGGGACATCCAACCACCACACAAGAGGGAACAGAAAGAGCCTCCAAGCAAAGAACATGCACACACCAGCCTGATACAGAACCCCAGTGCTGCACTAGGTGCTGGGAGAAGAGACGCAGGGTGGGGATTTCAGCTCTCAGTGTAATGCTCGACCTCCAAGGCTCGTGAACCTCTGCAGAAGAGGGGACAGAAAGAACGGAAGAGCCAGGAGATGGGGAAGAGGACTGTGAGATCCCATCCACCATCCATGGAAAGTGACACAGCAACCGCCATGAGAGACCCACAGCAGGGACGTAACTGACACCCTGCCACGGCCAGCTGTCAACGGACACCTCAGGGGACTCTACAGAGGTCTGATTACCAGTGGGTTGGAAGGGTGGAAAATACGTCTAGTGTGTGCTCATGGAGGAGCCCACAGACTCCAAGGAACGATCCCAACACCAGAGTCACACAGACGCCTTGTTGGAACCCAGCGTATGCAAACAAAACAAAAGGACTTGAATGTGGAGGGAAAGCTAGAAGGGAGAGGGAAGGGAAGGAAACGGGACAGTAAGTAGAAGGTTATGTATGCATGCATATAATATAATAGCAAAGGGAAAATTCATCAGTGAATAAGAGATTAAATAAATACATAAATTAATAACTAAGTAAAATCTTCAGCTAGCCAGGGGGGAAAAATCCTACAAACTCAAGTTCAGATAATGAATCAAGAGACATAAGAACGGCTTATCAATTGAGACTTTAAAGGCAAATTGAAAAGACCAAGAATTCAAGGTGAAATGGAGGGCAGCTGCCAGGCCTCAGAGCCCTGCACAGCTGGCTGGTGGGTCTGTGAGTGCGTGGTGAAGAGCCGGGGCTGCTGTAAGACCCAGGTCTACTGGAGTCACAGATGCACATGTACACACACACACACACACACACACACACACACACACACACACACACCTCTGCCCCTGCCAACCCAGTGCTGCCATCTCCTGCTGCTCATAGCATGTTCTGCGTGTGCCTCCGCTGCATGTGCTACGCCTAAGAGTAGGGCCACCAGACCTGCCTCAGAATCCAGCTCGTTGCTACCCTGAGTCCCAGGTAAAGCGGGCTACAGGGATGAGTATTAAAAATGAACACATACTTACAGAGCCACAGTGGACCAAGGGGACCCCGGCTTTTCTTACCACCAGTCTGGCTAGGCTCCTGTGTGTGTCAGGAAGAAGTGGTGGTGTGTGCAAGCACGTTCAAAGGTTTGTGGGCCCACTTATGGGGGGCGGGCATAAGCATACGCGGTTACTGAGCTTGTCTCTCCCTAGGGGCCGGCAGCTCCAATCTTTTGATTTCAGTGACACCGTGACCAGCCTTGCATCTGCTCTCTCGAACACGGGCAGCTAACGTCCTGCAAGCTCTTCCCTAAACAGCGGGTCCCAGCACTTTCGACCGCACTGCCCTTTCAAACTGCCATCCAGACAGGTTTAATTAACACGAGCCCCACCAAGCAATGCACAAGGGTGCTCGGCCAATACAGTGTGACAGGGGCAAAAACTAATTGCTTGAATTTGCATCTTCTAATGGCAGCGGCATATTTTCACATGGTTACTGGCTGTTAATATTTATGTGTTTTGCCAATTTCTGTGTGGTGACCTTTTTCTGCTTGATTTGGAGGCACTCTGTTTACTGAGGAAATCAGACTTCCGATTTACTCTCATGATCCTTCTTTGCTGTTTCGATTTTATGGGCTTTTTTTGCATATGGGAAATTTTTGCGTTGAATTTCTGTCTCTTCATTCATGTATCTGAAGCTTGAGTCATATATTAACCATCTTCTCTACTCTGAGATTGTTAAAAAGAAAAATCACTACACTTTAAACCCCATACCCTCCTGGGACACAGACTGTATGAAATACAGCAGTGGTTACATTGCTCAAGTCTCTCTTAGCTATGCAACTCGAGCTTGAGATCTATGCAGACCAGCAGGTCCTGCTTCCTGACGGAGCAGAGATGAGCCCCTGGGCCGGCACGTGACTCGCCACCACACACCAGACCCCGAGTTCCACCCCCAGGACTGAGGATAAGGTGACTGAGCCCCGAAGTTGTCACTTGATTCCATTTCATTCAGTCCAGGATCAAGCTCAGGGACCGGGGCGCCCACAGTGGACAGAGCTTCACAACACCTCAGTTAACCTAATCAAGACCCCCCCCTGCATCCTCCCAGATGCCCGGAGCCTGAATTCCAGGAAAGCCTAGCCCTCAAGTTGCAGTCAACCATCAAAGGGGGGAACAGCCCACGGTGGGGGGGACTGAGCGCTGGACAGGTGATAAGACACAGAGCCGGTTGAGGAAGCGGGCACCCCTTGGGCACCCCTTTGCGCCTGGCCAGACACGCTGGTCTGACAAGGAAGGATCGGCTCTCTCAGCCGTTCTGTGGCACGGTGCGGCCAGTTCCCGTGACCTTTGGTATTGGTGCAGCTCTCCTGCCAAGCAGGACAAGTCTCACAGTCAGGCGCAAGATCAGCTTGAGGGCTGAGGGTTTGAGCTCTGGGCTCAAGTTTGTAGATAATCGGTAGTTAGGCCCGGAGCAAACCTGCAGGAGGCCGTCTAGCAGAAGGGGCAGACCCAGCCCATGGTGGGTGGGACTATGACGCCACCCCTGCCAAGGGTGTATTGTAATGTCGCCTGTGCCCCTGATGGTCTGGGCCCTCACAGGGCACCCTGCCCCTCGAAGGGCAGGCACGTCTGCCACCATCCCGAGGCATTCCGCCCTTCCAGATGGCAGGGGAGGGAGACAGATCGTGAAAAGGAAACGTGGGTCTGTCTGAAACAGCACAGGCTCCCCAGCTGCCTTGCCCTGTGGCCTAGAAAGACCCCGAGACACGTCCTGTCCAGCTCAGCCCAGAGCTCCCCGGGCAAGAGCAAAGCACGCGGGCACGGCACTTTGTTTCCTGTAACTGACCGCTGCCCAGCCTTGGTGAGTGACGGGGCAGGGCGGGCTGCTGTGAGGACTGAATGGCCCAGCAGGCTTTGTGGGCCGGGGTCTCATGCATCACGGGCTGGTCTTGAACTCGTTACACAGCTAAGGACGACTGAACTGGGTTCTGGGTTACAGTGAGTGCCACCAGCTTGTGTCGCTGGACCTTGAACTCAGATCTCTGTGCATGCTGGGCAAACCACGCCCCCGGGCCCCGCCTGTACTGAGCAGCAGTGATGGGAGGGAGCTTTCTTTTTTTCTTTCCACTCGTACAAACTTAATAGGTACTCTATCCCCTCCCTCCCTCCCTCCCTCCACTCCTCCCTGGATCCCCTCGCTCCCTCCCCCCTTTTCCCCTTCCTTGCCCCCTCTCTCCCTTTCCCTCAGTGCCCCCCATCCCTGGAGCATCCTCTAGTGTGCATGTCAAACTAAGATGGGAGGGATCTTTGTTCTTGTTGTGAGAGGAGACAGGTGGGGAGCAGACACCCCCTGCTGGTTCTCCCCACCCCCTGCCGCCCGACTCCCAGCCCAGTGACAGTGCAGTCAGCGTGGAGGAGCAGCTGGCCCAGAGCGCGGGGTCCTGCTGCCCACCTCTCCTCGGCCTCCTCCTCCACGTGCCCTGCAACCTGCGGGGTGACTCTGCGTTCACACAGCCCAGGCCTCACCTTGACCTCCGACCTCCAGTCTCTCCAACAGACAGCAAGCGTGAACCCTTCGGGTGGTGTCGCCCTCTGCGGAGGCCCAGGAGGGAGACGGCAGGAAATGGAGTGCTGCCCTCCAAGGACGTTCACACTCCCACCCCCCAAGAGACAGGTAGTCTCCCACTTCTCTATAGTGCAACTGGAGAGAGATGAAATTAGGGCTGGAGAGATGGCTCTGGATTAACACTGTGCCTCTCAAGCAGAAGTCCTGAGTTCAGATTCCACATGAGAACACGAGGCAGAAATGGCAGTGACCTGTACTTTAAGCCCTGGCGGGCGGAGCCTGGGAAACTCCAGAGCTAAGCAAGGAGGAGTAAGCAATCCAGGATGATTCCAAAAATCATCCTTGGTCCCTCTGATTCACACACCCACACATACACACACACACAGATATAACTAATCCAGGCTCTGTGTATTTAAGTGTACTTTGCCTAATGTTAGAAACACAGTTTATGTCTCTCCACAATGTCACAATTTTTTTTAAATTTTTTTTTTATTCAATTGTGCGTGTGTGCGTATGTATGTGTGCGTGCGCGTGTGTCTGTGTGTGTGTAGAACCACGGACGAATTCGGGAACCACCATGGACACCTCCACTTCCTCCGCCCCGGGATTCACAGGCTCCGCCCTACCAGGACCAGAAACGCAGGCCGCCCCCGCTTCCGCCTGGCATCTATACGTGGGGTCTAGGATCCAAACTCGGGACCTTCCACCTGCAAGGCGGAGGCTTAACCCCTGAGCCACCTCTCCAGCCCCTATTTCATGTCTTTTCAAGAAGCACTTGAATTCCGGCCACCATCACCCCCCAAGCCCCCCACAGAGTATGTGTTCGTTCTGTTCTATTTCGTGAAGTGTTTCTATTCTGCCTTGTCAGTTTCCATGACGCTGCTACATCTTAGCATCGCTGGATGCATCACTTCCTTCTTGTGGTGACAGATGCTTTGTCTTTTTCAATAGCTTTAAGGTCGAAGGCTGCTACATTTTTGATGGGCTCTATTTCTTTTATTGCAAAATACATAGCTTTCCTGTTTTGCCACTTATTACATCTTGCCATTTTGGTATTGACATGCCTAATACCAATCTTAAATTAAAATACATGAACTTCCTGACAATGAACATCACTTATAAAATTTATTCTAATTTATACACACATGCAATATTTTAATCCAAAGGCAAAGTTATCCACTATAGGGTTTTGAAGGAAAAACCCGAATGTCTATATCAGGGGCTTGCTTTGGCCAGGTGAGACTTCAAAAATCTGGTTTTCCATAAAAACAGGGCCTAGGAAGAGAACTCTGCATACCCACCCATTAGTGAAGAAAATTCCACAGGCACCTCCAGGTCAGGCAGGAGAGTTGGTGCTCTGCCTCCCTGGGGGAGGAGTCAGGGTGAGGGACAGGAGAGTCCACGGGGTGGGGGCAGGAGAGTCCACAGGGGGGAGGACAGGAGGAGAGTCCACAGGGAGGACAGGAGGAGAGTCAGGAGTCCACAGGGAGGGACAGGAGGAGAGTCCACAGGGGAGGGACAGGAGGAGAGTCCACAGGGGGGAGGACAGGAGGAGAGTCCACAGGGGAGGGACAGGAGGAGAGTCCACAGGGGAGGGACAGGAGGAGAGTCCACAGGGGAGGGACAGGAGGAGAGTCCAGGGGAGGGACAGGAGGAGAGTCCACAGGGGAGGGACAGGAGGAGAGTCCACAGGGAGGGGCAGGAGGAGAGTCCACAGGGGGGAGGACAGGAGGAGAGTCCACAGGGGAGGGACAGGAGGAGAGTCCACAGGGGAGGGACAGGAGGAGAGTCCACAGGGGAGGACAGGAGGAGAGTCCACAGGGGAGGACAGGAGGAGAGTCCACAGGGGAGGGACAGGAGGAGAGTCCACAGGGGAGGGACAGGAGGAGAGTCCACAGGGGAGGGACAGGAGGAGAGTCCACAGGGGAGGACAGGAGGAGAGTCCACGGGGTGGGGGCAGGAGAGTCCACGGGGTGGGGGCAGGAGAGTCCACGGGGTGGGGGCAGGAGTCCACGGGGGAGGGGCAGGAGAGTCCACGGGGAGGGGGCAGGAGAGTCCACGGGGGAGGGACAGGAGAGTCCACAGGGGAGGGGCAGGAGAGTCCACGGGGTGGAGGCAGGAGAGTCCACGGGGTGGGGGCAGGAGAGTCCACGGGGGAGGGGCAGGAGAGTCCACGGGGGAGGGGCAGGAGAGTCCACGGGGAGGGGGGCAGGAGAGTCCAACGAGCAGGAGAGTCCACGGGGGAGGGACAGGAGAGTCCACGGGGGAGGAACAGGAGAGTCCACGGGGGAGGAACAGGAGAGTCCACGGGGTGGGGGCAGGAGAGTCCACGGGTGAGGGACAGGAGAGTCCACGGGGTGGGGGCAGGAGAGTCCACAGGGTGGGGGCAGGAGAGTCCACGGGGTGGGGGCAGGAGAGTCCACGGGGTGGGGGCAGAGTTCACACGTGAGCCTGAGACACTAACTCTTCAATGTGCAGCTGCTCAGACCAGCTAAGATCCAAGTCACACCAGCATCTATGTCAGCGTCACTCCAGTGTACATGGCATGTGCACATTTGTGCGTGCACACGGTGATCATGTGTCACAAACAGAGGTCAGAGGTCAACCTGCTCTCCCCCGTCGCCCTGCATTGCTGGTTTCTCAGGAGTCTGGATTCACCAGCGCTTAATTTTCTGATGAGATCACATACACACATACACACGTGCACACACGCATGCACACCCATACGCGCGCGTGCACACACACATCTGATATGAGTAACAAAATACTCAGGTACAGAACAACCCATCCTGGTTGTCCTGGTGCGTTCCACTAGAATTCATTCTGGACCACCCATCTCTGGTTTCTTCTCAGCGTTTAGAAAATGATAAAATGTCTATAGAAATCTTGTTATTGGGAGGTGTTATTTGTTGTGACCAAAATCCACCTGGGAAAACATATCACAGACATTCTGCTTTAAGTGGTCATTCTGACATCAACAATGTAGAACATGAATGTACTTGACTACTTCTAATTCGGGGCCAACTGTTTCCTGAGAGCTTAGCTTTAAGGGTGGACGAGGCAAGCGGCAGGAACCGTGTGTGTGAACAAATGCCTAGATACGCAACTCCTGCTTGCCGACAGGCCAGGCGTGCCTGAAGCATGCCTAACCCAGCCCAAGAAAAGAAACACGCGTGTGTGTGTGTGTGTGGTCCTGCTGTGCTACTCTTCCAAGGCTTTGATCTGGTGACTGTAGCAGTCGCCAGCGGTGTGGAGGGCTCCACAGGAGCAGAACACACTAGAAGAGACAATTCAAGCTCTACACATTCCACCCACCTCATCTGTGGCTCAGCTAATGACAAGGTTTTGATCACTGCCAAAAAGAGAAGCCGGTGATTATCAGCGCTTCCTTAAATCAGACTCACCTAGCAACGGCTAGGCGTCTCCCCACACAGCACGTGATGCTGCGGAGCTGGCATTACGGCCACATTAAAGATGAACCAGGCCCAGAAGTCTGGTGGGTCGGTCAGGAAGCGACTACCAGGGCGATGGCTTTGTGACATCTCCACGGAATGTTTTCTTAGGTCCATGATGTTTGAGAAATAAATGTAGCACAGGCTCCCCCATGCCCCTCCGCCCTCCCACCCATAGGCTTCAGACCCCCGCCTGGCCTGCACTCCTGGTCGCTAGATGACCATACACACTGCCAAGAGTAAGCGGCGACACTGGCCGGTGGACACTGGAATCCAGCAGGCGCGACGCTGGCTGGTCTGCTGGAGCTTGAGCAAGAGAACCAACAAGATCAGGGAGCAGCGCTGGCAGGACTAACCGAGAGCTGCACGTACGGAGAGCTCGAAGCAAGGCTGCGGCACACGGCCGGCACTGCGGCCACTGGCAAAAAGCAAGAAAGCAAAACGTGTGATGATGGAAGCTCAGAGCTGGGCGTGGGGTTCGTGCCTGTCCCCCGGCTCCGGGAGGCTGAGGAGGATACCTTGAGCCAGGTCCCGTCATAAAAAAGATAAAGGTGTGCCAGCTTTGGTGGGGAAAGGCGCGCATCTGGCCTCGGAGCTCCTGGAAAAGCGCGAATGTGGTGCTGCGCCACGTGGCAGTGTGTGGGGGACGAAGGACGGGCAGCGGCAGTGCCCTGCCGAGCGCCGCAGGCACAGCGGAGCTCTGTGCCCACGCAGCACGAGGACCGGGCAAGTGCTGCCTGTGGAGCACTTCAGGGCATCAAGTGCAGGGGAAAATGCCAGAGAGCAGCTCACGAGAACTCGGGCAGGGGTGAGCGCTGGCGAGAAAACACTGCAGACACGTCAGCGGTGGCCCGCGCAGCCCGGGAGGAAGACGGCGGGCAAATTGACGTACCGCGCGGTATTAAGGGCGGGTTTCTAGAAGTTACTCAAAGACGCTCCCTGTTCTGGAGATGTTTACAGACCCAGGTAGGGGACAAAAGCTCATTCACGGAACGTGCCCACTGCAGCCAGGTGGGGACACACAGCCTTCCCACCTTCAAGGCTGGCACCAGCACCAGCCACAGGTTCTGTGTCAGACCCGGCTCAAGGACCAGCCACACCCCAGGCGGCCGCCTCGCCGCCCTGCTGCAACGAGGGGGAGCAGCTACAAACCTGCTGGGGTCCCTGCGGTCTCCTTAGGGCGCCTCCCGCGGGGGCTGCGGCTCCAGCCTCTATGCAGCAGGAAGTTTCTGCCTTCTACTTCCCAAGAACAAAACCAAGTCACCTGCACACACAGCACCATGAATAGCTCTTTATTTGAACACCCCGAATAACCTCATTTAAAAATAAAACTGCATAGCACCCCCTGAATCAAAGCACAGAAGGCCCGTGACTGGTGCCATGATTCACCCGGAGCCCGTCGCTCTGAGCAGCTCACTTTGCCTTTATGTCAAGAGGCGCAGAAGTCACCCCGAGGCCTCAGACGTCAGGATTCCTGCTGTCGATGTCACTGATGTGCAACTTAAACCATTATTAGAGTGTAAAGCAGCTTCCCAAGGTTTCCCATGCAGCTGTAGATTCTTTCTATAAATAATTTTAAAAAGACTAGGACCTCAAGGCCAACACAGCGTCCTTCTGCACGTGAGTGTCCTTCCTGACAGGACTGACCCACCCACCACAGCTGGCAGAACATCAGGACCCCGACGCGCGACTCCTCACCAGCTGCGACACAAGGAACGTCCGCCCAGAGTACCACCGCCCCACCCCTTGGCAAGCTTGGAAACACACGCTTGGCAGCTCGGGAGGGTCTGGATTCAACTCCAACGCCGCGGCACGCGGGGCCAGGCCAGCGTGTCCTCACCGCAGTGGCTCAGCCACCGCTGGGTCACAGCCTGGGGTGGCATCGGGGACGCCGGCTTCACCCTCTCTTGGCTCCTCCGCATTCCCTCCGTCCTCCGGGAGCTCAGAGGTGGACACACTCTCGTTGGTGAGGATGACCCCCTCTTCCTTCTTTTCCCCCAGCACCTCCAGCCCCATCATCCTGAGATAATGAAACCGCTCATTCTTGGGCACAAAAGTTCGAATAGAAGCCTTTCCCCGCCATCCACACAGCACGATGGGGCACTGCAGGGCATCCGGATTCCTGCCAACAAAGACGGTAGGTACCACGTGAACATTAAACATTCTCCTAACGACGGCTAACGATACTGACGTGCAACCTTTTAAAAAAAAGCAGCCCCTCAAGCTACTGGGAAAATGGTGTCCAGTGGTCTCCCGGTGTCCTTCGTGCCCTGCAGCTCTCGAGATCACCACAGAGGACCGACCTGCGGGTCTCACCCACCCCTACAACCCTCCTCCGCTCAATGTCAAGTCGTGTCCAGAAGCCCAGCGAGAGGCGGCTGTTGCAGTGCCACGGCTAACCTCCAGGTGGCGCTGTGAGCCCACGGTGGCTCCCCCCCAGGGACTGCCAGCAGTCAACACTGCCCCCTCCCTCCCCAGCACCCCAGCACCCCAGCAGGCGCACCCCGTGCCTTCCTGCTGCCGCAGGCAACGTCATGTGTGCCGCCTGCTCATACACTGGGCAGCCCACACTGCACACGGAGCCTCTTCTCCCGTGGTACCAGCCACGTCTGTGCTTAGGCCTGTAGGGCGGGGCTCAGACACACCAGCAACTCAGGCCTGGGAAGGGATGCAGAGGACCTAACTGCTTATGTTAAAAACAGACGGGTCCGAGCAAGGACATAAAAGCAGTGCAGACCAAAGAACCAAGTCAGTACCTTCCATCTCCCTGGTGTAAAAATCACGTACAATATCCTTATAAAACAGAGGGCTGGAGATGGCTCAGGAGTTAAACCTGTGCCTTGAAAGCAGAAGATCCTGAGTTCAGGTCCTGGATCACACATAAAATCACCAGGCAGAAACGGTGGCTGCCCATACATACGGGCAAACTCCAGAGCAAAGCAGAGGAGGTAGCACAAGCCAGGGTGATTCTTGAAGTCACCCTTGGGCCTTCACAGACACGACACACGTGCACACACACACACAGGAAAATAAAATAGATTTAAAAAAAAAGACCACCACCATGAGGGAGCCCTCCACTCGCTTCTGAAAACACTACTTCCAGAGATGCCTTGGCCTGTGCAAGTGAACGTTGAATACAATACTGCCAGTGCTTTCCATGTGGCCTTTGAAAGGCACCTCTAGGCGCTCATGGTGCTGGCGGCGCAGGACCCACTGGCCCTTCCAGTTAGCTGGGGACTGCTGTGCCCTCGCCCTGCAGGCCCCTCCTGGGCAGAACACAACCAGCTGCTGCGCAGGCTCTCCACGTCTGCCGTCCCCGGCGGGTCCACTGCGGTGGCTCCACCCCACAGTCCCCAGGACCCTAAAACGTTTGCAGTCAATTTTCCTCTCGGCCTAGGGCCCCCCCTTTCCTAGCGTCTCCTCTACTAGGGTTCTTCCACAGGGCGAGCCAGGCTCCCAACCCCCGAAGCCGTCAACATCCCTGCTCAGCCTCCTAAGGGCTCCGTATCCCATGGAAAGACACAAGCAACTTACGAAGAGTCTGGTTCATACTTCAGCACGACGCTCCCCTTCGCTGGAAGAGAACAGACACACATTCAAGGTGTTCAGCTCGTGGACAAAACCGTCAGTACATGTGCCACTTCAGCCAGCATACAGTACAACAGTCGGCAAGGGACAGACGCACAAGAGGCAGAAGGCTGAAGCAGCACCCAGGTTCTGCTACTTGGCAGACCTCAGAGAGGCAGGGGATTTAGGACCAACTACTGGTCAATTCTCAAAACTCAGTGTCAGACAAAGAGCTTTACTCCTAGGAACAGCAAGAAATAACACAAGAATTCGCAAACCCATGTCAATCACTTGCACGCACCAGCAATCCACGTACCCTCAGCTGCCCCTGAGGCCACAGACACGGGGGCCTGCGGTCAATGCAGCGTAAGAAAAGGTGGCGGCAGAGCTGACCGCGGAGGGAGCCCGGTGCTTGTGAGGCAGGAGGGTGTCACGTGCATCGGGTAGACACTGACGTACACTTGGCACAGCCGCGATGGCAGGGGTACCGTGCCAAAGCCAAGACGCCGGTGACACCTGCTTCCAGACCTACTTCCTGCCCCAAGGCAGAGGTCTGAGAGCACTGGCTGATGGGTGAGCCCCGGCCCGCCTGCCTCTCCAGCTGAGCACAGTGCCTCCGAAGGTGGTTCCAGAGGCCACCAAGGCCTCAGAAGCCAGGTGGGGGCTGCTGCGAGGCAGCAAAGCCACCAGAGGTGCCATCAAGTCCCTTTATGAAATGGCTCGGTATCTGCACGGAACCCACACCTATCAGAGCTACAGCTCAGGCTCCTCACAATCGCCGGTTGCGCTGTGTGACAAGTCTCATGTTTAGAACACAGGCTTTTATTTATTTACTTATTTTTGAGATAGTATCACGCACCTCGGGGAGACCTCACACCGCTGTACGGCTGGGGCTCCGGAACTTACGACCCTCTAGCCCGCCCTCAAGAGGGGCTCTGGACGTGCAGCAGCACAACCCCCAGGCCTCGTCAATGTCGCGGACAAGCACTCGACCCACCGGGCTGCCCCCCGGCACGTCCAGGACGTGGAACGCACAGTACAGAGGACTGCGCTGAAGTGAGTGAGGAACCAAAACAGCACAACAGCCTATGCGCATGCAGTGCTTGCGAGAACACGAGCTGGGTGCTGGGGCATGGCTCAGGGGTTAGAGCTTTTGCCTCCCAAGCAAAGGACCTGAGTTCAAATCCCAAGATCCCACATAAAAACACTAGGCGGAAATGACACTGGCCAGAAGTTCTAACTCTGGAAACCCTCAGGGCAAAGGTGTAAATATATCTCTCTCTCTAATCTCTCATCTATCTAATCTATCTAGATGTGTGTGTATGTGTATATATATGTAAATATATATATATAAATAATTGGTAGCACGATCCAAAATGACTCCCCAAGTCCCCGTTGGGCTCCATAGGCACGCACTCAAGCGCCCACTTCCACACCCACGAACGAGCCTGTCTATGCTCCCCACCCCTTACCTAGGTCCTTGGCTTGACTGTAGGTCTCACTGCTGAGCTTTCTGAGGAAGGGGTTTTCCTGAGTCAGCAGTATCTTGACATCTTCCATTGACACAGTGATGATTCTTGAATTAATAAACGGATACAATGTATAGATCCCCTGTGAGAATAAAGAATCACGGCATGCTCCCATGATGCCTACACGCCATCCCCGTAGGCCTTTCCACCCCTCCGACCACCTCACGTGACCCAGGCGTTACCTCCTGGGCCAGCCGGAAAGCACAATCAAACTCCTCCCCACTGTTGTTTCGACACCAGACCTTTATCCCTGTGTTGATGACCTGTAAGTTAGGAAGTGAGAGGACCTGTGGGCGTTCAGGACAGTAGGCAGGGCAGCCATGGACAGGGCGGGCAGGAGAAGCTGCTGTCTTGCTACAATGGGCTTCCAAGTATGAACACAGAGCTCCGAACCAGGTGTGTCCACAGCTCGAGCAGACCATTACTAGACCAGGAATTAATACTGGAGCCAGGGGATAAAAGGGCCCGTGTGCAAACCTGGTGACCCAAGTTCAGTCCGTGTAGCGCACAGGGTGGAGTGAGAGAACGAGCGAGAGAACGACTCGTCAAGTGTCCTCTGACAGCCCCGTGTGATGTGAGCACCTGCTCTCCTCCCACCTCACACCAAGAAGTTAAAACTGACATGAAAACAAGACCAGACTAGGAAGCCCCACTGGCGATCAAGGCGAACAGCTGCTCGTGTCAGAGCCCAGCGGCCAGTGCACCCCAGAGACGCACCCCAGAGATGGGGGCCCCACAGGCAGATCAGGTGAGTGGGATGGCAAGTGGAAGGCCAATGTGTGGAAGGACAAAGGCCAAGGACCCCCGAGGAGCAGCCTGTCCTCACGCCCCAGCTCCAGGGCTGCCTGAGCCCGCTGCCTGCAGTGCCAGGCGCTCAGCCCGCTGCCTGCAGTGCCAGGCGCTCAGCCCGCTGCCTGCAGTGCCAGGCGCTCAGCCCGCTGCCTGCAGTGCCAGGCGCTCAGCCCGCTGTCTGCATGTGCCAGGCGCTCAGCCCGCTGCCAGGCGAGCGCCCGCTGTCTCCATGTGCCAGGCGAGCACCCGCTGCCTGCATGTGCCAGGCGCTCAGCCCGCTGTCTGCATGTGCCAGGCAAGCGCCCGCTGTCTCCATGTGCCAGGCGAGCGCCCGCTGCCTGCAGTGCCAGGCGCTCAGCCCGCTGCCAGGCGAGCGCCCGCCTCAGCCGCCCGCCGCTGGCTCTACCTTCATCCTCTCGCTGTTGCTGAGCAGCACGTTCCTCAGCTCCTTGGAGACCATGTAGAGCTGCCTCTTCTTTCCCTCTGTGGTCCGCGTTAACAGATTCTTCTTTGGGAACGAAGGGTCCAAAGCATAAAATTTCCTGTCAACAGAGGAAGGCTGCTCGCACACGCTCAGCAGAACATCTCTGCGAACCTTGACGCCCTGCGGGGCCCAGAACCACGTCTACAGCCGCCGTGGTCTCCAAGCATCACTCTGTCTACGACCCCCACCGCCACCTCAAACTGACAAGCAGGATTTACCGGCAGGACAACCCGGACAGAGATCTCTGTGAAAACAAAATAGCTTCTCTCCTGGTACACTGACACACAAGCTGCCACGCCCAGAGATGCTCCACTGTGCCAACAGTGACGCTTCCATAAACACCTGAGTCTCTGTGCCCTGGCAGGCTTCTCCCCCGCCAAGATCTAGACACCGGGAAAGCCCTGACCACTGACCCTCGCGCATCAAGGAGCCACCTGGGCTCACGGCTGACAAATGGGGCTCGGGGTTCCTCCACCACTTTCCGTTTCTCTTTCACCTTCACAGAGGAAGGCGGGGTACACAGCCTTTCAACATCCCCCCAGTCCTGAGAGATTACGAAAGCAAGCAAGCTAACTGCCTCACAGCAACCCAACGTGACCAGCAGTGCATTTATGAGAAGGAATTCAAACGGCTGAACTGATGCTTACTCAATAGGCGGCAGTAACGGGTCGTCTTCAGGAATGAACACAAATGGATCTTCTTTAAATCCAAATAACTTCATCTTCTTTGATGGGGGAGGACTACGAAGGGCACCACAAAGTCAGCAGCAAGGCGTGCGCTCCTTCCCCCATCCAGTGCCCACACAGCTCTGACCACCTGGGGCTCCGCACACCACCCCGGCGCCAGCAGCTCTGGACGCGCTCCCTGTGCAGAGCGCAACACGTGCCCTGCCGGAGCTGCTGCAGCGCGAGCGGCCTCACACCACACACGATCACACGGCCTCGGCTCTGGGCCCAGGGCCCGGGGGACCGCCACCCACTTCCTCACCCACACACGCCGTCTTTCTTGTTCTCGTCATTCTCGCTCATGTGCTTCGCTTCCGCAGCACCAGTTCCGGTGGCCATCGGACTTTCCAGCTGGGCAGAATCGCCAGGGCTCCCCTCTGTGGCAGCCCCTGGGCTGGCTGCTGCGGGCTCTCTGGTCTCAGCAGATTTACTCTGCACCTGTGTAGAGAATGAGTTCACTTCCGCTCGGAAGGAAGTCTGCTTTGCACGAGGAAATTAAAACTTTCAAGGCCACACCGACAGCAGCTGAGCTTTTCTCCAGCACCAGGCAAAAGAAAGATGGTAGAACATTCTTCAAAGCGGCGCTTTCTATTCATGTGCTCTTACAAGTGGAATTTAGGGACATGTTCTCACAGCTGACTGTCCCAGCCGCATGAAAGCACCACAGGGTGACCGTGTAGAGGCCTCCCACCGGACCCTTCTCACTCACAACACTGACTGTGTACAGGTCTAGGTTGAGAGCAATGGACACAGATACACACACGCACACAGCTCTAACACACACCTGGGTGCCCTTTCTGTGCCAAGGTCAGCATCGGTAGTGACAAGGCTGATCCCACGGGCAGCCGTTCACTCCAGCCAGTAAGCAGCTACAAGAGCCCACCGAGTCGCAGCAGCACTGTCAGGGCCCCCAACAGCCCAGAACCACGTGCTGCGTGAAGCACCACTGCACGCCGGCCTCAGCATTCCAGTGGGTGCCTCGAGACGCCCACAGGACCTGCAGGCCGCCACGCGCAAGCACGGAGCTCACTTAAGCACAAAGGAGGGAGGACGCCGGAACTGAACTGAACTGTGGGAAGAACAGGAGTCTGCTCTGAACGGCCCTGGTACAAGTCAATCTACTGGGGGCGCAGCGGTCGTAATCCTCTGCCGACGGATCACAGCCGCGTCAGCTGTGGGCAGGAGCACGGCTCTCCGTGTTCTCCCCCTGCCCAAACACCCAGCGTTACTGGAGAATGGAGCTCTCCAGAATTAGGTGACTGACTTAACAGGAGGCTGCTCCTAACTTGGCACCAAAGCCACATCGGCCGGACTATGTGCTGCAGAGGACGCCGCACTGCACCGAGAAGCACGTGGCGCCCGCTCTCCGACATCTTGGGGAGAGGCAGGTGTTTGCGCTGACTCCAGGCCACGCCTAGTCGTGGCTGTAAACTCACAAACCAGGGGCGGGTGAAGAGCACGTGGAGCAGGCCTCCCCGGGCGTGGCCTCCTGTGGAAGGGACCCCGCGAGCGCAGCTACCACGCCGCCTGGCCTGGGCGAAGCAGTCATCACTGCTCAGGGCTGAGGGAAGAAGGGGCCTCACACCAGGCTCTCTGTCTCTTCAACCGCTGTTAAACAGCTGGATCCAGGATGTGGATGGCGCGTGCTCACCAGCACCACCCCTCCAACGTCCAGCTCCTGAGCAATGTCGAACACTTGAAATTTAAAAGAATTCAGTCTCACTTAAAACCACCTCTATATGCCACGAGCCACGAAATCTCCACGTGGCTTCTGCATTTCAACTGAACTAAAACCTGTGAAGTTTTGTCTGAATTATACAGAAAGAGCGAACACTGCTAGTTTCAGAACAGAAAAGAACCTCACCTTTGGCTGACGTTTATTCCACGGCATTGGAGATTTTTTAACCAACACTGCCACGAAGAACCCTCCAGTGTTTTGGTGATGTGGTAATATTCTAAGACTAAAAATACATTAAAGTAAGTATCGTCCCAAGGATCGAAAGCATTCTTCTTCAAGACAGACCGCCAAAGTGCTGGGCTCTGCTCTCGCTGAAACACTCAGCCCCGATTCACAGAACGGCCACACGGCATCTTCAAAAGGCCGAGGGGAAAAACCAGGAGGGCGAGGCAGACATGGTGGGACAGTGACCACAACCAGCGGGCACTGCGTCCATGGCGACGTCCCAGAAGCCCACCCAGCCATGCACACGAGGAAGTAACGGGAAGCCCTGTGCAATCCTAGGTGCCAGCAACGAATGGGCACCAAGAACGTCCCGCTCACTAGACGTCCCGGCCAGCTGAGGACACAGCGCGGGTCTCGCGAGCTCCCTCGGCCTGACTGCTGCTGACCGTGGGCTCATAAACCAGTCCCCACCCCCAGCCCTGCAGCGCCCGGCTTACCACCGCTCCAGGTGCATCGCGCGCAGCTTCTCGGGGTCCTTGGGGGGGAACATGGTAGGGCGAATCTGGGTGTGCCTGCCTTGGGGAACCTCGTCCCAGTCGGCAAACCACTGCCCATCTCTGGTCATGACCTGCGGAGAGAAGGCCCGCTCTAGGCCACCATGGCCAAGGAGACCAGAGGCACCGGCTGCCGTGTGACCATCCCACACACCGACAAGGGTGAGCATCTCTCTCCAGACTATTTACACAGATAAAATCAAAATACAGCAAAATGCGCATCATCTGTTACGGATAATGGTATGTTCACTCCCAAGTCTAGGAAAGCCTTCACAAAAGATGATGCCCACAGAAATTTCTCTTAGATTGTTCCAGTTGAGAAGTTAAATAAGATTTCATAAAGGAAATCAAACCACTAAAAACTAAAAATCAAAGCTTTCTTTACAGACATGAGAACAAGGCGGGGTTATACATGAGAAATAAAAGCAAACACATAACCGTGCCATTTGCTATAAACAGGATTTGGAAAAGATTCTGCAATGCACGACCAGAGGCCGCATCCATTCCCAACATCCCAGCGTGAATGTTTCCACGGCGAAGGGTCTCAAGCAGAACCGCCGTCCCAGCATCCACACGCGGAGCCTGGGAGTTACCTTCCACTGGGAGAGTCCAGGCATCCACTTCAGTCCTGGCAGCTCATCGGACACACCGGCCAGCTCCAGCGCACCTGGACACAGCAGAAACCGCAACATGCCTCATTATGCAGTGAAGGAAACTGGAGCCACACAGAAAAGGTCACGTGCAGATGGTCCATTGCTTTTTTTTTATTTATTCAATTGTGCGTGTGTGCGTGTGTGTGTGTGTAGAACCACAGACAAATTCGGGAACCACCATGGACGCCTCCACCTCCTCGTTTATTCTGCCCCAGGATTCACAGACTCCGCCCTACCAGGACCAGAAATGCAGGTCGCCCCCGCTTCTGCCTCGCCTCTATACATGGGGTCTAGGATCCGAACTCAGGACCTTCCGCCTGCAAGGCAGAGGCTTAACCCCTGAGCTACCTCTCCAGCCCCCAGATGGTCCATTTCTAAGCAACACCAGGGCAGGCAAATCTGTCAGGAAGTAGGTTAGTGGTGGCTGAGGCTGGAGGGGATGAGAGCGAATGCTGATGGCACGGGGAGCTTCCTGGACCAGGTAAGGAAGCCCCCCGGGCTGTGCGAGGACCCCGGCAGAGCAAGCCCGAAGCACCGGGCGGCGCACGTGAAGCTCGGGTGGTGCAGGCCACTGCGGCCGCCACCACTGAGCTGACACAGAGAGGACGCGGAGTGCGGGGTCTCCAGGACACGCGGGTCGCATGGCATGGGTGGTCATGTCTGCTGGCGAACACGCGCCCAGGAGGTTTTCAAAAGTTGCCGCGGGAACACTTAGCTCAGAGGAACCTTATCTGCCTGGGATCAGCACGCGGTTCCTCGAAGATTAGAAACTAAACCTCTACATGCTTCGGCTCTCCCGCTCCAGTGAGAAAGGACTGTGCTCAGAACTGCACACCCATTTCTTGCTGTTACACCTGCAGGAGCACAGAACCCACCTACGTGTCATAGGCGGATGGACAGATGACGAAAATGTAGCAACACGCGAATGCCCTAACAAACTCAGAAAGACCGGCCGCAGCTGTGAACGCACTTCACGCCCAAACACCTGCGAGACCCCCAGATCTGACCATCGGCTCCGAGACGCTGGAAACACCAACAGCCATAGAGCAGGGCCGTCGCCAGGGGTCTTGAGAGACTCCCCGTCCCTCGAGGCAACCATGAGATGGCAGAAACGCCTCCCTGCCACCTCCCAGCTGGCCAGAGCCGGCCTCGGAAGCCTGGGGGGGCACTGCCACAGCCAGGGGCATGCAGTCTGCCCTTCACGAGCTGCCCTCCCACCCTGGCTCCAGCCTTCCCCCAGCGTGTTTTCACAGAGCTTCCCGGCACCTAATCCTCCACAGTTCTTGCTTGTTCTTCAAGCCCGTGATGAGACCAGGGCTGATGACGGCTGGAAGACCCACTCAGGAAAATGCTTACCAAGAAGCTGGGCAGGCATTCTGCAAGCACATAAGGACATCAGCAAAACCAAGTCTTTTGAAATCCCAAAACACGGCAACTCGTCTCTGGGACAATTTGCTCTTGCAGAGTTAGGAATGGAATCGGGTGTGCGCGCGCTGGCACGAGGTCGGCTCAAGATGCACTTGGAGCCCTTGGCTTGTGCGCACAGGGCTCTGCCGCTCTCCCCAAGGGCTCTGCCTTTGGGTCTGAACAGGGCACTGCTGCTTGGTCCTCATAGCCTGGACTAGACTGAGGCGAGGGACAGAAGTGGAGGCTTTGCTGCTGGTTTGGAGAACCCTACTTCCTGAACACCCTAGCCAACAGACACGAACCTGAGTGGGTCCAGCAGTGGGAAATGCCACCAACGCTTGTCAGTGAGAGCTCTACAGGCCTCCTCCTCATACAGTTTTTGAAGCGAAGTACTTTGAGATCCATGCAAAGACCACACTTCAGAATTATCTTTACTTAGGTCACTGAGTAACAAAACAGAAGTGCATGTTACATCTCAATCCAAAGGACTCGGCCGAGGGCCAACCTCACCCACGCCCCTGAAGTGGATGCCTGGACTCTCACAGCGGAGACAAAGAGGATGGCGGCGGTAGGTGCAGCGTATTGCCAAATATGTATCCAAATATGGAAAAAGCCCACAACACGGAAGGAAGTTTCTAGGAAAGCACTATGGAAATGCTAGTCTGGAGCAACTTCCAGCTTCTGCGTGAGGAGACGGCACGGCCGCGAGGAAGGGCCGGCAGCGCACACACCCCAGGCACTGCACTGGGGAGGGCGCGATGCCCGGACCCCTGGCTGAGTGGCGCTGCAGCGCCGAGGCAGCTGCGTGGGTGCCACGGGTGCCAGGGCCGTGCAGCCCAGGTCTGTCGCATATTCACAGCGGCTCTGCTCGCCAGAGCCAACACGGGATGCGCAGCCCAAGTGTCCACCCGCAGGCGAGTGGACACTGTAATCGCTCGGCAATGAAACCCAACAGAAACACCACAGTAAGGAAGAGCCACAGGAGGACGCCCCTAATGACGCAATCCCGGACTCCAGAACCCAAGCAGCCAAGTCTCCAGACAGCAGAGGCTACGCGGCCCATGGAGGACACCCAGGAACTCAATGAGAAGTTCCAGTTTTGCAAGATGAAAGATTAGGGACATGAAGACAACGTAAAGACAACTCGCTTCTGGGGTTAGGAGGAGGACAGCCCAGGCTCTGCCTGACCCTGTGAAAACAGAAATAGAGCCATATGATCTGACTCAATCGTTCTAGTGCAGACAAAGCCTCCTCGTTCCAACCACCCACAGTGCGACAACCACACGAGACGCGTGCTGACTGCGACTCGCCCACAGGTGACGCCTAGGAGAGATGCCAGGAAAAGCCACGGAGGCCCACCAGTGACCTCACCTTCACTTTTTTCCAGAAGAGACGCTATGACGGCCTCATCCTCAATGGGGTTCAGCGAGCACGTGGAGTACACCATCCTACCGCCTTCCGCTAGCTGCTCAGCGCCCCGAGTTGCAATCCGCAGCTGTAAGCTAAGGGTCCCCAGTTACCAGACAGAACAGATCAGCCAGACAACTTCCCCATCTTTTCAAACATGTCAAAAACGTACATGGGAAATTGATATATCTTTATACATTCTAACTCGTGCTTCTACTTCTAAAAAAGATTTGATAAAAAGTAAAATTCTGCAAAGAAATTCTGCAGTTTCTATTAGTCCACTGACGATCCAGTTCCACGGGCGTGGATGTGCTTCCCAAGTTATGAAACGACTGAGCGCCACAGAACCACCCTGCTCGGTAACAGCCATTTGCCAAGCTCCACGCACAGCGTACACTGACCGCCGACGCGAGCAGAAGCTGCCGCAGCCCGTAAGTTACACCACCGAGGCGGCTGGGCCGGAACAGCAGCTCTCGGGGCTTCGAGCAGCGTGGCAGGCGGGCAAAGCCGGGAGGCGCCGCGTCACTGTACAGGCTACGGCCGCCTCCCACCACAGCACCGGTCCCACACGCACCCGTGGAGCTGCAAGCTGTTCAAGGTGGACCATTTCTTCCACACGTCGATGTTCTTTCTCATGGTGCCATCTCCACTGGAAGGAAGACATTTAATAAATGAGACTCAGTACTGGGAGACACTGAACAGGCAAGTCACACCCAAGACTGAATTACAGAGCAGGATTGTGATCAACACTAGTTAAAAGCCTAAATTTTCAGAAAGGACAGCATCTTTCTGCTTGTTTCAGGACACTGCAGATAACTCTTCAAAATGATGAAATGAAATAGATTTGAACAGAAAAATCTCATTTGGTTTTACCTTATGAAAGTGTCAATAAATGCTGTTTTCTTCAACCTAGATGAATACAGGCTGCATAACCCTATCCAAACTGTTTGGGCCCAGATGGATTTTGTGGTATGTTTTAGTATGCACATATACATAATGAAATACCTCTGGGGATAAGATCTGAAGCTAAACATCAATGCAGTCATTGTATGCACCATTTTAATAACCTGTGTGTCCACTTCAACACACAGATGAGTTTGAGGGTAGAATTTGCCACTTGTAGCATTAGATTGAGACTCAAACACTCTAAATTATGGAGCATTCTGAATTTTCAGATTAGGGATGCAAAACTGACTGCAGACCAAGGACAGAGACCCTTGAATAACGCTCCTTAGAACATCTGGCTAATTAATAACATTTTAATCAGAATTGCATGAATAATGGTAAATTTACTCGAAAAGACCTTTCCACAGCAAATCCAATTAAGCAAACTTAATTCCAATGACAACTTTTTTCTACCATCACAATTAATGGCTTCTGATTTTCCTTTTTTATTTTATAGAAATCATTTCCACATACATTTTACAGAACAGACCTCTGCTCAGTCTTCCAGGTTTGCTCCTGCCTGGCGTCTGTCTAAAGAGCTTCCTTTCCTGTTCTGGCTTTGACAGTACGCTTGGAGGTAAGGGGGCAGAGGAGAAGCCCAATAGAAAGAGTCCTGAGACACAATGCCGCTGACGTGATGGCAACTGGGGCTGAATACTGGGGTTTGTATGGTCCAAAGTCCACTGTAATTTCAGGAATTTCTTCAGTCTACACTCGAGGTCACTTTATTCTGACTATAATTCATATTCCTGATCAAAATAACAAAGAGGTAAAAAAAAAAAAGTGGAACTCTAAGGTATATTTAGCCAAAAAAACAACAAAACAAAACCCACCTTCAGGTCATGACAGTTTATGAATCACTTGATGTGGTTATGAAGTTTTACTTATCATGCTGTAAACTAACCATGTTTTAAATTTTAATCAATTCCAAATTTTACTTTAAAGTTTTTCAGATATTTTAACTCACTCGTATTCAATTTTCAAAGTAAGTTTTGCTACTGATGGTGACCACCAGTGACTGGAATGAATGGACCTTCCACAAAGAGGCGCCGTGCTCACCATCCGGTGCCGACAGGCTCCAAGGCAATTCCCGAGCTCTGGCTTCAGCAAACCGTGTTAGCTGGGGCTGAAGCTGGGCCTGCACCTGCCCCCATCAAGCTGAGCAGCGCGGTGCTTCCTTTCTGGAAGCAGCCGTCAGCCAGGCATGGAAGTTTCAATACCCTAAGTCTCAGTTTCTAACATGGAATATTTGAAGAATGTAAAATCAAGTGTACAGAAAACTTCAGTTCCTCAAAAGTTTTGTTTTGGCTCTTACATTTCTTTGGTTATATTAAGTAACAAAGTTTAGCAGAAAACCCAATGTAATTGGGATTGTCCTCTATCAAAGTTTTTCATATCCCTATCAGAAGAGAACTAAGATGTGGGACACCAGTGGCTCTGGAGAGCGCCCTGAGACACACCGCACAGGGCTTACACACTACACCTGTTAAGTAGTTCTGTAATCTTTTAGGAATTACTTGTCAAAAACATCCTTGATCGGTGTCCAGAGTCACTATCTCGCTTAAGGCTCAGAGTTAACCTGTGTGTCTAGTCACACCGTGGTCACAGATGGCAGCTGCAGTTGCCATCATCCAGTGTTCACACGTAGCTCTCCTCCGGTCTCTGAGCTGCCGCCTGGGTGGGCCTTCTGCCCTCCTAACACTAATACCTGCATGGCACATCGCAGAGAATCCGGTCGTAGAAGAGGACTTCCTTCCGTCCATCCACGTCCACCGTGAGTCTGGGGATGCTGGATGCGTCGTGGTTCACCACCATGATGCAAGGACTGCTCAACCTTTTGGCCTGATGGACCAGCAGATAGCAGCGCTTGTTGTCCACATCGTTGGCGATGACAAATCCCTCTGGAAACACAGAACCGGTCAGGCAAGATGAAGCAGAAGTGGAATGTTTCCTGGAACAAGTAACTTCTATGTTGCAGGTAAGAAACCTAAGAACTGAGGCCAAAACATCCTCCAGGTCTGCGAGGATGCTGTGGACGCCCAAAACTTTAAACCTCAGGCTTCACTTGTTATCTGTTCACTGTGTACCGAATGTGTCCACTGATGTCTTTTCTGTGACTAGGAACTGTTGGTGACAAAAGGAGCAGAGAACAGAATGGAAAATACCACCGACAAGTGGCACAAGCTACATGTGTCGGGACTGTGCTCCACACCGGTCAGGTTCTCGGTTCTACCTGAGCATGCAAGGTAGTCCTGGGGCCTCCAGCTGGCTCTCACCTCCACCATGTGTCCTCATGGATGGCTCCTCCCACACAGCCTAATGACATTTATAATCGGGACCATTCTTAGAACAGTAAGGGCAAAAACATCGCGAATACAAAGAGAAGACTCCTTCACGGAGTCTTGCCAGTAATTTGGAAAAAAATAATATAAAACAGGGAAGAAAAGGCTTCTTACTGAATAAAAAGACTTAAGGGAAGGCCACACAGCTAACAGTACACATCTTATAAGAGCCCTGGGGCAGCTAGCAGGCAGGAGACCAGGGCTGACTCAAACGCTGTGGACGACACTGGTCTCTAGAATCCCTCGAAGACCATGGCAGTACTGCAGTAACGGCCGCCACGTCCCAACACCCACAAGCGAACGGCACACACGCCACATCCCACCTCCAGCGTGGTGCTTCTGACAGGTGGAGGGATTTGCACAGAGTGTCACTGCTTCCTGCAGGGGCAGAAACTAAGCAAGGCAGGGGCAGGATGACTGGAAATCGACTGTGCGATCTCTCCTGCATCTGACTCCTGACTGACCCATGCTGCTCCTTCACAGAAAGCACGTGTAGTTCCAAAGCAAAGGCTTCCACGTGGGAAGGCCCTGGCTGGGGCTCTCGTGGTGACTGGTTAGCAGGACTGCCCGGCTCTGCATTCGGTAAACAGAAGCCAGTCACAGGACGTGCTATGGCC
Source organism: Typhlomys cinereus (assembly GCA_023101885.1). Lineage (NCBI taxonomy): Eukaryota > Metazoa > Chordata > Mammalia > Rodentia > Platacanthomyidae > Typhlomys > Typhlomys cinereus. The sequence continues at coordinate 2,614,283 of JALPQD010000324.1, read as the reverse complement.
CAGTGCCCAGGCACAGTCAGGGTCTTCTCCTAGCCCGCCACCACCGCCAAAGTAGCTTTCCTCCACTCCAGCGAGTACCTGGAAAAGGCACATTCATGTCGGCGTGCAGCATTTCGATTAGCTGTGTGGTTTTTGATCCAGGGGCGGCGCACATGTCTAGAATCTGTTAAACAAGAAAACAATGTCTTTTTTGTTTTGTTTTGTTTTGTTTTTTAAATCAAACATCCCACATTTAGTTTGAAACAATTTTATGAGTCATTTTAATATTCTGATTTGTAGTTCAACACCTAAACTATACTTTGTCATGGAATGAATGTACGCAATGTTCTTTAGCTGAATGTTTCCCCAAGAACACACAGAACAGTAACAGGGAGTTAAGGTGTCTCCGCAAGGGCAGAGAGAATGCTGAACCCAGGAGCTGACTGTACATTCAGAGACTAACCCCAAGATCGAGGATGGGCTACAGGGTGCGGCTGAGACAGCAACAGGGCTGAAGTTTCTGCTCTGTACCTAAGTCCAAACACTTCACACCTCTGCTTCCTTCCCATCACCAGGAAGGGTGCAGAGTGGTTGTGCGGATGACAAAGGAACGTTTTACATGAGAGCGCTTGGCACTGCGGTTTGGCTGTGAAGATCACTGATGATTATAGGAATGGCTGAAGTTAAACTTCCAAAGAGAAACATTGCATGAACTGTAGAAGATAAAACAAAAGCCTCTCGCCCAAGTGAGCAGAGGGACCACACCCGCCGCGCCCCGCAGGCTACCTTGTGATGCGGCTGGACCTTCAGCAGCAGCGGCGGGATCATGCTCACGGCTTCCTGGCGACTGATGTTGCCCTTGGGCGAGGAAAAGCAGTTACTTCAGTATCGGGCACTGTGTCACACAGAGGACGGCGGAGCTCTACGGACCTGAGAATCTGAACCCGAGTGACGACGTGCCTTCTACAGCTGAAGAAGATGAGCACTATCGTGAGACCCCACCGCAGCCAGCAGCCAGCATCTTAGCCAGCACGGAAGGTCACTGTCAGACCCCTCCCTCCGAGTCCAGCTCCTCTCAGTCCTGCTGCTACCTCCGGCCGGACGCCGTGAGGCGCCTCACAAGCCGCTCGCACTAACCCTCTCAGCACCAACTGCTGGCCCGACACTACCACTGACCTCAGGCTACGGACCAGTCAGAACCCAGGCGCACACTGCGCGTCTCCACCCGCTCCCATCGGGATCTCTGTGGCGTCGCACAGGGGTTCTGGCAGGGCTGTCTCCTGTCTCCAGCCCAGCTTCGCGCTGGTCACCCCTACGGACACACTGCGCGCTCACCACTGGCCTCCCCAGCCTGAGCGCCCAAACCTACCACGCTGGCCCCACAAATCCTTTGCTTTACTCGAAGCACCAATCTGAACTGCTGCCTAACGGCTGCTCATCCTTGACCGTCCACCTGGATTCCGAGGTGGACGGAGCCGAGCGCAGGCAGGCACAGCAGCACGCAGTCCGTGCTGAGAGTTCTGCAAAGCCAGGCAAGCTTGAGCCCAGTGCGGCAAGCTGCCTGCGTGGACAGAAGCCACGCTGGGAACAAAGAGCTGAGACTGACAGAGAATGGAATGAACAAGGAGGATGCGCCAGCTGGCCACGGAAAGAAGACACCGGAAGCCGGTCCTTCTGCAGGCTCAGCACGAAGACACTCCATGGCTTACTGGAGTTTCTCCGCTAAAGAGAAGCAGGAAAGAGGAAATGTGCGGGAAATGAGCAGCTCCGAAAGCGAACAGGAGCAGACAGCGGCGTGCTGAAGACACCGCGGCTGAGCTGGAGACCGAGCCGAACTCATCCCCGCGGCCTGCGCCCCACGGGAGTCGGCCACATGCAACTGCATGGGCTTTTTTTCCCCCCAAAATAGAGAAATACACAACAACAAAAAAAACCATGCTGTTAAAATCCTGTTACAAATGAAACAGATTCCAGAAAGTCTCCCTGGTGACGAATGGCCTCACAAACTTGTACTTTGTATGTACAACAGACGGGCAGAGGAAGACGAGGTCAGGCTACAAGTCAGTATCAGGAGTGACACCCTGTCAAGCCAAGCGCCGCCCCACGACGGCCCTGACCAACAAATACATCCACTGACTTCAGGACCGCAGGCCCTAGCCAAGCACAGATGAGTAGCAATGGGAAATGACACCCGTGCGCAACCACCACTCCCCAGGCCAGAAGGCGTGACGTCACCGGGACACGCCCGGTGCTGAGAACACAGCCAGGGCTCTACTTACAGATTCCGTCTCGCTGACCAGGAACTGATGAAACTTTTCCAACTGTGGAGACTTCCTCAAGATTTTTCGACTTAAATTTGTGTGCCAGGCAAGTTCTTCAGGATACCTGGTGAGAGAGAAAAGTGTTCAGACTTCACACAGCAGACCCGACAAAAATAGTCTGTTTCTTTCTATTTCTACACAAGTTTGCATACAAAACCCCTCAAAACCCTTTCTCCTAGAATCCACCACTGTCCTTGTCTTGAACTCCTAGATCCATATCTCCTACCCTGTGTGGACCCACACAGACATTCTACAAAAACAAACTCGCCACTGGAAGGGAAGGGTGTGGCCAGCACCTGTTTGCTGGTCCGCAGCTTCAATGAGGCTGTGTGTGGCACAGTGACCTCACCACGCTCAATTAACCCAACACCACCAAGTCAGGCTGCCCAGGTGGCTTCAGTGAGTCTGTGGTGTGACCGTGAATTTAACAATGTACTGTCACAATGGTTCCAAACATCAAACTGCAGTCAGAGTGGCAGCCAAGAAAGTGAAACAAAAGTGGCGAATTCAAAACTTGTGTGGCAGAGAAAACGGGCTGACAACACACTGCTGCTGAAGACACAGAAAGTTCTGCCCTACAAATTATGGGAAACTGGCTGAGCATGTTACATGCCATTTCTCTTCAACATCCCTAGCACTTCAAATCTATCTTCAAATTAGCTTTTGCTTATGAGGCAGTTGAGAACTGACTCGTGGGCCACGGCTCAAGTGCCCACAACGTGGACAGCCTCCTGTGGCCAGGCCTCCACGTGCTCACACCAGGAAGCAAGAACTCAGAAGATGGACCAAACTGCTCTTCTTCAGCGTTATCATGTGTTCTTAAACATGGGAACTGGGAGCTCAATCGTAATTTGTACATCCTTAAGGTATTTTCTTTTGTTGCTTATATATTTTTTTTATATTGTCTAATTTAAAAAAATAGGACATAAAGGCAGGAGGTAAACATGCTAAGGAAATGTCTAGGGGAAGCGGGAGGGAGAAAGGGGAGCTATGATCAAATGCACTGTCAAATGCACTGACTACATGTATGAGATTGTAAAAGAATAAAAATAAAAACAAAATTAATTTTTTTAAAAAGCTAGAGAAGAGAAACATTCCGGCTTCCCTGGAAGCAGATCAGGGTCTACCCCCACTTGGCTTCCACCGAAGCACTCAGCAAAATGAGCGTGACAGCGGAGCAAATGCCTGTTTTCATGGGATGCATTTCTGGGGTACACCATGCATTTCTGGGGCACTACACTACCCCGTCACCAGAGCATCAGCGTGAAAGCTGCAGAATCACCAAAACATCACTGCAAGTGCCACGTGCCATTCCGAGTCACCAGAACACTTGAATTCATTTGCAAATACAGAAATCAGGCGACAACCCCAACAGATTCTCATGCATCTAACAGTCCAGCTTTCTTTTACTTTTTCCACCTGTGTATGTGCGCTACCTGTGTGCACCAGAGGGCACGTGGGTGTGCGTGCCTGTGGAAGCCCAAGGAAGCCAGCGGGCATCACCCCGGATTGCTCTAACTCCTTATGGCTTTGTTCTGGGGTTTCCCAGGCTCTGCTTTTCAGGGCTGGAAGGGCAGCCGCAGCCATTTCCACTTGACACTTTCATGTGCGATCTGGGCGTCCCAGCTCAGGTCCTTTAGTTTGTGAGGCAAAGACTTTAACCCCAGCATCTAGTAGGTTAGTTTCTAATGGCTAAAATATAAATTTACTATTACAAGCTTTAAGTTCACTTATAATGAGTATAAAAACTGTTTTAAAACATTCATACAGTTAAATGCAAAAATTGAATAAAATGAATATTCATTAAAATAAATAAAAAGTAAGTTCATAGGCAGCCTTAAAACAGCTTATTTGTTTTGATCCAACAAATACTTCAAATTATTTAAGAAGATCAAATAAAATAATCACCAAGAGCTGAACTTTCTATTTAATGAGACTCCTGAGAAGTTTAAGTCCTGTCTGCACTTTTTAGGAAACGAAAACGGCATTGTCATCTGTAAACACAAAAGGACTTTAAGGAAACCGGCATTGTCATTGTCGTCTGTAAACACAAAAGAGCTTTAAAGGGGGGCTTGTCGGGAAGAAGACTCAGGAGAAAGACCACAACAGGTTATATACATGGATGAAATTGTCAAAGGATAAGAACACATATCTATGAAAAGTCACCTTCAATTCATACACTAAAAGCACATAAACAACAAATTTTGCTTTTGGGCTGGAGAGGTAGCTCAGGGGTTAAGCCTCCGCCTTGGAAGCGGAGGGTCCTGAGTTCGGATCCCAGATCCCACGTATAGACGCCAGGCAGAAGCGCAGGCGACCTGCGCTTCTGGTCCTGGTAGGGCGGAGCCTGTGAATCCCGGGGCAGAAGGAGGTGGAGGCGGCCATGGTGGTTCGCGAGTTCGTCCGTGGTTCTACACATACACAGACACACACACACAGACACACACACGCGTGCGCACATACACATGCGCACAGTCGAATAAATAATAAAAAAATAAAATTAAATTAAAAAAAATTTTGCTTTTAACATCTGATTGCCAAAACAAAACCTTAGGATAGTTCTTTTTTATTTTGAGTGTGAAAAACAAGAAAATGAAGCCTGCTTTTTCATGACACTGTTTACATATGGAGCTCCTAAATTTCTGAAACTTTTCCTAAAATACACTTCACTGTATACTATGTGGCCTCTTTTACACTGTGAACAATGCGAGAAACGTCCAGGCCTACAAAGTTTCTACTTTAAGAGATTTACACGTATCCATCACCTGAGAAGTAAACTGATTAAACACATGTTCGCAGAATAAGTAACTGTCAAGAACCTGTCACTGGCAACGGGACGAGCTCCGAATCAGGAAGCTGGATCTGTCAGTCTTCTGCTCAGCTGCGCAGAGTGCAGTGAGCTCTTCCACAAGCTGTGGCCACAACAGGCACGGGCAAAGCAGCAAGCACAGGCCCATGCGGCCTGCGTGTGGCTGGAACCCACGCATGAAGAACCGTGTGCCCGTAGCACACCTGCTGGCGCAGGTCACGCTGAATCGCTTCCTAGCGGCCGCAGGACAAAGACATGCTCGGCTGCAAAGCCTTCCTCGTTCTGACACTGCGCTCACTGCCAGACACAAGGCTGAAGGAATGTGTTTCCAGGCGATACCTGACTGGGATCCATCCAAACACATCTAAGCATCACACAGCGCGACCACCGCCCATCAGATTTCTAACCAGGACACTCAGAGAGGGATAAGCCAACTGTCTTGCTACCAGGGAGAAAGTGGAGTGTGTAAAGACCACCTCGTCTCCGCAGCCATGAAACATATGCCTCTCCCCAGACCTCTCCATCCACATGCAGTGAGGGCACAGCGCGGCCTGGGTCTGAGTCACCGTCCTGCCTGCACCATGCAGCCTCAGACCTAAACAACATGCGTCATTAAAACCAAGAGAACCACCCTGAAACTGCCGATCTTCGTACCCCAGAAGGTGCCTGACTGTATTCTTGGTACACCGTACCCCAAGACCTCACTGCTTTGCTCTCATCCAGCCTGTGCACTGATCTCAGCGCTGAAAACGCATCCTGGGTCCTGTGCGCCATCAGCACAGGGCCAACGACAGAAAAGCACGATTAGTGAAACCCTGGCCTTGGCTTCCAGCCACAGGCTACCTGACAACAGAAGGCGGCACCACCACTGAAGTGGTCAAAACCTCAAAAGCTGACAGAAGACACCTGTCCAAGTCACCTTACACAAGAAATACTTGAAGTATCTTTTTCTTTTGTGAAAATTCTCAGTCTCTCAAGGTTAATCTGAAATATGGAACTCTACCACTAAAACTTGTGTGCGTTAACCGAGGGCTCGGCACCTCTGGGCTGCATACCACACACCACACAGGACACCTGTGCTGCCTCTAATGGAGAAGACCTGCCCTGAGGTAAGAAAGGGCAGCGGGGGAACAGGACCTGGCGCTAGGCCAGCAGCAGTCTGTCCTGGGAAACCCTGTCAAGCCTTTGCCAAGTGGGTCGACTCATCTTGGGAGCAAGAATCCACTTGGCAGTTCTTACGTCAACGATCCAGCACCGAGCAGAAATGACAGCAGCAGCAATGCTGCAGGTCTCCCTGATGCTGCAGGTCTCCCTGCTGCTGGGAGACGGTGTCAGACTCAACGTAAGGGAGACCGAGTGGGCTGAAGTTTCAGAAGGAATATCGTCTGTTATGGCGGGAATCACACCGCAGAAGGCATGGCTGGAGGGAGGAGCAGCAAGCTGGTTCAGGTCACGGCAGCCACCATGGAGGTAGAGAAACCAAGAGCACATTGAGAGGCAGCAGGGCTGGACCATCAAAACCTCAAGGCCTGCCCACTGTGACCTCCTTCCTCCAGCAAGGTTCTCCCTGCTAACGGTGCCACGGCCTTCCCAAACATTAACAAGAGCTAAGGATGCAACACATGAGTCTGCGAGGGGAAGAGGAGGGCAACTTACATTCAAACCCTGAAAAGGAAGGAAGGAAAAATCAAGGAAGGAAAGAGGCTGGACAACAAATTAACTCAAGTGACAAAACACAGAGCTGCAAGTCATTCGTGAAAACACGCAGCAGCATAATACTGACAAAAGCACCGGTGAAAGAATCGTCAGAAGTCTGAGAAGTGCATCCAGGTCTCGTGCTAAAAGTAAATGCAGTGCCAAGAATACAGTCAGACAAAGATGAAAAACAAAACAAAAAACATGAAACACTGAGGTACCTACCAACTTAGTGGCTGTGGAACTTCAACTTTTTGACCGTCCACCTCCAGATCCTGCAACTCCTTGAAATACTTGTTCTTCAAGCAATGGAGAATCTCTTTTGCATGGCTATTTAAAAAAAAAGCAAGTTTTACACTTATCTAAAAAACTAATATAATACACTGCACAGTGTGTGAGGGCTGCACATGCACTGATGTGTAGAAGCCGGGCGCAGACGAAGTGAAAGGCGTTTTGCGGTCACCCATCACTTTTATTACTAGTGTAGGCTCTCAGAAATGAACTCAGAGACACCCACCAGCCAGGCTAGCTAGCTTGCACGGAGAACCCCATCTTTGCCTCAGGGCCGCTGGGTAGCACGTGGCTGCCACATGTGCCAGGCTGCCATGCTGATTGGGGCGATCCCAAACTGGTATCTATCCACTGATCCGCCCTATCATCCTTCAACATTGCAAATGCTTTAACCAATACTGACTCCACGCCAAGAGATGTTCTTTCGTCACCGAGGTGTCCAACCTCTTGATATGTTGTTAGTTCAAGATCAAGAATCAGGTCTGACATGTTAGTTCAAGCTCAAGCCCCCAAAATTATCGTAAAAGAATCTCAAATTTTAAGTTAGTTTCCGATTTTACATTGGGCCACAGGTCGGTCGCCCCTGAAAGGACAATCCACATCAAGAACGCATTTCTAGTGGCCCACCCATCCCGAGAAGCCAAGCCTTCCCAGGGCGCGTTTTCAAGTTCTTACGCGGGCCTGCCAGGTGACCCCCTCTAGTCCCGCCCTGCAGCTGCCAGAGGCCACAGCCCTGCAAAGACCCGCCCCGCCGCCAGACCCCTACCTTTTGTACCCCGTGATTCTGAGCGTGGCCGGGAGGGGCTCCCGGAGCGCGCCCATGAACTGATCCCACTCGCCCTCGGGCACGATCTTGAGCTCCCGATAGTAGCGCTCGAACAGCTCGTTCTCCTTCACGATCTCGGGGTACCCGCCTTCCCAAGCCTGCGGAGGAGGGGGAGTGAGAGCGAGGCCCGAGCGGCGCCCCAGGCCTCCGGGGCCGCAGCGCCCCGCGGCGCGCCCCCCGGCCCCGCGCCTACCGCCTGGCCGCGCTTCCTGCCGCCCTCGGCGCCGTCCTCCGCGGCCTCGGCCTGCGCCTGCTGCTGCGGCCGCCGGCCCCGCGCCCGCCGACCCATGGCCCACGCGGCCGTGCACGCGGCGCGCACCCAGCGGCCCGCCACGCTCGCGGGACTTCCGGGCCCGCCGAGGCCCCGCGGCCGGTCCTAGCGGGGGCCGCCGAAGAGGACGCCTGCGACGCCGCAACGCGCCCTTCCGGAGAGCAGCGCGAGGAAACGCGGCCGCCCCGGGAGGGAACAGGGCTCCCGACGGCAGCTCCGGAAACAGGCTCCACGCCTAGCAGCCGCTTTCCACTCGAGATCAGGCAGCGAAGTGGACAACCCGGGCACGGCGCGTGCGCGGAACGGCACGCGGCAGGGACGCGCAGGACCCAGGGAGTCCAGGTGTGGGAGCGACGGGGCGGAGCGGTGGTGGCGTAGGCGGGGCTACAGCGGCGTGGGCGGGACTTGTTATAGGGACGAGGGGGCGGGGCTCAGGCTTCAGGTGGCGAGGGGGCGGGGCTCCAGGTCTCGTGGGAACCACCGCAAGGGAGGCTGGGCCGTAACCGCCAGGCGTTAAAGCACGGGACTCCCAGAGCGTGGGCGGGGCTCTCCTCTAGGTGCCCGGGGTCTCGGATCCGATCCAGAGCCGCTAAGGGGCGTGGCTATCGGTGGGCAGTGGCCATCGGTGGGCGTGGCTCCGGCAGGTGGGCATGGGAGGGCGGAGCTCCCGCTGTGGGAACGAGCCCCTGGGCTCCTGGTGAGGGTGGGTCTGATGGGGTGGGGAGGCGGGGCGGGGCTGCACCCCGGGGCGTCGAGAGATGGGGTTTTGGGGCTCCCTCTGCGGGGCGCGTGCGGTGGGGTGAGGCTGGGGCGTGCGGGGCGGGGCTGGCGGCTGGGCGGGGCTGCGGCGCCGGGAGCCCCGGGTGCGCCCCGCCCGTACAGGTGGCTCGCCCGGGACCCGGTCCCCGGAACGCGGGCTGGCGCCAGCGCGCGCCTGGCCTCCCGCCCCCTGGCCTCCGCCTTATAGGTGGCCCGGCGCGGCCGCCCGGGCATGGAGCTCGCCGAGCGGCGATGGAGCTGGACGAGGCGCACCTGCTGGACCTGCTCGCCTACCTGGAGTGCGGCTGCGGCGGCCTGTCCATGGCGCTGCTGCTGTGGGTGGGCTCGCCCTACGGCCGCTACTCCTCCCAGTGGCCCGGCCTCCGGGTGCCCGCGCGGGCCGCCTGGGTGGTGCAGGAGCTGCCCTCGCTGCTCTGGCCGCTCTATGAGTGCGTCCGCCCGTCCGCCGAGCGTCTGGGCAGCTGGCCCAACCTCGTCCTCCTGGCCATGTTTTTCATCCACTACGTGCAAAGGTAGGGTCTCCGGCCCTCCCCTCCTCGCCCCTGCCCCGCGCCGCTGGGGGGGGCCTCCCTGCAGCCCCTGGCTCGGAATTAACTTAGAAATACACGGACGAGTAGTCTCGGCAAGGAGAAAGACGGTTACAAAAAACTGCCCTGTAGCGACAGAGACAAGCTTGTGCCTACGGTTCCCGTCCAGGGATCTCGGGTGGCCAGTTCACCCGAACAGTGGGTGGCTCCTTTCCAAGACTTCACCTCTTTGGGGCATCTTTGCCCTGGATGCCTTGTAGCCAGGTCCCAACTACAGTTTGCGAACATGGTCTCCCATTCGGGATTCCCCCTCCCCAACTGCTCCCATGCAGTTGCTCAATTTCAGAGACATTTCGCCCCCTCTGTAGGACTATGAGAATGGCTTTCCAGATACAAACACAGATGGGTCTTTAAGAACAGTTCTACATCGTTAAGTGGGGGAAAAAGATTAAATGACTGCCTGAGGTCTAGGTATTCCAATCCATTAGGAGGCACACTGTCTGGTGGTTAGCTTTGTTTTCAACTCAGCTAAGACAAATAACCCACCCAAAATAGTTTAAATGTTTGCTTCACACTCAAAACTGCATTTAAAAATGATGTCTCCGCATGCGAGGGGTATCACTGGTATGAGGCTGGCAGTCAGACCTTCCTGGTACGTAAGTGCCTCTACACATGGACCAGAGTGGGCGTCTGTCTGCCTCTGTAGTGGGTAAAAGCGGGCTCTGGAAGGCATACTGCTGGAGATGTGTCACTTCTAGGTAACTCAGAGATTCTCCAAAGATTTCAAAAGAGGCTGGGGCTGCAGCTGTGATAGGGAATGAGGCCTAGTGTGCAGGCCCCGAGTTGGGCTCCGGCCCTGAAGAAAAACTTGTGCTTCGTGGAGCATTGCTATGGCAAGACGTAAGCCTTACTGCACTGCACTGCCAGAACGGTGGGCAAAGGCAATGTAAGGATTGCATAAGACACAGCCTTTCTACAAATGTCAAAAGCAGCACCAGCAGTCTAAGAGTCAATAGTCGTTTGGGGATCCTCGGTGTAACGTGCTCCTTGTCCAACCTTGAGTGAGCAATCTTTTGTGATGACTGGTGATGGAGACACAGATAAATGAGATGAGTTCGTCGATCTTGTCAGGACCCATGATGTAAGCCCTCCTTTGTAACCTCTTGACTTAATTTGTTGTCAAGGACTTGGCAAATGTGACGTTTTTTACTTCCAGCAGTTTTCCCAACCCCTCTTCTGATGAACGCTTTCTCTGGAAGCCTGTAATCGGGAGTCAGGTTGATTGTTTCGCATCCAAAGCATCTAGACTCCACAGTGGGGCCCTGTCCCAAGAAAACAAAACCTTCGCTAATCCGCACATAGTTTTAGTTGAAACTTGTTGCAAGCATCCGAGAGATGTACGCACAGCCCTCCCGGCCGCAGCGCAGACCAGAAAGGTGCTAAGAATTCTGAGGACGTTTCTTCTGATTTTATCAGCAAATATTACTTCCCAAGCTCACGACATGTAAGACATGTAAACTAAGAGAGATGTGGCTAATTACTGTTTTTAGGAGTTTTAGTTTATTTGAGCGCTCACTCACCTGTAAACCAACTCTGGCAGAACTCCAAGAACATGGGTCTGCAGATTCAGTGACTGCGCCTGCACCTGTGAGACCAAGACCTACCTAACCAAACCATGCCGCTCTCCACTGGAGAATTCTCAAGGTCAGAAACAACTAATACAAGCTCACTTTATTTAAAAAAAAAAGTCTCTGACAAAATGAGGCAAGTTTAAGCTTCAGGATTTTCGTTTTCCCTGATAAGTAATCTAACGAAAGCTATAGAACAAAGCTTGGGATTAAATCAGTTCCTGCATCAGCTCAGTTTTCTTCTCCTCCCCTCTTCCTCCTCCTCCTCTTTTTTTGACTTGTTTGTTTAATGCAAGGTCTCACTCTAGCCAAGCTGCCCTCCAGCTTGCAATCCTCCTGCCTCAGTGCCTCAAGTGGGCCCTCACGCCCAATGCACAGTTCCGTTAAACGCCTCTTTTACCGTTTTTAGCTTCTCTCAGGCTCCTGGGAGTGACGAGATTGTATCTCAGCTTCGCCCCAGCAGGTCTGAATTCACTAGTGTGTTGTCTGTTTCCAACAGGCTAATTTCAGAAACGATGTTTCAGAGTCATTGCTGTTGTCTGTGTTTGTTCCTTCCCTTGGCCCGGTGGCAGGTAGTCTCTTCACACTGATAAAGGGGTCTTTCACCATCGCTTGGAGCTCAGGGTTTCAACCCAGGCGTGGTGAGGGTCCAGGAAAAGGCGTAACCCTTTCATTGTCCTGAACAGTCGTCAGCCAAATGCACTGAAGTCCTTATTTCCTCTTTGGAAACAAATACTCAGTAGAGATAAACCCTGGATTGGGGCATATCCGAGGATATACTGGGAGTGGGATTCCATGGCCAGCTCTGAACACAGAAGGGGCTGAGGTTAAGGGCGTAGCAGACAAGACAAAGAGAAACTTGCACAAGGAGTTTTGAAACAGTAAATCTTGACTCAGTCAGCAAAGAGGGTGGCGATTGATCGCTGCTCGAGAGGAGGAGATACCTAGCTGTTGGCCTAGTGGCCTTGCCCAGGTCCCTTTTCATGTAAGGTGGAGTGGCCGCTGAGCCAGCTGTTTCTGGCACTGTCTTGTCGTTTACGAGGTCCTGCAGTCATACCTTCTTGGCTTTGTCTTTTGTTCAAACATGACACATGGTCCATGCCTAGCCTGCCCCCTTGCACGGGGGGGGGGGGGGGGGATCCCAATGTGGTCACTGCTCCCCTGGGGTCGGGGCCCTGCACCACTCCATAAGGTTTCCTACCCCCACAGCTGTCTGTAGGTGATGTCTTGCCCCGTGGGATTGACAGGACTTAAAACAGCTCACATAGCACCAGCCCATGGACCCCATGGCAGGGCTTGGTAAGTGATGATAGGTATCGTTTCCCTGACATGCACACAAGCCTCGCTGTTTGTGTAAGCAGCTGTGTAATTCACATGCGCACACCCCTCTGCCCTCTCTGTGTCAGTGAAGAACTTACAAGAATGTGAGGTTAGAAACGCTGGCAATCCTGCCAAAAGTTCTGTAGGAAGGTCTGAGTAGAAGCTTTTAAACTTGAAGTGTCAAGTTTAACTTTAACTGTACCTCGCTCCACAAGTGGAGGAATAAAGACCAGTAGCCCCACAAATGCCCACGCCCCCTTCTAGAGTAGCATAGCCAGAAGGGTCCCTCCCCAGGGAGGACAGCCTCCATCCAGCAGCAGTGCCGGGCCTGGGCAGAGGCCAGGGACACTGGGCAGGGTCCGGGATGCGATGCTGGTGCTTGTCAGTCGTTGTGCTTGTCAGGTCCCCCCATTAGCTTTTCATTAGCATGCAGAGAAACAGGCTTCATGTGGAATTTTCAGACCCGCTTTGCTTTCATCACTACCCTTCCTGACTGCTTCCAGGGCCAATGTCCTTCTTCCTCCCAGCAGACCCCCTTTTGCTTTGTGCCACGCGTATTCTAGCACCCTCTGTCCTCTTCCCTTCTGTCCCTTCCTTAAGACATTTTTCCTCTCTCTGGTCCTCTGTCTAGTTTTATGACCTGTACCCATTTGCACACGTACATATCCACCTACATGTAATAGTTAAAAATCTGTGCTCTACTTATGAAAAAGAATGCCTGATATTTGTTTTTCTGAGTGGCTTACTTTAATGATAACCCATTTCTATCCATTGTCCTACAAATGTCATGACTTATTTTCCTTTATGACTGAATGTAAAAACTGTCCCAAGAGTTCCTAACACTGTAGTTTTTAAACTATTAGTCTCTATATTTTTAAGCAACTGATGCCACTACACAGACAGTACCTGCAACTCAGGGACATGTGTAGAAAAGATAAGCAGTTTCCATTCCAGCCAACTTACTTATTAAAGGGTCATCTGAGCTGCCGGCAAGTCCTCGGGAGAGAACCAGGGTGGAAACAGCATTTAGCAGGGTGAGAAGCTCCTGCAGCCCGCCTAGCTCACACTACTAAGTCCCTTAATGGTGCCGGGGCCACGGGCAATGGGGAGCGAGGCAGCGGGAGAGAACTCAGTCAGGAAGCACTGGCAGGGCCAGGATAGATGTGGGCAGAGTCTGTGCCCTCTCCAGTGAAGACGGGCTGGGCACAGTGGCAGCTGTGGGACTCTTTCGGAAGCAAGTGACAACACAATGGGAATGAGGCCGTTAGCCAGGAGGACATGTGAAGGAAGGTGTGTTGGCTTCCAGGGCAAAGGACACTGGCATTGGTTTGTCTTTGCTCGCACACGTGCACGTGCTGGGGACACAGAGACCAGGTCAGCAGAGCAGGTGTCCTTGCCAAGCTGGGATAATCTACCCAATCTTTTTGACCCGAGGGACAGAAGGGTGGTCCCGCCTGGAAGGGGAGGTAGGGGCAGCTGGGATGGGCAGGCCTGTGGCATCCAGAGGACAAGGGGTACTTTCAGGGATGGCTTCACCTGCAGCATGGACGGTGGGGCTGTGGGTCTGGAATGGAAAGCAGGTCACCTGCCCGCGCTCTGTGCTGAGGTGCCCTGCTTCGTGGGGCCAGCAGCTCCATGGCTGCTGCTGCCTTCCTGCGTGGGGATCACGTCGGCCTCAATCCGTCCACCTGAGGCGGGTCCATTCTACAACCTGACCCAGGGCTCCCCGAGGCCCTCTCAGCCTGTCTCTGCTCCCCATGCCCTCTCCCTATTCCCCTAGCTGTCTGAGGCTCTGTGGTTACGGACAGCCCTCCCTTCCCTGCTTCCTCTGCATCCATCCCGTGGAAGGTTGGCATGTGCCCCCAGCCGCTGTGCACTGGCTCCTGCGGGCATCCTCACTGCTCCGTCCTGCTCATGCCCGACACTGACGCTGCTGCCCTGTTGGGGTGGGGAGGAGCCCCCGCGTGTGGCTTCTCCTGCTCTGTTCTCTCCTGCCACGCAGGTTTGTTCCTGCTTACCTGGGAGGTCTTTGGGAGCAGTTGAATGAAGTTCGTTGGGGCAGGAAGCGCCTGGGTCTGGAGCTCGAGCAGCAGGTGGATGAGGGTGGCAGTGCGGGGAGCTCACATTCAGCCAGGGTGCTGAAGAAGGGAGCTCGCAGTTCCTTTGCACGGACAGCAGTGGGCTGACAGGCCGGGGTTACAGTGGAACCGAAGAGAAAAACCCAAGGGCTCTTTGGCTCCTTGGAAGGACGATCTTGGGGTTTCCTGACTCTTAAGCTGTCTCTCAGTTTTTCTCTCCTATTCTGATTTCTCCTGTCTGAAGCGAGCGCCCATTTGCCAAGAGGGAGGAGTGTGAAACACCTCTGACTTTTCCCCAGCTAATGGTGTCATGGTGGGGTGCACCATGAGGGGAACCACTTGGGAACAGGGGCGAGCCCTACCTTAGGGACCTCCAAAAGTATCGGGTGGCTTCATTTACTTAACAGCCAGGTAAAAGAGGAAATGAAGTCCTTGATTGGTATCTGAACAGAACAAGAGGGTTGGGTAAAATCAAGGAAATTACAGAGAAGCAAAATGAGAACCCTTTGGGTAGAGAAATCATCCGTCTGTGGAAATGGGCATGAGTTTATATAAAAGTTCAGCACCATCTTACAAAGAGGACCGGGAGAAGCTGAAGCAAGAGGTGTTTTAAAGTGTCCACATGTGCACAATAGACCCTCTCAACAGGCACACAAGAGCATCCCCTGGCCTCTTCGTTGGTTTCCTGCAATCCTCCTCTTATCTCTAAGACTCTAGCGTGTTGAATCCGCGTTGTAAGCTTGGGCATCTTGGCCGTTTTTGGAGCGGCCTTAAAGCCCCACTTGGCAAGAAAGAGAAGTTTTAGCCGGCATCGTCAAAGTTCACATTGGAGAACTGTGACCTGGTCTCCTCTGCCGCAGCTTCTACAGGGGTGTGCAGAGTTGAGGTTTATTTTTTGTGTTTGTATATTTGCATTTTTTTGTATTTTATGTTTTATAAAGATCATTAATGAGAAATAGTTGTTTATATGGTATCTTGTATGGGCTTAAGTGTCATGCCAAGGGAGTGCTAAAAATACTTGTTAAACATGAATCTTGGGCTGGAGAGACAGCTCAGGGCAGGGGTTAAGACTCTGCCTCACAGGCAGAAGGTCTTAAATTCGGATTCCGGGTCCCACATAAAAAACTCCAGGGGGAACCAGCAGCAGCTTCAGGCCCGGGGAAGGGGGTGGGCAGAGCCTGGGAGATCTCAAAGTAAAGCAAAAGCTGTAGAAGCAATCCAGGAGATTTGCAAAGTCACCCTTGGTCCTCCATAGGAACACACAGTGAAATGAATGAATGAATGAGTGAATGAATGAATGTTGAAAGTCAGGTGTTGGCCTGGCAGGGGCCAGAAGGGAACTGCTGGATCCTACTCCTGCCAGGTGTTTCAGACCGTGTGTTCAGGTGACCAAGTAAGCCTTCTGCTGCTGTTTGTCGAGGCCAGCTGAGGTCCAGTCCCCAGGCTTATTTGGGCTCCGTTTTCAGTTGTGCCGTCTGCAGTGGGAGATCCAGGTCACACTGCCCACGCAGCTTCCTCTGAATGCTGGGACATGTGTCCCCGTGGCTTTCCACTTTCCAGCATGAACTTGGTCAGGTTCTGACATCTGGGTCGCCATCCTCAGAGAACAAGTGGACAGGTGACTCACCAGAGCGGCTCTCCATGTGGAGAGGTGCCACGGTCCTGGGACCTGGTGCCTTGCAGGGCCCCTGTCCCCCTCCAAGTGTGGTCACTGAATGCCCAGAAGGTTCAATACTCCAGGCTCCCGAGTGACACTTAAAGCTTGGGTGGCTTTGCCACTTGGGGCGCCCATGCAGAAATTAGAATTACAGAAACTGCATTGGAACCCACAACAGAGCAGAAACCCACAGGTCCCCCGGGACGCCGGCAGGAGGCAGAATCCTAGGAGGAAAAAAGTGCTTCTGTAGAAAGGGGACATCAAAATGGAGGTTTGTTTTTTTTTAAGGACATAATGATCTCTTCATTTACACTCACATTAAAATCAAGACCAAACGACATAACAGAATTTAAGAAACATAAAAGTACAGTTTTTCTCTTTGGGCCGGAGGGAGTCCTCCAAATAACGAACTCATCTAGTCGCCTTTACTTATTAGGAGTTTTCTATAGGAAAACAATTATAATTTTTTAGCAGTTGTTTTTTTAATCAATATTATTTTGTAGAACTGGAGATCATAGGCACAATGCAACTTTATGTAAGAGGTCAAATTTATACATTATTTTGTAAACATTACCAAAATCAGATTAATATTTAAGCAAATAATGTTGTAAACCAGTACCAGTTTTCTTTCAGCTGAGGAGAATTATGGTCTTAGGATTTTGAATTAGAATAACCTTTAAAGTTAAATGAAAACTCAAGAAATGAATTTTGAAACATAGACAACATACAGAAGTTATCACCTCTGAAACATTATCAAAGAGAAACCATAACTAGTTGTAGCTAACACTTTATGCATACCAATTTATGTGTGTGTGTATCCACACATGCATATCCATACACATGCACACGTTAGATATTAAGTATATAGCACTTTGTAGCCTCAGTTTGAACATAAGATGATGGACAGACTTATAACCTCTTAGAGACATACATGGCAGTTCACTGAGGCCGGCAGGCTTAGTGTCCAGTCGGGGAAACTCGGGCCCAGAGGGGAGTGTCAAGACCCTTGAGTGATAGACAGCCCTTTGTCTTGAAGAGGTAAAGTGCATATTTGAGCCTGGCATGTTAAGTCTGTATGACCTGGTCACTACCCAGCGCCAGATCTCAACTAGAGATGATAAATCACCAACTACCAAGAAAAGTGACTAGAATCACCTCTCTCGTTTTCAGCATAACACAAGCTCTGGCCTTAGTCGCTCTGAAGCTGTTAGCAGATTTCCTACCCCTAAGCCTGAAGTCACGAGCGCCCAGATTGTCCATGGACCGGGTTCCACTTTCAAGAGTCAGCCATTTGCTAATGAATGTCTTGCGTGTCGTTGCAAGAAAACTGGGCTATTATTATCCCACTGTGTAGAGAAAACACTTCAAGGCATAACTGCTTGGGGGCCAGAAGGTGGCCCAGAGGGTAAACTGCTTGCTGTGCAAGCAGAAGGACCTGAGTTTGGATCCCGCCGAGTGTCGTAGCTCACACCCGTATTTCCAGCGCTCGGAAGGCAGAGGCAGAGCAAGTGGCGCTCACAGCTGAGCTGTCCTCCTAACTGTCGAGCTGGCGGCTCCCTGAGGTAGAGAGCAACTGAGGAGGACAGCTGACGTCATCTCAGACTCCACACACATCCACACACGTGTAGGCACGTGCTGCACATGCTTGTCACACATGTTCAAAGAGGAGAAAGAAGGAGGGAAAAGAAGAGAGCTACTAGGTTTATTATTTGAATCAAGCAGACATGGAACTTGTGTCCGAGGTAAGCAAAGCCCCTCGTTCAAAGACCAGACAAGTGTTTGTTTGTCTGTGCTCAGGAGAGTAACCAGAGGGGACAGAGACAGCAGTGGTCCTGCCAGCCACCGTCAAAGAGCTGCTGGCTCCTTTAAGTATTTATCCATTGCGTGTTAGAGAGAGAGAACACACGAGCACGTGTGGTGTTCCAGAAGTCAGTTCTTTCCTCCCACCATGCGGCCGAGAATTGAACTCAGGTCAGCAGGCGCTTTGCCAGCCCAGAACCTCCAGCCCTCGATCCACTCGACGGTGAAGCAGGCCCCACGGTCCTGGACAGGAAGCTCCCAGGCTTCCTGGGCATGAAATCACCCACAGGATGCGGCAGTCCCGGTCCTTCCCACAGGCGGAGGAAAGAGTGGTCCGGAGGGACAGCGTCAGGCTCCACGCTTGTTCCTTGGTGAGGGACAGGCGGACCCCTCGGCAGCGCCCGCAGAACTGCCCTGTGTCCTCCTGGTAGTGAGAGCACATGCGCTCCGTGCCACGGGAGAGAGATGCCCCTCAGGCCGCTCGCAGGACACGCCGGGGTCTGCACCCTGCTGGCGGTGGGAGCTCGCTCTGTAGGCCGGGGCTGGCTAGACGAGATCGTGGACGGAAGGCCTGTCCACGCAGCAGGCCAAGGGCCCCGCGTCCAGCCGCTGCGCCCTGCGGGCCTCGCCACTCGGCCGCCAGCCTGTCTGACTGTGTGTCACGGTCTGAACACGGGTGATGTGTGGGAGGTGGAGCACCTCGGGAGGCGGACCTTTGCTGGAGATGGCGTGTCACCCGCTTGAGGCTTGGGCCGGCCCTGCTTCCTCCAGCTCGCTCTGGCTTCTCCACCTTCTGATGGCTGCGGTGGCCAGAAGTGACCGCCTGCGTCTTCCAGCCGCGCCGCATGCTGGCGTGTCCTGCCGTAATGGACTGCGTCTCCTCAGGTACTCTAAGCCTAAGCCCTTCGTCCCCAGGTAAGTGTGACAGCGTCTCAGCAGCAAAGACTGATCACCGCAGCCCCTGTGACTTTCGTGTCCTGCCAAAGAACTTGGCAAAGCTGCTGGAGCCCCCTCCTGCCTCGGGTGCGCCGGCGCTCATGCTCTGGGCACAGCTTAATGCCATCTCAGACTCAGCCCGGGCACTTACGGAGAGTATCACGTGACAGTGCGACCCCCCCCCCCATTTTGGGGAAGCAGATAGCTCTGTAGGCGCGGGAAGCCCCTGGGGGAGCGGGGACCACCAGAGCACGGAGAGCAAGCCGCAGCTGGGGAGGAGGCTGGGCCAGGCAGGAAGCTCCGGGGACCCCCTAGGCATGGCTCTAGGAGCACGGGCAGAGCACCGGGGGGCTAGGGTGGGCTCTCTGCTAGTCGGCCCCTCTCCTCTCGTAATTCACCCCGGTAAACGGGGTGGTGGTCAAGCGGGATCCCGCGTGGTCGCTGTGTGCACACCTTTGTTTCCGCTGCGCAGCACTTGGATTAATCTGTGCCCGGGCGTCCCTCAGCCTCCCGGGCCAGACCGGGAAGCATAATGACTTGGATTTGTTCTCGTGACTTGAGCTGGGGTAGAAAAGCAGTTGTGTGGTGTCTCCCAGGAAAAATGTTCACACAACGCTAGGTCCCTGCTGAAGCAAGCTTTTTTCCTTTCGTGTGTGTATGGAGTGTGTGTGTGTGTGTGTGTGTGCGCGCGCGTGTGTGTGTGCGCGTGTGCGTGCGCGTGTGTGCGCGCGCGTGTGTGGGCGTGTATGTGCGCGCGTGTGTGCGTGCGTGCGCGTGCGTGTGCGCGCGTGTGCGTGCGTGTGTGTGCGTGTGCATGTGTGCGCGTGTGTGTGCGTGTGTGTGCGTGTGTGTGCGCGCGCATAGGCCCACATGGGTGGGTGTACGTGCAGAAATGTGCCTGAGCGCGTGTGCCTGTGGAGACGAAGGGGGGTGTCAGGAATCATCTTGGTTCTCTGGGGTCTCTAATTAAACTCGGAGCAGCCAGTAGGACTAGACTCACTAGCAAGCTTGCCCTGGGCGCCCCCGGCTCTACCTCCAGGGCTAGAGCTACAAGTGGGCTGCTACGCCCACCCAGCATTTTCACGTGGGACCTCAGGTCTCTGTTTCTGGGAAGAGCTTCTTCCCAGGCCAGAGTCATGTCTGTCTTAACTCTGGTGAGCACGCTCCCATCTGGCCTTGCGAGGCAGACGTCAAGCAGCACGGCTCCTCTTGTTCCCAGAGCCGTCCCGCCTCTTCCTTCCTGACATTTGTAGGGGCCTCAGAACCAGGTGTCTCAGGGTCCATCAGAGACTGATTCCTCTCGTGTCGCCTCAGTTCAGCACTCAGTGGCTCAAGGATGGGTAGTGATAGCACCCACACTAAGCCTGTGTGCCCCCGTGCCCGCCGCTTCGAGAGCCAGGCTGTGACAGGCTGTCATCACTTTCCCCCAACCCAAGCAGCTGGGGCGCGGAGGATTCTCGGGGAGCGTGGTTGCTAGGACTGGCCTGAAAGTCTCCGTCCGCTTGCCACACCACGCCGGTCCCTTTTCTCTATGGAAGGTCAGACCTCAGGTATATCTGCTCATTTCTCCCACGCTTTCTTCCTCACTGATTCCTCCCGCAGACCCAAGGTTTCGGGTCCCCAGAAGAGCTTTCCCTTTCAGCATGCAGCGAAAGCACCGGTCTGCAGGCCCCATGTGGTGGTTCGCCTTGGTTTGCAGCTTGACGTCTAGGGCCGCCTGTGAGAGGACGGTCTGGGAAGCAGCATGAGGGGCTGTCTTGCTGAGTTACTGGAGGCGGGAGACCACCCCACAGTGGGCAGCAGTGTCCCCGGGAGACGGCGAGGTGAACGATAGCAAGCACAGTCATGCATTAACCCACTGGTCTCCATGGCAACCTCGCGTGACGCGATCAGCTCTTCCAAGCTGCTTCTCTTGCGATTTCTCTCTCTACTGTGATAAACTGGACCAGTGGCTGGAATTGAAAGCCACATAGAACCTTTCTCCCTTAAAGTTGATTTTTGTCAGACATTTTATCATAGCAACAGGAAAAGAAACTTAAGATACCCACTTTTATCCGATTCTAGACCAACATACAGCTGACTTTTTCTGGAAAGGGACAGATTATGTATGTTTTATGCTTTGTGGACCAAGCTGTTTATGATAGAAAACAAATTTCACCGCAGTTTTGGGGAAGTGAATTCAAAGTATGCATTTTGCATTTGTCAGGGATATACACGTGTGTGAGGATGTGCCTGCACACGTATGCATGTGGTCAGAGGACTTCCATCTTGTTTTTTGAAAGAGGGTCCCTACTGACTGGAATTCTCCGCCTACATTAAGCCAGCTGGCCAGCGGTCCACCCTTCCCAGGACTGGAAACATAATGCACATCGCTGTTTTGTATCTAACGTGACAAGCACTGTACTGTCACATTTGCCTGCGTGTTACTGATGAATTCGTGACCAGAGAACTTAGGGGAACAAGGGAGTTTTATTCTTCCTTACATTTTCAGTTACCGTTGTTAGTCCAGCTTTGCAGGAGAGCGCAAACCAACAGCAGGCGCTGAGGGGGCTGGTCACGTGTGCACAGGACTCCTGACAAGGGGAAACCTCTCACCCGACAGCAGGACTGCCATGATATGGAGAAGACCCGCCTCCCTCCATCTTGCCTGCCAGGAGCAAGCGAGGTCTTCCCACATCAAAGACAGTTTCCTCAGCCACAAACCCACGGGTTTGCCCAGAGGTCAGCCTTCAGTTGTTAAGTTGACACTGTATAGCTAACTATCACACCAAATCTTATCTTGGTATTTAGCATGTTCAAAGTCAGTCTTCAGCACCAAAAGTGTGTGTGTGTGTGTGTGTGTGTGTGTGTGTGTGTGCCGTCTTCTGTAATGTTTATGATACAGGCCTAAAAAGTGGAATATTTTGATGGTTAACATTTCATTTATGACAGGTCAGAATTTAAAAGACGATTAAAAGTTTTTGTAAATGTTCACCTCTCAGAGCTAATCTACAGTGAGATTTGGCATTTTGAAATGTGATTAATAGCGAGTCCACCTGAGCCCTCTTGGTATGAGCTTACCATGTATTACTATATTGCAGATCCGTTTCTGCACATTGAAGATTAGATGTTAACGTCGCAGTACCCAGAGGGATTTTTAACGCATACAAGTTCTCAGAAGTCTGGCAGAGCTACAGTTGGAGTGTAGAAGTTGTGGCTGCTGCAGATTTAAGTGGTAGCGGAGTCCTAGCATGACTGCAAAGCAATTTCACGTGACTCTTGAGTCTCTACGGGGACTGACTTGCGCACGGCGTGTTTTACATGCTGCTGCTGCTAGCCTGATGAATCTCCTTAGCACCTTTGCAGGCATAGCATGGTGCAGAGCATGTTCCTTCCTGGAGCGCTGCAGAGCCAGCCCCGGCGGGCAAGCCTGTCCTTGCCCAGGGACTTGCTGAGCCCCGACTGCTGCAGGAGAGCAGAGGGCCATGCTGGGCTCACTTCTCACAGAGGAGACGTGGCCAGGTCCGTGGTAAATTGGGCGTGACCCCTCGTGGTGACTGACCGCGTCAGCGCTCACTTCCTGGGGGCAGACACGGAACATCAGACACCACCAGGAAGGAACATGGGGGGGCTTCTTTACAATGCCGGCCGGCATCCATCATTCCCAGGTCCTGGAGCCATCGGCCCCCCAGACCGTTACACAGACACTTCTCCGACACTTCACTCATAGGTCAGACTTGGTGGCCTCCAGCCCAGGGGTCCTGGTTAAACTGTTTTCTCTTAGTTTCTTATCTAAGCTTCCTCTTTTTGAGCCTGGGTTCTTTACGGCACCTGGAACAGAATAGACCAGCAGCCATGTCTCGTAGGCTGATGACACTTGGCCCCGTATTTCTGTTAATTCCATGTCTGGATTCTACCAGCTAATGTTCTACAGACACTCATAGAAAAGTAACATGCGCCGTCTGAATGCAGACCTTTTGTCATTGTTCCTTTAAGAAAACAGCAGAGCACCTGCTTGCATCTCATTTAGATGGAGGCGCATATTTTTTATTATTATTTATTCAATTGTGCGCGTATGCATGTGTGTGTGTGTGTGTGTGTGTGTGTGTGTGTGTGTGTGTAGAACCACGGACGAATTCTGGAACCACCATGGACGCCTCCACCTCCTCCTTGTTTACTCTGCCCCGGGATTCACAGGCTCCGCCCTACCAGGACCGGAAACGCAGGCCGCCCCTGCTTCCGCCCGGCGTCTATACGTGGGGTCTGGGATCCGAACTCAGGACCTTCCGCCTGCAAGGCAGAGGCTTAACCCCTGAGCCACCTCTCCAGCCCCGGAGGCGCGTATCTTAAGTACCCGAGTGTGAGGACGGTGCTGATGCTCTGGGAGGCGCTGTGTGTTTATGTGAGGGTTTGTGGGGCTTCTGGAACTGCCTCCCAGAGAGACGGGGCAGTTGTAAACTGTACTCTGTGTGTGTACGTAAGTATGCAAGCCCGAGAAGTGAGTCTTTTCTGTCGGGTTCTAGAAACCCACTTTTCTGTACTCGCCAACCTGTGCTACAGGTTCTGAGCTGCGCAGCGATGTCCCACAATGTTCTTCGCCAGAGACTTTCCCAGCCATAAAGAATCCGACCTGTCCTGCAACTCTTGCTTCATGTGAATTAGATTAGTCAAAGGTATCAAGGATATTAGCCGGAGCCCTGACCAGTGGGGCGAGGTGCAGTGTCAGTGCGTTGGCACCATGGCAAGGACGCCCACTCATGTGCTTGCTCAACCTGCTTTCTGGTGCTTGCGCACCACGCGCCATCCTGCAGGGGTGCGGGGGCCTTGGCTCAGTCGTAGCCCCTAATTTACGACCCCCATGTTCTCTTCACCGTGTGTGCAGGACACGTGCGCGGAGCCCGGGAAAGCCTGGCCTGTGCCTCAGGTCCATCCACCTGGTGGGTCGGCTGCCCGCGTCCACTCCCAGCCTCGGGGTGACCAGCCCTCACTGCAGCGCCGGGTGCCGGGATGCGCGTGCCTGCAAGGGATCCCTTGACCCGAGCTGCTCCTCCAGACCTTGTCAGTGCGTTGCCTTCTTTCTGACAGACCAGACCTTTCGCACAGCCCCCGTGCCCCCCACATTTCCCTGTGTTCTTCAGCTCTGGGCTGCAGCTTGCCTTCGGGGAGATCTCAAGACGGTTGCAGAGGTCTCCCCAGACTGCGCACACTTAGGCTTCTCTTTGCCTTTGTGGAGTGGGAATGCCGCGCAGACCTGAGAGGTGAGGCGCCGGCCCGGCGCAGCTGAAGACCGGCGTCTTCCTCAGCTGAAGACCGGCGTCTTCCTCCACGGGCTCCTGCCCCAGGTCTCAGCCTGGAAAGGACGCTGCGGGCATCGCTCCTGCCGCCAGCCAGGAGCACTCGGGAGCCTGCCCTGGCCAAACTGGCCCAGATGAGGAGCCACATCTGTCCCACTGTGCAGCGAGCCCACCCCAGGCCGATCGCCAGCCAGCCACAGCCCCAGGTGCCAAAGCAGGACTCGTGCCCCCGAGCGCTGGGCAGCGAGCGCAGGCTCTTGGCCTCTGGGATGCGGCTTTGGGGGGAGTGAGCTGGGAATGTCCTGCTGTCATTGTGTCCATCTCTCAAGGACCCGATGGGCTGACACGGAGACACAGCCCTGAGCAGGGCTGGCCTGGGCGCCTGACGGCCTCCTGCTGAAGTGGACCTGGTTCGAAGGAGCCATCAGCCTTAAATTCTGTGCGGTTCCGTCTGTGAAGATATAATTGACAAATATGTTGCCAACAATGTACAACTTAATTAGTTTCCATGACTCTCCCAGCAAGCTGCGCCCCTTTCACCCTCTCCACTGTAGCTTCTGGCTCCCCAGCTCAGGACTCTGCCAGTCAGGAGGAAGTCGGGGGTCCTCTGGAAGGCTGAATCTGCTTCACTTGGTCTCTGCGTAATCCAGCAGCGCAGATGCGCTTCCTCCCCATCCTGCTGCGGGTCTTCCGAGGGCTCTGCCTGTGTCGCATCCCCAGCCTGCTGCGGGTCTTCCGAGGGCTCTGCCTGTGTCCTCACAGTCTGTGCAAAGTCATTTCTGCATTTCCTGTTTCTCCCCAAGTTTCTCTCTTGTTTTCCCTCTTCAGCGAGTACCTAGACCAGCGTGACGTAATAGGAAAACATGATCTTTGACTTGCTCGGCTCTGGGCTGCCGTTTGCCTTCAGGGAAATCTCTTGAGACTGTCTCCCAGAAAGTCTCCTCAGAGTCCTCATGCTAACCCAGCCTCCTATTCACCCCATGACCTGAGACAGGGTTTCCTGACTTTTCTAGAGCTCTGGTTTGTTCTGGTCAAGTGTGGGTGGCAATGGCTGCAACCAGGCAGCTGGG
The DNA here is from genome assembly GCA_023101885.1 of Typhlomys cinereus. NCBI lineage: Eukaryota > Metazoa > Chordata > Mammalia > Rodentia > Platacanthomyidae > Typhlomys > Typhlomys cinereus. Next base: position 2,589,022 of record JALPQD010000324.1, on the reverse strand, counting down.
GCCTCAAGAGAAGGGGGCTGGAAGAGCGGGGGCCTGTAGCCCTCCAGGGGATCCCACTGCTCACACTAGGTCTACAAGCCGGCCCGACTGATGGTTTTAGGTGGCAGGAGCGCCTCTGGTTTTTCTCTAACTCGTGCATTTGCTTCATCTTATGTTTGATTAGAGTCCTGCACTGCGGTTGGTGTAGCTTCCTTCTGGAATGAGGCCAGGACGGAAGCAGGTTATCAGGCTTAAATTCTTTCCCGGTTCATCTAGTAAGATAAAATTGACAGAAATATAAACCACTAACTTTAAATCTACAGTTTAATTAGTTTCCGTGATTCTAATCGCCAAGGTCAGGAGAGACAACAGTTACACTCTCCAAGCAACGTCATGTCTCGATGATTGAAACACAGTTAATTCTTTGTCTGACTAGAGATAGTCATTCAGTGCCAGTGTGACCCACGGTGCAGGCGGCAAGGTAGAAATCTTCACTCCTAAGTGTGGTTCTTCCTCTTGTTTCCAAGGACACTGGTTTTCCCGTTCCTGATCCGAGGAGGGAAGCCCACCCCGCTGTTCTCCTGCGTGTTGGCCTTCGCGTTCTGCACCTACAACGGCTACCTGCAAAGCAGATACTTGAGCCGCTTTGCGCTGTACGCTGACGACTGGGTCCAGAGGCCCCGTTTCCTGGCAGGTGAGTAGACCTGGGCCATCGGCTGACACCCGCCCTCGCCTGCCACCCGTCCTCACCAGAGCCACCAGGACGGCTGGGCTGTCCCTGCTCCCTGATAACAGCCTGAAGCAGGCGTCAGGCTACCAAGAACCTGGGCACGTGGGACAGCAAGAGTCGGGGGTGGGCCGGAGGAGACCCCAGCCCTGAGACACGCCGGAAGCTTCCCACGCCGTCTTCTGCAGCAGGAGACGAGGTGTGGGTTGCTTGCCACCCGTGCAGGTAGATGCTGCCCCGGGGCCCTTTCAGGTGCGTGAAGTCTCCTGCACCAACTCGTGACGTAGGGTGGATCTCAGGTTTCAGTCACAGCCTTGCAAGTTCCCAGTGGATGGGACGACATAGCCGTCCCAGCCACTGGGAAGAGCGTGTGAAAGACTTCACTGTCCTCGAAAGCAGGCGCTGCTCGTGTTGACGCCCAGGTGCCCGCAGCAGTGGAGGCTGCAGCCTGTGTGGAGGCGCTCGCCTTGGCAGTGTCCAGGGCACGGCACCTGCCCATCACATAGTACAACTGCCAGTCTCACAGTGGGAGGAGAGGAGGCCCGAGTGATGAGGGGCAAAGACACGGACGGTGTCAAAGGATGAAGGGGGTACTTGGAAAGAACGGAAGACTTGGGACGGTAGATGTCTCGCAGTCCAAACCCTCAACCATGCTGTCTCCCCGCTGCTCCGGTGTGGACTCCCCAACAAAACCTTGTTCCACTAGTAAAATACAGCTCACAAGGAATAGCCTTCATGACACAGAATAAGTAAGCGCCTGGCAGGGCTCAGCTTCCCGCTGCAGGGAGCAACTATGTGTTTTCCTTCTCTTCCTGCATTGGAGCTTGCAGAACAACTGGCCCTGCGGAGCTCGTACGCTTTCAACATTTCTCGTTCATATTTCCAGAGAAGTAAGTTTGTGTTCCAGAGAAGTGCCCTCTCTGAACCCCAGAAGTGGCCTGTGCTCCTCGTCCACAGGGGCAAGAAGAGAAAGCTTTCCTGATCTCCTGTGGCCCTGGACGCCGGGGCCTCCATGAGACGCTAGCCCTCACGGCGTGGGCGCACTCCACCCCACGTACCTTCCGGGGTCCCTGCCTCGCCACTTTATTTCCTTCTCTCCCAACTCCAGAAAAGGAAGAAAAGACTTTAGAGTGTTCTGGGAGAATGTGCTTCATACCCGCACTGAAGGGGTTTTGGGGGGACACCCCCCCACATCCCTCAAGAGCAAAGAGCACCGACCACATGATGCACAAGAGGTTGATTGTTGGAGCAGAGGGAGTTTTGTTTCCACTGGGCTTCTGTAGAGTTCAACCAGGGCACGAGGAGCAACACTCATTCTAGATCTACTACTTTTTAACGGGAAATACTTAGTTACTGAAGCATTTCTGGGAGAGCCAAGCCCACAGGCAGGAACACGTACATGAAGAAGGAGGGCCCAGGGCAGCAATTCAGGTTGAGGAAAGAGCATCCCCTGCCCACCGTGCATGCCCAGAGCGCCATTTCATCCGAGAAGTAGTGCAGTAGCCTGACCCCATCCCAGGCCTTCCAGCAGGTTTAGCCCCCATCCCTTCCTATGAGATGTGTTATCAGTTAGCAGCTGGATCAAGGCCTCATCCAGGAAATAGCCGAGCAGTGGCCTGTTAGTGTGCCGTGAGCCCAAACGTGAGCAGCCGGGAACGGGGTGCAGGGGGTGCAGGCAGCTTCAGGTGTCAACTCGATGGCCGAACACTGAGCTTGTAGGGCCTACGTACTCAAGGCAAGCCTGTGGGATATTGTCTCACTGCGGTATTGCTGGGGGGAAACCCAGCCCCCCAGTGGGTCGGACCACTCCCCCGGCAGGTGGGCAGGAATTGGAGCGGCCGGCTGGTCTGCGGCAAGTCAGCCCTCCCCAGTTCCTCCTCCTGCCGCTGTGGTGTCACCGTTGTCTCTGTCACGCCTCTCCTGCCACCATAGTCAACTGCAGTCCGTATCAAAAGCTGGAGTAAAAATCTCCTTGTTCCCCTACATCTTGGGGATCATGCTTACAGAAACAAGAATGTGAAGCTAAAAAAAAGTGAAGCTAAAGTAGGGAATTTCTTTTGTTTTTTGCTTGATAAAAGACAATTTTTTTTAAAGATATGAACTTTATTCATTCATTGTGTGTGTATTTGAGGGCACATGTGTCCCTGTGGAAGACTAAGGTGACGTTAGGAATCATTCTGGATTGCTTCTACCTCCTCCTTGCTTTGTTCTAGGACTTTCCAGGCTCCAGCCACCAGGGCCAGAATATAGACCACCGCCATTTCTGCCTAGCATTTTTATGTGGGACCTGGGATTTGAACTCAGGGCCTTCTGCTTACAAGGCACAGTCTGAATCCCTGAGCATCTCTCCAGCATAAAACATAAGTTTTAAATGTCTATTTGTAGTTTCATAGGGATCATTTTTATGGATATTGTATGGGTAATTTTAATAAGAGCAGTATCCTTTTGATACATAAATTTATTCATGAGTTAAATTAGCTTCGTAGATGGATGGTGTTCCCCAGAGATCCCTTGGTAGCTGGTCTAAAAACAGACACCAGTATTGTCAACCAGCTGTCAACAGACTTCTTGACTTCTCCACCATTGAACATTCCGTTGATCTGTGCAGGTGACCTGGGCTGGCCCAGGAGCTGGGTGAGATACTACCAAAACTCTAATAACCCCCCCAGCACGAGGGTTAGCCTGAGGACTCTGCCCCCCCCAGCACGAGGGTTAGCCTGAGGACTCTGCCCCCCCAGCACGAGGGTTAGCCTGAGGACTCTGCCCCCCAGCACGAGGGTTCTGAGGACTCTGCCCCCCCCAGCAGGAGGGTTAGCCTGAGGACTCTGCCCCCCAGCAGGAGGGTTAGCCTGAGGACTCTGCCCCCCCAGCACGAGGGTTAGCCTGAGGACTCTGCACCCCCAGCAGGAGGGTTAGCCTGAGGACTCTGCCCCCCAGCAGGAGGGTTAGCCTGAGGACTCTGCCCCCCCAGCACGAGGGTTAGCCTGAGGACTCTGCCCCCCCTAGCACGAGGGTTAGCCTGAGGACTCTGCCCCCCAGCACGAGGGTTAGCCTGAGGACTCTGCCCCCCAGCACGAGGGTTAATCTGAGGACTTTGCTCCCCCCCCCAGCAGGAGGGTTAGCCTGAGGACTCTGCCCCCCAGCACGAGGGTTAGCCTGAGGACTCTGCCCCCCCAGCAGGAGGGTTAGCCTGAGGACTCTGCCCCCCAGCACGAGGGTTAGCCTAGGACTCTGCCCCCCCAGCACGAGGGTTAGCCTGAGGACTCTGCACCCCCAGCAGGAGGGTTAGCCTGAGGACTCTGCCCCCCCAGCGAGGATTAGCCTGAGGACTCTGCCCCCCCAGCAGGAGGGTTAGCCTGACGACTCTGCCCCCCCTCAGCAGGAGGGTTAGCCTGACGACTCTGCCCCCCCAGCGAGGGTTAGCCTGAGGACTCTGCCCCCCAGCAGGAGGGTTAGCCTGACGACTCTGCCCCCCCAGCAGGAGGGTTAGCCTGACGACTCTGCCCCCCAGCAGGGGTTAGCCTGAGGACTCTGCCCCCCCAGCAGGAGGGTTAGCCTGACGACTCTGCCCCCCTAGCAGGAGGGTTAGCCTGACGACTCTGCCCCCCCAGCAGGAGGGTTAGCCTGACGACTCTGCCCCCAGCAGGAGGGTTAGCCTGAGGACTCTGCCCCCCCAGCAGGAGGGTTAGCCTGACGACTCTGCCCCCCCCAGCAGGAGGGTTAGCCTGAGGACTCTGGCTGGCGCGCATCACCAGCACACGTGTCCTGCCTCTGGTCACAGTCAAGGAGGCCAAGATAAAGGAGGCTTGGAAGCAGAAGGGGGTTATGCAAGGTATTCTCAGCAAAAACATGGTGGTGCAAGGAGACCAAGGGTGGCATCAGTTCAAGGTTCGACAGCTGTGTGTCAGCTGTCCTTGCAAAAGGGTCCTGTGCAAGATATTGTGGGTACTGGGCAAGGTTGCAGATCGGGCAGAATGCAGCACAGCAGCTCTCACAGCCGTGGCCATGTCCGTGGGATTGCCTCTTGGCTCCAGTGACTGATTTATGTTTTGTGGGCTTGGCTCCGATACTGTATTTCTTAACTTTTCTGCCCACTGTGACAAAGTGCCTGACAGGGAGCTGGCAGGTGGCTCATCGGGCGAAGGAGACTGCATACAAACCTGGCGACCTGCCTTCAGTCCCTGGAATTGTTGAGAGAAACAGCTTCCAAAAACATCTTCCGACCTCTGCGGACACCTGTCCTTTCTCCTCTTCTACCTTCTCCCCATTCCTACTCCTCCCTCAAACACAGCAAAGCCCAACAAAGCACACAGCTTAAGGAGGGTCTGGTTCTGGCTCCCGGCTTGTGGCTTGTCATGGAAGAGAAGCCGCGGTGGAGGGAACGTGGAGCAGTGGTCGCACGTGTCCCCAGTCAGGAAGCAGAGACAAATGTTCTGTTCACTCTCGCCTGTGTTCAGTCCAGGGCCCATCCCTGGAGTGTGCTGCCCATAGCACAGGTCCTTCTATAATCCAGTCTAGAAAGTTCCTCACAGATATGCCGAGAGGTTTGTCTCTTACATGATTTTTAGGTCTTGCCAAATTGGCCATCAATATTAGCCATCACAGATAAGCTTTCAAAGATTATATACAAAGTTTTTAAAATCTCACAATTTGAATTCAGTGTTTTAGATGTGCTCAAATTATTACTGGTTTTCTCCTCATATAATAGGTATATAGTAAGCATCAAATAATTCTGCTTAGAACTTTGTTTGAAAACAAAATCATCTAGAGATATCATACTAAATAAACACTAATTTTTAAGTGTCTATTTACTTATTAGGGACAGAGAGAAAGAGACGTGTTTGTCTATTAGGGACAGAGAGAGAGAGGGAGAGCTGTGTATGCCTTGGCAGACAGTGGAGGTCAGAAGATAGCTATCAAAGGTCAGGTCACTTCCCACCGTGCAGTCTTCTGGGGATTGAACTCCCAGATGTTGAAGCAGGCTTCTTACCTGCTGCGCTATCTTGTCAGCCCTATGTAAACGCTTTTAAAAGATCATAACACTGAGATCCAATAAGTGACCGGCGTGAATGCTATTAAGAATATTTGGTATGAACTACTTAGAGCAGAAGGTTCCTTCCAGTGGCAGGGGTGGGTACGAAGTCTTGGACTCATTGCATGGACCCCTGTTCTGTAGGGGGCATCCATGCTTCCCAGGCGCACCTTCCATGCTTTGGTGTTTCAGAAGGGTCAACTTCTTTTTTACCAGCGTTATTTCTTCATCTGGTTAGAACTAATTGATGGGATGCTGAAGTGATACCGAGAATTCAACTTGGCATGGTGCAAGTCTGAAGACTTTTACAGTCTAGAGAGAGCCCACCACAGTGCTAGGAATGCTGGGGGAACGGTGTGGCTGCTGCGCCTGGCGGTGGCAGTGAGGAAGGAGTGCCAAGCGGCCGAGGAGAGCTGACAGGGAGCCCATAGCAAGCCAGCGGCCGAGGGCGTGTGCTGGCCATTCAAGTGCAGCTGAAAGGAGGCCGAGGAAGGGACAGAGCTTGGTTCCTGGGCCCCCAGAGGCGAGACCTGCACCCAGCCGGTGAGGAACTTCCTCTGGAGGAGAGAGGATGGGGGTGACCTTGCTCCTTTTCCCAAGGAAAGGGGGAGGTAAGTGCACCTCTTCTGCCTGCTGGTCACCCCAGTGGCCACGTGATGCCGCCGGGTGGTCGTTCCTGGCGTGTTAGGAAGCGGCCCAGCCAGCGTGGCTCACGGCGCTGCCTGTGCTCCTGCCACGGCTGCAGCTCACCGCGCAGGAGTGAGGGGCCGCAGGAGGATCACCGCGCGCTGGTCATTGAGCTGGGCTTCCTCTGTCTTGCCAGTCATTAACCACCGTCGCCTTGTTTATTCTTAGGTTTTGCCTTGTGGCTGACAGGCATGGTGATCAACATCCATTCGGACCATATCCTGAGGAATCTCAGAAAACCAGGGGAGACGGGGTACAGAATCCCGAGAGGTACGTTGTGAGAGGAGCCTTTCTTCCCAGGCTTCCCTCTGCTTTGCAAGCCTCGCGGCTGACGGCACAGCGCTTATTGGCTGCGAGTCCTCAGCGTGAATCCCCGATGATGGTTTGCTAAGAATAAGAAAAGGGGGAGCTGAAGAGGTGGCTCGCAAATAAAGTGCTTGTCGTGCAGGCTTGAGAGTTGGTGTCCCTGGCACCGGGGTGGATTTGGTGTCCCTGGCACCGGGGTGCACTGGTGCACATGTAAGTGTGGGAGGCAGGTGGAAATAGGCAGGTCCCAGGGGCTTGGTGACAGCAGAGCCAGTCCCAGGCTCAGCGAGAGACTCTGTCTCCGAAATAAGGTGGCCTCGGCGGAAGACGCCTTCACGAACTCTGGCCACACAGGCGCGGACAGCAGGCAACATACCCGCGTGTGTGAACGTGGAGAGAGAACACAACCAGTTGTTGCTCCTGGAGGGTGACAGGCAGACAGGAATGCTCCACGGGCAGGCTGCCGCTCGGGCATCCAGCAGACGGGACAACGCTCCCGACAGAGTGTCATGCTGCGAATCGCCCGGGACAGGACTTTTTAGAAAAGCTTCTGAAAACCCACCAGTGCCTTGCCCCGCAAGAGAATCGTCAGTGCGCGCCTCGTGCTCGCAACCGGATGCACAGCCCTCGGGTGGCCGCAAAACCCTACAAAGATTCCCATGCTCTTGTGGCTCCTCAGATCTGGGAGCAGCAGCTCCTCCTGCAGCACAGTGCTGCACGGTGCCCACGCGCCTCCTGCAGCTCCTCCTGCAGCGCGGTGCTGCACGGTGCCCAGGTGCCTGCTTCAGCCTCGTGGAGTCCGTGGACCATGATGCCCAGAGGAGCAGCGCTCCCCTTGTCCAGCCGCAAGCAGATCGGCAGGCCTGAGAGCCTGCCCTCTCCCAGCAGCCATCACTGTTTATATAACTCAGGGAGGGGCCCAGTCACTTTTCTGAGCCTCGGGCTTTGCCTCTTCCTGGACCTTGTATGTCCTGTGGAGCTTCTGAGTCATGAGTCTTCTTTCAAGAAGTGGATGTTTCAGTTCAGAGGAATTCGCCACACCATGTAGACACGGTGGAGGAGATGCATGGGAAGGAAGAATTGCTCCTCAGATCCTGGGCTTGTGAGCAGACGGGAGTCCCCTGTGACCCTCCAAGGAAGCAGCGGAGGGCATGAGCCCCTCATGCCTGCAGCAGCCGCACTGTGGTGAGCGCTGATTGCAGCCCTGTGGGCAGCGTCCATCCCCAGGACTGAAGTGGGAACTCGAGGCCAACTGGGAAGACGCCGAAAGTGCGGACTGAGAAGCATCGCGCTTGAGGACCCAGAGGAAGCAGCTTCTCCTGACTCGAGACTCAGGGAGCAGGTCGTCGAACAGGGTCCATGGTAGAGGGAGAGTATGGCCAAAATGCCACATCAGGGTCAGGACGCAGGGATCTGTGGCCCCGAAGGTCCATCCCCCTCATCCCGCTTCCCCCAACTAAGCCCTTCCTCCTAACGGCTCACGGCTTCTCCAAGCAGCGCCGTGACCACTCTGCAAACACTTGAACCTCTGGGAGACATTTTGTCTTCAACCACCAAGGAAGGCAGGATTCTAGGGGAGGGTCTAGCCCAGTCATGCTGGTCACTCAGAAGCAGTACCCCCAACCCCTGACCCTCCCCTTTCAGTTGCTGGTCCATGCTCTAGCCAACGTATTCAAACCCAAAGCAAAAGAAAGCTAAGTCACAAGATCCTTGTAAACGTACAGTGGGGAAAGTCACAGCAAAACCTGCTAGGACAGGAGCCTGTCCCAGAGCTCAGAAGATCTCAGTCACCTGTTAGCATGCTCTTATGGGAATGAAGCAGCGAGGCGCCAACCACCAGCTGCCGCTTCCAAGCCTGGTTCCCCTGGGGCCCTGAGACTGCGGTGCACCAGGCCACAGGCGCAGCACGTCCCTGGAAGTCTCCACAGCAGGATGGACAGACAGCAGGATGCAGAAGCTTGCAGTATCTCGGGCCAAGGGACCCTCCCTGCCTCGGGGGAAGCGCAGTTAAAATGCTTCATTTCTAATTTCCAAGAGGGGCAGCACAAGGAAAGCAAGAATAGACAAAAAATATCACAGGAAGGCTACAATTTAAGATAGAGATTTATACAGGAGAAAAACAAAAGAAATGAAACCGAAAGGGTTTTGTTGCTGTCAGCCTTGGAAGGCCAAGCAATCCTGTGTGTATTCACGTGACAGAGAGATGCAAAGCTTTGGAACAGAATACATGTTAAAACTTGATGGCCGACGGCTCCTGTGAGGTCAGCCGGGACTCCGCCTCCTCCTAGGAGGGCACGTGACTCCCGAGGTAGGGGCGAGAAGCATCTTTGCCCTCGACCATCCTCTGCACTGAACACCTGCTCAGGCCTAATGTCCAGGAGGGTTGGAGGCTGGGGTCTTTGCTCTAAGCCTGACATCTCTGAGTCCTAAGACCCGGGGCTCGGGGATGTGTCCCCCAAGCTGTGTTAGCTGATTCTTGAACTCGCGACTGTCAGGAGTCGTTTCCCAGTGGCACGGCCACATTTTCCCACACAGCTGCCCACACCCCGCGGCTGAGCCGTATCTTTCAGAACTGCCTTGGCAGCGCTGTTAGTACTGGCGCTGTGGACGGACAAGCCCAAAGCTCCAGGTTGCTCAAAGGTGAGGAATGGGTGTGCAGATAAGGCGCAGGTGCAGACAAGGCATCCAGTCGTGAGACAGGCCGGCCAACTGGGCGAAAGGCAGGTGCCACAGGCGTCGCGACAATAACAGCCCCCTGCTTTGTCCTGGCTGAGTTTCTTGTCATGAGCAATTGAAATAATCCATGCTGAGACGGGAAAAAGCAAAAGAAGATAAGCTACTAGGAAGGGAAACGTCTGCTGAAGCCATCATGGGACTCCTCAGTCTCCAGAGACAAGACTGTATGATGTGTGACCTACTTCCAGGCAGACCTGATGGGCAGGAGGACACTGCCAGGCCTCCTGGGAGTGGCTGGGCACAAAGCACTTGCGAGCCAACCTCCTGTGCGCAATGCAAACCAAGACCACAGACCTCGTCTGCGTCCTGAGGAGACGGATACAGGTGGGACCAAGAACTCGGTGGCACACAAGATCTGCTTAGACTTGCTTACAAGTCACGGTCTCTCTGTCTGTGTCTGTGTGTAGGCAGCGTGCGTATATACACGCGCACGTGCAGAGGCCAGAGAGTAGCCTTGGGGGTCATCCGCAGGAACACGTCTGTCCATCTCCTTTGAGACAGACTCGCTCATGAACCTGGGCCTCACCCGTTAGTGTAGCTGGGTCAGTGGCCCCAAGGACCTCCATCTTCACCACGGCCATCATCAACCTGCTTCTTACATAGCGGCTGGGCGTCAGCCCAGGTCCTTCTGCTTGCAGGGCAAGTGCTTCACCAGCGGATCCATCCCTCTGCCCGTAAGCTCTTTAAAATCAGTGATTGTACAGAACAGTGAGACTTGGACTAGACAGATACTGCCTAGCAAGCAAAAGGGCCTGAGTTTAGATTCCCAGATCCCATGTGAAAGTACCAGGCAGCCACTTGCATTTCCAATTCTGGAAGGTGGGGCCTTAGAAACCCCAGCGCTAAACAAAAAGAAAGTAAAAGCAATCCAGGATGATTCCTGAAGTCACCCTTGAGCCACCACAGGGACACACAGTGCCCTCTCTGATACACATAGACAGACATACACATACACACATAAGTAGAATTTTTTTTTAAAAAAAAAGCAGATTCGGTGTGACATTTCATACATTTAATGTGCATGCAAATCATAAAGTACCCTTGAGCTGCCTGCATGCTAAGGGGACAGCACGTAGCAGACTGGTGTCTGTGGGTGTCCCCGGCTAGCTGCGCCCACCCCACCCCACACGCTTCCACCACATGACGTTCTCTCCACACTGGAGCCCAGAGAGAGACAGAGAGGACGCGGTGCAGGGTCCTGTCCCCTCAGAGGACGCAATGCGGGGTTCTGTTCCCTCAGAGGACGCAATGCGGGGTCCCCTCAGAGGACACAGTGCAGGGTCCTGTTCCCTCAGAGGACACAGTGTGGGGTCCTGTTCCCTCAGAGGACACAGTGTGGGGTCCTGTTCCCTCAGAGGACACAGTGTGGAGTCCTGTCCCCTTAGAGGACACAGTGTGGGGTCCTGTTCCCTCAGAGGACGCAATGCGGGGTCCCCTCAGAGGACACAATGCGGGGGGTCCTGTTCCCTCAGAGGACACAGTGTGGGGTCCTGTCCCCTCAGAGGACACAGTGTGGGGTCCTGTCCCCTCAGAGGACACAGTGTGGGGTCCTGTTCCCTCAGAGGATGCAGTGTGGGGTCCTGTTCCCTCAGAGGACACAGTGCGGGGTCCCCTCAGAGGATGCGGTGCGGGGTCCTGTTCCCTCAGAGGACACAGTGTGGGGTCCTGTCCCCTCAGAGGACACAGTGTGGGGTCCTGTCCCCTCAGAGGACGCAGTGTGGGGTCCTGTTCCCTCAGAGGATGCAGTGTGGGGTCCTGTTCCCTCAGAGGACACAGTGCGGGGTCCCCTCAGAGGATGCGGTGCGGGGTCCTGTTCCCTCAGAGGACACAGTGTGGGGTCCCCTCAGAGGACACAATGCGGGGTCCTGTTCCCTCAGAGGATGCGGTGCGGGGTCCTGTTCCCTCAGAGGACGCAATGCGGGGTCCCCTCAGAGGACACAATGCGGGGTCCTGTTCCCTCAGAGGACGCAATGCAGGGTCCTGTTCCCTCAGAGGACGCAATGCAGGGTCCTGTTCCCTCAGAGGACGCAATGCGGGGTCCCCTCAGAGGACACAATGCGGGGTCCTGTTCCCTCAGAGGACGCGGTGCGGGGTCCTGTTCCCTCAGAGGACACAGTGCGGGGTCCCCTCAGAGGATGCGGTGCGGGGTCCTGTTCCCTCAGAGGACGTGGTGCGGGGTCCTGTTCCCTCAGAGGACGCAATGCGGGGTCCCCTCAGAGGACACAGTGTGGGGTCCCCTCAGAGGACGCAATGCGGGGTCCCCTCAGAGGACACGGTGCGGGGTCCTGTTCCCTCAGAGGACGTGGTGCAGGGTCTTGCTCCCACTCCACCGCAGCCTGACCGTCTGATGAGGTGACATGAAGGCCTCCCACTTCCTGGGGTTCCTCTGGCGGGACCTGTGAGAGACGAGGTGATGAGATGTTGCTAGAGTCGAGGCAGCAGTGAGTCAGGAAGCGCATCCTTCCCGGCACAGCCCTGGCATGCTGCTGTGGGCACGGCGTGCACCCAGGTCTTCTAGGCATGATGTGTCGAGTACGTCGTATTCGTAGTTGCCCTTCTTATCTCTTGAAAAGTGAACTTGCAAGTGAAGAACCTTGGCATTGTTTTAACTGCTCTACTTTAAGCTTCCAGAAGAGAGAGAAGAGCACATGACACACTTGCAGGAGCCGAGAGATGGCAGCTCCGAGCAGCCCCGAAGCTGCTGCTGGTTTCATGATGAGGCCCGAGCTCCTCTAAAAGAAACCAGTTCTACCTGACAGACCAAGTGTAGGTAGATCCTGAGCGCCTGCGATCACTAGCCACAAACTGCGGGCTGAGGCCCCCCCAGGCCTGCCTCCCCTCCCCCAGGCTGAGGGCCCCCCAGGCCTGTCCCCCCTCCTCCCCCAGGCTGAGGGCCCCCCAGGCCTGTCCCCCCTCCTCCCCCAGGCTGAGGGCCCCCCAGGCCTTCCTCCCCTCCTCCCCCAGGCTGAGGGCTCCCCAGGCCTGCCTCCCCTCCTCCCCCAGGCCTGCCATCCCTCTCCCCCAAGCTGAGGGTGACCCTCAGACCTGCCTCTCCTCCCCCAGGCTGAGGGTGACCCCCAGACCTGCCTCTCCCCCAGGCTGAGGGTGACCCCCAGACCTGCCTCTCCTCCCCCAGGCTGAGGGTGACCCCCAGACCTGCCTCTCCTCTCCCTTCCCCAGTCCTCGCAATGACCTGCCATTGTCGCCCAGCTGGGGATCTTTGCTGTGGCCTCTTCTCTGGCGTGAAGCTGCTGATGCCCAGTCAGTGCTGGTCAGATCCTCCTGCAGCCGCAGACGCGCGCTCACGTTCTGCCCAGGCCTGCTCCCCTCCACCGCCCGGAAGCCCTGCCTCCAACAGTACCGGGGTTCCTCACTCAGCCCCGCTCCTCACTGTGCCTCTCCCCGTGCTGTGTCTCCTTGTTACACTGCAGTTCATGGTTCCAGGACAGGGTGGGAGTTTTCCAGGGGCTTGCAGCAGGACTTGGAAGAGGGCTCCGTGCACCTGCATTCAGACAGATCATGGTTAGCTCTCACGGTGTCAGCTTGACCTGAAATGTTAAAGTCTTCCCCTGTGTTGCAGTTCGCCTGCATGGTTCCTATAAATCACTGTCAAATGGCTTAAGGGAACAAGGGTTTTATTCTCTCTTATGATTACTGGTTACAGTTCTCAGTCCAGCTTGACAGGAGAGCTCACACCAACACCAGGGCCGAGGGAACTGGCCACACCATCTCTACTTAATGGCTGAGAGAGGGACGATCCTTACTTGCCAGACCAGCATGTCTGGCCAAGTGAACAGAAGGATGCCAACCAGTTCTCAGTATTTTATTCACCTGTTCAGGGCCTAGTTGCACCCACCGTGGGCTGGGCCTTCCCCATCAGCTAGACAATCTCCTGCAAGTGTGCTCTGGGCTGAACTCAGCTACTAATTCTCCACAAATGTGCCCAGAGCTCAAACCCTCAACAGTCAAGTCGACACCTGTGTCTGACTGTGACACCCTATAACTGCAGACTCGTGCACCAGATTCAGACAGGTATGGAGATGGTCATGCAGCCATCTCCCTCCCCCGCCCCGAAAGTTAGGATCTCAGTAGTCAGACGGAGTCGGAGCTGGACTCCACGAGCAGCCTGTGAAGCATCCCTCAGCCACGTTGTTGCGTTCGCGTTGTCGTGATGTCCCGCCCTGCTCTGTCTGCACCCAGGAGGCCTGTTCGAATACGTGTCTGCGGCCAACTACTTCGGGGAGATCACGGAGTGGAGCGGGTTCGCGCTGGCCAGCTGGTCCCTCCAAAGCGGGGCCTTCGCTCTGTTCACGCTGTGCGTCCTGCTCACCAGAGCCAAGCAGCACCACGAGTAAGTGCACAGGCTTCTCGCTTCTCGATGCGACTGTAAGTTTTCAGCTAGATCTTAGAATGCAGATACTCCCTTGAATTGCCGAAACCCACCCGCGAGAGCTGACCCCAGGAAGAGCCGTGTGACTGTCGTTCGTGTGAGGATAGAGCTGGATCGAAGAGCCAGGACCTGGAAATCTCTGAGCTACTGAAGGATAAAAAAGGCGGAGAAGCATGAAGGGAGACAGGCAGGAGGCCAGAGCAGAGGCGCTTCCGAACGGGAACACGGGAGAGCAGGCACGGCCTGGGAGGAGAGGCGAGCTCTGGCGCCTGGTCCCGTGGGGTGGCCCTTGCCGGGGAACGGCCTTGTCACAGACGCGATGGCCAGGGCCACACTGGAACTTGGTGGGCCTGAGCAGTGGGCGAAGATGTCTGCTTGCAAACCTGGCAGCCCACCTTCCCAGAAGCCCACAGCCGGGGGGTGGGTGTGCCGTGTGACCCGGCTGTGCCGCGTGACCCGGCTGTGCCGTGTGACCCGGCTGTGCCGCCAGAGGAGAACACTGTGGAGACGCAGAAGCCCGGGAAGGCGCGACGCTCCCTGGAGCCTTCATGGCCCTGAAGTCAAGTGGCCTGACGGTGGGTCAGACTAGCAGGAGGCTCCGTCACCGCTGCCTCAGGCGCCCTGGTTCTGGTGCGGATGATTCAAAGCGTCAAGCGCACCTAAAGCTAGCGAGGGGTGTACATCTCTGCCACACTAACCATAATAGTTTTGCGTGGTGATTTTCATTCTGCTTAAACTCGTATGCCCAAGGAGCCTCCCACCCAACTCCAGCAGCCGCAGCATGGGCATGTGCCCCACACCTAGCCTCTTCATCTGTCTGCCTCATGGCCCCCCTTCAAAGTTGCCTGTTACCCCGAAACAAGTGAGTGTTCCTTGCTAATATCGTTCACAACAAAGCAGAAAATAGAGTTTGTTTGGAGTGCGGAGCTGAACTGTGCTAACGCCAGCAGCATTGCTAATGTGTCAGCAGGTTCCCTTCAAAGCAAAGGTGAATTGCCTGACTGCCGTCTGCACACGTTAGATACACACAGTCACTCACGATTCCACAGAGCCAAGCTGTTTGAAATGCCAGGCTCCTTGCTACTACTTACAGAAAAGAACTCAGCGTCCTTCCTTGTAGAATGAGAAGTGTGGTCCCTTTTGAATGTTTACATGACACCATGAGTTGCTTTCTAAACTTTCCTGTTCTTATTTTAGGTGGTACCATGAGAAATTTGAAGATTACCCGAAGTTCAGAAAGATATTAATTCCATTTCTACTTTAAGTGCATTGATGAGCTGATCTTCATGGCCCCGCTCATGATGTCCCCATGCACCTATGAATGAATTTCGTCTTCTGGTCTCGTCCCCATGGCACCCAGGAATGAATCACATCTCTGTGGCTTTCTTTGTATTTCATTGTTATCAGAACTCTCTTGGACCTTGGTGGGGGTGTGGGCTCAACCTGCCAGTCCGCTTGGGGACCTGCCGCTGGTCTCAGCTGGCTTGCCAGTGAGGTGTGTGGGTTAGCGGTTACCTGTGGTTGCTCTTAGAAAGCAGGTTTCCCCACATGCAAGGGGGTCTCGGCCTCAGGTGGGAGACAGGTGCAGCCGCTCAGCCCTGGGCCTGGCCTCACTGCTCTTATCTGTCAGTGTTTGCCATGTTTTTCTCTTGTGCCCTGCACAGAACTAGAATTTTCTTTTTTTATCTTTGGTTTTTAGATGTATGAGTGCATGTGTTTTCATGTGAGTATATGTGTGTGCACACGAGTGTATGTACACAAGCGCACTTGCGCGCTCACTCGTGCCTGTGGAGGCCCAAGGGTGATGCAGGAGTCGTCCGCAGTCACTCTTCCCCCTTGTTGTGAGCCCGGATCACTAAGGACACCCAGACAGCCACAGGGCTGGTCCGGCTAGCCAGCCTTCTCTGGGCTTCTCTGCCTCCAGGGCTGGAATTGCAGGCTGCCGCCACACTTGGTCTTTTTGCTGGGGAGGCAAAGGCTTTACTACCGAGCCATCTCTCAAGCCCCAGGACTAGAATGTTCTCAGATACGTTTTTGCGTGTGTGCATATAATGCACACATGCATGTACAGGCGTGCATACCACATGTGCATGCAGAGGTCACAGGATGACGTGGCATGCACCGTCTGCCCTTGAGACGAGGTTCTCTCTGAATCTGGTGCTGGGCGGGCAAACCCAGAGCCCCCCCCCCCGTCCCCTCCCCCCAGGGCCCTGGGGCCACAGGCACATGCAGCCACACCCAGCTGTTTACGTGGGCGCTCGGGATTTGAACTCAGTTCCTCATGCTTCCACAACACAACTAGTGCTCACATACCGAGTCACCTACCCAGCTTCCAAGCTACAGTTATAAACTTCTATCACCAAAAAAAAAAAAAAAAAAAAAAAAATCTTGAAGCAGAATTGACTGCCTGTGGTGCGCTTGGGATCCTCACGGTGGCATGTACCTCCCTTCGGTCCCGGGAGGCAAGAGGACCATAAGCTGAAGACCGGCCTGGGCTGTGGGAGAGCTTCCTTCAGAAACAAAGGGAACAAGTAAATAAAGGACATACGTTAAAACCATGTCGGTGGTGATGTGGAATAAACGTGGCGCTTGCCTACACAGCCTTCAGACCTCTGGCCGGAAGGATGCTGATCCCACCTGCCTCTGACAGTCTGGGGAACAGTGGTAAAGTTCCTGCCCACCGTCAGGGGTCTCGGGAGCAGGAACTGAGGGACACGGAAGTCGTGGCTGTGCCCTGATCCCCCTGCTGATAACGGAGGACCCAGGGACACGAGCAGCACATGGAGGCAGTCAATACATGTGTGTGCTCATTATGTGGAGGGCCAGGCTCTAGAAGCTTCCTTGATCCTCCTTGAACCTGACGGATCAGGGCACAGTCGCCCAGTTGAACCCAGACCTCATGAATGTGACTACTTTGCTCCAGGGATTCCCCCGTCTCCACCTTCCAAGGGCTGAATTACGGGCGAACCCATAGCTGCCTGGCATCTATGTGGGTTATTCTGGCCTCATCTCCCTAGCTCTCTACACAGCTCTTCTGTTTGGAAGGTGTTTTATGGTTTTTGGAATTTTACTTACTGTGAATGGGTATGTAGCCCCTGCTATATTCTTTAGCTCAGATCAACAAAAGCTATTAAGTTACATCAAGATAAGGCTGCTAAAATGATTCTACGAAGTCTGACATTTGCTTGTCCCTCGCCAAGTCCCAGCTGGCAGCGTCTGAAGCTGTTAGCTCGTTGCTTGTGCGGCGTGTCAGCAAGAATTTGGAGAAGGGGTCCCCAGGGGAGCCCAGCAGGGGATGGTGTTGGAGGGCTCTGCTTCCTGCTGCACTTTGTGGTCTGTCTCCCACCCTCCAGTGGAAGCGTCACTTTCCCTGCGTGAAAAACATTTTCTTCCCTTGAGGCGTCCTGAGGAGGGCCCCATGCAGGCGCAGGGGTGTGTGGTCACAACCTCACTGTAGGCACAGGACACACGGTCACTGACATGGTCTCAGAGCAGGACCAGGGGTCCCCCACACAGGTGTGGGGTGTGCGGTCATGAGACGTCCACATTCTAAGCCAGCAGCCTGCACTCATTAGTTTCCCAAAATCCGTATTTGATGTTAATATAAGCTATTTTTCCCTTGTTTTTAAATTGTTCTAGTTTCCTACCTGAGTACAGTGAATTTATGTCATTTTTACATCTTAGTCCCCATCCCACACCCCTTCTCTCACCACAGCCCTCTTCCCCCTGCCAGGCTCCCTCCTATTTTCAAGTCTGTTTTGCAGTACGGCCCACTGAGTTGTCTGGGTCGCCTTTGATGCACGGGCCTGAGCACTAAGCTAATTTTTACCACCTACTTTGTCTTTCTTTTATTTATTTATTTTTTTCCCACTCATACAAACTTAATAGGTACCCCGTGCCCTTCCTCCACCCCTCCCCAGATCCCCTTGCTCCCTCCCCCCTTTTCCCCTTCCTTACACCCCCCCCTTTCTCCCAGTGCTCCCTCCCCTCCATTCCTGGAGCATCCTTTAGTGTGCATGTCAAACTTCCCTCTGGGTCCTCCTCTCTGATGAGGTGTAAGGACTCAGTAGCATTGTCTAGAGCCCTTTCTTGTGTTCCCCTTTGGTATAGGAACACTATTGTGACTGTTAATCCCTGCCTCTAAGGATCCTAGTGCCTGTGATCTATGCTAGACTTTGGGGGGTCATTGTGCAGGTCATGCACAGTCCTATTTTGGTTACTCCGGCCCTAACTTGTGTGGAGTATCTTGCATATCGTTGCTCCTCCCCATCTTTAGGCTCTTACAATCTTACTGCCCCCTCTTCCGCAAATTTCCCTGAGCTTTAGGATGGGGAGAGATTAGGCTGGCCTGGTTCCAGGTGATTAATGTAGGGTCTCTGATGTTCTGAATTATGGTTTGTTGTTTTTTCTTCAGTTTTGTGTTCCTGCACCGCCCTTGACTCCATCCTGATGGGTATTGGATGTCACCTCCTAGCCAGAGATAAAAGGCTGTTAAAATAAAGTCATACTATAAGAGTCCTACTTTGTCTTGTTGCTATTCTTCAGCGGGGACTTCATTGGTCCCTGACACCGTGTGTCCTGCCTCTGACATTCTTACATACCGAGAACATTGTACCGTGATCACAGGCATGTGCCACCAGCAACACATTGGTTTTTCTTTGTGTTTTTTACATGAGAGGATTTTTTGTTGTTTCTTTCAAGTGTGGATTAGGTTCTATTTTCTGCAAATGTTCTTGCTTATGGGTTTTGAGTTTTCTTTTTGGTAAGAAACTTTTATTTATTTATGTTGTCGGCACTTTACAGATACATTGCTGTCACCCTTATTGCTCGCTGCCCATCGATCCTCCTCTGAGGTCCACTCCCCACCTGTCTCTCTCCTGCTCTGTGAGTCATGGCTCGCTGAGTCCCTTCTGGTTTCTGTTAATGACCTGTGCGGGGCACCTGGTAGAGCCAGGACAGATTTTGCATTTTCTTGATCACCTGCAGGTTGATCACTTATAACATGATCAGAGCTGTGCCTTACTCTGTTCTTTGTTCAAGCACAGACATTTTAAAAATTCTTAAGAACCTAATTTCTCTTCCGTGTCCATGTAGTTTGACCCACTTTCCCTTACATTCTAATGATAGCTTGTGTTCATGTTCGAAACTGTTTCTTGGTAAAACCTTCCCCCTTCCAGACTGTGCCTCTCTCAGCCTAAAAGCCTTTGGCTGCCCGGTGCTTTGCTGGAGTCTGCGTGCATCGGTGTTGCGTGTGTAGACGCCTTATCTGCTAATCAGACATGTCCTTGCTTGCCTGTTGTGACAGTGCCGCGTGCTGCCGGTAGATTCACAGCCCAACACCTTAGGGGGGGACAAGAAGGCTTCGTTCTTGCCTACAGTTCTCCTTTGCAATTCACAGTTCAGCTTGGTTGGAGAGTTCGAGCCAACACCAGGGGAACGGACCACATCATATCTATGCAGAGAAAGAAGCAGACTTGCCAGGATGCCTATGCACCAACTAGCCAGAGATGCCAACTTCCCAGCTCATTTCTGCCCTGCCCAGGGAACACGGTGTCTCCCCCCTCCCCCCGTGGGCTGGGCTCTCCCACATTAATTGGATAATCTTCCTACATTAATTAGCTCAGTAGGGCTGTCCTTAGCCTACTAATTCTTCACAAATTTGCCCAAAGGCATAGCCTTCAGTGGTCACACTGATGCCTAGGGCTGGCCTGCCCACCTTTGAGGTTTTTAAGTTGCTTTTGGTTCAGCTTAAACAACGTAAAAATGAAATGTACAGTCAAATTGCCTCAATACTTTTTTACCAGTCACACACTAAAATGAACCTTCTTTTATCATGTGTTCTGTTTTTATTTTTTTATAACTTCTTCCTTTTCCTGTCTATGGTGATATGGAAAGGAGAATTCATTTTTTAAGAAGCCTTTACTCTGGCTTCTGTCTCAGACACGCTGTCAGCTCGCCGGGCATGTGCCTGCTCATTTGCTTTGTTTCCTCCTATTTTGCCCCCTGTTAACAGCCTTTAAAAGGCTTTGAGGGGGAAGGCAAGAATCACCCTAAAGATGAGCTTCAATCCAGATGGGAAGGGGTCAGACAAAAGAGCAGAGGGAGCCAGGAGATGCAGGTCGTGTGGGACGTCTCTCTCTCTCTCTCTCTCTCTCTCTCTCTCTCTCTCTCTCTCACACACACACACACACACACACACACACACACACACACACACACACACCCCTACCAGCACAATACAGGCAAAGCCCCTTCGGATGCATTCTGCCTCCCAGCCTCTGACGGACATCAGGTAAAGAAAGCCTAGAGATCAGCCAAGGAAAAGGCAGGAGAGCAACTAGATGTTGGCATCCCAGAAGAAAAACCATCTCAGATGCAATGATTTACCCTGCAGTCCAGAACTCAGGAAGCAGAGGCCAGCCTGGGCTACACGATAGGCCAGCCTGGGCTACACGATAGGCCAGCCTGGAAGTCTCGGGCCTTGAAAAATGGCTCAGCACATTAGAGTCAGTTCTGCAATCGTGAGGACCAGAGTTCAAATCCCAGCATCCACATAGCAGGCTGGGCAGCCCCACAAATGACTGTAACCTCAACTCTGAGGGGGATGGAGACAGGAAGTTCTTTGGGCTTGCTGGGTTCCAGCCTAGCCAAGAAAATTCAAGTTCCAGGTTCGGGGAGGACCCTGCCTCAGGAGAAAGAGGAGGGGATCTGAGGCTTTTCCAGCATCCACACACATTGGCACACTCATGCACGTGCTTACACGCACATGCACACACGGTGTCTCAGCACGTTGATCTTTAGATGTCACGTTGCGTAACAGCTGGTTACCTTCTGCCTCCTCCCTAAGGACAGTATGGGTGGATCCTCCCTCCCCATAACTGTGGACTTCTACTCTTTCTGGTCCTTTCTAAAACAATGAATTGTGACTCCAAATGACCAGGTATTTCAAAAATTCAACATCCACAATATTGCAGTTCGCCCGCATGGTTGCTGATAAATCATCAAACTACTTAAGGGAACAAGGGGTTTATCTTCTTACTGATAGTCCAGTTACAGTCTGTAGTCCAGCTTGACAGGAGAGCAGCACCAACACCAAGGCTGAGGGAACTGGCCACGCCATCTCTATGTAATGGGTGAGAGGGACAATCCTTACTTGCCAGACCAGCATGGCTGGCCAAGTGTACAGAAAGATGCCAACTTCCTCAACCAGCTCAATATTTTACTTACCTGTTCAGGGCCTAGTCCCATCTACCATGGACTGGACCTTTCCCATTGGCTAGACAATCTCTTGCAGGTTTGCTCTGGGCTAACTCAACTGTTAATTCTCTACAAATGTGCCCGGATTTCAAACCCTCAACTGTCAAGTTGACACCTGTGCCTAACTATGACACACAATATGCCAAGAATTCTCAAATGTAAAGAATGGAATATCTTACATCAACTTTGAGATGAACAAAAATACTAAGCAGACACGTCTCCAAAAGATGCCAAAATGCATCAAGTCATTGAAGGACATGCCACACAAGCCAGGGGAAACCAGCGCATACCTGTCCTTTCTCCACAAAACTTATATGCTAGTGTTGATACCAATAGCAGTTCATTCTGTCAAAAAGTCAATTGTGGCACAGTGAAAATATAGAAAGTCTCCTTGAACGAATGCAAGTTCCTGGACGGTACAGCCTAGAGCCAGAGGTGCTGGGGAAGACCCTGTAACAGGAGCCAAGGTGGGCACAGAAGCAAGGAAATAAACCTGCTCGCTCTCAGCGCTCCAGCTGCCGTGTGCAGCCCACACCTTTGGACAGTCCCCGTTGGTCCAGCTTCTCCCATCTTCTCACTGGCTGAGCTTGTTCTGTTTTTGTCTAACATGGGCGTCGACAAGTAGGAGCTCAAGTTAGTTCGGCAGATGTTTGCTGGCCCAGCGCCAAGGTCTCCTAGGACAGCTGGTATGTCTTCTCGGTTCTTGAGGCCTGGTCTCCACTTTACCATTCTGAATGGAAGTCTTCAAAATATGAACAAATGTTTCCCGTAATACCCCAGCGAAGCTTCTCCCTAGGGATTGTTACATAAAGCCTAAAACCACAGCTTTGCCCACAGTGGTGGCTCCCAGGAGCTATGTGACCAGCGAGAGAGGAGCAGACACTTAGCCAAGGATAGCTCTTACGGAGCTCCGCCCTCTGAGCTCTCCGCTTGTCCCACAGCTTCCCAGGCCCACAGTCCCCATGGTCTGGAAGTACAAAATGAAGAAGTTCACATAATGTATGCTTGAAAGCATGCATGCTGAATTCAGTCTCATACCAAGGATATGAGTTGTCCCTTCAGCTGGATCTCCAGGCTGTGCGTACCACCCCCTGCCCGCCCATTTGTGACAAGCAGTCTTCCCTTCATAGATGGGTCTGCTCCATGAGTGACTCAGCCACCTTAGTGCAGTTACCGTCATAACTGCGCAATTGTTGTGTCGGTAATATCTTACCGTGTCTAACTCACAAATGAAGCCCTGTGGCAGGCATCCGGCAGTATACATGGGGTTAGGAACGGCCAGGCTTTCCGGCTGTCCACCATGGATAAACAGAGACTTCCGCATTGTGTTTCACTTTTTATCTTAAAAACTCATCTAAAGTGGTTGCATTCCACAAAGATATTTTCATCTTCGAAAATTTTATACATGCACATAATCTTTTTGTTTTTGTTAAATTTATTTCTTGACAGGTTCATACATATATACAATAAATTTGGGTAATTTTCATCCCATATTACCTGATCCATCTTGATCCCCAGAGGGATCCACCCCACTCCCCAAATTGTCTCTCTCCTCCAATACCATATGACTTCCCCCCTCTTCCTCTTCCTCCTCTTCCTTCTCCTCCTCCTCCTGTTCTTCTTCTTCATTTGCCATTTATTGAAATAAGGACATCTGTATACATTTCCATTCACACAATACAGGTTAAATGACTTTGATATATCCTCTAGTTTATAGCCCTAAAAATAATGAAGCGATATTGAAAATATTCATGAAAGAGTGTTGAAAGTTTGATACTCACCACATACTGTCAAGTTTCAAAGAGCTGCAAAGTATTACTATATGAACTTTACATTTATATACAAGACAACTTACTATTTTTGTTACCCACTGAGTTCAGTTAGTACTGCCCACACGAGCATAGCATGGAGTCCCGGCAACTGCCCTGCTGAGGTAGGAAGGACATGAGCAGAGCACTGGTTCATCCATATAAAACAGGACAGCCAGGGGCTGGAGAGGTGGCTCAGGGGTTAAGCCTCTGCCTTGCAGGCGGAAGGTCCTGAGTTCGAATCCTAGACCCCAGGTATAGATGCTGGGCGGAAGCAGGGGCGGCCTGCGTTTCTGGTCCTGGTAGGGCGGAGCCTGTGAATCCTGGGGCAGAGTAAAAAGGAGGAGGTGGAGGGTCCATGGTGGTTCCTGAATTCGCCTGTGGTTCTACACACACACACACACACACACACACAATTGAATAAAAAAAAAAAGCCGTGAGCCAGAAACCACGAAAGATGGGATACACACATTGTATACACACCTTGTGTAAGAAGAGAATAAAAAAGGAGAGCCTATCTTGTCCATGATCTACTAAGGAACGTGATGGCCTCTCAGATGGCTCCTGCTCTGTTTGCTACGGAAAGGAAGCAGGACTGGATACTGAGGTGATCAGACGCCAGAAGAACTGATGTGTGCAGAGGGCAGAAGCCTTGGACTTTCATCCTTCGTGAACTTTCTCTCAGCAACCTCTTAACTCGGTCCCAGTGGAGGGAGGGGCTGAGGCAGGCTTTCTACAGTATACAGGGCGTTAGTATATTTCACCCTATTTCACAAGAACCTGCCAGGGAAGCCGAGACCGGACAGGAGCGAACATTGCACTGCTCCAAAGCAAGGCTCCAGTGAGGCTCCACGAAGAAATGCAGCCAGGTGTGGGGTCTGGAGTGAGTGACCCACCGACAGCAGGCTGGGCAGGCATTTGGCAGTTGAGGTCTTTGGCTGAGGTCCTTCCTTTTGTCTTCCCAATGCCCATCCTACGCTTAATAGCCTTGTATCACCTGACCCCTGAAAGAGGAATTAACTCGCAACCAGCTGGCTGTCTCAAGAGACCCTGCAGGACTCAAGGCTTTTCCAGAGAGTTGAGTCCCTGTGTTAATTGGGGCCAGAATTCAGAAGTGTGACCTTCTTTTTTAGAATGCTAAGTGAGCCCCAGGGGTGAGACCCAGGTGGGGGAGGGGCATCTTTGGACTCTGGTGAGACCAGGTGGTGGGGAAGAGGCATCTTTGGGCTCCGTGGAGACCAGGAATGCTAGGCCAGGGGTATCACACGTCCAGAGCCCGCAGGTCAGCTGGCTCTGGTCATCCTGTCCCTCCAGCTTCTTCCACTCGGACTAACCTGGACCTCAGGCTATGACTGGGGGGGGCTCCACCTCCCCCCTGTCCTGCAGACCTGCACCCGTTGCCCTCAGCAGGAAGACCAAAGCCCCCAGGCACCTTGACCAGAATCCGAAGTCAAGGAAGAATGTGCAACTGTGCCTCTCTCCTCAAAGTAGCGGTCTCCAGTGGACACGCACCGTTCGCTGCACAGCGCGCGACCAACACGTAGGGGACCCAACGGTCCCTGCCCAGGAGAAGTGGCAAGCAGGAGATAAAGGACCACAGCACAGGCCTTCTGCAGAAGCTTAAGACCCAAATGTTAACCCTTAAAGTCCACATCCCCACAGGCTCAGCTTCTAGACCCCCTGCAAACCCCTGGGATCCTTGACACAACAGAGCAAAGCCGGGAAATGCCACAGGGGCTGGACGCAGAGAGGGTTCCTGGCCCAGTGACCCTGGCACTGCTGGTGAAGCTTGCACAAGGAGATGCTCCTGCCGGCCAAGCCCACCCAACACCTGGCTGCAGCCTGTTCTCAGAGACGCGTTGAGGGCCTGAGAAAGGACTCTTGACCCTTGGAGACTCACATCAAGCCTTCGCAGTGCAAACTACCAAACCAATGGCATCCGGTGGTTTAAAGTCCAAGAAAGCGTTAAAATGCAGTGCAGAGGCACAGTATCTGCTGGTGTGCACAGAGCTGAGCTTCGACCCCAGAGTTAAAAAGGGAGGGAAACGTGCGAAGGGAAGGGAGAAAGGAGAGGAAGGAGTAGGAATAGAAGGAAGAAAGGAGAGGAGGGGGAAGGGAAGGGGAAAGGAAGGAAGTGGGAAAGGAGAGGGGAGTGGGAGGGCAGGTGAGAAGAAAGAAAATGGAAAGGGAAACCTATAGTTACATTTTTGTCGTTGTGAGACAGTCGTCAGACACGCCTTGTGGGAAAGGGAGATTTATTCGGTGCGTGCCGAGAATCACATAGCAGAAGGCATAGCTAGAGGCAGAAGCAGGAGGATGGTTTTGATCATCCTAGACATCAGGAAAGCAGAACGGAACAAGAACTAACTGAGAGGAAGCAGGGTTTGGGCCACCAACCCTTAAGGCCCAACCCCGTGACATTCTTCCACTTCCCAAAGGTGCCTCTCAGCATTAACATTCCAGCAGCTAAGGATTCAAACACAGGAGCCTTAAGGGATGTGGGCAACTTGCATTCAAACCGTGATCGAAGGGACAGAAAGGGCAAAGCTACTTGCCCAGGTGCGCTGGCTCACACCTGTGACCTTACCACGTGTCCTCTGACAGCCTCTGCGGCTGCATGCGGCTGAGCTCTAGATGGCAGGCCCCTTCTTCCCGTGGAGGTACAGACCCCTCCGGCACCACCCCTTTGCGTATCCAGCTTCCTGCCTAGCACTTGACACGCCCTCTGGTGTCCTCCCAGGTTCGGCCATAGTCCACCATATCACTGGCCTAGAGAAATAGGTGCGCTGGCCCAAATCCTATCTCCACATTTTACAGCTCTGCAATCTTATCTATAAAACAAGGTAATATTTCCCTGAGTATTACCAGGAATAACTGTGCACAGTAAATGTGAATGTCCCTGTGCATTCAACAATAGCATGTTCTGTTCACCGAGGCGGTTAACCGTCCCATGAAATGCATCAGAGTAGCAATTCCACGCTGCACCCAGATACCTCTAAATGCATCCTTGTGAGAAAAACGCTGTACTGCTCCCCAGTCTTAGCAGCCATAGCGGACTGCTCTACCGCAGCCCCCACGTCTTGCTGTCCACATGTGATCCCTGGGAAAGGCGGCAGGTGTGACTACTGCCGTCTTGCCAGAGCACTGCTGCAGGAGCAGTTGCTGCGGTGAGCTTCCTGTGACACGAGCTGAAGGTGACACGAAGTAAGAAACTGGGACCCTCGCTCCTGGGAACAGCCAGCTAAGTGGGCAGGCCTCTCTCTAGGTGCGCCCGTAGCCCAGCTCCTGGCACTGAGCCTGGCAAGATCCTAAGCAGAGGGCCCAGCATGCTGAGCCCTGAGCCCTGCCCACTGAGCCCTGAGCCCCGCTCCTGCCAGCATGCTGAGCCCTGTCCACTGCGCCCTGCCCAATGAGCCCTGAGCCCCGCTCCTGCCAGCATGCTGAGCCCTGTCCACTGTGCCCTGCCCAGCGTGCTGAGCCCTGCCCACTGAGCCCCGCCCCTGCCCAGCGTGCTGAGCTCTGCCCACTGAGCCCGCCCTGCTCATGCTGAGCCCTGTCCACTGCGCCCTGCCCAGCGTGCTGAGCCCTGTCCACTGAGCCCCGCCCCTGCCCAGCGTGCTGAGCTCTGCCCACTGAGCCCTGTCTGCTGAGCCCTGCCCACTGAGCCCCGCCCCTGCCCAGTGTGCTGAGCTCTGCCCACTGAGCCCCGCCCCTGCCCAGCGTGCTGAGCTCTGCCCACTGAGCCCCGCCCCTGCCCAGCGTGCTGAGCTCTGCCCACTGAGTCCTGCCCACGACAACCTGTCCTCCAGACACTAAGGCAAGAAGGACACGCCATTTGCACCTGCCACTTTGACACGTTGCTGCTTGTCACTGTGGATTATCCACGCACGGACGAGTGAGGCAATTTGCCTTGTTCATAAACTCCTGATCCAGGACAGAAAACTTCACGACATCAACACAAAAATCCAGGACATCAGGATGATCCACGAAGGAACCAGACACAGCGCTCTAAGACCACTGTCTGTCTGCTTGTTCTGACCTGTCTGTCTGGTGGAAGAAGCTCCGGCCGCTGCTCGTTCTAGCTGTTTGGGTGACTTCAAATCCTGGCTAGCCAGAAGAAAATAGACACAACTGCTAACTCAGCAAAATGAGCTTCCAGACACTTCTCCACGATGATGGGATCAGACTAGTGCTACAGATCAGTTACAGGCCCATTTGGCACTGGGAAGCATATGCTTCTCCCAACTTTTATTATTATGTTTCTGATGACATGCTCCACTTTTCCCTAGGGAACCCAGAGCTGGAAAGTCTTATCTATACATCGCTGCTGATGGGTGGAACCCAAGGGCCACATCTCAGGATGTTCTTCTTCCACTTGAAAAAGTCTTTGGTCTGTCTAATATGATAGAGATAAAATACTACATCATTACCTCTTCCTAGCTTTCCTAAACACAGTCAGTTTTTGCATAAACACCAGTGTATGTAACAGGGAAACACTGGTCCACCTGGCAGCCATCAGGCAAATGGATAGGTGTTTTCTGCCCACCCAGGGAACATTCAGCCGTGTTCCTCTCCCGAATTCTCGCAGGACTGGTGGGCAGGGAAGAAGGAGAAGGTCCTGAGCGGGGCGCAGAGAACTCAGGACTGGCAGATGTAAAGAAATAAATAAGAACTCGGGGGGCTGGAGAGGTGGCTCAGGGGTTAAGCCTCCGCCTTGCAGGCGGAAGGTCCTGAGTTCGGATCCCAGATCCCACGTATAGACACCAGGTGGAAGCGGGGGCGGCCTGCGTTTCTGGTCCTGGTAGGGCGGAGCCTGTGAATCCCGGGGCAGAGGAGGTGGAGGCGTCCATGGTGGTTCCCGAATTCGTCCGTGGTTCTACATACACACAGACACACACGTGCGCGCACACATACATACGCACACACGCACAATTGAATAAATTAAAAAAAATTAAAAAAAAAAAGAACTCGGCCCCTGCATCTTCATGCACCTGGTCTCTTAAGGAGGCAACATCTCTCTCATAAGTGGAAAATGCAGTTTGGTTTGTACATCTCTCAGGGTCTGGGTCTCTGCGGTCCCCCTAGAAGAAGAAGTCTACCCACTGGTCCCCTTTTTCCTAGCTTGCCTCCTTGCTGGAGCCAACTTTTCTCTGTGCTGCTGAGACAATGTTCAGACACAACTTATGAGAGAGAGAGAGAGAGAGAGAGAAGGTTCCAGAAGGACGACACAGTCCATCATGGAGAGAATGACGTAGCAGAAGCCGTGGCTTAGAGGTAGAAACTGGAGGCGGTTCAGACCACGCATCACAGAGGTAGAAAGAGCAAGAGCAACTGAGAGGAAGCAGGGCCAGACCACCAAAACCTCAAGGTTTGCCCCCTGTGACAAACCTTCCGCCAGCAAGGCTCCACCACACAAAGTTGCCACAATCTTCCCAAATATTGCCATCAGCAGAGGATGCAAACACATGAGCCCGGGAGGCGCGGCTCACACACACACCACGACACTTCTCTGTGTTCGTATTCCTTCTAAATGATGCCGGCGACCTGCTGACGATGTGGGGACACTGGAGGAAGCGGTTCCCCAGCATTTGCAAACAAGCGACATTTTATACCTTAGAGGACGCGAGCTACAAAGCTTGGCCAGAATCTGCCTGCATTCTGGGAGAATTTAGGAAGAGTCTAACCCGCGTTCCTGATGTACTGACTGGAAGAGAAACTCGGGAAGAGAATCACTTGAGCTGTGAGTTGGGCGGACTCTGGGAGGCACGCTGTCAGTCACAGAGCACTGCGGGCGCTGCAGGACCACGCTGTCCATTACGGAGTGCTGCGGACTTTTGTGACTAGCACACAGCGATCATGGAGCACTAGAGGCTCCTGGGGAGCACGCGGCCCATCACACAGTGCTGCGGGCTCCTGCAGGGACCTCGCACTGATTCCTCCCAGCCATCTCTGTTCACGCGGCCTCCTCCGAGCCTTTCTTCCTTTCTGCTCCTTCCAGCAGTCGGCTGTTCCATTCCAGAGACGCCTCGGCAACCCATCGCCGGGACCCAGAACCAAAGGCGCGCCCCTCACTTTTGCAGGGAAGGCAGCACAGCCGGGCGTTGCCTGGGCATCTCCAACAGGACAAGACACGCTTACCAGGTGACAGGATGGAGCTCTAGTTCTGCCCACGTACATAGTATCTGGGGCAGCTTTCCTGGGCGTCAGCAACAACTGGAAGCAAGCGAGAGCCCGTTCGCAGCAAACAGTTAGAAATCCCAGTGGACCCACGCGGAACGCGCCGTTCAGAGAATGAAGAGGCTGTCACGTGAGAAGGGCCCTCCACGGCCACTGCTCCACTGAAGACATCCATCTCCATGTCCCCACCGTGTGACATTCTAGAAAAGGCACGGAGAGGGGGATCAGTGGGTGCTGGCGTCTGGGGTGAGGGTGACCAGGAGGCGCTGTTTTGCGTGCTGTTGCTGTAATGGGCAGGACGAAATGCATCTGTCAAATTCTGCAGAATGTTCACCATGAATCAACCCCAATGTAAACAATGGACTTCAGTTAATAATAACGTTTTATGGGGTGCTGAGATACGTCAGTGGGTAAAGTGCCTGCTTTCAAACCTGGTGACTTAAGTTGAATCCCTGGAAGGCCACATGATAGAAGGAGAGATCCGACTTTTGAAAGTTGTTCTCTGATCTCCACGTGTGTGTGTGTGTGTGTGTGTGTGTGTGTGTATGTGTGTGTGTGCATGTGGACCCTCTCTTTCTCCCTCTCTTCTTCCCTCCCTCCCTCCCTCTTTCAAATAAATGCAATATTTAAAATAATTTCAATGTGATGAAATTCTTCATATTACTTCATTTTAGCATTATTCAGCATGTATATTTATGATTTAATAATCAAATTTATGTTATTTGGTTTTGCTATATGTCATAATATTAATACCAGCATCCATGAATGTATCACACTAATGCACGATATTAATAGTAAGGCAACTTGTAGAAAAGAAAAGACTGTGCTCCATTTTTGTCTTCAACCTAAAACTCCCTAAAAAGTGAAATCTATTCATGAAAGAAAAACTGAGAGCTGAGCTGAAGAGCTCCCCCTCCCCGCCTGTGCTCATTCGACAGATTATTTTTTCAGCCATGAGTGCATCTCCCACAGGCTTGAATCTGCTAGGGAAGGAAGCAGGCTACGCCAGCCCGTGCTGAGGTTTCCACCCTGCCCCCCCTCCATTGATGGCCTCTGTCCTAGGTGACCAGAAACTGTGCAAGTCACTTCTCGCTCGTTGGAGTCTTCTGACAGGTGCATCAGCTGCTGCAGGGTGGTTTCCCAGACAACAGCGGTCAGTCCAGAAGGCTGAGGTGTGGGGAGGGGCGAGTTAGGCTTGGCAGTGTTGCAGGAACGACCGTCCCAATGTTGCAGGGTTCTTGTGTCCCGGAGTCGAAGACCGGAACCAGAACGCACGTAGAAGATTAAGGTAGATTTTACTACAGGAGAGAAAGGCTGGAACTCATAGACTCCAGGCGTGGAGTGTCATGAAAGGCTGGGGAGCCCCAGAGAACCCATGGAAGCCATGAGTGGCATGGAGCTAGAAACGGACTCATGGCACTAGTGCCATGAGGGACAAGCGCCCAGGAGAACTCAGGGACCCATGAGTGGCATGGAGCTAGAAACGGACTCATGGCACCCTGAGTGCCATGAAGGGCAGGCGCTGAAGATGGCTGCCAGGGTCAGGGATACCTACACACCTCGGCAAGCCCAGGAAACTGGCTTTTTCTCATTGGTTCGCTCCCACTGGGGCCCAACCCAGTTGCTCCAGGGCCCACGTGGGCTAGAGATCAAGTTGTTTGCTGGATGTGGTGGGCTCATCTCCATAATCCTTTCATAAGGAAATTGGCCGTCTTGTCTCGGGAAGATTGGAGTTAGTTCCTCGGCAGGGGTGTTCCTTCAGGGAGATTCCAGCAGTGACTCATCCCAGCATAGCTGCTCTAATCCTGCCTTAGCAGGCGGGCTGTTCCGGGGGTGGGGGATGGGGAATGTTGAGGGTTTGTAGGGGAAAGTGTGTTTGTGGTGTGTGTGGGTGTGTGTGGAGGGTGTGGGGGTTATGTGTGGGTGTGCATGGGTATGTGGGGGGTTGTAGGGCGTGTTGTGTGGGGAGGACGAGAGCGTATGGAGTGGCGTGTGTGTGTGTGTGTGTGTGTGTGTGTGTGTGTGTGTGTGCAGGGGTCCTGATGTGAAAAACATGAAAGGTACCCATCTTCAATAGGTCTTATGTCTATTTGTCAGGAATTTTCACCTTTTGGGGAAAGACCCTTCCACTAGACTGAGGCAAAGGTGCAAGGTGTGCCTCTGGCACGCTGCCACCCCACAGCCTGCCAGCAGGTGGCACACGTGAGCTCCTGGTGGCCGCGTCCCCGCACCTTCCGGGGCAGGCAGGATGCTGGGATGCTTCTGTCGCCGTCACTGCAGGGTGCGTGCCGTCCCTGGGAGCGAGGGGCTGTCAGAAGCCCTGGGGGTGCTACACCCAGCCTCAGCCCTTTGTTTCCACAAACACGCGCACTGTTGTGGCTGCTTCTGTACAGTTCTGTCAGCTAATTGGAAACAATTCAGCCATTTTTATCTCCTGGCTCCTTGAACAGAAGAGTCCTGGAATATATCCTGAGGTTTCAGGGGACAGAAACTTGCACATGGCCATCCCAGTTCTGAGTGGCAGTGTTGGTTCTGAGAATTTCCAATGCCCATATTTAGGAGAACTTTGTTTTCCATTAAAACTAACAATGACATTGGAGACAAGAGGTGCTATAAAAAAAAAAATAAAGTATAGGCTGTGCTGAGTAATTTTGTAGAGAATGACGCTGAGCTACAGAGCGAATGTCACCCATGGGCACTGGGGAAGAAGGAGGTCTCCCTGGACGAATGGGAAGGGGCAGGAGGATGCCTCCGCATTCATGGGGAGACATGCCGGTAAGAACCCTTGGATGCACTCTCCTAGCTCAGTCACCCCAATCTGAGTCGTTCAGCAAGCGCACGTTCACTGAGGGTTGGCACTGCAGCCAGGCGGATGGGCACAGGACCTGGAGGGGCGCGGTGAGTCCACAGACAATAAAATAGCTAGAGAGCTCATGGACAGTGAGATGATTGTAGGGCAGCGTGTAGACAGTGTGACGCGCGTAGGTGGGGGCACCTGCAAGCATGGGGCACTGCCTGACTCACCTTGGGAGTTTCCAGAAAGTCGGCTGACCTTCGGAAGGGTCAGTACAGCAGAAACGACCTGAGTTCATTCGCCCGATGAGTTGTCTCCCTGGTCACCAGGGAGATGGCATTTGCCGTGAAAATAATTCAAGTGTCTGTGAAGAAGTGTGATGTATGGCGCTCCCAAGCACGCCAGCCTCGTTTCCTCCTGCGGTAACTTGCAACCTCATGCTGGGAAGGGAATGGCATAATCCCAAGAAGGAAGGAGCCTGGATCTTTGAGTCATGCCTGGAGGAGGTGGCCGTGGTAAGCGGGCTGTGCCAGAAACGTAGCTAGACGGGCCTGTGTCTTTTCACAACGTCAGGATTTATTGAATAACAACTCGCAAGCCAGGTCAGTTCTGCCGACTACAATTTGCAAGTAATCCCAATTTCCTCGGCTAGTGGAGGAGGCTGGCTCCCCAGGACAAAGCTCCCAGCCCCAGGAGCATCCCCTGGAGCCTCGGGGGGCAAGACGTGGACCACAGGATGAGGGGTCTCTGTGGCAGACGTGGGGAAGAAGGCTGCGCACTCAGGTGTAGCTGTGCAAGGGCATCCACCAGAGGACCTCATGCTGGGGCTCCCGATGACCCCCAAGGCCACTTGGAAAGCAGAAGGGATAAAAGCCTTGGAGCCCTGACATCTCAGGGGATGCTGAGGCATTATTCTATAAGGAACGTGGAAGCAGACAGTAAGCCAGAATGAATAAGAAGACAGTATCACCTTTTAGTGCACTTCGCAGGATTTGAAGTAAAGTGCATTTTAAAGGGCCTAATGAATATTCTTCAAATTCATGAAGCTAAAGCAGGTAGAAACTATTTCGGGGGTGGGGAGGAGACAACTAAACAATCCCAGCTGCACCCTGGACAGGACAGAAAGTTGCCAGAATTCCACCAGGATCTAGCTAAAGAGTCAGTCCTCCGGCTTCCCACGCCACCATAGGCACGTGAGAACCCGGATGCTATGTTACCGCCTATCTGGGACCATCGAACACAGTTGCAACGAAAAGCAAACAGTAGAACCTCATCGCAAGGCATGAGGTCAGACAGAAAGTTAAAGAGCTGATGGGGAACTTCCTCAGCGGGGCTCCGGCAAGAGCCGCCCAGAGGAGCCGCGGAGGTGAGCCCAGACGGAGATAGTAGCTGGGATCCGCCTTGGGGAGCCCAAGGGAAGCTCGGGATCAGAGGTCCCGCGGGCGCTTCTCTGAGCTTCCTGGTGTTCAGTACAGACTCGCCACTGGTCGGAGGCAGTGAAGACAGGCAAGGAAAGGAAAGGTGAGGCCTTGGTCAAAAAGAAGAGAGATGACTACGACACAGTATGATTGACATAGATGAGTATGACTACGACGACATAGTATTCTGTGTGCCGTCTGCGGGCCCTGGGACATCGCCAGCACATCACCAGCAACAGAGAGCCCTAGGTGAAAAGCACAAGCTTGGCCGCAGGGCATCGTTTAGGACCAAATAGATTTTTGGTCCCAACTGGGCCGGGCACCAAGGGTATCCCTTTCCTTCTGCCTGCCCTGGTTTATTCATTCAGAGAATGCTCACCGGTCCCTCTGCGCCCAGGATTGAAGCCAGGATCTGAGAATGTGAGGAGGAGCTAGGCAGATGTGGCCCGTGTATACCGCAGGACTGTGAGAGTCAAGGGGCAAACTTTGTTGCAACAAACAGCCACGCAGCTAAAGACCTTGCTTCAGCAGTGAGGCCACACATGAACTCTTTGATGCTTTCTCCGAGAGAACCGGCATCTATTTAGCAAGAAGATGTGAGGAGGAGAAGGGAAATGTCCAGGCTTCTGGAAACTAGACAAAGGCTTGCAAGTGACGCTAACTTATGAAAACAGTATGCCACTGTGCGGCTGGCCAGAGAGGCTTGTGTCTGCGAAATGGGGTTTGGCCTAAATCCCACAACGGGTGGAGCTGCGGGTCGCGGGCTCTCTGTGTATCACTTTCTCAGTGCCTTGCGGTAGCAGTTGGATACGCAGTCAGCAACCGGAAGACTACACACACTGATTCCCAGAGCTCGGTGCCAGCACTTGCGTGGTCAAAAGGGGCCGGGGAAGTGTCTGAGCTGTCCTTTCCTTCTGGGTCAGAAAGCAAAAGCAATACCTCAGCCGTCAGTGGACAAGAGATCAGTGCGACCCTCTTCTTGGAGGCAGCTGAGATATGGGCTACTGACTGCACCTGCGTCACCCTGGCTGGCTTCTTCCTCCTGGGCAGCCTGAATGAGCCTCACGTCCCCACTACTCTACTCTTCCAGGACGTAGCTGGGCCATGAAGTTCCATAGATGTAATGGACTGGCGATTCCAACAGCAGCCGCTCTTCCGCACGTGGTGTCCTGACCAGACGGCTCCAGCGCAGCGTCTTGCATTTGGTGCCCAACACGTGTTTTTCTTTGCTCTTCTGATGGACAAGCACCACGTTCCCCTGGGGCTAATGGTATATACATCTCAACTGCTGTAGTTTCTCTTTTGCCATAAGATGACACAGAACCAGTTTAAGGCAGAAAGAAGATGTATTTGGCTTACAGTTCCAAAGGGAATACAGTTCATTATGGTTGGAATCCCATAGCTGGAAGACATGGCTGGAGGTAGAAGCAGGAGGCTGGTTCAGGTCGCCAAAGCCATCAGAGGGCGGAATGAGCAAGAGGAAACAGGGCTGAGCTTCTGCCCCTCTGTGATGTGTTTACCTCCAGCAAAGCTACACCTCCTAAAGGTGCCACGACCTTCTCCTTCTGCCTGCCCTGGTTTATTCATCTAAAGATTCAAACACATGGGGCTAACCTTAACCCTAACCCCACTTTCAAACCATGGAGCAGACATGCTTCAGAGCTGTGTCTTCTTTCTGCTCTAATCTGGCCTGTGAGAGCTCAGCTGACATCATGTCCCGTTGATGTGGAAACAGTCTTTCTTCTGTTCAAATGTCCCATCTGGGTTGCCAAATATCACAGGGTAATCCCTTTGTGGTTACCAAATGTACAGGGTCCCTGTTCAGGGGCCAAATGTTACAGGAACAACCGTCCCAATGTTTCAGGGTTCTTGTGTTCTGGAGTCGAAGATTGAAACCAGAACACAGTGTAGAGGATTAAGGTAGAGTTTATTAGAGGAGCAAAAGGCTGGTACTCATAGACTCCAGACGTGGACATGGGGTGGGGGGTAGCGCGCCCTGAGGGGCAAGTGCCCAGGAGAACTCATGGACCATGCATGGAATCCATGAGAAATGAGGAGCCAGAAAGAACTCAGGGCACTCCGAGTGCCAAGAGGGGCTAGGGCGCCAAAGATGGCTGCCAGGGCCAGGCATATTTATATACCTAGGCAAGCCCAGGGAAATTGTTTGTTTTTTTTTTCTTATTGCTTAACTCCATTGGGGCCCAACCCTGTTGCTCTTGGGCCCAGGTGGGGCTAGAGATCAAGTTGTTTGTTGGATATGGAGAGCTCATCTCATAATCCCTTCACAGGGAAATTGGCCACCTTATCTCTGGAGGATTGGAGTCAGTTCCTCAGCAGAGGTGTTCCTTCAGGGTGATCCCAGCAGTGGGGATGGCCTTCAGGAATTCCGAGACCTTCGGAGGCCTTGGAGACTTTAGAGACCCACCCAGCAAGGCTGCTCTAATCCTGCCTCATCTTGAGGTTCCATGCTGCTCCCTGGGATTACACAAACTGGACCTGGCAATCCAGAGGGGACGGAGCTTGCGTGCTGGTTACTTAGTTCATGCTGCCTTATAAAATGCTCTGCCTGGGGCAACTTAAGCAGCAGGATCCACTGACTCAAGCTTCCAGGGGCTGTAAATTATGTGCCCCCAGGGTGGATTCTGGGGAGGGGGGGTTCAGATTCTGCTTCCTGATTTTGCAGACGGTTTCTGTGCCCATTAGCGTCAGCTGCCAACTTGGCAATTGAGCTACTGGGCATAACTGTGAGGAATTATTTACTTAGTGCAGAATTAACTCTGAGCAAGGCCTGTGAGATCGTGTAAGTATGTGATTGATGTGGCCGCTGGGTCAAGACAGACAGCTACTTAGTTGTCGCCAGGCTGTCACGCTAGACGTACGCTGGCCCTCAGCCCTCTGCTCTCACCTTCAGATGAGGTGGAGCGAGTTTCCTCTCGTGATGAACTGCCACCGGCATCCTGATCCCACAAGATCCCACAAGCTGTTAGGGCCGCCATGTCTTTCAGAAGGAGAACCTGAAACTAGAGATTGCCCTGCTTGTGTGCCCCAGGGGACAGCGGCCTCTAGTGTCTCTTCCACTACTTGCAAGGCACAGTCGTGTCAGGTGGGCTCTGCCTGGCACCTAGTTTAACCTTCATTACCTCCTTAAAGGGCCTGTCTCCAAATGCATGTTAAACTGCCTACCGTTAGGCCTGTTGGCTAGGTTCTCTAGAGGCACAGAACTGATAGACTGGATAGCGTGAGCTTCTTAAGTTGACTTAGAGATGAGGTCTAGGTGTCTCACGTGGCCGCCTGCAGCTGCTCAGTTCAGATGCTGAAGAGCTCCGCAGTCTGGTGCTGAAGGCCGGAGGACCCCTGAGAATCTCTGGGCTTCAGTCACAGTAGAGGGTCGAGGAAGCTGGGTTCTGATGTCAGCCAATAGGGAAGCTGAGTTTGCCAGGAGAGAGAGAGAGAGAGAGAGAGAGAGAGAGAGAGAGAGAGAGAGAGATTCTTTCTTACACTTAACTTTCCTCGGTCTGCCAACGGAAGGGCTTCCCACATTGAAGGAGTGCCATTGGATTTCCAACAACTCAACCCACATTATCTCTTCGGCAGTCCGATGACTGAGCCGTTAGTTAATCTGGACAGCCTGCTGCAAGCAGGGAGAACCTCAGGATGATCTTTTGTAGGAGGAGGAAAAGTTACCACATGTCTTTCCACCTGCCACCAAAAAGACGGTCTGCCCCCAGGTGTCCCCGGGGCTTGAGGGAGCACCTCTCTGTCTGAACGTGCCGCACGGTGGCCAGGGGGTGTGGCTCTAGTGGATTCAGCGCGCTCCACCCCGTGAGTCCTGGTTCGGGTGAGCAGTTGCTCAGCTGGCCTCTGGCAGGCACAGGGACACAGGCAAAAGGCAGAAGCGTGTGGCGTCTGTGCCTCTGGGAAGAAGCGCCCTCACACCCGCTCTCCAAGTGGTCGCGCACACCCAGGAGCAAGCTTGGCCGGAGTCGCTAAAATCAGCCCGAGCAATAGGCCCAGAAGCGCCAGGTCATCAGGCTCCAAACCCCATCGGCACCCTCTCAGCTCTCCTATGCTTACAGTTTGGGCTCCTCAGAATTGCCTGCATGAAACCTCTTTGGAGCGCTTCAGTGGTTTTGATATGTATCGTGATTTGGCAGCTTAAAGTTAAGCGAGTTTAGAGAAATGATTTAAAAACCAACCAGCTTCCATAGACACAGTGTTGGGACAGGACCCCAAGTCTCCAGGACTGTCCCAGTGCCCTGGTGAGTCCCTCCTTCCTCCTCCTCCTTCCCTCCCTCCCTCTCTCCCTTCCTCCTTTTCTCTCTTTCCTTCCCTCCCTCCCTCCCTCCCTCCCTCCTTCCCTCTCTTCCTACCTCCTTTTTTCTCCTTCCCTCTCTCCATCCCTCCTTCCCTCCCTTTCTCCCTTCCTTCTTTCCTCTTTCTTTCTGAAGTTCTCACTGCATGCTACTCATTACAGTGGACCTCAGCCATTCAGAAAAGCGCCTTCTAAGATAGGCAGGAGGCACTTGACACCATCCACAGAGCCCCACTCACCCTGGTCCAGGCCCCTCCTAGACCAGCACTGCGATTTCTCCAAGCATCCCAGCCAGCAGGTCAGAAACAGCCAAGTTCAGGAGAATTGGTACTTGAATGTGAGCTTATTTTAAAGTGGGTCACAGTACAACTACTGAAAAGAGAGACGAGCTGGACCTGCGTCTGACTGACACTCACCTGCACACTGCTAGCTTGGGCGGTTTCCATGACAGCGACACCCTGGGGTGTACAGCCAGCAGCCCCTCCTGGTAAATCCTGGGCTATAGCAGGGCAGGAGGCAGCTCAGGCTGCCCAAGGCTGACAGTGAATCTTGCCTTCCTTGCTATGAACTGGGGACGCGCTCTCCGGAGCTACCCAGGGTCAGAGGTGCCAAGTGCAACGGGCCCTGCAGAAGCCTCTCACTGTCCAGCAGTCCTGCCCAGTCCTCTGTTCCCAGCGTAACTTTTGAGTTTTCAAAAAACTGAAATGTTTCATAAACTGATTTAATTGCTTCTCTGAACACACAGCCCAACATGCAGACCCACACCCACGCCTTCCTACGCCCGCACTCATGCCTTCATCCATCCACACCCACGCCAACACATTCACACACCCACACCCACGCCAACACATTCACACACTCACCCTGTCTGCGCCCTCGTCCCCCTCACAGGGTCATGCCCACATAACTGCACACACACACACACACACACACACACACACACACACACGACTCAGTGACCCTCAGCTGCCCACTCTCAGGCTCCCCGGGAGCAAGCAGAGAGCTGATTGAGCTGTACCGGAGCCCCAGGACCCCTCTCTACCCCCCATCCCCATCCTCCCATTCCCCACTCCACCCCCGCCTCTGGCTACATCACGGCTTCCCATCCTTCGATGTTTCCCCCACCGTGGGCAGCTGAAAAAATGCTCTTGTTCCGAAGTCTGGAACCTGTGTGTGACAACAGGGACGTTGTGGGTGTGAGTGAGTGAGGGTCATGCAGGGCCAGATGATCCTGAGTTACCCAGATGGCCCGAGGTCACCACGAGAGTCCTCGCATGAGAAAAGGTCAGCCTCTGAGGAGCTGGAGGATGAGTTCTCGCAGCAGCAGGAATTGATGGGCTAGGGAGGTGGCTCAGGAGCTGCGCTCTGCCCCACAAGCAAGAAGACCTGAGTTTGGATTCAAGATCCCACATAAAAACGCCCAAAGGAACTGATAGCAGCCTGTGCTTCCAGCCCTGGAAGTCAGGGCCAAGCAAAACCCCAGGGCCAAGCAAAAAGGAGAAAGAACAACCCAGGATGATTCCTGAAGTCAACCTGGGGCACAGGCACAGATACTCTGACATGCGCACGCGCACACGCTCACACTCTAAATGAGAATGATTATATTGACTTACAAGATAAAATCTGAGGAGTCCCACAAGAGCTGCTCCTAGCTGCTCAGTTCGAGAGCTGAGTATCGAGCAGGGCCGTGTGATGGTGAAGGCAGGAGGATTCGTGGAGAGCCTCCCAGCTGTCCTATTCTGATGCTAAGAACAGAGGATTCCCCGAGAGTTCCCAAGCCTCAGATGCCTTTGGAGGACCCAAGAGGCGGGGCTCCCACGTCAGTCAAGAACGGAAACAATGAACAGCAGGAGCCAGGAATTGCAACAGGAGCAACCAGCAACCAACAAGGAGCCCTCCGCACGGGGCACGAGAAGGAGGGCCGACTCCCCTCTAGCCCTCCCGTTACCCTGTCACCTCTAGAAGGCTCCTGTCGGATCCCTCCCATCAATTGACACCGTCCTGCAGGCTCGATGGAGGGACTGCCTATCAACAGCTGTGCCCAAAGCCCAGCTTACAACTGTTAAATTGACACCTGCGTCCAACCATCACAGATGCCCTGTGAGGAAGGAGGAGGGGCCGGGAGTCCTCACCCGCTAGAATCGGACAGTCACGGGGTGGGATTTTCCTCCTTGATGTCTCTAGAGAGCTTTACTGGCCCCTAGACTTTCCCTAGGGGAAGGACCTCGGACCTCGGACCTCGGACCTCGGACCTCGGACCTCGGACCTCAGACCTCGGACCTCCAGAACTGGCAGGGAATACTTTTTAAATTTTTATTATTATTATTATTATTTATTCAACTGTGCGCATGTGCGTGTGTATGTGCGCGTGCGTGTGTGTCTGTGTGTGTGTGTGTGTGTGTCTGTGTGTGTGTGTGTGTGTCTGTGTGTGTGTAGAACCACGGACGAATTCGGGAACCACCATGGACGCCTCCACCTCCTTCTGCCCCGGGATTCACAGGCTCCGCCCTACCAGGACCAGAAGCGCAGGCCGCCCCCGCTTCCGCCTGGCGTCATACGTGGGATCTGGGATCCGAACTCAGGACCTTCCGCCGAGGCTTAACCCCTGAGCCACCTCTCCAGCCCAGGGAATACTTTTATATGATCCTCAGTCACTGCATTTGCATAATGCTGAATCACTACACTTTTGACTTTTTTGCAACTGCAATATGAAATCAAAGAGTTGTGATTTGTGGCATGTGAATGTGTTTGTTTTTCTTTCCAGACAAATGGAATCGCATGAAGTTGTTCTATATTTGTCGGATATAGTTCATCTCAATCCCTGCAAACGACTTTCTAATTTCTTGTAAATTTCTTACCAGTGTCAGGTGTGGTCATCTCCCCTGCTCCTTCTCCCAGTGAAGACCCTCTTCCTCCCGGCAGCTCCCCATGTGCTCTTACATCTTTGGCACACGTGTGATCCCTGCATTTATGTGGCTCATCTGCAGCAGCACGTGCCCAGACCTGCCACGTCACTGTGCCACTGAAGAAAGTAGCTCCCCTTCCTTCAGCTAGCATACACCTCGCTAGTCCTTCAGGGAGGGTGGGACCTCCTACAGTCCTCCTGGGACTGTGATGACAAAGATTGCCAGACCAAGTCTTAGGCAGATCTTGTCAAGGTAAAGATGGCTGCTCTGAGCTCACAGCGGCGGTGGCCCTGCCGTGATCAGAACACGCTCTTGGTGCATCCCTTCTGACTTCTGGCTCTTACCGTCTCACCACATCCTCTTGCTGGATAGCCTAGTAAAGCTGAATGTGTCATTTATTCTCTGCATTTTAGCTAATTGTGATTCTGTGTATTAAACACCTTCCACTGCAGACGGATACTTCCGTTTGAAAGCTGCACTGCACTAATCTATGGGTATGACGGTAAATATTCAGAAGACATTTCAATATTGCATTCAGAGTAAAACAATAATAGTTTGTTCACCCCGAGGGCCTGCGACTTCTCTATCTATCTACAGGGTCTTGGCCACGTTTAGAGCACCAGGTATGAGTTCCCTACTTCGTAACAGGTCTTAAATGCAATCAGAAAGCAGTTGGCTGCCCCGTAACATTAATTCACCATTGTACCCATCTTGCTAGCATGGTTGTTACTGCAGCTTGCAGAATTCTCAGTTGAGTAACGCCGATGGCTTCTTTTCCTAAGTGGCCCACGCAGTGCCTTCTGGTACTGTAAAAGCTGACCAGCTGGGAGGAAGTTTCCAGTCAGTTCCAGCCTTTCTTCCATGCCCTGTGATGACAGTTGGTGGCAGCTTCAGCAATAGCGTCTTACCAACAGATTCTGGTGGGCAACTAAAGGCAACATCAAAAGCCTGTATTGCTTTGGGGCCTTCGGGATTCCCCTGACCTACAGCCCCTATAGAGAGTTCCTACACCCTATGCTGAGAGTTTGGCTAAATCACCTCTGGTTCTGGAAGGAGCAACTCAAGCAGCTTCTCCATTTCCCCCCTCCCTGTGTGAGGTATCTTTTCACAGCTATCTTAAATAAGCCGCGCCACAGACATTTAGTGTTACTTTTCCTCCCCCACCCTTCCCTCTCCCCCACCCTTTACTCCCTTCTTTTTTAAATCTTCCCCGGTTTTTCCCCTTTTTGTTTTCAAACCTCCTATCTTCTTCTCCGCCCCTCTTGAAAGTCATTCTCTCCCCGCTCCACCTTAATGGCCCCTTTCTGGTTTTCTGACTTTTAAAAGTAGTCACACTTAAGCACATGAATCTGAAGGCTCAAGCCAGGCTTCATGTATGAGAGAGAACATGCAGTGTCTGTCTTTCTGTGTCTGGGTTACCTCACTCCATATACTGTTTTCCAGATCCAACCATTTGTCTGCAAATTTCATTCCTCTTAATATTCAAAGTAATCCATTGTGTGTATGTACCGTATTTTTATTATTATCTATTCATCAATGTAGGTGATCCCATTTCCTTGCTACTGTGAAGACAGCTGTAGTGAACATGGATGTGCATTTTCAGTTGGGTTGTTCGTTTTGCTAATACTTAGTTTTCTGAGTTCTTTATATGTTGTGGACACTACTCTTCTGTTAAGTGTACAATTAGCAACGATTTTCTTCCATGTCGTAGGCTGCTTCTCTTTGCTTGGTTAATCATATCTTTTGCAAACAGAAGCATTTTAATTTCAAGAGTTGCTACTGTCAATGGTTGCATGAATGAAACTGTATTCTGAAAGTCCTTGACTGACCTGCTCTTGAAGTGTGCTTCCTACTCTTTCTTCCAGAAAATTTCAGGGTTTTGGGTTTAATATTCAGGTCTGTGATCCATTTGGAATTGATTTTTGCACAGGGCAAGAGATAAGGGTCAAGTTTTATTTTTCTAGATGTGGACATCCAATTTTCCCAGCATCGTTAGCTAAGATGTTGTATTGTCCCAGTGTGTGTGTGTTTGGATTGGCACCTTTGTCAAGATGCACCACCTTTTGTAAAGGGGCTCCGTGGCTGTCCTTTGCACAGCACAGTGTGCTGTCTTGCACGCTCCTTAACACAAAGAACTCATTTCCTTTGACTTCCACTACTAGAATGCTGTGTTCAGCAGCTATATCTCCATGACGTCAGCCACCGTGGCTATTTTTGCAGGGTACATTCCGAGGGGTGGAAGGATGCCCAGGTTGACAGACACCCTCAACTGCCCTCCACATTCAGTCCAGTGCAGGGACCTGCCCTTCCCCACGCTTTACCCAAGTAGGAGAGTCAGCCCCTGTCCATTTTTTCCCACTGTGAATCCTCATCCTCATTGCTTATTGAATGGACATAGATCTTTATATATTATATTTATAATTTATATATATAACATAATATATATATTTATTTATATACTTAAGCACCTGACTCATGTATTGCGTAGAGTGTAGATATTTTCTCTTGTTCAGGTTCATTGTTTAGCTTTCACATAGTGTCTTTGGCCAAGAACATGTATTTGGTTTTCATGGATCAGAAGTAGACCTTTTAAGAAATCTGGAAGTCTATGCAAAATGATTGCTTAATAAATTGTCTCCTATAATCACTCATGTACAACATAGTTAATCCTACAATGTTTAATTCTTAGTATAGTGCATATTTCTGCGTTTAACAATATTCATTACTAGAGCTTGAGCTCAA
This sequence comes from Typhlomys cinereus, assembly GCA_023101885.1. Lineage (NCBI taxonomy): Eukaryota > Metazoa > Chordata > Mammalia > Rodentia > Platacanthomyidae > Typhlomys > Typhlomys cinereus. Next base: position 2,545,751 of record JALPQD010000324.1, on the reverse strand, counting down.
TGTTAACTTTCTTGCTTACAAGCCTGTGTGTGTGTGTGTGTGTGTGTGTGTGTGTGTGTGTGTGTGTGTGTGTGCAAAGGGGACTCTTGACCATCTGTGCCTGTGGAGGCCAAGGTGCCATCAGGACTCATCCTGGTTCGCTCTCCCTCCTTATCGCTTTGCTCCAGGGTTTCCCAGGCTCTGCCTTCCAGGACTAGAAGTGCAACCGCCACCACATCCGCCCAGCATTTTTATGGAGTATCTGGGGGGTCAAACTCAGGTCCTTTCCCTGGTTAGGCAAAAGCTTTAAATCCTGAGCTGTCTCTGCATCCTTCAATGTTGACTTTCTAAAATAGACTCCATCTAGTCTGAAAACTAGACAAGGACAACTCAGAAGGTGGAACTGAAAATTACCAAATGTAATCATTTCTACAATTAAAAACCAAGACACAGCTGAAGAGATGGCTCAGGGGTTAAAGCTTTGCCTTGAAAGTAGAAGGACCAGAGTTCAGGTCCCAGATCCCATGTACAAGGCCAGGTGGAAATGGCATCAATTTGCCCCTCCAGCCCTGGAAGGTGGAGCCTGGGTCATTTCAGAGCAAAGCAGTAAGGAGGCAGAGCAAGACAGGAGAATTCCTGATGTCCTCCTGATGTCCTGATTCCTTTGGCCTCCACAGGCATACACAGTGCCCTCTTTTATACCAACACACACCCATACACCAGCACACACATGGAAAAAAATTTTTTTAAAAAGCCAAGACACATAGCTTCGCAAGAACAGAAAATACAAAATGTCTGCTCTGTGCCAGCAAAAGGAGGAGGAGAGAAGAAAGAATAAAGAAGTAGAAGATAAATTTCAAATAACAAGATACTGAATAGAGCTTATTAACCAGGATTCTATATGATAAACATCCCACAGTAAGAAAGCACTCTTCCAGAACATTCTTCCACACAGAGCCTATGCACACATATTTGTGAAAATCTGATTCTAAAGGCTGGAAGAAGATGCCAGACAAAGATGCCAGCTTTATTCTCAGAGCTTAAGATTGCTTAGTTAATTTTGAATTTTGACATTTGTTCCTTAATGTCCTTGATAATACTCACATTAGGTTTTTTCGTACAATTGGGTTTAAGCTACAAATCAGATTATGAAAACATTATTTTTTTCTAATCCTTGAAATGATGTGTGCCTATTGCTTTGTCATTTTTAATGCAAAGATCTTACATGCTTTGACAGTTTGGTTTTTAGGTATTCTGTTTTTATGCTACTATAAGCAATATATTTTTCATACTTTGTGATACAGAGAAATGCAATAGTCATTTTGTATATTGACAGTACTATTCAGTAACCTTCCTGATTTAATTATTGATTTGCACGCTGTGTAGAATTCTTTGGATTATCAGTGTACCTATTTGTGCCATTTGAAAAAAACAAGTTCTAGTTTGCTCTTTCTGATTCTTTGACTGTGACTTATTTTGTTTGTTTCTTCAGCTAGGGTATCACAAGCCCAGGCTAGCCTCAAGTTCTCCATGCAGCTAAGCATGACCTTGAACTCCTGATCTTATTAAATATTTCTAGTCTCAGTAGTAGAAAGGTCATTTTTTTTGCATGCCTGTGTGTGTGCACCAGAGGGCACTTCAGTGTGCTTGCTCATGGGAGCCAAGGGTCACAGTCATCCTTGATTACTCCACCTCCCTATTGCTTTGCTCTGAGGTTTCTAGGTTCTGCCTGGCAAAGCCGGAATTACAGGTCACTAGTGTATGTGCCCCTCCCCCTTTTTTACATGGAATCTAGGATCCCAACTCAGGTCCTTTTCCTTGAGAGGCAAAGGCTTAACCACTCAGCCACCTCCCCGGCCCCATTTCTGAATATATAAAAACTCTTGAATGAGGACTAGAATGTCATTGTCTTAATCATCAAACAACTTACTGACAACCAATAGAAAGTCCATTGAAGAATGAAAATGGCGGCCAGTGATATAGTTCAACAGGTAAGGTGCCTGTTCGCAAACCTGGAGAGCGAAACACACACACACACACACAAAAGGGAAATTGCAGTCAAGACGAGAAACTGTCCGCTCTGACTAGTGTGGTTTATTGTCGATGTGACAGTTTTGATGGCGGCAGAAGATGAACGAGAGGAGAAGGTACGAAGCTGTCCTGGCACAGGAAACCGGTCGCTGTCTAGCAGATGGCTCCGGAGGTAAAGCGGCCTTAACTTAAGGGAGTGACCGCCCACTCAGACGCACAGGGAGGCGGTTTCTTTCGGGGGAGGAGTGGTTGTGGCTGTGTGTAGAGGAGGGTACTTGAGTGTATGTGCTTGTGGAGACCCAAAGGTGGCTTCAGGAATCACTCTGGATTGTTCTACCTCCTCATTGCTTTGCTCTGAGGTTTCCCAGGCTCTGCTTTCCAGGGCTGGAAGTGCAGGCAAACTCCATCCCCCTCCGTCCCACCTGTGTTTTTACCTGGGATCTGGGATCCAAACTCAAGTCCGTTCGCTTGTGAGGCCAAAGTCTTTAACTCCTGAGCCATCTGCCTAGATGGAATCAGTTTCTTTAAAGCCCTTTAGGAACAAACTCAGGAGTTGAGTTTTGGTTACCAATTGAACACAGAAGCCAGTAACTTCCCCACGCAGTGACAGTTGCTAGTTGAAACCACCTGCATATTCTCAATAATAACCATGAGGATACTAGCAGTAAACTAAGAGAGAATAAACAAAGCCACTGTGAAGCAGCTAACACTTCAGTTCAAGACAAAATTGCTGACAAGTGAAGACTGCGTTCTTTTGCGTAGACTTATATTAATTCTTATGTATGTAGTTATAATTAAATAAAATTTGATTTATAATAAAAATATAATATAAATATATAAAAATATAATAAAAATGATTTATAGATGCTGTCAGAGTTAGGCACAGGTATCCACTTGATGTTTGGAGGACTGAGCTCTGGGCACACTTGTAGAGAATTAGTAGTTGAGTTAAGCTCTGCAGGAGATTGTCTAGCTAATGGGGAAGACCCAGCCTATGGTGGGTGGGACTAGACCCTGAACAGATGAATAAAATACTGAGAGTCTGTTGAGGAAGCTGGCATCCTTGTGTACACTTGGCCAGACATTCTGGTTGGCAAGTAAGGATTGTCCATCTCTCAGCCATTATGTAGAGATGGTGTAGCCAGTTCCCTCGGCCCTGGTGTTGGTGCGTGCTCTCCCATCAAGCTGGACTAAGAACTGCAACCAGTAATCGTAAGAGAAAATAAACCCCTTGTTCCCTTAAGCTGTCTGATGGTCATTTATCAGCAATCATGCAGTCTGCAACAGATACTAAAAAGTCATTTAATTCAACGTATTTTTAAGTTTATACAACTCCACTGGAGTTTTGGTTTTGAACTTACTAAAATTATTACACGGTCTGTGCAGAAGAATACATTTGCTATAATATATTATTTAAAAATAGAACATTCAATGTTTCTTCTTTAAGAAATACAATATGGGCTGGAGAGGTGGCTCAGGGGTTAAGCCTCTGCCTTGCAGGTGGAAGGTCCTGAGTTCGGATCCCAGATCCCACGTATAGACGCCGGGCAGAAGCGGGGGCGGCTTGCGTTTCTGGTCCTGGTAGGGCGGAGCCTGTGAGTCCCGGTGGAGGAAGTGGAGGCGTCCATGGTGGTTCGCGAATTCGTCCGTGGTTCTACACACACAGATACACGCGCACACACATACATACGCACACACGCACAATTAAATAAAAAAAAATTAAAAAAAATTAAAAAAAAAAGAAATACAATGTGCTGATTTATAGTCTAATAATTAAAATGGATTTTTTTTTTTCAGTCAAGAAGCAAATAGGCAACTCGCAGGAACAGAATGAAGATGTTGGCCTGTACACCTAAGTGTCCTCCAGCACTTATTATGCCATAACCTCGATCATAGGAAAAACCTTGGAAGGAATAATGGGCAATTATTTTGATAAACAAGATCTCCTATCACATTTTCTGTCAGAGTAAAGTTTAAGCTCATGAAAATTCCAAATGTACACCACGAAAGCCTACCCTGGGAATGAACACACGTGTCCAGACCAGAGAATCTAGGCCTGACTCACCATCAGGATGAAGCACTCTATAAATATCTCTGCCTGTTCTTTGGTTGATCACCACTCTTAAAATACTTGAAAGCTATAAGCATCAAAATGGAGTCTCTTGTGTCAACTCAAAGCTGAAAATAAATAAAGCTGGGAGCCGGCGAGAAAAGGCTCTTCTTCGTGGGTGCCAGCTAGTTTCCATCGCTAAAGACTGGGCCAGACCCTGAATGTAGCCCCCACCCCAACCCAGGAAATTCTTCTGCAGCGTTGCCCACCAGGTAATTGGAGTTGCTGAGCCTCCAATGGGCACCGCCCTGCTCTTTTATACAATCCTCATTCTTCCTGGACAAACTTCTTCTAGTCTCACTGTGGATGCTCGCGAGAGAGAGCGCGTCCATTCCTGTTGCAACAGAGCTCTGGTAAGCTGGTCTTTGGAGAATCTCTCTGCTGTTCTTTAGTTGACAACAATGACCCTGAACCATTGTTTCGTGTTTCACACCCACGAGTTGGGAACCTTATGCACATTCTCCAGGAAAACAAAAACAAAACAAAAAACCTCATAAATTTAAAAGTTTTGTTTTTACAATAATGGGCTTAAAGTGATTATACATGCTATTTTTTTTCTCCCATTTAATCATATGCCATTTTGGACATCAGATGATCTTAGTTCCCAAAAGGTAACAACTCAAAAAAATTGTAAAAGGTATTACATGTTTATAACCAATTTGTTCATGAACAGCAGATAAGAATTAAATCAGATCCCCAGTTAAATATGCTCAAATCCCTGGCCGTGGAGAACAGCTCTTACCGATAGGATTGACGGTTGACCATGATTCAAACATAAGTTGTACCTGTCCCACGTGGATCCTTACAGCTAGGTTCTCCTCCAGTGTCTTCTCTTGGGATCGTACTGGATCATCCGAATCCATTGGGAAATGGGACTGTTTTGCTTTTGTTTTTTGACCAGGAGCCGCTTGATTCTGAAAGTCTCGTGGGAAGACATGATGACAACCCAGAACAGCACGGAGATGGCAGAGAGGAGCGGAAGAGGAGGAAGTCTGTCTAGTTTTAAAAATCCACAAAATATTAATTAGAGCTGGAGAAATGGCGCTTGTCACATGTCATAGTCAGGCACAGGTGTCAACTTGACGGTTGTGGGTTTGAGCTCTGGGCACATTTGTAGAGAATTAGTGGTTGAGTTAAGCCCAGAGCAAACCTGCAGGAGATTGTCTAGCTGATGGGGAAGGCCCAGCCCATGTGGGTGGGACTAGGCTCTGAAATAAAATACCAAGAGCTGACTGAGAAAGTTGGCATCCTTGTGTACACTTGGCCAGACATGTTGGTCTGGCAAGTAAGGATCGTCCCTCTGTCAGCTGTTATGTAGAGATGGTGTGGCTGTTTCCCTCGACCTGGTGTTGGTGTAAATTCTCCTGTCAAGCTGGACTGAGAAGTGTAACTAGTAATCATAAGAGAAAATAAACCACTTGTTCCTTAAGCTTTTGATGGTCATTTATCAGCAACCATGCAGGCAGACTGCAGCACCACATAAGCAAAGGACTGGAATTTGGACCCCTAGACCCCACATAAAATGTTGCTGGGCGTGGTGGGTCTCTTGTGATTCCTCCCTCAGAAGGTAGACACTGGGAATCCCTACAGCAAGCCGCTAGCCACGCTGGCCCCATCTGGGTTTGGTTAGACCCTGTCTCAAGAGAATGAGGTGGAAGAGAAACTGAGGGGGGAAGACTTCTGGTCACGCACACCTGTGGGAAGCACATGTGCCCCCACACATGCCAACACATGCCGCACATTAATGGCTTTTCTCAAATCCCAAATTCTGGAAATGCTTTTCTCTGGGTGGCGTGCTTTGGGCCTTTGCATGTAGGATGTTTTCGGAAGGTGCTTCCGCTCTCCCTGAGACACTTTGAGCAACGTCTCAGGGCTTGTCTCTCCGCTGTTTAGACTGCCACTCGCAAGCAGCATTAACAAATGGCTTGTCCCAGCCTCTGGGCGCGGATTTCCTCCAACTCTGCAGGCTGGCCAGCTCCTTGGAAGCGAGGCAAAAGAGAGGCTTCTGGGCGTCTCTGCAGCCGTCTGAGTCTTGCTGAAGGTCTGCGTTCTGCATGACCCACGCCTCTAACATGTACCAAAGCACCTCCGAAGAAAGTCAGCTTCCCAGGACTTCCTCAGCCTGGGAGCCCTCTCTGGAACGCGACTGAAAAAATAGTATTCTGTGGCAATGCACGTGTCCATTGCAAAAGGAAGTGAACTTTAGAATGACTGTGCAGAGAGAGTGAAGATGGGCATAGTAATTCAATGCATTTATGTATGTGTGTGTATGTATGCGTGTACGTATGTATGCTATGTGTGTATGTACGTATATGTGTACTTATGTATGTGTGTACGTATGTATGTACGTTATGTACGTGTGCGTATGTATGTATATATGTACATATGTATACATGTATGTATTTGTGTGTGATGCTTGCACCATGGCACTCAGGGAACAACCTGAGGGATGGGGTTCTCTCCATCCACCATGGATGAAACCCATGGGTTTCAGGTTTTGAGTTGTCAGCTTCGGGAGCAAGCGCCTCTTTCCTTATTAAGCCATTTCACGGGCCCCGTATTTCCTCTTGCTCCTCTGTTTCCTTGAAGGTTTTAAGCACAGGAACAAGACTTTCCTCAAAGCCTCCCAATTCCGTCTATTGATTTTGACTTTAATAACTGCTCGCAGACTCAGATCTGGGAGCCACTGTGCCTGGCACCCTGCGGTCCGTAAATATTCATCGACTTGCAGGCTCTTCTGGTCCTCGGCCCCAGCCTTTGCGAGTGAGTGAGGCTTCTCCTGCTCTACACAGGATGGTCTCCAGCCTTGCAAGGACCTCTTTGCTGCACGAGAACTTTCTCCTCTGAAATGTCTGCTGTAGGCTCAGGAGGACCCTGTCCTTCCTGCTGCGGATGGCAGAAGGGTGGAGAACCACACGGACAAATTCAACACCCAGAAACATGAGTCACTGACTGCAGGACACAGAGATGGGGCTGGTCAGGGCTTAGAGCCTTCTACTAGGACAAAGCTGATGGGACATTCAGTAAGAAGACACAACATTGCCCTGTGCAGTTAGGGCTGGAGAGTTGGCTCAGGGGTTAAATCTTTGCCTTGCAACCAAAAGGACCTGAGTTCAAATCCCCAGATCCCATGTCTAAATGCTGGGCAGAAAATGGCAGCAGCCTGTGCTTCCATCCCTAGAAGACAGAGCCTGGGAAATCCCAGAACAATAAGGTGGGCTAGAAATCCAGGATAATTCCCCATGTCACTCTTCAGCTTCCACAGGCACATACATTTAAAAGTCCTCTTGTGCACATTCACACACACACTCAAAATAATAGTGCACTAATTTGATTCCACTGTTCGTCCAATCACATTATTTCCATGGAGGTAATAAGAGAGCAAGTTAATGTGATTCCAGGCGTAAGAGAATCACTATCATTCATCCTAAATTCTAACGGCAATTGCCCCACGACGAGAGCTCTCAATCTCCCAGTGCTGCTGTTTTAGGAGCGTGTGACAGAAGATCCTTGAAGGTGGAGTCGGCTCGCAAAGCCCGGGCTGGCCCTTGAGAGGCAAAGCCAGTGTTGAGGGAAGCTTCCACAAGGTAAGACGCCCCCTCCCAGCTCACAGACGAAGCTCATGGCTCGCTGGCGTTCCTCTAGATTCCAGGCCGGGTGAGTGACTGAGAAGGCAGTGGTCCGCAGCTCGAGGTCTCAGCAGAGAAGATCTCAAATGCAACAGTTCCTTATTCACTAGGTGACACAAGACACAGCTCTTGCTCCAGTGGGAGAGAAAGTTTATTCTGAGCTGAGTGGGGGAAGGGCCTGGGAATGCAGTCAGGTTGTCCTGGATGGCGTGGGAGAGACTCCATGAACTTTTATCATCACAGAGCAAAAGGAAACCATGATCGGTTCATCACACCCTCCCCAAAACAGTGGGGCATCAGGTAGGCAGGTTACGGTTGGGGGAGATGGTTCCTGGAGATGTCAGGTTGCTCTTTGAACACAGTGGGGTGCTAAGGTGATACACTCCAAAGTGTGTCACCAAGATGCGAAGCCAGATGCAGAGCCCTAACCTGTCATGCTAAGTGACTCTTGGACTAGAGACAGGCGGATAATTTGGGCTCCCACTCTGCAACATTCCATGCAGGACCTTTAATCCAGATATGACGTCTTTAGGGGAATTTACGTCCCATTTAGCAGTTCCGCATGGGTGGGCTCCACCAGAGCCCTGGTGGCGGACAGAAATGGCACTGTCCCTGTCCTAGGTACAAGCAGCAAAAATGGAAGTGCACAAAGGATAGAGGAGAGAGAGGAGGCCTTTCTGGAAGACAGCGAGCCAGACCTTGGGATCGAGCGTGTGGTGCATTGCCTGTTGCTGTGATCAAATATTCTGGCGTATTACATATTCAATGTAAAGGAGAAAGGGTTTATTGGGGGTCATAGTTTGAGGGCACAATTCACTGTGGTGGGAAAGCCAAGGCCGAAGGAGCCTGAGCCGGCAGGAGCCTAAGGCGGCTGGTCACGTCACATCCACACATCCACGCGCAGGAAAGAGATGAACAGATGAACGCATGCGCATGGTGGGTTTCCTCCTCTGTGTTAACTTATCTGAGATAATCTTTGGAGGACAGGACCTCAGGCTAATCTAATCAAGACAACACCTCACAGGCTGGCCAGAGGCTGCCCCAGCAAGATAATCCCTCACAGAAATGGCCAGAGGCTAACGTGATGGAGATAAACTCCCAAAGGTTTACCCAGTCATCTCAGTCCGGACCAGATTGGGAGGGAATGTCAAAGGGCACAGGAGACTAACTTTCCAGTGTTGGAAGCAGGATGCACGTCTTGAGCTGCAGGTGCCTGGGTTGCGTCATTTTGACTCACAGGTCGGTTAGCAAGGGGCGCCTAGGAGCGGTGAAGACCCGTTATGCGACGGACTTTAGCTAAAACAAACACTCATCCCACGTCGAGTGTGAGCAAGGGCTGCTTTTCCCAGACAGGAGTGGGCAGCGCTCAAACTCTGCAGCGTCCAGGTGGCTAAAGGGATTCAGTGGAGTGGACCGATGACGGTGAGGCCAGGAGTGGGAGGAACAAAGGAGAAAGCGAGACCAGGACACGCAGGTCTGAAGAGAGCTGTAGTCGAGGGCCGGGGACTCTAAAGGGTGAGGAGAGCTGTGAAGTCACTGACCACCTGTCTGTCATGGTGTGAATGTCAGTTGACCCCCACGGGCTCCTGTGTTTGCATCTTTTGCTATTGACGTTTGGGAAGGTTGTGAGACCTTTTAGGAGGTGGAGCCTTGGAGGGGGCAGTATCTCCCAGGGGCAGGACTTGTGTGATAGCCTGACCCTTTCCTCTCCGTTTGCTCTTGGTTCTCTTTACTTGATGGCCGCAGTGACCTGGGTCAGTCTCCTGCTTTTGCCTCCAGCCACGCCTTCTGCCATAACGGACTAATTCTCCTCTGGAACTGACTAAATCTCCCTTTCTCTACTAAGTTGTATGTCAGTATTGTCTCCTAGCAATGAAGGGTCATTGTGAAAGCACTCTCGTGCTTTGCCTGCCTGCTGCTAATGAATGCGCGACAAAATGGCTCGGGAAGGAGGGATTTATTCTGATTGTCTGGTGACGTTCGTTAGTCCAGCTTGGCAGGAGAGTTCTATCCATACCAGGACTCACGGGAACCATATCCATTGTCTGGAGAGGGGCAAACCTCACTGGCTAGACCACAGGCCTGCCCAAGTGTGCTGAGGAATGCCAACTCACTGAGCCCAGCTAAAGAAGTCCAGTGGTGGGGCTCGTGTTCATGGAGTTTACTGGTCTTACTGGCTCCCCACGATGGGCTGGGGCTCCCCCACCAATAAGACAATCTCCTGTGGGTTTGCTCAGAACTTGCTTTAATTACCAATTCTCGCAGGTGTGTCCAAAGCTCAACCTGCAACTGTTGACACCTGTAATGATCACAACCACTCTGTAAGAGTGGGCTTGCACAGCGCAAGGGACAGAATGTGCCAGAAATAACTGTGCTGGCTACGTCCGTTCTTTAGGTGAACAATCAAGGCCACGTCCCTGTGAATTGGCTCGCACTCTCCCCAGTGCTACAGCTCATGACGCCCATTCTGCTGGCTGTGCAGCCACACTGTGCGCAGACACGCAGCTGGTGCCAGGCCCATGGGAGGGACTGAACTCATCTTTATTCTGATCTGATGGAAAGTGCCATCAGGAAATGTCAACACCAGACATCCCGAATCCACCACCTGGGCTGAACTCCACATAGACTTGTCAAGTGATTCATATGCACATGGATGGATGAATTGGTCAGTCTAAGAACACGGAGTTCCCATAAAGACAAGACAATGTCCTGAGTTTTCTTTTTCTTTTTTTTCTTCCTGTTTCCAGATAAGCTAAGGGTAAAACAGTCGATAGTCTCGCTTGTTTTCATGGCTAAAAGGCAATAGACTTGTTAATGACTGTCTTTAAAATTAGCCAGACTGAGGCAAGAACTGTCAATCAAGTGCCAACTTGGACTCCATGTGGATTAGGTCACTGCTGAGACAATCACTGAGACCTGTTCTTTGTGGGAGATGGGTGTGGCACCCCCAGTTCCTCCTCCTTAGTCTCCATCAGAGACTCCCCCACCACAGAGTGCTTGGAGTCCTTCCTTGGTATTTCTACCACCTGTGAAATATGATCTGACAGGACAAGGGAACATACCAGAAGCATCTGCAAGGACCCACGTGTCCTTTGCTGTCCAGGCTGGCGGGTCCCCAGAGGAAAGTATGTGGGGTAGAGCCAGAGAGAGAGCTGTCAGCAGGATGTACCACGTCATCCCCGTCAGCCGCACTAGGACCTGGGACAGTTGGTGTCTGCAGCGTAAATGGGCAGGATTTCTATGCAGATGATCAGAACACGCCTTGCAGGGGTCAGACAGTCCAGCTGCCCTCCACCTCAGAAAAGCTGGAGAGACCCCCTGGGGTCCAGGCAGGCTGCACCAGGCCCCACGCTGGAGAAGACCGTGTTCCACTCTAAGTATGTCTCTGAGGGAGAGGCCAGGGGACTGTGGCTGGCCCGGCAGCCATGGACCAACCTTGGCCTCTTTGCCAGGAGAATTCGTCTTCCTGGCTGCCTGCCCAGAATACCAAGATCTTGGAATACAGCCGCAGACCGGAGCCGCCGTCTAGAGCTGAGGCCCTCAGCCTTGCTGTGGGCTGGCTGAGGCCCCTCGGAGCTGAAGAACCCCAGGCCCAGGAAGCGTGGTGGCAGCAGCCAACGCTGTCTTCCGGCCGGCGCTTCCCTGAGCATCATGTCATTTCTCTGCTGGAGGTGACACGCTGCTTCCCCACGGGATCTGGGAAGGAGGCCTTGTCCCACGTCGGTCACGGGATGCCGTGGGATGACTCACTTTGGAGGCACCATGGTGTTCAGACGCAGCTACCACCCATCTCGTCACCGTCCGTACAATGATGGAGGTTCAGAAAGAAGGCGCAGTCCAGAACAACGTGGGAGGAAGGAGCCCCACTTGCCAGGCAGCAAGGGGTGGGCTGGTCATAGCCGGGCATGGCAGGGCTCTGGCATCAGTCACGGTGTCCCCTGGATCACTCGGATCGCTCCAGGCCAGCGCGGCTCTGAGCCCAGCCCGGCCGTCTGGGTCTGGAAGGGAGGGGGTGGGCTGTTGGGCTTCCCCCGCAGCCGGCGGGCGGCGAGGCTTCACGGTCACAAGGAAAGAATCCGCAGGTCTGTGAACTTGCTATTTTTAGGCTTTGGTGAATCCCAGCCAGCTTTACCCGAGTGTAGTAAGACTCTAAATTTTAATGAGAAGTAATGGCACATGCCTGGTACCCACTCAGGAAGGAAAGGGGGTTGAAGAGCTGTGAGGCTAATTCACAAAGACAAGTGATCCGGCCCCCATGCCCTCTGCTCTCTGCCCACCTTGGCACACAGCTGGTCCTGTGCCGCCTAACGCCGGCCCTGCTGAATGTGGGCACAGCCAGGCCTGGTCAACTGCCCTCCTTGGCACTACCTTTCAGGTCAAATGCCCCCGGCAACCCTTGGGAATGCCCGCTCCCCAGCTCTACCCTGTCCCCCAAGTCAAGAAACAGGACTTTCACGCTTCGCTCGACCCACAGGCCTGGGCACCCCTATCTTTGTCTCGCTCCCCCACAAGTCCTGGTGTCCTCTTAAATATCCATGCTGCCCCTGATTCCTACCCCCCACCCCAACTCCCCCACGCTCCAGAGACCCAGGGAACCAGCCTTTGTGCCGTCCAACCCTTTCCTTGCACCTCTCCTCTCAAGACAGCCAATCTGATCCCAGCTGCAGGTCTCAGAGTTCTCTGGACCTTCAAAGGCAGGGGTGGGGGGGTGGGGGGTGGGGGAGTGGGGGGTAGGCTTGTGATGCAGATGCCCGCTGGCTGGCTCCCCCCCCCCCCCGGAGCTTACTAGTTGCTGGTCTCCGTTTGGCTGATGTCATGTATTGAAGCTAAGTAAAGCTAATTGAGTCAGCCACGTGTGGTGATTCGTGCTTGTAATCACACTGGGAAGGCTGAGGCAGGAGGATTGTCTCCAGTTTGAGCTCAATAGTGGGCTCCAGGCCAGTCAGTGCTGGAGATGGTTCAGCCGCCCAAAGAGACAGGCAAGACATTTGACAGCTGGAAAAGCAGAATGCAGACCATCTCCTTACATCTGGGCAGAGGAGAGCTTGTCTTTGCCATTAATGGGGCAACAGGAGCAGGACCCAAGAGTGGAGAGAGGAGCACAGGCCCCTGGGCTGCCTTTCTATCTCAGAGGAAGAGCGCGAGATGTCTCAAAGCTTGGGGGACTTGCGACTTCTAGATGAATCAGGAAGAAACGAATTCCAGCACGCCTGGGGTAAGCACTCAGGGCAGCCCCTCTCGAAAGCCCTGCACGGTTTGCATCCCTTGAACTTTCATAGATTCCCAAGGATGAGCTCCTAGGATCATCCACCCTGTTAACATATGAAGCCCGTGAGGCCGGAGCGCGTCGGCCTGACCAAGGCCACACAGCCCGGCAGGGAGGTGACGGACCGGTGGAAGAGAGGTGACCCAGCCCTTTGCTGGTCCGTTTCTAGGCTCCACTGCCAGAGGACTCTGCACGTCCTCCCGGTGCTGGACAAGCTGTGTCTACGTATCTAGGCTGTCTGTCTGGGTGGGCCTCTGCTCATTCCTGGACGTGGCACCAGGATGTTCCGAGACGTGACCTCAGCTGGGCAGGGCAGCCAACTTGGCTGACTTGGCCTCAGGGTGTCCCAGGGTGGCACTGCAGGGTGGCACTGCCCCATCGGGCTGGTGTGCAACATTGGCATCGGAGATGATTTCCTGTGGTCCCCCAAGATCAAGTTAGATGACCAGGAGGGTCATAGGAGGGGTGGGCAACAAATATGGAAAAACACGGGCTTTTCTGTCTTACTTTCTAGTTATCAGTCCTTTTCAGTGCAAAGTATATCTGTGTTAAATAAATCAAAGGCATTTCCAGGAAGAGCGTGCAGGTCACTTTGACACAGGGAAATCAGGTGGTCCATGGTGCTTTCGCTATCCACAGGTTTGTCCTGCACAGGGCAGCTCCCACGTTCACATCTCTACAGAAACCCGCAGCTCTTGGGCTTCCCCGTCTCCTTCCTCCACATTGAACCAATTACAGATTCCGTGATGACTTTGCCTTGTAGCATTTCGCGGCTCAGTCGGTGCTGCGTGCTTGTCAGACCGAATTTCTTTTGTTCTGGGCTCAGCCGGACTAATTTTCAGCCTTCCTCATGTTGGATAGAAACAGATTCAAGTTCTGGGTGCAAGGGATGTGATGGCCACCAGACTTGGCTCTTCCATCTCCTTCCTGTCTTCTCTCCTCCACTGGCCCGCTACAGAGACGCAGCGGACCTTCAAGCCCAAGAGGACAGTAAGACCTTCCCTTGAAAGCCCCGAGTGACCGGGTGTGGCCAGCACCTCTCCATGTCCGGTTCCCTGAGGCCTTATCGCGCTGAGGATCCTTTGACGTGACTCAAAGAGCGATCCTGAGTCGGAAGCGTTGAGAACACTGGTCTCTAGAAGCCTCCATTCTCTTCCGTGTTTCACAGCAGTGGGCAGGACACAGTGGCTCGTAAAGCCTTCGTGTCGAAGGGTCTCGGACCCATGGCCCCCAGCAGCGGCCAGTGTTACAGCTCTGGGTCTAACGGCTCGACAGCCCCTTAGAGGTCTTCTGACCACCAGAACTTCAGGTTCTCTTTGGCTGGCTGCTTACAGCCCACTCTCGGCGTCTGCGTCCTGCTGTGGGGCTCGAGTACCTGGCTGTGTTGGAACCGCACAGCCTAGACAGAAACAGGCGTGGCCGGGATCACTCCTCGCAGACACGTCCTCCTGTGAGGGGCAGGAGAGTGGCGAGGGGACGGGATCCTGGCACCTACCGCACGGGTGCGGACCCCCGTTGACTCCAGGCCTGTGGGTGCCGGCAGTCTCCGGTGAGTCTGTTTCTCAGTGGTCAGGCGGCCCCGCCAAGGCCTCTCCCCCACTGCTGCTTCGCTAGTTGGGTGAACTTGTGATCACTATGCGCTGTTGCACACCGTGATCGAGTTTGAGGGGTGCCTGCAAGATCCTCAACTGTCCAGCTGTGGCCTTGGGCGGTGGCTGCTGCCGGCCTTGGCCATCACTAGTTCAGCTGTCAGTGGTCTTCCTTGCGCTGCCCTTCTCTGATGTATGTCAATTCCTGGGACCAGCTCAGCCCCTGGACTGGAAGCAGGAGTGGAAAGACCACTCAAATGATGTCTTTATTGCGTGTGATGTTGCTACACCCCCGGAGGACCCAGGGGAGTGTCCCCCAGCCAGCTTTCGGAGCGCGCCCAGGAAGCCTGTTTACACAGCCTTTGATGGGGTGTTTGGACCAGTCAAAGACATCTGGCTTGCATCCTGGACCAATCAGAGCCTCCACGAGTCACAGTATTCTTTCCACCAGGGACGTGCTCCTGCTCTGACAGGTTGAGGACTTTCGTGGAGACCTGTGATTGCATAAAGGCTGTGAACGGCTCAGGCTGGGCAGTCAGCTGCAACCTTCTACGTAGTTGTCTCACGGTGTCTGCGGGATGTTTAAGATGGCTGGCACGAACATAAGGTCGTCTGGTTCGCTGATAGACAGTCCCTTGGCTCAGAGCGAGTGGGCATCAAGACACAGCTCTGTGATGTGGGGGAGTCACGTTTTCCCATCCTCAGCATCGTTGTTTTCAGGAAAGCTTTGAAAGAGCACCATGCAGTGACCTAAAGTGACCACTAACGCTGAGAGTGAGTCTGGTGCTGTTTAACAGGGCTTTACCAGAGCTCAACCCCTGCCTAGCTGGAACTGGGGATGGCTGAGTGGAACTGAGCCCTTGCCCAAACCTCAGATCCCTGGGTCGCTGGGCCCAGCTGAGTCCTCTTCCACACACCCAGCCCTCTGGATGGCTGCGGGTGTCTGAGCCCTCTGGACACTCGGATCTCTTGGATGACCGATGAGCTTCAGGACTCTCTTCCACTGGCCCTTTGCAGTAGAGGACTTTAAAGCCTAAGGGGATAACAAAACTGCCTTCTTGAAAGTCCCCAAATTCTGAAGGACTGGATGATGCCAACTCCTGTAGACATCAAGAGCCTGGGATGACTGGGTATAAGCAAGTCCTCCAGACACCAGACCCCTGGATGGCCGGGGAACCAAGTCCTCCAGACACCAGACCCCTGGATGGCCGGGGAACCAAGTCCTCCAGATGCCAGATCCTTGGATGGGTGGGGAACCGGGTCCTCCTCCAGATGCCACACCCCTGGACTCGGTTAGTCCTCTAGACACCAGATTCTTGCATGACTGGATGCAGCTGAGTTCTTGTCAAGCTGAGTTGTCCCACAGAGGCTTGTGTGTTTGAATCTTTGGTTGTTTGGGAAAATCATGGCACCTTTAGGAGGTGGAGCCTTACTGGAGGACGGCAGTCACAAGAGGTGGGCCTTGACGCTGATTAGCACCACTCTGCTTGGGTGAGTCTGCTCTTGAGCTTGCAGCAGCTCTCTGCCTCTACAATGTCTACCGTGACTTAGGCTGCCTCCAGTTTCTGCCAGCTAACCATGCCTTTTTGGACATGAAGGACTGTATTTCCCCTGTGAAATCATAAGCTGAATAAACTCCCTTCTTTCCCTTACATTACTTGAGCTTGAATGGCATCTCATGGCAGCAGAAAGTGTCACTGCTGAAGTCCTGTAGGTGCCCAGATCTTGGACGACTGGGTGGGGTCAAGTCATTCAGACATCCAGATCCCGCACGGTGGGGTGCAGCTGAGTCACCTCCCTTCATCCCGATCCTCGGGTAGTTGGGTGGAACTAAGTCCTTCTCCAGATGCTAGATCCCTGCGTGGCTGGGTAGAGCTGAGTGCTTCTCCCTATATTCCTGGTCTATCTTGGATCCACATTGGTCATAAGAGACTGACTGTGTCACACTATTCTAAGCTGAGATTGTTGTCCACAGCAACTGCAACTATTGACCCTAATTATCTTCCCCCAAATCGATCCACACCCAACACTGCACCAATTACTGGTTTTCTCCTTCTGTTGACAGGCACAACCACACCCCTCATCCTCACCCTCAGATTCCAGCTAGAAGGCGGAGTGGGCTCTGTGCACACAGACTGTACCACCCTTCAGTGCCAAGCCTTACATCCCCTCACAGTGCCACAACATGGCCCTGCCTGGCCATTACCAACCTCATGGAGGTTTTAGCATTTCCATCCTTACTCCTGTCCCCATGTCTCCACAGGCAAGTCTCTGTGGACATCCTAGGGCACTGGGCTATCATATCACTGGCCTGTTATCTCTGGGCTTCTTATAATTAAAGGCCCCTCTGTCTTGCTTAAACCTCTGTTCTGGGTTAAAGAGTGTCCTTTTGAAACTCACATCCGGACAGAACCTTAGGCCATGGCCTTGTTTGGAAATAGTCTTGACAGAAGCAATTAGTTAAGGATGTCAGATGAGATCATCCTGAATTCAGCACGGGTGCTAAACCCAATGGTTCTTGTCGTTTAGAAGGGGAGACGCCTGTGGAGAGCACTGTGAAGCTCCTGTTGCCCCCAGCCAGTCTCCCGTCCCTTCCATCAAAAGGCCAGACTGTTCGTGGGCACAGGCGTGAGTCAAAGGTCATTCTCGCTTTGGGCTCACAGCATGGTGAGAAGTTTTGAGCTTGTGCACCTGATTCCTTTGCTCTCTGCTCAGCCCCACTGACAGCAAGTCGAGACAGTCGGCTGAGTAAAGAAACACACTAGCCGTCATCCCTGGTGCGCCAGCTACCAGCCAGCCAAGTGCCAGTTCAGTGTGGCCCCACCCATCAGCTGGCCGCAGCAAAATTGTGTCAAACCCCAATTGATAGGACTGCTTGGCTCAGGCTGACTTTGAGACACGTGAAATGCGCGTAAATTTAAGTTACTGCGTTCGGGAGCAGCTTGTTACCAGCGTAGCTTGCCCATGATGCTTTCGCGTTCTGTTTCAGGCCCTTATATGACCTCTTCAGCAACTGGGAGCAACTGACGTTCTGTCTAGGTTTCCAAACTTCACTGTACCTCTGAATTACTCAAGGACTTAAGCTAGCTGTGTTTAACTTTTAGGAAGCATTAGTAAATCAGTGTGCTTCAAACATCTGTCTTTGGATCAGCACCATTGATTCTGGCTTGGGTGTTCATAGAGCATAGTTTATAAACCACTTCATGGGGGTGAATAGTTAAAACTGTACTAAACTCTGTGAAAGAGAGATTGCAAGAGCACTCCCCCGAACAACAAAGGGAAAATATGGACTTCTTGGTAGGGCAACTGACTTCTTGGTGGAAACTGATCAAGTAAGATATGCCCTCACCTGCCCAAAGTCTCAAGGAGTGGTGATCTTTCAACGGTGAAAAATACATAGTGCATAATCGACAGAAGATTTGGGATGAAATATACAAGTAATGAACCCCTTGCTGCAGTTACAAAACATGTCTGGTGTTGGAAGTTCCAAATGACTGCCCTCCGGGTACTTTTCTGCGGTGGACACACACTCATTCACATTCGAGACAGGGCTCTGGGCGTATCCCGCGCTGCTTGAACTGGCAGGCACCTCCTGTCCCGGCCTCCGGTGCCGGGATTGCACCCAGGCTCGATGCACGCGTTCTAACACTAGGTCGGGACATCCCATGTCGGAACGGTGCATCTTCACTACTGACCCTAAGTCCCCAGTACCAGGTACGGGCTCCTCAGGGGCCTGCACCAGAAGGGCGGCGCGAGGCTCGCGGGCTCAGCACCCGCACGTGACAACTGCGGACTTCAGGGCGTGCGGCCGGGCCGGGCCGCTCCCGCCCGCTCCGCGCCGGCCTGCCGCAGGTCTGCAAGCCCGGCCCGGGGAGGGACTGGGGCGTTCGCCGGCCTTTCGCACCGGAAACCACGGGGACACGGAGAGCGGCCGCGCTGCTGGGCGCGGGGTCCGGGGGCGCAGCGACCCCGCCCATCTCATCCGCGACGCGCAGTCCCGGCGGTTTCGTTTTCCCGGCGACCGGGACACGCGCCCGGCTGCGCGGAAAGTTCCACCCGGCCGCCCGGTGCTGCTGCGCACGCGCGGCACCTACCCCTCCCCGCCACAGCGCGCATGCTCACCCACCCCGGGAGCCCCCCCCCCGCCCCGCCCCCCTGGGGAGCTCCCCGCATCCCTCGGGCCTCTTCCTGTCTGGTCTGAAGACCCGACCCCCAAGACCCCACACCCCCGTACTCCCAGGCCCCGCACCTCGCATTCCGCTCTCTGCACCCCTCGCACCCCCCTGCGCCGCCTCCCCAGACCCTCCGGACCGCCCCGAGAGCGCGCACTGCGCAGGCGCGGTCCCAGCGCTGTCTAGTGAGGATTTGAAATCGCCGCGCGTGCGCAGTGTGCCGCTGCCCGTCAGTCGCGTCCGGCCCGCCCCTCGCCCCTCATTGGAGCGCCGCCCGTCAGTCACGCCCGCCCCGCCCCCGTCCGCGCCCGCCCCCGCCCCCGCCCGCCCCCGCCCGCCCGCGCCCCGCCGCCCGCGAGGGCGTCTTTTCGCCGCCGCCGCCGCCGCCGCCGCCGCCGCCGCAGGAGCACGGAGCACGGAGCGCGCGGCGCGGGCGTGACCGACGGCCCGGCGCTCGGGCGGCGGCGTCTCCGCTGGGCCCGCCCCCTCGGCCCGGCGCCGCCCCTCCGATGGCCTCTCCCCGCGGCCCGAGCGCAACGCCGCCGCCGCCGCGGCCCGCGCGCCCTCCCCACGCCGCGTGAGCTGCAGCCAGCCGGAGCCGCCCGCCGACCGCGCCGAGCACCGGAGCGCGCCGCCGCCGGGCCGCCGCCCGAGCGCCGGGGTCGCGTGCGGAGCCGCCGCCAGGCCCGTCCGTCCGTCTGTCCGTCCGTCCGTCCGTCCGCCCGTGCGCCCGTGCGCGCGGCCGGCCCGGGGCGCGGCGGGGGCGGGGCCGCGGCGGGCGGCGCGGGCCCCGCGGGGGCGGCGCGTGGATGGATCCGCGCGTGGCCTGGATCCAGCCCGAGCAGAAGGGGCCGGCCAATGCCCTGTGGATGCAGATCTGGGAGACCTCGCAGGGCGTGGGCCGCGCCGGCTCGGGCTTCGCGTCCTACTTCTGCCTCAACTCGCCGGCGCTGGACACGGCGGCCGCGGCGGGGGCGGCCGGGCGCGGCGGGGGCGGGGGCGGCCCGGGCCCCGCGCTGCCCGCCGCGTCGCCCCCGCCGCCCGCGCCCGGCGCCGCCGCGCTGCCGCCCGCGCTGCTGACGGCCCTGGGGCCCGCGGCCGAGGGCGCGCGGCGCCTGCACAAGTCGCCGTCGCTGTCGTCCTCGTCGTCGTCCTCGTCCAACGCCGAGTCGGGCACCGAGAGCCCCGGCTGCTCGTCGTCGTCGTCCGGCAGCGCCTCGCTCGGCCGGCCGGCCGGGGGTCGCGGCGCCTTCTTCAGCTTCGCCGACGGCGCGCCCAGCGCCCCGGGCGCCTCCAACGGGCACGCCGCGCCGCGCGCGTCCGCGCCCGCCGGCTGCCCGCCGCAGCATCAGTTCCACCCGGGCCGGCGGAAACGCGAGAACAAGGCCAGCACCTACGGCCTCAACTACCTGCTGTCCGGCAGCCGCGCGGCCGCGCTCAGCGGAGGGGGCGGCCCCGGGACCCAGGCGCCGCGGCCCGGCACGCCGTGGAAGAGCCGCACGTACAGCCCGGGCATCCAGGGGTGAGTGGGGGTGAGTGGGGCGTGCGGGCACCCCGCCCCGCCGGGCACCCGGCCCCGCACCCCGCCGGGCACCCCGCCGGGCACCCCGCCGGGCACCGGGCTCCGAGGGCGGGCAGCCGGGGCTGGGCCGGGCCGCGTGTCCAGCCCGAGGGGCGTCGGGAGCGGTTCCCTCTGGAGAAAGTCGCGCGGACGGCGAGTCGGCCTCGCAGTGACATCTCGCCATCCTTGAGTTTGGAAGGGATCTGGGGGTGCGTGGGGTGGTGAGATGGAGGGCTGCGTTTTAATTGGGCAGACAGCTGAGCACGATCATGCGGGGATTCCAGAAGACGGGCTCATTATGCTGACATTCTTCTCCTATGTAAGGCATCGTCTGCTTTCCGAACACGTCCTGCGGGCCAGGTACTGCTTCGGAGGTGTCGTTTTCGCTTTAAGTATTTCCACCCGGCCCGCACGACATTGAGGTTTAATGTCCCTAAGGTCAGCGCGGTGCGGGTGGTCTGCGATCGGTCCCGGTGAGGCGGCGCGGTTTGAGGCTGTTTCCTCCGTTCCGTTACTTTGTGGCTCCTAGAAACAAGATCTTGGTTCAAAAGTTGCCTGTGGGCGTCCTGAGACTCGCGCCTTGCGGGTGGGCCGGCCGGTGTAAAGGGCACTGGTTGGGTGTCCCAGGGTTGGTTCGGTTGTTGCTGGTTCTGGTTCTGTTGCTAGGAGGCCTTGGATGCCTTCAGTTAATTGCTTGGGGCGCTTTATATCCCGTTGAAGGTGTGTAGGAAACTGAGGTGTGTGTTCTATGGTAACAGGTGCATGGGGGCAACTTGTTTCACCTGGCTCGGAGGACCCGCCTCCAGGCACCGAGGTGTTCTGCAGACCCCGCGGAGTGTAGTGTCTTCTGCCCACTCCTCCTCTGGTGCCTACTTGTGGAACTTCGTGGGGCAGGTGGGGGGAGCACATTCTTGATGATGATGGTGAACCTCCCAGAGCTTTCCAGACTGTTACATAACAGAATGGGCTGGACTCCGTCGTTTCTCGGTGCTTGAAAACAATCAGAGGACGTGGTCTTTGCTCTGTGTGCATGTTTGGCTCCTTGGGAGTTCAGAATTTTCTTGAGCAAGTCGGGTTCTTTGAGTGGCCATCCTTCTGGCAGTGTCTGTGTGTTGTCCGGTCACTTCTACTGGTGAGCCTGTCCCTGTGGCTTCCAGCATCTGTCATGAGTCTAGCATCTGGGGCAGAGTTGGCATGGGAGGCATGTGACCTCGCGTTGTTGACTCCTGAACCTGACCCTCTCAGTGCCCCCTGCTCTGGTGGTAGGTGTCACCCATTCGTGTCAGGCGCTGACCTTTCGGTCTGTGTGGGATGAAGTGCTGCGACCTTCTAACCTTCTGGTGACTTCTCTCTGCCCTGTGGAGCCAAGATGTGAGTCAGCGATGGTGTGGCTGAGCACAGAGGTGGGCTTGAGGGGAAGTGCCGAGGTGGTCAGGGGTCGGCCTGAGCGTGGCAGATGACAGCCTCGGGCTCTTTGGAGCCTCTTTGAGATGGTGCCTGGTGCCTGCCCGTCTCGGGTGGCATGTCCCTGTCCAGTTGGGAGCTTAGTCCCAGGGGAGTGCTCACCAGTTCGGCCTGTGAGGTCCCCGCTCCAGCTGCCCTGTTTGAGGGTACAGAGCATCAGTGGAACCTGGCTTGCGTGGGGGCAGGGGAGTGACCTGACCAGTGGCCTTTGCTTATGTGGTTACCGTGGCTGGCAGGAGGAGGCCTGTCTGTCTGAGCCCTGGCGAACTGCGGAAGGCCAAGTCATTCCCATGCTTCGCAGGAGGCGCTGAGGGAAGGGGAGTCTGGTGGTCTGGCCACCGGGGGCCTGGTTCCCCGAGCTGCTGCGTTCTTTCTGGTGTCAAGAGCAGCTTCGGCGAGGGCCCTGCCTGCCGACTGCGCAGGGCCAGCGCGTGCTCGCCGCCTGTGCCCAGCGGTGCTCCTGTCAGGGGCACCTGTACCATCTGTCCTGACCTTGGCACCTTGAGGAGCAAGAAGAAAAGGCAGTGAGAGGAGGGCTGGGGTGGGGGAGGGGAGGGCGGTCCATGCAGAGAAGGCGTGATCCTTGTGTGGGGCGCTGCCCAGGGCTCTGCTTTGAGGTGATCTGTGGGGATGGTGAGCAGAGCATGCCAAGGCCGTCTGCTGAGCTGCTGGCTGGCCACAGAGGTGGGCAGATGTGCGTGGGTTCTCTGGGACCACCTTTCTTTCCCTTCAGGTACCTCTAGCCTCTGATCCAGAAGCGCGTTACTTCCCCCCAGCAGCCCCAGGGGCTTTAGACATCTCACGCAAAAGACAGGGAGAAGTTTCCAGAAGTAGATGTGGCGTCTCGCACCATGCCCATCTACATGGGTGTGGTCCAGAGCTGTGGCCGGGGAGTGTGGCTGGTGGGTTCCAGCCCGGCTTCGCGTGGTGTACCTCTAGGTGCCTCTCTTCCGCCTTGCGGGCATCCTTTCCTGTCTGAGTCTGGGCAGCTGTCGGCGTCCGCCATGCACAGCGCGGCCCACAGCGCCGCACGGCCTTGGTGCGAGCTCTGCCTGACTCCACCCACAACCTTCGTTCAGGTGTGTTGCGTGTGTGTGCACGTATATACATGCGAGTACCACACACAGGGCACTTGAGTGCTTGTGCCCATGGAGGCCCAGGAGTGACATCTGTGACCTCCCTGGCCCATCCACCTCCTTGTGGCTTTGCTCTGGGGTTTCCCAGGCTCCACCTTCCGGAGCCAGAAGTGCAAGCCTCTGCCATTTCCGCCTTTCTTTTTACACGGGATCTGCGATCCGAACTTAGGTCCTTCTGCCTTCAAGGCAGAGGCTTATCCCTTAAGCCATCTCTCCAGCCCTTTGCTCTGTTTTTGCGAGAAGTCAGCTTGCCGGAGCCACCCTCTTTCCTTCCCCTAGTGTTGTCTGCCTTGACTGGCACAGTGGGTCTCCCCAGAGCTTTCTTGGGGGTGTCACGGGTGGTGGCCCAGCGGGCTCTGCTGTGGAGCAGATGTGCTCCCTCCTCTTCCCTGTCTGCTTTCCTGTGTCGGAGTGCGAGGAAGTTGTGACGAGTGACAGCGGCACAGGCGGTCTTGCTCTCAGGATTTCTTCCCAGAAACCGTGGGGTAGAGTGTGGTGCGGGAAATGAGACGCTCACACTCCGCAGGGATTTCTGCTGTGTCGGTCACTTGCGACTCAAAGAAACTCCTCCGGCCCTCCTGTCGGTTGTGTCTCGGCCACGCACAGCTGGACTGGAGACCCGCTTGAGCTGTGCCCCTCGCTGTGGCAGGCTTGCCCAGGTGGGCTGCCTCGTGTAAAGGACGGGTGGCCCCACACTGGGTGAAGGGGCTGTGTGTCGAGCGCTTGGCTTGCAGCGCCAGGCCCTGGGTTTGATTCCAGGTACCATGAGGGGAACACAGAAAATGGAAACCTGGGTGCTGTACGAGGAGTGTTTAGTGCTCCCATGCAGGGGAGCTTTCGATGGAAACCCCTTGGAGCAGCACCTGGTGACTGAGCTATTGAAAGAAGTTTTTACGGAGACATTTGCGCTTCATAGTTTTGAGATGGGCTTCGAGGTGAAGTCTCAGCTAGTTTTAATCACACACATGAAGTTGTGGTGCTGCTCCAAGAGGGATTCACACACGCCTCCTGTGGGGGAGAGCCGCGGAGACACCAGGATGTGTGCCCTGGTGACGCTGGTGGTGTAGGATCAGGCTTTCTAGTCATGAGGCAGAGGGGTTGTGTTAAAAAGTAACCCGAGATGTTCAAGTTCAGAACTTGGTTTTGACCAGGGGTGGGCCACAGGTCCAGCCTGGGCGGTCCCTGCAGTTTGTTGTGGGCGTCGTTGGGTCGATGCTGTGACTGAGTGAAGCGGAGCGGACACGAGCCCGCTCTCTGATTGGCTGCAGGAGAGTGAGGCCCCACTGGCAGGCAGGTGATAAGGGTGAAGGCGGCACTGTGCGTGTGGCCGCAGGTGAGTAGAAGGCGCCTCCGCCTGCACGTGTGCGCGCCTTCTGTGATGCACAGGTGTCGGGTGTCGGGCAGCAAGTTCCAGAAGGAGGGATTCGGAACAGCATTCTCTCTGGGGGTTTCTTTGGTCCCATCAGGACGGCTTGTCGCTCTCCAAAAGCCGAGGACTAGCTGCCAGCTGACGGGGTTCACATGCGGTGCCCCTGCGTGCTCACAGCACATTCTTCCTGGGACATTGCGGCTCTGACCCCTGCTGATGGTGCACGGGGGTTGGGGAATGGGGTCAGTGGGGAGACCCCTTTCTTTGGATCGCTATAGTCCTTGGCTTGTGGCCCCTCCATCTTCAAGCCAGCAAGGCGCCTTGACCGTCTGGTGTCTCCCTCCGCTAGAGGAAGCTCTCTCTAGGCTCACGGGGTTAGCCAGGCCCCTTCGGACAACCTGCAGCAATGTGATGCGGTCTGTGGACCCTCCATGAGAAGCAGGTGTTTTACCCAGGTGCTGCGCTCCACCCAGGGCTGCTCTGCGGAGACCTCTGCGCTCCAGAGAAGCTCTTGAGACTGGTCAGCTGTCCACTTCCTCTCCTCGCCTGGACCCTCGCGAGGCCCATTGCACCCATGCTCGCTTACGGCCAGTCTGCTCCTCTGACCTGCCATGTGGTCCTTGGGAGCCGCGAGAGCGTCCTGTGCGTCTCGTGGACGGGCTGCGCTTCAACACAGGTTGTCCGGAGAGTCTTGAGACTGTGGAGGAGTTGGTGCCCTGCTTGCTGTACACCCACGAGGCCGTGTCCTAAGCCTGCATTTGTGAAAGCCGCGTCCTCATGCTGGGTGCTGTGGGCGTGTGTCTGCAGAGACGGGCCACTGCAGCTTGCCGGCTGACACCCTACTTCCAGGTCTGTGGGAGACACTGCCTGGAGAAGGGGTGGAAAGTGACCCCAGCGATTCCGCAGGGCACTGATTGGCTGAGGAAGCCAAAGCTCCTGTCCCGTCCTGTGCTGTTGGGTCCTGCAACACACTCGGGCGGCCGCTGCCGGTGCTAAGGCACAGAAGCCCCATTGCTTGCGGGAGGTGAGGGCAGCATGCAGCTGCTGCTAGGTCTTGGTTTCGGTGTTGGCAGGGCTGCAGCTGCAGAGCGCCGCGCTCTGCTTCCGGAGGAGCAAGGAGGCTCCTCAAAGTTATTTTCTGGTCCTTCCCAAACCCTCCTCTGAGTGTTCATTTCCTGCAAAGTTTAGCTTCCATCCTGTGTCTGAAATCTGACCACTACTGTCGAGAGCCGCGTGGAGGAAGAGGGGCTGTCCCCGGCCATACTAAGATGACCAGGGGACCTGCCAGCTGGGGGCTGGTGTGAGAGGCAAGTCTTAGGGGCGCCATCCAGGACATTTTGGTCTGTAGGGTCTCAAGAGATGTAAATGTGGAACTGTTTCGTAGTCCGTTTGTCCATGCAGTGAAGCCAGATGTGCACGCACAGTACAGCAGAAGTGCGCGGAGCCCGCCGTGTTGGAAGGCGTCTCCTTCCAGTCTTGACACACTTCTTTCTACAGGAATTACCCACCGGAAGAATTAGGATGCGTGGGAAAGTGTGAAGGCTCTTTGGATCACTTGAGCATTTCATCTGCCTCGTGGCCACCAGCGTGGGCGTCCTGCGTGGAAAGTTGTCTTCCCTCAGCCCCCAGGTCCTTAACGAGGGGTCTTCCTTGTCAGCCGTCCCTCTTCCGAGCCAGCTTTGCAAGTCTCTGCCCCTCTGTGGGTCCAGATGCCCAGCTTTCTGACGGCCGCCCGTGGCTCTGGCCTCTCCTCCAGCATGGAAGGTTCTGTCGTGGCGACTCTGCGAGCTCTGTAGCAGCGGCCGCAGTCACCATGTGAAGAGAACTCAAGTTACTCCCTCTCATTGCCTCAGACTCTTCCCCACACCAGGAAGTGTGTGTTTGGCCTGCAGCCTGCTTGCTGTGGCTGGTTTCACCTTGCTGCTTCTGCCTCAGTTTTCCCATCTGAGATGCAGGACCTGTGCCATCATTTCACAGCAGCCAAATAAATTAGTGCAGTGCATGAGCCACTCTGAGAGGTGAGAAGGCAGCTCCTTCCCTTTTTCTTCTCTCAGGAAATGGAAACCAAGAATTGGGTTCTTGTTACTCACAAGAAAAGTCTTTCCATCACTTCTTTCCATTATTTGAAAACAGGGCCATTTCTTTCAGACTAAGATTTTTTCTTGCTTTTTTAAAAATATTACACACATAAATATAGTGAATTTATAATAATTCTCACCCCTTGGTCCCAAATTTCATCCCCCTCCTTTTCCCCTTGTATCCCTTCCTCTCTCCTGCTGGATATCCTC
Organism: Typhlomys cinereus; assembly: GCA_023101885.1. NCBI lineage: Eukaryota > Metazoa > Chordata > Mammalia > Rodentia > Platacanthomyidae > Typhlomys > Typhlomys cinereus. Next base: position 2,519,157 of record JALPQD010000324.1, on the reverse strand, counting down.
TTGTTTTAAAGTCTTTTTACTTGTGCAGTCCACTGTGTCCATCTGCTGTGTCTCAGGTGACGTGCCTGACGTGATTCATGCTCCTGCAAGCATCCTAGATCACTGGGTACCATCGAGGAAAGCTTCCTCTATTTCTTCTGCATCAGCATTAGTCTACATCAGTCTCAGAGGAGTGTGAAGCTTCTTGAGATCCTTCTGATTTCATAGTGAGAGGTTTAATAAGACAGTTGCCACGCAGTTCTTATGTAAGCGTGTGTACATGTCTGCCGTGACATCTTGCATGTGATGACATCGCCATGTCCCTGGATAATGCCTGGCCATCACCTTCCCACTTCAGGCTCTTACAGTCTTACCTCCCCTCTCCTGTGGTATTCCCTGAGCTTTGGGGAGGGGCCGGGAGAGACTGACATGTCCTATATAGGGACAACCAGTCCAAGTCCCTTACTCTCTGCATTTTGGCGAGTTGTGCTTTTCAGTAATAAACACCTGTTGTAGAAGGCTTCTAGGTTGAGTGCTGAGTTCTCTTCATCCTACAAGCATAAGTCTACGAAGCAGTCAGGCGCACTGTCTTCCCAACTACACATTCACAGTCTGTTCCTCCTCCCTCGTGACTGTTTCCTGCCCTTAACAGTAACAAGAATATCTTCCATTTTGACAAACTGGCTCTAAATCTGACCAGAAAGCGGTTGGTTGTCTCCTTGATAATCAGCCACTACTGCACTGATGTGCCTGTTGCCATGGTGATGTTATTACAACTTGTAGGTCTCACAGGTTGGTGAACTCTTTGTTTTTCTCTCCCAGCAGCTTCTCCAGTACTGTCTGATGCTGTGTAAGCTGTCTAGCAAGGAGGAAGCTTCCAAACCAGTTCCAGCTGGTGTTTTTTGTCCCATTTCCTGTAATCTATGAGAGTTTCATTCTTAGTAATAGGATTTTACTTTTCCATTTTTAGAGGGCAATCAAAAGCAATGACGAAAGCCTATACTGTTTGGGGGGGTCTTTGAGATTTCTCTTACCAAAACTATCAAGAGGTGTCACATTCCTGTTACTTCTGACATAGGCTTCATTGTTACTGGGTTCTAGATGAAGCGACCCAGAACATTTCCCCTATTTTTGTGCCCTCTGCATAGGGACTGTCCATTCTTGCTCCTTTTTTTTTTTTTTTCTTGCTCCTTTTTAAAAAGAAATGTGTTTTTTTTTTTTTTTTTTTTTTTTTACATATTAACAGCATAGATTCCCATCAGGTTCTATCCATCGCCTTAGAGTTTTTCTTTTAGTCCCTCAGCCCCTCCTGCATTCCATCTCTTCAGCCTCCCTACCCACTTTTTTTTCTTTTGGAGAAACTAGAGACTAAGGTTCCATGTTTTGGAGAAATGAGGAGTGTGTGATCCAGTGAGCCCAGGGCTGGCCGATGTGGCTGGAATTCCTCACTCAGGGTCTTATAAGACATTCTTGAATTGGAAACAGTGTGAGCAACACCATGGTGTCATTTCTGCCCCTACAAAGTAAGGGTTTCACTTCCAGGCCCTCCAGCTGCTGTCTGGGGGCTCCAGCTGCCGGTGTTTTCTGGTGTGCAGTAGATGAGGCATTTTCCTTCTGGCTTGGTGTTCTGTGGAATGGAAGGAAGACAGCAGAGGCTGCATGCAAAACCGGAGCGGCGCTGGGCTGAGAGGACTGTGTAGTGGGCAGGCCACGGCCACGGGTGCCGATGGGTGTAAATTAACTTTGGTTTATTAATTCATTTTGTGCTGGGGATCAAACTAAGAGCTTTGTGTTATTTTTATTTAGTTTTTGGTGTGTGTGTGTACACAAAAGAACTCTTGAGTATGTGTGCCTGTGGAGGCCCAAGGGTGACTTTGGGAGTCATCTTGGGTTGTTCTATCTACTTACCGCTTTGCTGCGGAGTTTCCCAAACTCCACATACCCGGGCTGGAAGTGCAGTGTAATAATTTCTGCCTTACATGGAATCTGGAATCCGAACTCAGGACCCTTTGCTTGGGAGGCAAAGGCTTTAACCTCTGAACCATCTCTCCAGCCCCCAAATAAGGGCTTCGAAAGCACGCCGGTCATCCTTTACTGGTGGGCATCACCCCAAATTCTTATTTAATTTGGGTATAATTTAAGTGTCCTTGTGTTTTGACAGTGCCGACCTTATGTAACTTTAGGTTCTGCTTGACACACTGTTTCATTCAGTAAGGTGCTGAAATTAATTGAAATTCAGATAGCAGTAAAAATTGTTACTCAGCAAGTTACCGAGAAAGCTCTAGAAATTGTGTTTGAGTTTCTAATGCAGATCCTTTTAGAAAGGCTGAACTTTCATAACACAAGAATCCTAAAATGGGCAGAGTGCAACACCGCGGTGTCCACCGTAGTGGGACAGCTCAGGTGCAGACATGTGTGGTCTCTGAGCAGATGACGCTCCCGATGTCCCAGAAGCACACGGGCTCCTGATCGTCCTGGCCCCGTTCCCTGTCCGGACCGTCCTCAGTCACCGTCATCCAGCGGTTCCCGTGCACAGGGCTCTTGGAGGCTGGCTCTCTGCAGGAAGCTCCTCCTCGCGTTCCCCATCATGTCCATGAATGTTTTCAAGGGACAGAAACCGAGTCTAAACCCAGAGACTGCACTTGTGCTTGCTGGCCAGTGTTGGTGCCAGATGAGGAGGATACGCCAGGCCGGGAGGATTTTAGCCAGCCACTGGGCGCACCTGTTAAGACATGCTGGTGAGGTCCTCTTGCTGGCCTGGAGAGATGAGGCTCCGAGGTCCTGCCTCGTGCTGCAGGATGTGTAGATGCAGCAGCAGTGCAGTTCCGCTGCAGTGCACTGGGGTGGGAGCTGTCTGGGTGGGTGGGTGGGTGGGGGCGTGGCCAGGAATCCTACTGTGGAATGTCCCACTCCCTGGAGGAAGCAGGCGGGAAGCAGCTGTGTTGGTGGGAATCAGTGCCTGGTGCTGCTGCGCCTGTGTTCTCCAGTCCTCGCCAGCAGCTCTTTTAAGAGATGCTCAGCTCTTGAGCAGGGGCCACCTAGGCAGTGAGAAGACTGGAGTCCAAACACAGGCCCCCTTGCCCGGAAGCCCATGTGTTCACCCGCGCCTCCTGGGAGGGAGCAGGTGCGGGGAGTCTCGGGAGAGTGTCTTTGTTATGGCATCTTCTCAGCTTGAAGCAGCATGGAACTATTGTGCTCTCCAAAAGCATAAAAGAGGTACATTAATGGCTTATGAAATGCGAGACATTCATTCTCGTTCACGTTTGCGTGTGCACGTGTCTGCGTGTCTCTGTGTGATGTGTGTCTGTATCAGAGGGCACTATGTGTGCTTGTGGAGTCCCAAGGATGACGTCTAGAATCATGCTGGATTGCTGTACCTCCTTTTTGCTTTGCTCTGGGGTTCCGCAGACTCTACCTTCCAGGGCTGGAAGTGCAGGCTGTTGCTGTTTCCACCTGGAGTTTTTAATGCGGGACCTTGGATCTAACTGGGATCCTTCTGCTTGTGAGGCAGACTTAACCTCACAGAAGACGCTCTGAAACACAGCTGCCAATCCTCTCGAAGAAAGTGGAAAGTCATCGTCCAGAGATCCTAGGTGTCTGGAACCCCGAGTCAGGAGAGATGGCTTGTGCAGGGAAGTGGTGGGCAGAAGGCAGGTGCTGGCATCAAGGGCACTGGGCAGATGGGAGCTCGTGGGCACTGCTGGGAGCAGGCCGGGGAGGAACGAGGCCTGTGGAGACCCTCTGCGTGACGGGCGCTTTAGGCTCAGTGTCCAGATGACAGCTGTGCTTGGGGAGGATGAGCGAGTGCTCACACAGCTTCCTTCGTTTCCACCTGGCAGTGACCCCCGGGGGTCTTGCTGAACGATGCTGGGGCAGGCTCTGCTGTCCACCAGCCCTTATGCAGCAGCCCTGCCGGTGCTGAGAGCTCTGAAGAAGCAGCCGAGGCTTAGCACTGAGTGAATCGGCCATTAGGGGTCATACAGCCGGGAGGGCAGAGCTGGCCTTGAAGCCCACCCAAGCAGTGTGATTCCGTGCTCAGCATTTAGCTGCAGCATGTGTAGACAGGGAAGGTGGGTGGGGAAGGAAGATGTGACGCCATGGCTTGAGTCTCTATGCCAGAGAAGTGGCATCTGCTTCTTAGGAAGCTCTGCCTAGTGTCTGAAGGACAGTGGACAGCCGTGTCCCCATTGTGCCCCCCCCCGCCCCTTGAATTGCCTCTGAAAGCAGCAGCAGCTCTTGGCTCTGTCTTGCGAGTGTGGCTGTGCCCCATGCGGGCGATGACATGGTGACAGTGCTGTGTGATGCAGCGTGATGTCGAGCGATGCAGTGTGGTGCTGTGTGATGCGTGGTGCTGCACGATGCCACGTGATGCTGCACGATGCCACGTGATGCTGCACGATGCCACGTGATGCGTGATGCAGCATGATGTCGTGTGATGCAGTGTGATGGTGTGATGCACAATGCTGTGTGATGCTGCGTGATGCTGCACAATGCCGCGTGATGCTGCACGATGCCACGTGATGCTGCACGATGCCACGTGATGCGTGATGCAGCATGATGTCGTGTGATGCAGTGTGATGGTGTGATGCACAATGCTGCGTGATGCTGCACAATGCTGCGTGATGCTGCACGATGCTGCGTGATGCTGCACAATGCTGCGTGATGCTGCACGATGCTACGTGATGCTGCATGATGCTGTGTGATGCGTGATGCTGCATGATGCTGTGTGATGCGTGATGCTGCGTGATGCTGTGTGATGCGTGATGCTGTGTGATGCGTGATGCTGCATGATGCTGTATGATGCGTGATGCTGCATGATGCTGTGTGATGCGTGATGCTGCATGATGCTGTACAGAGGTTGCTTCTCAGAGTGCGTCATGCCAGCTTTGCTTATTTAGGATTGTGCTTTTTGTTTTGTTTTCATTAAATGCCCAGGGTTTTAAAACTTAATGTGTAGCCCATGCTGGCATGGAACTTGTGATTTCTACTTTGGCATTGTAGTGTTCCGATTAGAGGTATGAGCACCAATTTTAAAAGTGGCATTTTTAACACAACTAGTTTTTTAAAGTGGATTCTTGGGAAGTCACTCGATTCTACCCCTCAGACAACTGTAAGTTCCTGTAGGAGACACTTGAGCCCACCAACAAATTTATTTAAAATGGGTAAACTATTCATTTTGCTCCAGACTAGCATACAAACTGTGATAAAACCCTGAAGTGGCCAAGTGCCAGCAATCTCCTGAGGGGAGCATTATACCTTGATCGATTGTGGGGTCTCTGAAAAGTCCACCCATTGTATCTTCCTGCCCCCATTTGCATATGATGTTCCCACACTGCCTGGGAGGGTGTGTCGCGTTCTGTAGCTGCTGTCCCTGGTGTTCACTGAGTGCTCGGCTGCACTCGGGGTCCCTTAGGGCAGCGCTGCACAGCTGGCTCTGGCCATTCAGGTTCCTCCAGGACCCCGGGGGCTGTGCCGCCCTCCGCGCGGCATCCGTTCTCCGTTAGCTCTGCGTTGGCCTGATTCCTTGCGGCATCACAGTGTCCTCGGGCTGTGTTTACAGTTTGCGGTGACTTGTGTGTGCTTGCCTGCCCTGAGACCTGGTCCTGCCTGCACAGTGTCCGCTGGTACCTTGTGTGGGCGGGCAGAGTAGGCAAGTTTCCCAAGCAGAGTGGCTGCGCTTCCTGAAGCCTCTACCAGTCTCTCCAGCTCACAACCTTGCTACCACCTGAATCTCCTCTGGGCAGGCGACTGAATTCTGAGCACCTGTCTACCTAGGGCGCCTTCCGTCCCCATGTGGGATTCTCTGCAGGGCTCAGATCCTCCTGGACTCCAGGCACAGTGCACCCCAAACCCCTTACATCGTGTGGATAGCTTTATCTTTCATAGTCCCAGTACCCAGATGGCTGTGCATCTGCTGTTGCTTCTTGCCCTGTGCCCCTCATTCTGCGCTTCCTTCACCCTGCTTTAGGGATGTGCCCTCTGTGTCTGTCTGTAGAGCTGGAACTGAGGGGCTGTTTCTTGACCTTTAGCGTAATATTTCTGTGCTGGGATTCCTTGTGCGGGCTCTTGCCCCTGAGTACAGCCTGTATCTGCAGCTGTCTGTCTTTGCACTGATATGCTGACAGCGTGCCCGTGGCTCTGAAGGTCAGGCTGTGTGCCAGGTCACTGCTCCACAGCAGGTGGTGCTAGCTGGCAGGTGGTGCTAGCTGGCGGGCAGCGAGGTAGAGTGCCTCGGGACCTGCCTTGATTGGCTGGGACTCTGCCGTGTGTAGCCCCAGCTCTTAGTGCCTGGCAGTGCTAGGGGCGGCCTGCAAGGCTTCATGGCGTCCTCCATGCTGTGTGAGGGGTCCTGAGGACTGCTGCGTCTGATTCTCCCTCCTTCTGCTCCCCCTTTCCCTCTCCTTCCTGTCCCTGTCCTCCCTGCCCATAGATCCTGGAGCAACCTCAGTTGACTGCACACCACCCCTTCCGTTTCTTCATAGCTCTTTTTGTTATTCGTGAGTCTCTGTTAGTGCAGCCCCTCCAGGAGAAGCACATTGAGGGCCAGGACCTCACTCTGTCCTCTTGCTCACTCTCTGCAGTGCCTGCTGTGCGTGGGCTCCAATGAATGCTGGAGTCATGTTTGCTTTCTATGCGGGAGTGTGCGCGCCGGGCCCTGGAGTGTGCGCGCCGGGCCCTGGAGTGTGCACGCCGGGCCCTGGAGTGTGCGCGCTCGGCCGTGGAGTGTGCGCGCTCGGCCCTGGAGTGTGCGCGCCGGGCCCTGGAGTGTGCGCGCTCGGCCCTGGGTTCGCGCCGGGCCCTGGAGTGTGCGCGCCGGGCCCTGGAGTGTGCGCGCCGGGCCCTGGAGTGTGCGCGCCGGGCCCTGGAGTGTGCGTGCCGGGCCCTGGAGTGTGCGCGCCGGGCCCTGGAGTGTGCGCGCCGGGCCCTGGAGTGTGCGCGCCGGGCCCTGGAGTGTGCGCGCTGGGCCCTGGAGTGTGCGCGCCGGGCCCTGGAGTGTGCGCACTGGGCCCTGGGTTCGCGCTGGGCCCTGGAGTGTGCGCACTCGGCCCTGGGTTCGTGCTGGGCCCTGGAGTGTGCGCACCGGGCACCGGGCCCTGGAGTGTGTGCGCTCGGCTCTGGAGTGTGCACGCTGGGCTCCGGAGTGTGCGCGCTCGGCCGTGGAGTGTGAATGTGCGCGCTCGGCCATGGAGTGTGCGCGCTCGGCCGTGGAGTGTGCGCGCTCGGCCGTGGAGTGTGCGCGCTCGGCCGTGGAGTGTGCGTGCTCGGCCGTGGAGTGTGCGCGCTCGGCTGTGGAGTGTGCACACTCAGCTTGGATCCTGCAGTTTTTTCTCTCTTCTCTCAGTTCCTATCTTTTTTTTTCTGTAGTTTTCCTGCTTGTTGGGTTGTTGTTTTTCTTAGGACTTCCTTGATAGCTCTCAGGTGGTTGAGGGTAGTTGGACACGTGTGCGCTGCGGTGGGGCTGTGTGTAACAGGCAGCAGGACTGTCCAGTGAGAGCTGCGCAAGTCTTTGGTGCAGCGGTGAACTGCCGACAGCTGCGGAGTCTCAGCCAGTTGTGTCTCCACCGTGCTGCGTCCTGGCCTCGAGGTTGGGAGGGGTGGGTGTATCGTCACGGGTTTCCTGGAATTGCGTGATCACTTTTAGGGGTCCTGCACTAGGACGTGAGGTGACAGAGAACCGGAAGCTTAGTGCGCCAGGCGTTTTCTCCCACTGTGGAGCCAAGTGCAAGTCCACAGCTGTCCTCACTGGCGGCCGCTGGGCGGAACGGCTCGGAAGTATCTGCTGCTGCGGGCTGAGGCGGTGTGGGTTGGTAGAGCTGAGGACCTCTGAGTACTTTTGGGGGTTACGATTAAAAGCAATAGGGGACTCACTGAAGAAAATTTAGAAAATAGGAATACTGTTTAGACACCAATATTGGAGAGTTTTTTCCACTTTATTGACTCTGTTTTTTCTGCGGACGGATTTTTTTTTATTTGTCGGATCAGTCTGACTCTGAATTGAATGGACTTTTCCACCTGTCATTGAAGCTTTTCATACAGCTTTTAAATAGGGCGCAGTTGTGTGTTGATTTATTACAGGAAAGTCCTACAGTGTTTCCCTCGGTGGAAGGACCTAGGTGGCCATGCCGTGCCATGTTTGGTCTCCTGAGTGTGATCTCAGCTGGGCTCAGGCTCCGCTGAGCTCTGAGCTGGGGACTGGAAGCCTGGCGTGAGGTCTTAGGTTGGGCACCCGCTGTTTGACAAATGCTCACTTGGTTTTCTCTTGTTTTGTAAAATTGAGGAAATAATAATTCTTCAGGAACTTTTTGGGAAGATACAGTGAAAACGCTCCTGGGTGGATGCTGTGTAGACTCCAAGTCTCCATGCTCTGCTTCTTGGAACACATGTTGCCTCAGAGGTGGTTCTCAAGTCCACACGGCACATCCTGAAGGCGAGTGGGACGTACGGCTGTTTTAATTGGCCGAGCTTCAAGGGGGCGTGCTTTCCTAGAAGCGCCGGAGGTGGCTGTGCTGCAGGCCCAGATGGCACGTGGCCCAAGCTCAGAGGATGAGAAGCCAGTAGGATAGTCAGTGAGGGGCCTTGGTAGCCCCTTCTGGATCTCTGGCGCCTGTTCTGATGGCAGCTCTTGCGGGCTTGCATGTTTCCAGTTTTATATGTGGCATCTTTGGATGCCACACTGTTAGCAAGCTGAACCCCTAAAGTACCGAGTGCATTCTTGCCCCGAGTTGGGTGAGGATATGCTCAGCAAGGCGGGCAGCCCCGCTTGCTCCAGCCTGCCCCTGGGGTGAAGACGGGCTTCAGGCTGTTAACAGTGCAGATGGTGGCCTGCCCTGCATGTGGCGTGTTCATGGGCTTCGTGCCCATGCCTGGGCGGCTTCCTCCTGCATACTCTGTGGTCCTTCACACTTTCATGATGAGGGAAGCACAGGTCCCGAGTCAAAACCTTTGCCATGACCCAGCCGCTGTGTAGCAGCTGAGCTCTCGCGCTCTGCTCTGAGGGAGAGAGACTTGCTGGCTCTCTCGTGAGTTGTTCTTTGGGTTTGCTCTGCCAGAGTTGCAAGTGTGTTTCACCTCCAGTGTGCACAAGGGCACCTCTGCCACCCTTCAAGGTAGGCTCTGGAAAGCCCTCAGATGGCATTGATGGGGCTCCTTATCCCAGGAGGGGGGGAAGGAGAGACATGGCCTTTCTTTTACTGGGAGCTAAATTTGGGGGATCCCAAAATGATCAGTTATATTGATTGCAAAGCTGTAGAATCTTGAATCCTGGCTAGTTGAGATCAGCCCTAACCTAGCCTGCAGTTACTGCACCTGGGCGCGAGCCCCTCTTGTCCCCCCATCCCCAGCCCTGCCTCGCTCAGGCAGACCCCCTTGTGCCCCCATCCCCAGCCCTGCCTCGCTTGGGTTGAACCCCCTTGTCTCCTCAGCCCTCACTCAGGCTGAACCCCCGTGTCCCCCATCTCGTGTCAGGTGAGCGTCTGCAGCCCTCTCTGCAGCCCTCCCTCTCCTGCCTCTGCCTCCTCCACAGCTTTGTGTTCTCCATTCACATGAAAGCAGTGCTGCAGCTTCATTCAGGCGCGGTGCAGAACAGCGCCAAAGAGGTCTCTGCGTGGCGGGGAGGGGCCGTGGCCGCTCTTGACAGCAGCCCAAAGACGATTCCAGTCCAGCCCATGTGCTTCCACTTTGAATTGTGCCTGGAGTTTTTTATGTTTTGACAGTCTGATTCAAGGTTTTCTAATTTGTTCTAATATTAGTTACCTTATTCCATAATTAGAAATAAAGATTTATAATTAGCTCATTAACTATCAGTTAAAGGATTTGTAATTACCCCATTAAATGTATCATTTAAAGAGGATCGCCCACCCATCAAAATAGTAGAAGCAATTCAATCATTCCTTCAGATACTCTCCTTTGCTTAGCAATTGTGGTAAAGAGTGCATGATAATCCACAGTCTAGCTGTGCAACGTGAGTCTGAATCAGTTGTACTGTAATTGTATCAGAATGTGTGTGTGTGTGTGTGTGTGTGTGTGTGTGTGTGTGTGTGAGAGAGAGAGAGATTATATATAAGTTGCAGTGGTTAATTTTTCCTGAGGTTTTGTTTTCTGGCAAAATTGGCATACTGGGGCTGAAATGAGGGATTCTGGCCTATGAGAGACCCCTGTTTTGAAAGCTTTTGAAGGCAAAGTTGGAGGGACACGGAGCAAATGAATTGGACTGTCGAGGCCAGTCCTTGTGTTCTGTGATGGAAAAGACGGGGAAGGGAAGTTGGTACAGAAGCAAGGCCAGTACAGCTATGTAGCATCGCTTTCTAGTAGAATTAGGAATATATAGGTGAATGAAGAGACTTTCAAATGTAAAGGAGGGAAATGGTAATCATGGCTAGAACCGTAGACTTGGACCCACCGTAGACTTTGGCCAGTGCTGAGAGTTGGGAAACCCCAGTGCCAGGAGGTCAGGTGGGTGGATTGGGTGCTGGAAGCATTGTGCCCAAACCCAAGGGCATCCATTCTTGTCCCTGACTGAAGAGAAGGCCACGTGAAGCTGACCGTGAGCGCGTCCACTTAGAAGCGCACTGCATCTAAATGCCGTGGCAGTGGGCGGCGGCGGCACCACTGAAGACTGTGCCCCCATTAGGGCATTTCCTCTTGCCCGGGTCTCCGGCTGCTCTGTTGAGTTGCCCTTGCTGTGTAGGGTTGGTTCTCGGCGTCACTGGTCCTTGTCCTTCATCTGTCTGCTGCAGTACAGCCGCTGGCTTGGAGTTGAGCAGAGACGGCACCTTTGAGCAGCCTGGAAACTACTGGGGGGGGGCTTCAGAGCCAGGGTGACTGGCAGCAGGGACGACCGCATCTGCTAGGGCTAAGTGGGGTCTGCGGTGAGGACCGGAGCCGGAGGAGCCATGAGGCGGGATGGGTCTGCTCGAGCCAGCCAGGCGTCCCTGCTCCCTGGCAGGGTTCACGTGCACACAGTGGGAGCTGCACTTTCCTTCTGGGACGTCCTTCTGCTTTGGTCTTCACCGTGACCTTCTGCCACTCTGGTCCTTTCTCTGCTTTTTTTTTTTAAAGACTTATTTATTGTATGGTGTCTGTATTTGTGTGTCCATGTGTGTCAGAGGGCACTATGTGCGTATGTGGAGGCCCAGGGGTGACTCTGGGAATCACTCTGCATTGCTCTACCCCCTCTTTGCTCTGGTCTGGAGTTTCCCAGGCTCCGCCTTCCAGGATCGGAAGTACAGGCTGTCGCCATTTCCTCTGGTATTTTTACGTGGGATCCACAAGGTGCTTGCAAGGCAGAGGCTTAACCCCTGAGCCAGCTCTCCAGCTCCGTTCTGTGCTCTCAAGTAGCTCGGTGCTTTGGGTTTCATGCTAAAACATACTACTCTCGATTCGGGGTACCAAAGACAGAAATCTGTACTTTACTGGCAGTGTGAAAAGCCTGTCTGTCTGTCTGTGTCTCTCTCGCTTTCTGGTTCTTTGACGGAGGATTTCATGCACCCAGACTGAGACTGGCTATGTGGCTGAGGTTGGCCTTGAACCCAGTCTTCCTGCCTCCATCTCCCAAAGTACTGGTGTTACAGGTGTGGGCTGTCACCTGGTCAGTGCCCAGAACTGCAGGGGAAGGGCGGGGCTACGGGCTCGGCAGATCTGACCTGTGTAGGAAAGTCTCTGAGAGCCTCAGACTTCCCAGGCTCCCCAAACCCCCGACAGGCTGCTTCCCACAGTATGCCACCCAGCACCTCTGCCCGCTGCACAGTGTGCCACCCGGCACCCGTGCCCGCTGCACAGTGTGCCACCCGGCACCCGTGTCCGCTGCACAGTGTGCCACCCGGCACCCGTGTCCGCTGCACAGTGTGCCACCCGGCACCCCTGCCCGCTGCACAGTGTGCCACCCGGCACCCGTGCCCGCTGCACAGTGTGCCACCCGGCACCCCTGCCCGCTGCACAGTGTGCCACCCGGCACCCCTGCCTGCCATCCAGTCACCCCTCCTTCTCCAGGTGTTCCAGCCTCCACCACTGCCCCTACACATGGCTGCTCTTCTCATTGGGACAGACTAATTAAAGACCTGCTGAGCAGCAGCGCCTGAAACCCCTTCTTGGGTCATTGTGGGTCCCCTTGACTTTGGGGTGTTGCTTTGACTCATGGTAGCGGAGGTGGTGTCCTTGGTGGCCTAGCATGGAGACACCCCTGTTTCTCAGATGAACATAGTGAGCCTTAGGAGGTGCTGATGATTGTGGGTGGAGTCTTGAGTGTGCTTTGCGTGCAGACATCTCATCAGCCATAAGACCAGGGAGATTCTGATAATGTGTGAAGAATAAGCCAAGCCCTCCACCCCGTCCCCATTGAGAAGTAGTGTTTAAAACTCGTCATGGACTGACCTCCGTGAACCGCCTTGGAGAGCCAGCGTGAGGGGTGCTTGGTATCTGGAGTCTGGGCCTGTGATGCCTTCAGTTGGCGGCGAGGCCTGTGGCCAGTAGCTTGTAATTGTTATGCGCTCAGCACTGTCTGCAGCTTCCGCATCTGCATGGGCTCAGCAGTTGGAAGTGTTCCAAGAACTGTCTGTGCTGAGAGTGTGTAGACGTGTCTCGTCGTCATTCTCCTGATATGCAGTGTGGCAGCTACCCACAAGGCACTGAGTTTAGTGTGCGTTACCCAAGATGATGTGTGTCATGCACTGAGATGTGAGTCCTCACAGGCTCATGAGTTCGAATCTTCTTGTTTAGCAAGGTCATGGCAACTTTAAGAGGTGGAGCCTTGCTGGAGGAAGGCAGTCAGAGGGGGTGGGCCTTGGGGTGGATTACTCCCACCCTACTTCGTAGAGGTCTGCTCGTGCAGTGGCACTTTACAGCTCTCAGCCTCCAAGATGTCCATCTTGGTAACTTAAGCCACCTCCAGCTTCCTGGACCAGCCAGCCATGCATTTCCCGCCATAGTGGACTGTGTCTTCCCTTTGGAACCGTAAACTGAATAACTCTCCCTTCCTTCCTTAAGTTGCTTGGCTTTGTGGTGTTGCACAGAGCAACTGGTACAGGCTGCACAGGGAGAGGCCTGTGTGTTCGTATCTTGTACATACTCATCTCCCGTGAAGACCTGTGCATCTGCAGCTCGGGCCCACGGTCCTTGGAGCAGCCTCGCCTGGGTCCCCAGGACTTGTCCATGGAGTCGTGACCGTGCGCGCGCATTCTTCGGGTGGGACTCTCACTAATGCTGCTCTCGTTCGTAGCGTGGTTGGCACTTTTCAGAATGACGACTTGTTAGTAAGTGTTTCTACACCCAGATTGTCCCATAGCACGGGGCAGCGCAGACTTGTTAGTAAGTGTTCCCACACTCAGATTGTCCCATAGCACGGGGCAGCGCAGACTTGTTAGTAAGTGTTCCTACACTCAGATTGTCCCATAGCACGGGGGCAGCGCACTCTTCAGAACCTTTGTGTCTTTTGATGCCATTTTACAGGATGCTTAGATGAGCTGTGTGACAGGGTTGTTGGTAGAATCTTCTAGCACAACTATTTGGTTGAGTGACTTGCCTACGGGCACACACTGTTCTCACTGAGCTTGGCACGGGGCGGCTGCGCGGTAGGGGTGCCAGCCTTCCCTGGCCCAGACTCCAGCGGGCAGAGTGGCATGTGAGGCAGTGTTCCTCCCTCGGAGGTTCGGGAAGCTCCTGTCATACAGATCTCTGCTTCCCCGACCTCCACCCTTGCCCTGGTTCCACGGAGTGCCAGGCAGGAGGCAGCCCTTGCCTGTCCTGGTTCCCTGTGGTGCCAGTGATGCTGGTTAGACTTCCTGTCTGTCTTTCTCCATGGCTGTCTCCAGTCCTGCTTGCACTGGCTGAGACTGGTGTTTCCAGGAAGGGCCAGCAGGGGGCTGACAACGCTTCCAGTTCAGTCCCCCTCATCTAAGAAGGCATGCTGGGCAGTCTACCAGCAGTACCCATTCTATTCTGAGGATTGAAGGACGTTTCTCTCTCTCTCGTGGGCTGCAGGGGTTGAACTTGGACGGTTGGATTTAGTGGCGAGGCAGGTGCCTTTACGTCACCGAATCATCTCTCCAGCCAGCGCGCACCTTTCTGAGGGATCAGTGTTCTTAGAGAAGATGCTAACGCGTGGTTTCCATCTATTACGGATCTCTGATGGCTTAGTGGCTGCCTGGCTTCACGGCTAAGACAGCAGACTAGAATCAGGATGCCCATGTTCCGCTGGGCACTGGGCTTGCTCTGGGTGCTCGGCACGCTGAGGCTTTGCTCTTTATTCTCGGAGGGATGCTCGCCCCCCTTGCCCCTTGGCCCTGTGCAAGCGAGTGGACATCTGACCACACATGAGCAGCGTTTCTCACTGCGCCTCTGCTGAGGGTGAGGTTCCCTCCTCCGCCCCGCTTCCGTTTCTACATTGTCAGGAGGGTCCTGGTCATAGTGCTGACCTGAGAGAGAGCCCAGCGTGACCCGTGGGGAACAGAGGAGACTGTTCTGTTGGCATTCCAGTCGGTAGAAAGGAGGTTCACAGTGCCTTCTGCTTGGTAACTGGTGATCTGGACTGACAAGTTGTCTGCTGACAAGATGTTTGATTATGTTAAATCTGTGGGGGGCTGATAGACCATCCTGAATGCTTCTCCTCCTGTGCAGCGCTGCACCTCTCCTCTGTCTCCTGCGTGGTGCTGCGCATCTCCTCCTCTTCCTCCTGGACAGCGCTGCGCCCTCTCCTCCTCTTCCTCCTGGGCAGCGCTGCGCCCTCTCCTCCTCTTCCTCCTGGGCAGCGCTGCGCCCTCTCCTCCTCTTCCTCCTGGGCAGCGCTGCGCCCTCTCCTCCTCTTCCTCCTGGGCAGCGCTGCGCCTCCTCCTCCTTTCTCCTGGGCAGCGCTGCGGCCTCTCCTCTCTTACTCTGGGCCAGCGCTGCGCCCTCTCCTCCTCTTCCTCCTGGGCAGCGCTGCGCCCTCTCTCCTCTTTCCTCCTGGACAGCGCTGCGCCCTCTCCTCTCTTCATCCTGGACAGCGATGCGCCCTTCCTCCTCTTCCTCCTGGCAGCGCTGGCCTCTCCTCTTCTTCCTCCTGGGCAGCGCTGCGCCCTCTCCTCCTCTTCCTCCTGAGCAGCGGCTGCGCCTTCTCCTCCTCTTCCTCCTGAAGCAGCGCTGCGCCCCTCTTCCTCCTCTTCCTCCTAGGGCTGGACCTCCTCCTCCTCTTCCTCCTGGGCAGCGCTGCGCCCTCTCCTGCTCAGTGCTCTTTTCCTGTCCTTCTTGCTCTCAGTCCTCACTCTTGGTCTCCACTGGTTTAGCAGCTAGTCAGCAGGCTCTTCCATTGACCTTGGTGACTTGGGTACGTTAGGCTCCTGTGGACGTGTGTGTTTCCTGTTAGACTGTCAATGCTGCTTACCCGAGACATCCAGGCAGGGATGTGGGGCTCAGGCCTGGGGCTGAGCATCCCACCTTTGCTTTTTCTGCAATATCTTTGCCTTTTGTTTGCGGTTCTTCTGTTTTCTTAATTTAAAGTCACTGACATTCTTTTGAATATATCTTCAAAGGTAGTCATAAATTCACTAAATATTTGGAATTAACAGAAATTCATCTGTGGTGCTAGACCATACTGCACAATTTCATGTACTTCCAAGTTTTCATTTCATCATATGTTTTTAGAGGAGTAAAGAAACTGATTTTTAGTGGCCAGAAATTTTGATATCATGTTGATTGAGCTATAGAATGGAAGGCGGGATTCTGCTTAAATGTAACAGTCCTGTTTTTCTCTTTTATCCAACAGACTTCATGAGGAAATAATTGATTTTTATAACTTCATGTCCCCTTGTCCTGAAGAAGCGGCCATGAGAAGAGAGGTGGTGAAACGGATTGAAACTGTGGTGAAAGATCTCTGGCCAGCAGCCGAAGTGGGTGTCACATGCCTGTGTTACGTGTGACTCGTGCAGTACAGTATGATGCCTGCGCGTCTTGCATGGGCTGCCTAGGTTACAGTGTGATGCCTTGCATGTGTCTAGTGGTTGCTCTGTGTGTGCCCTATCGTTGCTCAACTGGATCCATGCAGTCCTTGTTTTCTATTGGCCTAAAGCAGTGGTTCTCCAGGGTAGAATCAATTGCCTGGGAGCTGCTTAAAAGTACAAGTTCCTGCCCTGCACTACTTAGTCAGTGCCTGGCGTGTTTCAGCTGTATTTTAGCTAACACACCAATGCACATTTGTGTGTGAGGATCATTGGCCTAAAGGATGTTCTTTTTTGGGGGGGGGTGATCATTCTTATTTTAAATTAACCTAAAGGCTTATTGTACCTCTTCCCTGCTGCTCTAATACCACACAGTGTGTTCAGTTCAGAAGAACTGGAAATGTTTCCTCACACCTGCCTTCCACCCCAGAGGACGCGCATAAGCCTCTGTTCAGGCTGCCACAGGGGCCTGGGCTTTGAGATAGGGGGACTTTTCTGATTGGTTGTAGGATTTCACCTGTCCTTCTCCTAGCTCCCAAGGGTCTTACTTGTTATGTGATGTGTGGCGAGACATGTGCCCACTGAGCCGTGGAATGTGTTTCTTTCAGGTGCAGATATTTGGCAGCTTCAGCACCGGCCTCTATCTCCCGACCAGGTGAGTGGCAGGTCATGTAACTCGATGCTCAGATTTACTGGGTGTATGATGTTCGGGTCCATATTAAGGCTGGAAAGCCTGATCTTTGTAGTCAAATTGGAGATGAGAACTGCCAGACAAAGAAAAAGATTGGGGGCACTAAGAAGAGTTGGAAGAAAGTAAAAGTCACTGTCGGGGCAGGGGATTGCCTGCCTGGCATTTAATTTGTGCGGAACAAAGATGTTGGGCGCTAGACATAGAGATGATTGAGAAGTGGCGAGTGAGAGGACCTTTCTAGAGGACGAAGCCTGTCTTAATGAGAAAGCCATCTATATTTTCTGCTGCTTTAATAGACCACAGACTGGGGACATTACATTAATAAACAATGGGAGTTTATTTAGCTCCTGGTCTGGAGACTGGAGGTCATGATTCAGAGGCCAAGGGTCTTTTGCTTTTTCATAGCATGGCAGAATGTGTGTGCGTGCATGCATGTGTATGTATGCATGCGTGTGTACATATGCACATGTGCATGCATACGTGTGTATGTGGGTGTGTGGATGTGTATGTTTGTAAGCGCGAGTGCATAGTGCGTGTGAGCATGCGAGTGTGCGTGCGTACATGCATGCGTGTGTGCGCGTGCATGTGCATATGCATGTATGAAGATGGGAAGAGAAAGGGACCAACTGAAGTGACAGTGATAACCTGGACCCATTATGTCTCTCTAGCACATCAGCGAGGCCCAGCTCAGCATGTTGCAATCACTTGCATGGGAATCAATAGGATTAGCATGAGAGTCAGTAGGGTTAGCATGAGAGTCAGTAAGGTTAGCATGAGAGTCAATAGGGTTAGCATGAGAGTCAAGGCTGGTTGACAGGTGTGTTCCACTCCTGTGGAACCTGTAAGCCTGTGAATGACCTGGGTTTTGCTGGGGAAATTTTCATCTACTTCCACGTTGTAAACCAGTGGCTCAGAAGTGCATTTCATCTCTCTAAGGCTGAGACCCTTGGTGGGATCATGCTGTGTCCTTATGGAGGTAGAGGCAGCATGCCCAGGCAAGGGGTCACTTCTTGGAGAGGTGGACAGTGGTTGATTCGTGTTCTTCTTGGGTGCAGTGACATCGACCTGGTGGTCTTTGGAAAGTGGGAGCGCCCTCCGCTGCAGCTGTTGGAGCAAGCGCTGCGAAAGCACCATGTGGCTGAGCCCTGCTCCATCAAAGTCCTCGACAAAGCTACAGTGAGTATGGGGGGCTCGCAGCCCCATCAAGCGGCAGGCTCCACCCTGCATCAGCAGGCTGCATCTGCCTGCACGGCCGCCTCTGCTACAGCCTGTCATGGCTTGACCTGCTCAGTGCTGACCGAGGCACGCCCACCAGCCGAGAGCCAGGCAGGGAACTCTGACCTTTGGGCATTTGCGAGTCTCCAAACTGCTCTTGTCCTGAAAGACAGGATCATGTTCATATGTCACAAAGGTTCTATGAAAGGGGGTTCAGTGGCAGGCATGTGTGGTGGTCTCCTTGGGGTTCGTATGTGGGAAAGGCCTTCCTGTCTTTTCTTGGGC
Organism: Typhlomys cinereus; assembly: GCA_023101885.1. NCBI lineage: Eukaryota > Metazoa > Chordata > Mammalia > Rodentia > Platacanthomyidae > Typhlomys > Typhlomys cinereus. The sequence goes on along the minus strand of JALPQD010000324.1, from coordinate 2,501,082 downwards.
TTCTGATGTGTCTCTCGCCTCCTTCCTCGCTGCTGTGGGTTGGCCTGAGGCCGTAGTCCTCACAACCTCGGAAACGCTTTGACGGCTGTCCACGGAATCTTCACAGGTGCCAATCATAAAGCTCACGGATCAGGAGACTGAAGTTAAAGTCGATATCAGCTTTAACATGGAGACTGGTGTGCGGGCAGCAGAATTCATCAAGAATTACATGAAGGTACTGCTGCTGGAGCCCGCTGAACGGCCAGGCCGGCCGTGTCCTGTTGGGTTTGTGTATAATCGCTGTCCTCTCACGGGCCGTAGGGCTGCCAGAGCTCGCGCTGCGTTGCCGTGGGTCCGTGATGGCTGCCGCAGGTGCTTCCGTGCACACAGCGCCGTGTCTCCGACTCAATTTATGTGACTGCTAAAATCGAGCCTTATTTAGTAACTTCATTAAAATGTTCCTTTGATGGGTGGACAGAGACCCTGTGACTGCAGAGCAGTCATAAGTCTAGTCTGGGCCTGTGAATTGGCTGAATCATGGCTGGGGTTGGTTTGCTCTGGAGGCTTTGGCCCTGTGGTGAGCATGGGGCCCTAGCTGGCACCGGCCGACTCTGGCAGGACGGCTGGCACTCAACAGGACACAGCACAGCCACACAGCCCTGTGCTCTGAGTTCTGTCTTCCACATTTGCAAGGCCTTCCGCCCTCGGTTTCCTTTCCTCTGCCTTGGTCCAGGGAGCATTTGTACCCCAGCGGAGCACTCCTCCTGCCGTGCCAGCCACTCGGTCCTTCCCTACGCCCTAGCCCCCTCCACGTACCCTCCAGGTGTCTCAAGCCGGGGCTCCTGCGGCAGGGCTGTGCCCTGGCCCGCCAATCTCTGCCTGGGGTGGGCCCTTTTCAGACCTGCACACATGTGGCAGGAGAACTGAGGACACGCAGTCTCTGCTCTCAGGAACTTAGCTGCCGAGTGTTTCCGAAAGCCTCTCACCTAACTGGCGAATCTTCTCTGCATTGCAGAAGTACTCGCTGCTGCCCTACCTGATTTTAGTACTGAAGCAGTTCCTCCTGCAGAGGGACCTGAACGAAGTTTTCACAGGTGGAATTAGCTCCTACAGCCTTATTTTAATGGCCATCAGCTTTCTGCAGGTGAGGGACCTTCTCTTCGCACTCGGAGGTGGGGTGAGGGGAGGGCCCAAGGCTGCCCAGGTGCTTGGCCGGCCCTGCACTTCTCCTGGCTTTTGCCGCAGCGCCCTCTTAGTCTGTGCGGCTTCCTGCTGCTCCTGCAGCACGAGTGCATGGCGTGCTGGGGTTCTGGGCATGAGCTAGCAACCTGCCTGCGGTTTGCACCTCTGACTTGGAGGTGACTTGCCTGCCGCTGTGCAGGTGTGCTGGCCGCAGAACTGAGGACATGTTCTCCGTGCGCAGGCTGGAGGCTGCAGGCCACAGCAGCCCCCGAGTGCTGGGCATGCAGCAGCCCGACAAGCTGCTCAGCGTGCCCGGCGCTGGCTGAACGCGGGCAGTGCAGGGAGGGCTGTTCCCTTCAGTCAGCGGCCGAGTGTCAGAGCTAGAACTAGACCGTGACTCGAGAGCGGTGCTGAAGGAGACCTGGAGTAGCCTGCCAAGAAGCCAACTTGAGAGAAGTGTAGCCTGCTACGCTCATCTAACTCTCCTCCTTCACAGAGCAGGGTTCTGTCTAGGGACTGGCCCTGCTACAAAGGCGGTCCTCACAGGGTGGGGCCTAGAGACCCTTGGCGGCGGGCTGGAGGCTCCTAGTGTCAGGCCCAGTTCTGTACCGCGGGTCCCCTTCCCGGAGCTGCTAGTGTCAGACCCAGTTCTGTACCGCGGGTCCCCTTCCCGGAGCTGCTAGTGTCAGACCCAGTTCTGTACCGCGGGTCCCCTCCCGGAGCTGCTGCCCGACACGCAGTGCTATGCAGTTGCCTGCTGCCACCTGTCGGTGACATTGCAGAATAACCTAGTCGGAGGATAGACCACCCAGGGGACCGTCGTAAGGAGACTGCAGTATTGGGCAGCGTGAGGCTAAGGATGAGCAGATGTGTGTCTGGAAGATGCCAGTGGGATGTCAGATGACCTCGTGACGGGCTGCCAGGCCAAGAGGGTCTCCCCCGCACCCGTGCTTCCCGTGGGCTGGCATCTGTATGCGGCTCTGGCTTGAATTTGCACACATGGTGCCTGCGTTACTTTACAGCTGCATCCAAGAATTGATGCCCGGAGAGCCGATGAGAACCTTGGGATGCTTCTCGTAGAATTTTTTGAACTCTACGGAAGAAATTTTAATTACTTGAAAACCGGTATTAGAATAAAGGAAGGAGGTGCCTATATCGCCAAAGAAGAGATCATGAAAGCCATGACCAGTGGGTACCGCCCGTCGATGCTGTGCATTGAGGACCCTCTGCTGCCCGGTAAGCCTCCTCCCTCTCTCGCCTGGCCGGCGTGGGTGCTGGTTCTTCTGTGGGCCGCCATGATCCGACATAGCTCCTGGTTCATTCTAATGGGCTCACTGACGTCTGTAAACAATTTAAGAACCAAAAAAGTTATTCGTATTCATCACAAACCATTCATTTCTAGAAGAAAGCGTGCGCCAGACCAGCGAGTGTGCCCTGATCTCCTGAGGGTCGGCACTTCCCACTGTCCTCTGTGGGTGCTAATATTGCTGTCATAGGAATGAGAGTCCCCACGATACATGTGCGGCTTTTGTGATGTACCATTATCAACGCCGCCCCCCATGTGTCCGTTAGTGTGAGGACGGTCTCCCCAATCAGCCTGGTGCTGGGCTCTGGTTCCACAGCTTTTTGCCCACTGGTGTGCGTGAGGTGCGTCCTGTCGCTCCGTCCCGCTGGTGTGCGTGAGGTGCGTCCTGTCGCTCCGTCCCACTGGTGTGCGTGAGGTGTTTCTGTCACTCAGTGCCTTTTGTCTCCTTAGGTCAACGATAAAACTGATGTGCATTTCACTTACTGTACTTTTGCATTGACAGTGGAGTTAAATGCATTGTTGCTTATCAGTTCCACAAATATTTACTGAACATGCTATGGGAGACACTGTCTTACATTGGTGTTTTCTGCTCTTGCGCCGCCCTTCCGGGGTTTCCATCAGCAGATTAGTCGTCACTCTTTGCTGCTGTTTGTCTCTGGGGCGAGCGTAGTCTTCTGAGGCTGGCAGATGCCATGTTGGCGCTCTGTCCCTGAGTGGCCTCTTTCCCACAGATGGGGATTTGGGGTGTTTCTGGCAGCGCTGAGGGGTCGCCACCTGTCTGCTGCTTGCGAGAGACTTCCTTTTCAGGGTCTCCTTAGCATGCCTGCCTTATCCCGGGGCTGAGTCGAAACACAGAAGATAAAGTTCTGCATGCACATCTGAATGCTTTGTGAAGAGTCAGTTAGGTTTAAAATAAGTTTTAAAGCTGCTTTTCATGTGGAAATTGAGCTATAGACTAGCTTCATTTGTTTGCTTTTCTTCCAGAGCGCATGTCTGGACAGTTGTCCCCGCCCGCAGTGTCTGCACGGTTGCCCCCCGTCTGAGGCATGGTCCTCTTAAGAGCTCCTCATCTGAGGGCTGCCCTTCAAGGCCTACACTGTGCTCAGTGTCAGGGCGGCTCTCAGTGTCCAGGTTGGCAGCGTCCCGCACTGCCAGCTCCACCGAGTCGCTTCCACAGTGGCAGTGGGTTGTAGCTGCAGGGCTCCGATGCAGTGCGCCTTGCGTGTGAGCCGGCAGGAGCTGTGCGCTAGGGTTCGCAGTGACTGTGCTGATTGCTTTTTCTTCTCTTTTTTCTTTTTGCTTTGTATGTGTGTGTGGGCACGTGTGTGTGTGTCTGTGTCCCTGTGGAGCGCTAAAGGTGACTGGGAATCATCCTAGATTGCTTTTACCTCCTTTTTGCTTTATTCTGAAATTTCCCAGGCTCTGCCTTTTAGGGCCTGAAGTGCAGGTCGCCACCATTTCTGCCAAGTGTTTTTACATAGGGTCTGGGATCTGAACTCGGGTCCTTCTGTTTGGGAGGCAGATTCTTAACCCCTGAGCCATCTCTCCAGCCCCAACTTGTGCTGATTTCTATATGTACTTGTGTTAGCTGGAGGTGTCAGAAAGAGATTCGCCAAACCCTGTCCGAGATGGTCAAACAGCGTCTGCGAGTTTACAGCTGTTTTTCTTCTGCAGGAAATGATGTCGGCCGGAGCTCTTACGGGGCCATGCAGGTGAAGCAGGTGTTTGACTACGCCTACATCGTGCTCAGTCACGCCGTGTCGCCGCTTGCCAGGTCTTACCCCAACAGGGATTCTGAGAGGTGAGGATCCCGCCAGGTTCTGGGCTGCTGCTTCCTTGGCTGGGCTTACGCCTTCCTGTCTTTGCTGCCCATGGAGCTGACTCTGGGTAACCGTTCAGGATTCAGGATTGGCCATGTTCGGGTCATCCGTGTTTGGGAGTTGCACATAAGTGAGACCTGGCTTTGTGGAGAATCTGGGGTGCTCTCGTGAGAAATGATCTGACTTGGTGGAGAATCTGGGGTGCTCGAGTGGGAAGTGACCTGGCTTTGTGGAGAATCTGGGGGTGCTCTCGTGAGAAATGACCTGGTCAGCCAGAGTGCTGCTCTCTGCAGAAGCCTTCAGGGGTGAGGTTAGATCCAGGCCTGTTCTGTCTCTTCTGTGGTTGCTGCCCTCGAGGTGAAATTCTGCAGTGTGTGCTGAGTTGGCAGCTGTATGTGTTTATATTTGGCCCTTGCTGGCTTCTGTGGCATCTGGGATGATGACTGGCAGAAGAGGGGGGTCACCAGAAAGAGCAGGGCTGTGGGCACGAGCCGGGGAGGGCCTTCATGCTTGTTGCTGGTGGGCAGCGGGGTCGAGGGACTGGAGTTCTTCAGGACCCTTCCCAGATGGTGGTGTTTTGGGCTGCAGTGTCCTGTCACGCAATCATAAAGCCTTGTGACGGGCGCTCTGGGTCTCGGGCACCATCCCTGTGTGCTCACCTACACAGTGGGACACGGAGGATTGGAACTTGATGTCACGTGGGTGGGAGGTCGGGGCTCCTTGCTGAAGACCTGGTTGAGCAGTTGTGCTGTAGACACACCAGCCAGGGCTGTCGATAAAAGTTCACCTGTTTCTAGGTTGTGATAGCACAGTGTGCTTGGGCTTTGATAGGTCAGACTGGGGGGTTGTGAAAAGTTACTCGGCTCATCTTCCTTTAGCCAGGGGCGTACCACACAGTCACTGCCCCTTACCTCCTGTCCTGGTTCACCCTTGTTCTTCACAGCACTTTAGGGAGAATCATCAAAGTCACTCAGGAAGTGATTGACTACCGGAGGTGGATCAAAGAGAAGTGGGGGAGCAGGATCCTTCCCTCGCCAGAGCTGGGTGAGAGGTTCATGCCACCCCAAACCTTAAGTGTCCATTGTAATCTCACCCGTTGTACATGAGTCAAACCAAGAAAGTAGCTGTTTCTCCAATAAGCCATTGATTAAGTCTAAGTTCCGAATGGTGCTAATGTAGCATGTGTTTCATGTGGAATTTGGATTTCTAGGGGCTGTACTAGAAAGAAACAAGTGAAAATTAATACTGTATTTTAGAGTACTAAGTTTTTATCAAACATTTAATTTATATCTTATGCAAGCTACAGATAAGAGTTGACTTAATTGTTGGAACATGTTAGTGTTTTCTGATAACTAAGTGAATGTAATTTTAAGTGTGGTTGAGATTTAAGCTTGCTTGTGCGTTCCTCTGGTGCGTCGCAGGGTTGGCTGACCCGGGCTTGCTTTCCCCACCGCAGACAGCAGGATTAAGATCAAGGAACGAGTCGGCCCGTGCAGCGAGGAGCCGACACAGAGCCGAGAACCTGGCTCGCCCTACAGCCAGCGCCTGACCCTGTCTCTGCCCAGTCCCCAGCTCCTGTCCTCGGGCTCCTCCGCGTCTTCCGTGTCCTCGCTGTCTGGAAGTGACGTTGTGAGTGGGCCCTCGTCTTGTCAGCTGGTGCTTGGTGTTGCAGGTCAAGGCCTGTGTCCATTTCCCGCTGGGTGGGTTGTGCACCCCAGTCTGGTGTGGCTCCCACATAAACCATGAGAACGAGGCAGCACTAGCCCTCAGCCGAGCCCCGGTTCAGGGTCTATCTCATCCGCATCTGCTGAAACTCGGTCTCTTTCAGTTTCAGAGTTGCTTAGGAGGAGAGTGGATCGATTCTGATCACCTGCTATTCAGCACCAGACTTGCTGTAGTGACCTTTCTTAGCACCCTGTCTGCAGATGCTCTGTCCTGGCCTCAGACACCGTGTCCTTGATCACAGCTCTCTCTCCTGTCTTTTGATTGGACCTCAGGACTCAGACACGCCACCCTGCACCACACCCAGCGTCTACCAGTTCAGCCTCCAAGCACCCGCCGCCCTGATCGCCAGCCTGCCCGCTGCCCTGCCCGTGCCCAGCGGCCAGCCTCAGCCCGCCGTGTCCAGAACAGTGATCATGACGGCCGACAGTCAGGTACGGGCGTCTTCCCCGGGCGGTGCTGTGCTAACCGTGCAGCGCTGCTTGCATCTGTTCTGGGGGGAGGAGGCGCCTCTGCTCGCTGCGTGGAGGACGCGCTCCAGGGGTTGCTGGGGTGGCCGGCAGGGGCGGGCTCAGCAGCCAGGAGTCGATGTGCTTGGGTTCTGAGCCTTGCCGGCTGTGGCCACGGCGCTGCAGGCTCCAGCGAGCCATCTCTGGGCGGAGGTCTCACGCGGCCGCTTGCTCTTGCTGGGCCTGCTGGACACTCGTTCCTCCTCCTTTGAAGAGTTGAACGTATAGACTTTTGAAATGTTACGTGAACTTGGAATTCTTGGAATTTTTTTGTGTTGCCAGCATTATTTTGGAGGACTTTTATCTTTTAAAATTTAGATTAAAAGAATCAGTTTGAAGATAATTTTATGGATGTTAATATCTGTGTTTATATCTCAAGTGCATATGTATTAAACCCACCACATTCACTTGCTTGAAAGTAAAAGCAGCTTTGAAGTGGGGTTATTTGAGTTTAAAACAACCAAGAAATGCACAGACATGGTTTTTGGAGTGGTTTTGCTCAGCTGTTTAGTTCTGCTAAGATACCTGGAGGCCCAGCTCTGTTTATGCCGCTCACCCAAGGGACGGGCCCAGCAGCCCGGGTGGACGCCCCACACCCTGATGCAGTTGAAGTTTGAGGTCTGTGCCGTGAAACCCAGTCCCCTTCAGTGCTGGCCGTGTCGGCGCCTGCCCCGGCTCACAGACAGACCCTGTCGGTGCTGCCGTGTGGTCCTCGCACAGCCGAGGAGTGCTGCAGGATTGTGGTGTCCGGGAGAATGTGCTGGGCCACATTTGTCATTTTGTTTCGAGTGTTACACGTCAGCGATGCGCGGCCTGAGGGTCAGGAAACGTGGACGAGCCGGAGCCCTGCTCCATCACTTAAGCGGCGCCGGCAGGTGGTAGGCCTCTCCAGGCCCTGGCATGTCTGCCCCACCCAGCCATGCAGCGGTCGCCTGTGTGAGGCCAGGTCTTAAGTCTGACCAGGGTGTTGAGCAGGCATTAGGTTGCTGGAGACGGGGTGGGGGGTGCAGCTCATTTTCCTGCAACCATATCTGGGATGGAGCCCCAGAGGAGAGGCCAAGGTGTGTGGCCCGGGCCGGGTGGCAGCAGTTCTCCACCCTGGCTGGGGTGCCCAAGCTCTACGACCCGTGCCCCTGGAGTCCGTGTGAGGGTCCCCTGGCATCCCCTGCTGTGGTGGGAACACGTGCCAGCGAAGCAGTGTGGTGGCCAGGAGCAGAGCTGCCCCTTGGTCCCCCCATGCCACCCGTGTTCAGGTTGGGGAGACGCGCCCCGGCTCACTCCCGGGAGCAGCGCTCAGGGCCGTCGTACTGAGTGTGAGCGGCCTTCAGGGAGTGCTCACAGCCCCCTTTCTCAGGAGACAGGCGCTGCCTGCAGAGACCTGTCATCCAGCCGTAGCGAGACGCTCGGTGGCGCTGCCGCTCGACTGCGTGCGCCCGCCTGGCGGCCCTGGGCGGTGAGAGTGCAGCTGCCTCTGTTTCCTCTGCAGACCAGGTTCACCATCCCTCCGCCAGCCCTCGGGGTTGCCCCCGTTCCTTGCAGACAGGCTGGCGTTGAAGGAACCACGGCCTTGAAGGCCGTTCACCACGTGACTTCCCAAGCCATCCCCGCGGCGCCCCCCAACCCTCTGTCCAGTCCTCACCTCTACCACAAGGTGAGTGCTGGCGCTGGCGTCCTGCGGCCGCCGCAGTGTGGGGGTCGCTTCCCGCCATTCTTGTTTCTGTCTGTTCTCAATGTGCTGGGTGGAGAGGGGCCAAGCTGGTGACCCCTGAGTTCCCTGCCCGAGCACTGGTTTCTTCCGGCTTGCAGGACGGGCGGTGGCATGGCTGATGGCCGGCGCTCGTCTCCCAGCTCTCAGCTCTCTCCTCTGTCCCCAGCAGCACAACGGCATGAAACTGTCTATGAAAGGTTCCCACGGCCACGCCCAGGGTGGCGGCTATAACTCTGTGGGCAGCGGAGGAGTGCGGCCCCCCGTGGGCAACCGAGGACACCAGTACAACCGCACGGGCTGGAGGAGGAAAAAGCATGCACACACCCGGGACAGCCTGCCCGTGAGCCTCAGCAGATAGTGACGCCTGGCCGCGCCCACGCGATGCCCGCCGTCCTTGATGCCCGCCATCCTCGATGCCCGCCATCCTCGCGCACCTGTGCCAGGAGCCGAGACCAGCGCCCAGCTCCTCCGCCACCGGTCACCGCATGTCTCTCTGCGTGGCGGCTGCGCCCATCTATGGAGCGGCTCGCACGCGCCGGTGCAGCCTTACTCCACGTGGTGTGGGTGTGCGTCGTGCCGAGCGAGCGCGGGAGCTGCAGCGGCCAGAACACGCTCCTGCGGCCTTGCAGCGGCCAGTCTGTCCCTTGGTGGCTCCGCGTTGTCGCGTTGTGTGTCACGACTGCCGGGGGTGAGGCTCTACCTTCAAGTCTCCAGCGTGGGCAAGGGTGGAACCGTTTTTACTGCCCTCACGTCTCGTTTGAAACTTCAGGACTGTTTTTCTATGTAAATATTGAAAACTTATGATTTGTGCAATAACTCAGATATTTTTTATTTAATTTCATATTTTCCCATAAGTTATATTTAAGGGAGGAGGGAGTTTTTTTTAAACAAGCTTAGATCCTTTCCCAGTTTGCATTTTCTAAGCTGGGTTCACGGTGTTGGCTGTCTGGCGAGCTCTCATGACAAACACCACGCCAGGAGGGCTCGGGGCTTTGTTTTGCTGACATCTTTTCTTTTGGTCAGAGGGGTGTAGGGACTGAGTGGCCCATGGTTTCTCAGGCCTCTGTTCAGGCTCCGGCTCTGCGGTGGGGCCGCAGGGTGTTGTTCTGTTATGACCATCAGTCTGACGTTTTTGGTTTGAGTTCTTTGAAATGAGACAGCAAGTCCAGCATTTGAAGTGCCAGAAACATAACTTCCGAGGGAGAAGAGATGGGCGCGTTCCCTGAGCCTGGAGAGGTGTGAGTGTTTCAGCGCGCGGCCTTCGCGGTCCCCGCACACAATGGCACCCACTCTTAGGAATGCGGAGAAAGGAATTTCATTGATTCCATTCAGGAATCTGCATAGCATATGTATTCGTTCTGTTAAGAGCAGATATCTGGAAAGCACCTCCGCTCCTGGGGCGCGTGGGCCAGCACACCGTGGCCAGGAGCAGCTGGTGCCCGGCGCCAGGAGCATCCAGGTATACTATGCAAGTGTACTCTGCCACTACAACCACTGTCTTTGTTACCTTTTCTCAACAAGAATATGTCCATCCAGCCCAGTCTTGAGTTTTTGGAGCGCCACAGTTGTCGTGGGAGCTGCTCACCCTGTAGGCCTCGACGGCCCTTTCCCAGTGGGGTTCTGTCCCTGCCTCACACCACAGGTAGGTTGGTCTTTGAAGTCCGGTAGTGAAGATTGTTGAGACGTGCTAATGGCATCTAACCGTGCACACAGTGGGAGTTTTAGACGGCACTGGAATGTTATGCACACCAGCGAGGACAAGTCTGCGCGTCTGTGCTGTCCTCTCTGAGCTCCTGGGCCATCAGCAGGGGCGCAGCCAGCGGGGCAGGGCCCAGGGCTGCAGCTCCTCAGACATGATCAATACTAGGCCGGGAGCCTGTTGCTGCAGAACTGTCCACGCCAACGGGCCGATCGCATCTCCACACAGAGCAATACTGACTGGCAGCCTCATCAGAGGGTTGCTGCGGGGGCCGCGTGGGGTCCCGAGATGTGTGTTTTCAAGCTCTATCCATAGGCACAGTCACATGTCCATCCCCATTTCGGAGAACCAAATGAATTGGCCCGGCTCCACGTGGCCTGGCTGCGGTTTCACTAAAGGTATCATGTTTAGATTTTTTTGTGTGTGGACAACAATGTGGACACTAAAATTGACATATTTTTATGTAAAGTTTTTCTATTCTTTGATTTTTAATAAACTTTAGAAACCAGTTTTGTGTTGACTGATGTCTTGTTTTGGACTGGGTTGAACCCTCTGCTAAGATGGGCCGACACCTGGTCTATTACCCATGTGACCAGGGTGGGGGGTCCGGGGCTATTTCACCGAGGGCTCATTCACAGACTGCTCTGGGCTTTGTGCGGTCTGCGTCCTGGTTCAGGTAAGGATTCTGGGGCACCCTGTCCTGGCACATGGTGCTCTGGTCAGACATGCAATGAAAACTTGCTTAGGTCAGTGCTTTGTTACCCTTCAAGCTACTTAACTTGATGCGCCTTAGAATGTAGCTGAAGCTGTTTCTAAGGAAGTCTTGTAAGAAAACCGACAAACTCGCAAGCGCCAGAACCTCGCAGTGCTTCGTGTGCATTCAGTGAAGGTGGTGGGCATGGCGACGAAACCCCCTTCCTCCACAGCAGCTCTCGACACGCATGCCCGAGACAGAGAAGGACACGATGTTAGAGGCTTTGGTGAGTTCAGGAAAGGTCAGGAAACCTAGGCCCAGGTCCCTCGGAGGTGTGCGCAGCAGATGTGGAAGCTCGTGGTATTTGTCCAGACCCCTGATGCTGCTGGTGCTGCCTGGAATTATGGGTGCGTTTGTTTTCTCCACCGATTAATGCGCTTAAGGCAGAGGAGGATTGAGTTGTACAGTCAAGGTGGAAGGCAGCTCACCACCCGGCCACCATCTCTAACTTCAAAACGGAATGCATTGCTTTAAGGCCTGTCCCCATATTCTCAACTTAAAGTTGCGAGGTTCTGGATGTTTCCAGGCAGTGGGCACAGATGATGGTGCTCAGTCATCTCGAACAGACGAGTCGGCTTGGGTCAGGATGAACACCTCAGCTAGAGACTCGGTGCTGGAGACCAGAACAGGCCTGGCACCATGCCAGCTGTGCCTGGACCTTGCTCTTGGGCCATGCGCCTGGGCCACAGATGTCACCTGGTGCCCCTGCCCAGCTGGCAGCTGAAGTTGCTTTGCTTTTCATATGGTGAAGTCTTGCTGGGTTCTCAACCCAAGTTTTGCTGCCCACGTAGGGGCTACGTGGCACAGAATTTGAGTTCTGCTCCAGTGTGGGTTGAGTGTTGGAAGGGTTATAAAACAAGCTCGAAGAATGCTGGAGGTTTCCTGCTATGCTTGGTTCTAACATCAGTGCTAATGTTTCAGTGGACAGTGCCCTCTGGAAGCACTTTGCCAGAACATTGGCTAGTGGTTAAACAGCTGCTGGCGGCCACTCTGGGTCCTTAGTGCATGCCTCTCTCTTGCCATGCCAGGTTGGGATCAGCCCTACTTGCTTCTCAGAACCTTCTTTCTTATCCGGCTGTGCCCCCACATACGATGCACATTGAGAGTTCCTCCATTCACTCCTGACAGTGCTGTGCCCAAAGCGAGGCTGCAGAGTTCAGCATGGTGTGGCTGCGTGGCAGACTTCTCCAGAAAGGCAGAGAGATGTCTGCCCCACCCTGAAACCCAGACAGACCCTTCCCATGCTGAGACCAACTGCTCTTCCGTCTCCAGTCTGAGGTGCACATCTCCCCTCCCTGCTCCTGATCCAGCTAGCAGTTGGCTGCCCTGCCAATCACGCAGCCCTGCCCGGCTCACCATGGCCCTGCCCGGCTCACCATGGCCCTGCCCGGCTCACCATGGCCCTGCCCGGCTCACGTAGCCCCGCACAACTGCAGCCCTGAAGGTGACCAGCTGGAACTCTCTCCTCCGAGGACTCTCCTTCCTCTCCTCAGGCTCCTAGCTGCACTGGCTGGACCTCCAAGAGCATCTCTGGCCTTGTGAGTCCTTAATACCCTAGATGAGGTCCTTGCAGGGACCACTGAGGCACCAGCTGTAATGCAGCACCCGCTTCCAGTTAGGGGGGCCTTGAGTGCTTGCCTGGTCAGAAGGTCCTAGCCTCTGCCCACCTCCCTCCCGGACACTCTCACTAGCCCGCATCCCTCCAGTCTTTCACAGCGCCTTGACCACTTGGGGAACATAGAATCTTCTTGTCTCTGGGATCCTCGGGTCTGCGTTCTAGTCCTCAGAGGCTGGTGTGTACCTTTTCCTGTGTGCACTCACTATGGCTGTGGATGTCCGGTTCACTCTTGCCTGGCTGTATCCACACACGCAGTATTCACATCACTTAGGAAATGTATTATGGAGCTGAGGCTGTTGGTACAATGCTAGGTGTGCACTTGGTTGATGAAGCGTAAAGATGTGAATTAGAAAATCAGTAAAAAAAAAAAAAAAAAAGAAGAAACCCAAGCATGGTGGTGAGTGTTTACACCTGCAACTCTGGGTAGGCAGTGAGAGGTAGATCCCCAGGGCTTGCTGGCCAGCTGCACAATCTCATCAGTAAGCATCCATAAGCATCCCTCCAATAAGAGACCCTGTCCCCTCACGCAAAGTTAATAATGGTGTCTGAATGGCTATACCAGAGGCTCTCTGGCCTCCATGTACATGTGTGCATATGCACACATGCACACCCACACACGAGATGCATCCATGCATGCACACCCCACACACGAGATGCATACATGCATGCACACTCCACACACGAGATGCATACATGCATGCACACCCCACACACGAGATGCATACATGCATGCACACACACGAGATGCATCCCTCCTGAAGTGGAACCAGCAGTGTGGGCTGTCTGTCAGAAAGCAGCCGACGTGCAGCAAGGATGCTCTGCCAGAAGACGGCGTGTGACCTGTGTGGGCCACTCAGTGCTGCATAGAGTCGCTTGTGACTCTTGAATAGGCAAGCAGAGATTGAGGGGTCCTAAGGACATAGTACCCATCTGTTTTGCTCCTGTGAGTGCCCGCTGCAGCCAGCTGGGGCATCAGACCTGCATTGTTAGGTAACCCCACTTCCCAACTCCCCAGTTTGACTTGAAGCCCCAACCTTATCACTTGGCAATATTCCTGTTAGAAAGGGGGCTCATCCCTCTTGGTGCCTCGGAACGTATGAGACAAGTTGATACTGTGACTTGTCATCTTGGCTAGGGGAGGCTGGGGTCAGCGCACAGGGGTGCTCCGCAGCATCTGGGCACACGAGGCAGTTCTCGGTAGCATCCGGGGGCTCCCCAGCATTCTGGTGCTCCCCAGCGTCCAGGCACACTGGTGGCTTCTGTTACTTCCTCGTGTGTCTCTGGGCATGCCATTTGACCTCGTGCCCGCTTCCTTGCCCCGTGGACTAAATGAGTATGTGCGCAGAGAACACTGGGAGCCGCCATGCTCAGAGTGGGCAGCATGGAGTGGTGTGGGCCTGAAGGGAATGCTTCAGGGATTGGAGTCGGTGTCCAACTATGACCTTTCTCCACACTCAAAGCCTTGTGTGGAGGTGACTGGGAACTGCCCGGGATCTATTTCTAGGTCCTGTCTTGTCAGTGAAATGTGCTGCCCAGGTCAGCGGTCCCGAGCCACAGGACAGGTGATTTCCTTGATAGACACTGGGCTGTTCTGGCACTAGTTAGGAAATGGTTTTGATTTCGTATCGACTTAGCAACTTGGTGAAAAATCAGATCATGGTGCAGTGTGTTCCTTTTAATGGGTTTCAATGAATATTGACGTATGATCTCCTTTTGATAAGTAAAAACAAAAGTTTTATAAAATAAAATAAAAGCAGAAAAAATACCAAAACGTTGCTGAGAGAGAATAACTTGACTTCCCCTTTTGACTTGTGTGGGGATGAAGGTCAGAGCTCTGTAGGGAAGCTGACAAAGGCTCAGTAGGTGCAAGTGAGCCAGGTTCAGTAGGGACAGGTGAGCCAGGGCTCAGTGGATACATGTGAGCCAGGCTCAGTGAATACCTGTGAACCAGGCTCAGTGGATGCACGTGAGCCAGGCTCAGTGGATACACGTGAGCCAGGCTCAGTGGATACACGTGAGCCAGGCTCAGTGGATACACGTGAGCCAGGCTCAGTGGATACACGTGAGCCAGGCTCAGTAGGTGCAGGTGAGCCAGGCTCAGGGCTCTCAGCTGAACACAGTTTAGGCTGCTGCGGAAGAGAAACATTTAGAATAAAAGCCCCTTGGCGGCAGATAGGGGGCGCTCTGGTCCACACAGTCGCGGGGTGTCGCGGTTCACCGGCTTGCAGACCTGCTCAGCGTTTGAGGAGTCGCCTTCTGGAACCCCCGCAGCCTCCAGAACACAAGGCCACATTTCGTTCTTGCCTCCACTTGCGGTGGGATCAGAAGGCAGGTCTCAGGTGCACGTAGGCGCCACACCTTGGGTCTCGGCCTCAGCTTCCCACGCCTTTCCGCACGTCCAGCGTGTCCTTTGGCAGATGGGTAATGGCTAAGCTCGACCCCCTGGCTTTGTATCTGCCTCCGGGCACAGCCAGATGCTAGCACGTGACCTCAGCGAGGAGCTTCTGCCTCTGCCCGCTCTGGATCAATGGGTTTCTTGACTTGGCCGACGACGTTCGTTTCCAGAGGTGCACCAGGTTAGTTTATGGCGAGCGCAGCCCGAACACAACAGCGGCTGCCCATGGATGCCACTGGGGCTGGCTCTGCGACCACTGTGCCTGCAGAGCTCGTGGCTCCCTGCAAGGCTCCTGGCCCCACATTCGAGGCCTTAGCCGAATGCCAGGCTCTTATGTCTCGAATGGCTTGTGCTCATTGATTTTTAAACCCCTAATCACACTGCAAAACCTGCCTGGCGGTTGGTGCTTTCCTCTCTTTTCTCGTGGGTTTCTGTCGCATGAAACTTTTGCTGCAGAGACACACACAACTGTCTATCCATCCCAGATGGGAATTTCATGAGGCTCCAAAGTAAGGATTATGCCAAGGTCCATCTTGACGAACCATCGAATTCCCTGAGTCACTCCCAGGAGGCGGCAGATTTATCTACAGCAGCCTGGGTGACCCTCCGACAGCAGCCACCCCTCTGCCCCCCTGAACCTTCCTTGGCTGACATACTGAAACCTCCATATCTGACCTTGCATACGCAAGACCTTGGGGCACATGCAGGGGGAAATCCCAGGTGAAGGTCCACCTACCTCTGTCTCTCAGGAGCTTCAGCAGCCAGCAGGTATGATCTTGCAAGTAGTTGCAGCTGTCAAACAAAGATGGCGGCTGTTTTGCTCTGAAGAAAACACCGTCCAACAGTTAACAAGCCGAACTCGTTTGCTCCGCTCTTCCTTCATGAAGCAATTCAGTGCTTCATGAATGAACATAGTGAATGTATATTTCCACACCTTAACCTCCATCCCATCCTGCCTCCTTTCTCCATCTCAACCCTTCTTCTCCCCTGCCAGCCTCCCTTCTTTTGCCAAGTGTTTTCACATGTGCGGCCCCCGGGTTTCGTCTGGCTTGCCTTGGAAGGCATGTGCCTGGCCGCTTGCTGGAGCACAGATCATGTCCCAGGGGGTGTGTCGCCATGGTTTGGAATGTGAGCACCACAGGTTTGTGGGCTTGAATCTTCAGTTATTTGGGAAGGTCATGGCACCTTTAGGAGGCTGAGCCTTGCTGGAGGAAGGCCTATGACAGGGGGTGGGCTTGAGGTTGGTTAGCCCCGCCCTGCTTCTGGAGGGTTCTGCTTGGCAGCTGCAGCGAACTCTCTGTGTCCCTGATGTCTGCAGTGACCCGAGCTACCTCCAGCTTCTACCACCAGCTGGGCCTTGTTCGCCACGAAGGACTGTGTCTGCCCTGTGGCGTCAACTCCCTTCTCCTTTAGGTGGCTCGACTTTGAGTGCTGCCTCGCGCAGCAGAGAAGAGCAACTGATACGTACACCATGGAGAAAAGCGTCTCCCCCGCAGCAGCATGAGCTCTCATTAGTCTCCCAGAGAGACGTGGGGTTCTTGAGATGTTGGTGAAGTGTTGGCAGGACAGAGCCGGGCAGGTCCGTGGATGTACACGTAGTCTGAGCGAATTCATGGATAACAGGAACCCTGTCATGATCAGAGCGCAATGTCTGGCTGCTCTCTGCCCCCTTCCTGCTCTTACAACCTCACTGTTCACTTCCACAATGTTTCCTGAGCCTTGAGGTATGTATGTGAATGTGTGCAGGAAAGGGGGGGAGAGTTGGTGGGGTTGGTGGCTGTCATAGTTAGGCACAGGTGTCAACTTGACGGTTGGGGGTTTGAACTCTGGGCACATTTTGGAGAATTAATGGTTAGGCCCAGAGCAAACCTGCAGGAGATTGTCTAGCTGATGGGGAAGGTTCAGCCCACGGTGGGTGGGACTAGGCCCTGGAATAAAATGCTGAGAGCTGATTGAGAAAGTTGGCATCTTTGTGTACACTTGGCCAGACATGCTGGTCTGGCAGGTAAGGATCGTCTCTCAGCTGTTACGTAGAGATGGTGTGGTCAGTTCCCTGGGCCCTGGTGTTGGCATGAGCTCTCCTGTCAAGCTGGCCTGAGAACCTAACCAGATAATTGTAAGAGACAATAGACCCCTTGTTCCCTTGAGCTGTTCGATGGTCACTTAGCAGCAGCCGTGCGGGCTGACTGCAACGGTGGCTTCCATGTCTGTTCAGGCTGCTGCCCTGCTCCAGGCAGGTCCTGGTGTGACTCGCTTTACCTTCCGAGCTTCTCCCTTGCTTCTGGGTGGCACGTGCTCTGGACAGCCCCGGGCGTGGTGAGCCTCCAGGCTGGCCAGCACCGAGGGTCACTGCTGCAGTGGTCCCCGAGTCACTGGCCGCCGCCGCCGCCTCTTAGGAATCTTGCAGGCTGCTGGCAGCCCCTCCGCCGTGTTTCTCTCCTGACCGTGGGACCCGCCAGGAAGCTCCTGCCACCGAGGGGAGGCGGGCACTCCACAGACAGCCCAGACCCGGCTGGCGCTCGCCCTCTGCTGACGGGGTCCCTGCAGGACAGTCAGAAACACATGGCCTGAGGATGGGGGTGTCTCTCTGGCGGGGGCAGGTGGCTCTTGGAAGCATGAGGGCGGCTCAGTACTGTTTGGGGACAGAGAGGAAGAGGCAGCAACAGGTCTGGCTGACCTCCTCACTTCTGGCCTCAGCGCATTTCCAGTGTCAACTCCTTGGTCAGATGCTGACCTCGTGCGGCCTTTCGGGGGACCCTGACCCCTCCTGGCCTCCCTCGCATATCCCCGAGGGGACGGCCCCTCTCTGCTGTCCCTGCCGGCCCTTGCAATGAGATGGGCATGGTGCCGACTCTGTCCTCCACCTGCTCCGCTCCGTCCACTCTGCTGTGCTCCTGGCTGGGAGCCCCCGGGGCTCTGCGGGAATCCCCTCTTTTCCAGAGATGAGTCCCACATGCTTTTAGCCCTGTCTTCATCACAAGGGGCGTTTGAGGGCATGTTTATCTCATTTGACCTCTGTACCCCAGCACTGTGGGGGTGCACATCTGTCCCTTGCAGATGTGCCACTGTTTCGGATACCTGATGCTCATCATCCGTGAAATCTCGCAGGCCGAGGGCTCTGTGGTTACTACGTCGTGCTGAGGAAAACAGAGGAGTCCACCCCGCTTCAGTGTCGGGGGGAGGGGGAGATGGAACCTGCGTGTGCTGTGAATGCTGGAGGCGACAAGGTCTCCTTTTAGCTGTGTACATAGCCACTGAAAGGAGCTCGTGGGTGTGGCCCAGGTTTTTGCCACCCTGCCTCCCGCTCGTCAGCACTGAATGGTGGTAAGACGCCTGATGAACGCAGCTAAGGAGGAAAAGGGTTATCTTGGCACACAGTCTGCGAGGCGGGAAGGCTTGGCGGAAGGAGCCAGCGGCTGCGGGTCACACCACCGTGGTCAGGGAAAGAGACGCGGGGGTCGGGCTCAGCTCACTTTCTCATTTTCTGTCAGACTGGGACTCCAGCTAGAGACTGCGCCACCCGCATTCAGGGCGCGTCCTCCCTCAACCTTTAAGGAGACTTCTTCATAGGCACACGCAGAGGCAGGTTTCCATGGTGACTCTGAAGCCATCAAGCTGCCAATGGCATCACGGAGGAGGCCAGATCCACGCCAAAGTTTCTTTAAGTCCTAGATGGGGCAGTGTCATAATCAGGCACAGGCGTCAACTTGACAGTGGAGGGTGTGAGCTCTAGGCACATTTGTGGAGAATTAGTGGTTGAGTTAAGCCCAGAGCAAACTTGCAAGAGATTGTCTGGCTGATGGAGAAGGCCCAGTCTACGGTGGGTGGGACTAGGCCCTGAAATAAATTACAGAGAGCTGGTTGAGAGAGTTGACATCCTTCTGTTCACTTGGCCAGACATGCTGGTCTGGCAAGTAAGGATTGTCCATCTCTCAGCCGTTATGTGGTGATGGTGTGGCCAGTTCCCTCGTCCCAGCCCTGGTGTTGGTGCGTGCTCTCCCGTCAAGCTGGACTGAGAACTGAAACCAGGAATTGTAAGAGAGAATAAACCCTTGTTCCCTTAAGTCGTTTGATGGTCATTTACCAGCAACCATGCAGGCGGACTGTAACAGGCGGGACTTCAGTCAGATTCTACACAGGGAAGATAACTGCAGGATGAAAGGAATCTAGGGGGCACTGTGTCCCCTCAGTTCCCTCCTAGTAACATCTGGCTGGGAGATTCCCTGTCCCCTCCACCCCACGGGCCTTTTGCAGGTCCTTTGAGAAGTTCTGGCTTCTCCCCAAAGTGACAGGGAACCCTTCTCTACCTCCAGACAGGGATGTTCCCTGACGGCTGGAGATGAAGCCAGAGGCAGCACTTGGTCTTTTAAAGTTCTGGGCAACAAGGCTGCACTTTCTCTGTCTTGAAGAGCAGGAAGACCTGTGACGCCCTACGAGCCTGGAGATGCTGCCCCTTGGGACTTGAGGGCCACTCCCGCTGCCCCACGTGTCCTGGAGGGTGGACTTCCGGGTTGCCGACAGACTTGTCCTGGTCCTGCAGAACCTGCAGCTGAGTTCTGGCTCAGGGTTCTGACACGATTTGGGGACCAGTGGCCTTCTGGTTAACTGGGTCCCCCATGAGTTAGGAGGGGGACGGACTTGGTGAGTAGAGGAGTTGCCCCCCTCCCCACGTACTGCTGTTTGGTCTTTCTGAAGAGTGTGGCTCCCTCGAACCCGGGTACTATGAGGAAGAGCTAGGTGGAGTTGAGGACTGTATCCAGGGTCTCTGTGAGCTTGGGTGAGGGTCCTTGGCCACTGCCCCTTTGCTTGGATGGTGACAAGGTTGCCCGTGCCTGTGTGAGGTAGGTGGGAGCGGCAGTCTGAGCCCATGAACTCTACAATCAGTAGGCTCCTGTGAGCACTTTGTTTATACCGTGCCCTCCTTCCCTGCCAGCCTGCCTCCTTCCCTGCCAGCCTGCCTCCTTCCCTGCCAGCCTGCCTCCTTCCCTGCCAGCCTGCCTCCTTCCCTGCCAGCCTGCCTCCTTCCCTGCCAGCCTGCCTCCTTCCCTTCCTTCCCTGCCAGCCTGCCTCCTTCCCTGCCAGCCTGCCTCCTTCCCTTCCTTCCCTGCCAGCCTGCCTCCTTCCCTTCCTTCCCTGCCAGCCTGCCTCCTTCCCTGCCAGCCTGCCTCCTTCCCTGCCAGCCTGCCTCCTTCCCTGCCAGCCTGCCTCCTTCCCTTCCTTCCCTGCCAGCCTGCCTCCTTCCCTGCCAGCCTGCCTCCTTCCCTGCCAGCCTGCCTCCTTCCCTGCCAGCCTGCCTCCTTCCCTTCCTTCCCTGCCAGCCTGCCTCCTTCCCTGCCAGCCTGCCTCCTTCCCTGCCAGCCTGCCTCCTTCCCTTCCTTCCCTGCCAGCCTGCCTCCTTCCCTTCCTTCCCTGCCAGCCTGCCTCCTTCCTTTGTCAATCTGCCTCCTTCCCTCTGCGATCCTTCACACAGGCTCCTTGGTGTCGACTCTTCTCCCTCTTCCTCCCTGGAGGCCTCCGCTTCGGCCGTCTTGCCACCTGTTCCCTGGAGGCCCCGGCCCTACAGAACAGTGGAAGATGGCGGCCACGGCTCCTGGCTCTGCTGGGCTGAGAAGTCACGGTGCAGGCAGCTGCCTTGTGTCCTTGCTGTGCGGGATCCCAGAAGCCTTGGAGGGGAGCAGTGCCCAGGAGACTCGGGAGAGAGAGGCCTTTCTAGCCAAGAGGGTGGGGGCGTGAGGGGAAGCGGTAGCCAGAGCCCCAGCCAGGGGCAGACATCTGGTGGGCACCGCCTCCCGTCAGCTCCCCACGGCTCGGCAGGGAGTAGCTTCTGGTTATTGGCTTGTGGCCGCATGAAGAGATTGATAAATTGGCGAACTTGTAAATATAGACAACTTAAGCAGTGGAGAGGCCCCCAAACTCGCTCTTGTGTGCTGGGTGGGCACTCTATCATGCCCCACCCTGGGGGAACCTAGGGTCTGCATGGTCTGAGGTACCTCTGCATGGTCTGAGGTACCTCTGCTCTTCACAGGTCAGCCAGGGGACCTTTCCCTCAGCAGCCCCCCTGCCGCGGTGGGGCGGGGCAGGACTGCTTCCTTGATTGCGGGTGCTGGCAGCCTGGCCCCGCCTCCAGTGGGCGGGACCCACGCATCCTCTCCAGGGGTCTCTGAAGTGCAGTTCCTGGTCCTCTGAGTCGGTGCTTGGTGTAATCTGATGGCGTCTAACCTGAGCAGACAACCCGCGGCCCGTGGGCACGCGCATCCCGGATGTGGCCAAACACAAATCACAAATGCATCATGAGTTTTCATGTGATTCGCTTCAAACGTGGCAGTGGGTACTTGGAGTGTGAACTCTGTCAATGACATCATGCCCCAGTGTCCCAGGGCGGACACGCCTGGAACCAAAAGGTGCTATTCTGCTCCGACCGGCAGCTCCCTGCTCTCAGCGATGTCATCGTCACAAGTCTGCAGGGTGCCCAGTCCCACAGACTCAGCAGCCTGGCTGCCCCCGCAACCCACGGTGGGAAGCCTGGGACAGCAGGCCCAGATGGACGGTGTGCCCAGGAGGAGGGCAACGTGCAGGGAGCAGGGACGGTGTTCTTCCGCCTCGCCTGGGATTTCAATTTGCGCAGCTCTGACTGAGTGGCGGAGACCAGCGCTATCTGAAGAAGAATTTATCACTGGCATTTCCCCAGAGGCGGGACAGGCCCTAGGGTGACACATACGATGTTGAGGAGACGTGACACAGGGGAGATGTGTGTGTCGGGGTGTCCTTGGGAGAGCTGTCAGGGGTATAGGTACTGGAGAACTGCCCCCTTGGCCTGGGGGGGCCCATGTGTTTGGGTTTTAAGCAGGATGGGGTCTACCAATTGTCCCCGAGCTCCCAGGAGCAACGAATGACTTCCAGGGACCCTGGAATTTGCATGGGGCCCAACTTCTGGAGTCAGGCGTGTACCCAGAGGAGGATGCCAATCGCCGATGGAATCAGGGGAAGGAAATATTGCAGTGAAGCTGTTTACACAGGGCAAACATGCGCCATGTTCCAAAGGGTAATGAAGCCGCGCACTGGGTCAAGATTGTCCCTCAGCGGCAGAGAGATCGCCGGCAAGGCATGTGGCCCTAGCACCTTAGAAAGGTGCTGCTTTTACCGCCTTAGAGACACCATCCACAACTTAGTGATGTCCATAAGCTAGTGTCTGCAGGCCCGGCCCCAACAGCAGGAGGCTCCTCCCAACGAGGGAGGCTGCGTTTGACACTTGCTGTTGGGATATTCCAGATGAGAGGCCGAGGGTTAGGACCTTGGAGGAGGGGCCTCGGTTCCCCCCAGTCATGATGCGCTGGACTGAGCATGGATCTGTGACACACAGAATCACTCGTTCTTAGCTGTCACGCCCCTGCATGCCTGATGTTTGCCCTGAGATTCATTGGAATTGCTGGATTTGTCTTGAGGGTCCACAGACCACTCTAAGTTTCAGAGATCTTTCTCAGGAAGACTCACAGGGCCGCACAGTCATGTGTTCCTGGGTGTGGCTTATTACAGGAGACAGAAGTCACCAGAGACGTGGGCACATGGGGAAGGGTTGGGAAAGCCAGAAGGTTTGTCCAGTGACATCACTGGGGGGAGGGGCAGGGCAGGGAGAGTGCTGGAGGCTGGCAGAGCTGTGTCCTCCGCCGACCTCCCGAGAGGCTGTGCCTCTCACCATGCAGACACTCCCCTGCGAACCGTGTCATTAAAGTCGAGGCTGCGGCGGGCACTGAGTTCTCTGCTGCTTTGAATTAAACCATCTACATTCTCCCCGGGAGACGGACAGATGAAATGCAGGCCCCGAAGGCCAGCAGTCTAGCAAGTGAATTGCCCTGTAGACTTCTCCAGTGTTCATGGGAGAACTTCATCGAGCCATCTCTGAGTATCTTTTTAAGTTACCAGATAAAGAACTCTGCTGCTGGCTGGCAGGATTGTCACAAAACCAGCTGGTGTGATTTCTCGGAGTCCCCACATACACAGGCGCTTTGATCTGTTTGGGAAGAAGGGGTGAAGTCTGGCTTGAGTGCCCGGTCCCCAGACTTCTCTGGGCAGAGGAGCTCCATGGCTCAAGTGAGCTCCACCCAGTCACATCAAGCCAGTGCTCACACATACCACGGTGCCGAATGGTCCAACATGAAGACTGAAGGCAGGGACTCGGCCCTGCAGGGAGTCTCAGTCTTTCCCTGCACTGCCGTCTGAATGCAAGTCAGCAACGTAGCACACTGTAGACCAAACCATTTTAAGGGTAAGACACGCTGTGGAAGCCATAGGGGCACCCCCATACCCCCATACCTGCTCCAGGCCCAGAAGGGTGATCTTCGCGGCCCACGCTGCTGGAGGACCTTCAAGAACAGTGCTACAGGCTGGTGAAGGGCCCCATCACCCAGTTGTGAGGATGTTGTCTGATCTTTCTCTCCCTCAGGCTGTGATGACGGGGATGTTATGATAATGACGATGAGAATGAGTTTCTTTTGTGACCAGTTCTCTTGTATTCCAGGCTAGCCTTGAACTTGATATTTAGCCAAGGATAATGTCTGATTCTTCTGCTCCTGCCTCTGGAGTGTTAGGCTTCTTCACAGGTCTTTTGAGGAAAGTCCAGGACTGCAGTTGGGGGCTGCGATCACAGGTGTGGTGGTCCCACTGGAGATGTGAATACCTTGCATGGTGGGATCTTCTGCAACCTTTCCCGGCCTCTAGCTTCAAAGCCTGTGTCTGCAGAAGCTGCAGCGGCCCCTGGGTTGCTCTGAACCGGTTCTGTGGTCCTCCTCTCCGTTCCTGGAGTCAGAGCATGGACTCCTCACGCCATGTGAGTCTACAGTGTCCTCCATACGCCGAGGAGAGGAGCCCCATAAGACCCCGATGGGATTGCTGGCACTTGAAAGGATGATTGACACTTTCTAGGTGAAAACCCTCCCCTTAGGGCTCCGGAGAGTGGTCCCCGCCCATCATTTCCTCTGCTTTCAGCAATTCTCATATTTGCTTATGACTTACCAGAAGGCCGTTTGCTGATGCTGGTGTATTATTAGGATTCTTCAACGACCTGGCTCTGCGTCTGCTCGGACCTCATGGTGTTGTGCAATGTGTCTATTTCGGGAGTTCCTTCTTCTTTTCCTGATGGGCATTTAGCTCATTTCTAGTTTTCTGTGGTGACAGCGCTTCTATGCACATCTGGCGCGCATGTGAGGGCTCATTCGCAGCTGGCCCTTTGGACCAGATAACTTGGCTGCTGAAGGGCGCGCTTAGGATGTTCGCGGCGTCCTCCAGCTTTCCCACTAGATGTCAGCAGTGCTCTCTGGTATCAGAAGCGAACATGTCTCTACTCAGCCAAATGTCCCCAGGACATCCCCAGTCCTTGTACCCACTGGGACAAGTGAGAGGAGGGGGCCCAAGCTAGTGGCTGTTGTACCTGCCTGCCCAGTAGCCCTTTGGGGCGGAGACATTCATGCCTCCGGAAGAGCTGTTTCCCGCCTCCGCTCCACGCCTGTGACTGACCACACAGATGGTTGGAGCAGTCAATCTCACTGCGCGTCAATCTTGTCCACACCAAGCGTCTCGCCGCGTGTCACCTAAAACATCTTCTCCTGGTTGTCAGGCATTTGGATTTCTCTTCCTTTTCATTTCTCATCCAGATTCTTTGTCTAGTTTTCCATTCTTTTTAAAAATTATGTTTTGGGGCTGGGGAAATGTCTCAGGAGATAAAGCTTGGGCTTTGTAAGCAAAAGGACCTGAGTTCAGATCCCCAGATCCCATGTAAAAATACGGGGAGGACATGATGCCCACATCGGGTTTCCTGGGCAGATAGATAAGGAGAAGGGAGCCGGTTCAGTAGCTTGACAGACTTTGGCATGCTGGCATGAAGACATCTGGCAAGCGAGGAAGTTTGCCCCTTTGCCAGCAACCTTGTGGATACAGCATGGCCATTTCCCTTGGCTCTTGGTGCTGGTATGAGCTCTCCTGCCAAGCCTGACTAAAATCTGTAATGGAAACTCATAAGCAAGTCAAACCCCCTTGTTCCCCCAAGCTGTCCATGGATTTATCAGTAACTGTATCTCACTGTAACAGGGAGATGTGCTTGGATCACAGACAGCACTGAGTTGAGATCCCTCCCCCTAGCCCTTCGGAGGTGACCTCGACGACCGGCCTGACATACTTCCGTGTTTCTTGCTGAGTCCTCTTGCCTGCCTTCTCCGTCCCTGTCCCTCTATCAGGACACGCTGGAGTCCCAAGCCTGGAGCTGCTTGGAAATGAGACGTCCTCAGTTGGGGTGAGGGTCATACTGACTTGGGGTGTACTTATAAGAGGCCGCGTGAGGGCGAGTGACCTGCAGAGACAGTGGCAGATGAGAGTGGGCGGAGCTGCAGAGATGCTCCGGCGGGCTCAGAGGCCGAAATGGCTGGAAGGACCCAGCCCCTTGGGAGAATAGATGGATGCTGCTGTTACCGTTTCCTAAGAAATTCATGCCAAACAGCTTGGCAGGACAAAGGAAGTTCCATTCCTTCTCACGATTCTTGGTTACCGTTCATATCCAGTTTGGCAGGAGAGCTGGCACCAGCACCAGGACCCTAGGAAACTGGCCACGCTGTGTGCACAAGGACCGCGGAGAGAGGGACGAACCGACGAACCTCGCTCTGCAGAGAGAAAACTGCCAGAGGATGCGGAAGAACGTGCGTTTACCAAACCAGCTCCCCCTGTCTTATCCCCCTGCCTGGGGAACGGTCCCACCCACCGTAGAGCTGGGTCTTCCCACATCATTCAGTCTCCTGCAGGTTTGCTCTGGACTTGGCTTAACTGCTAGTTCTCCACAAATGTGCACAGAGCTCAGCCTTCGATTGTCAAGAGGACATGTATAGATCTAACTAACACAGTATTGAAGCCCTAGCCTTTTAAACTGTGGATTTCAACCTTACGTGGGATGATGTTACTGAACACGAGGGTTATAAAAAATTGGCCAAGAGCTCAGAAATGGCTTCTGGACATGCAATGACAAACGCTAATTCAGAGTCAAGTGCACGATGAACCTGAGGTGTATCTGACAGAGTTGCCTTGATTCTGAACACAAATATATTTGTTTGGACTGAACAGGCCAGTCCGCCACACATTGCCAACAAGCGCTGCCCAGAAGAGGCTGCTCAGACTCCAGACTATTGTAGGCTGTGAGTGGCAGTGTTTTTATTGTATATCCATGTTTTCTCTCATGTAAAAACATAATGGTCTAATTATGAAAAGCTTGGACTATGGTATTTTCTGATTATCATGTCTGCATGAAGTATCAAATTAGCATATCTTTGCATTGTACTGTGGTAGATGTTTGACTTTAAAAACTGCTGTCTAAATTGCTGACCCACATTTCACAAAAAATGTTAAGTGGATTTTGGTTTGGATTTAGGACAGAATTTCCAGAAATTTCTGAATTTGTCCTACTTCTGCCATTTGGCTGTATCCATTTTTTTTTTTTGTGAAGTGGCATCCTTAGCATCTATGATTAGAGAAATGAACTTTTGATCAACTCTGAAAAAGGTTGAAAATCCTGTGTATCCTGCA
Source organism: Typhlomys cinereus (assembly GCA_023101885.1). NCBI lineage: Eukaryota > Metazoa > Chordata > Mammalia > Rodentia > Platacanthomyidae > Typhlomys > Typhlomys cinereus. Next base: position 2,474,831 of record JALPQD010000324.1, on the reverse strand, counting down.
GGATGTGAACATGTCCTGGCTAAGGAGACAAGTCAGTTGTTGACGCCTTTGCCTTGCAAGCAAAGGGAGCTGAGTTGGGATCCCCAGATGAAAGGTGTCTGAAGAATGACACATGAAATTGTCCTCTGGCCTCCACATGTGCACACACATACATATATACACTAGCACACATGCATATACATGTGCACACATACATGCACACACACACATATACACAGAAACACACATGTGTGTGTCGTGGTTGGATTTGAGTGTCAACTTGATGGTTGCAGGCTGCGTGTGGCACAGCTGTGGAGAGTCGATGGTTGGAGCAGGCCCCTGAACACGTCTGCAGGTACTTGCTTAATGACATGGAAAACCCAGCCCACAGTGGGTGGTACTTTCTAGTGGTGGGCAGATGAGAGGAGGCGTAAGGAGGAGGGACTTGCTCTTCCCTTATCCTCAACTCGTTGAGTTCACTCTTCAAGCATTGTTGACTTCTTACCTTCTTTGCTGTTGCTGCCGCCGCCACTGCCTCCGTCTTTGGCTGACTCAAAGATCCATCTGTCCACATGGCCGCTGTTCTGCTGCCTTTGGAGTCTGATCTCCAGGCCTTGCTGCTGTTCATTGCTGATGTCGGAGCCCAGTGTCTCCAACCCTCCAGCGAGATAGAAGTTCAAGACCTTCTTGGGATCTTTCAGCTTCATGAGACATTTTGATCAAGAATGAAGCAGCTATGGGCAGCTACTTTGAAGGACTCTACCTTTAAGTTTATTTAGTGTATAAATTTATATATATTACACTCTAGTGATTCTGTTCTTCCAGAGAAACATGCGCACACACACACACACACACACACACACACATCCATGCATACCCATACACACAGATACACATGCACACACATACACAGCTGTACACATGTATGCACATCCGTACACACATGCATACATACACATAGATATAGACATGCGCACACACGCACACACATACATGCACACATACACACAGAGATATACACATGAACACATCCATACACACATGCATACATACACATAGATATAGACATGCACACACACGCACACACATACATACATGCACACATACACACACAGATATACACATGAACACATCCATACACACTTGCGTATACACATACACACATGTGCACATATGCACACACATATGCATACTTGCAGACACTCAGGAATAGGACTCTGCTGGAGTGGATAAAGTGGGATGATTTTTAAACGGGAGAAATGTGTACATTTTTCTTGTGTAAATATACACAGAGCAAGCTCAGAGTGCAAATCATGCCTACATATTGTATAGTGCCCATCACTACTCTTTCTGAAAGTCCGTGCATTCTCTACATCCTAACTACCCTGCTGCTGCTAACCCCAATCTCTTGTGTCTCTGAACTGGCGTGTGGTAGACTTGTCATCCGTCTCCCATAATGGAGTTCTGATGCTGGGTCTTGTGGAAGCAAACGCAGCTGCAGGTCACACACCTGCCCCAGCAAGAGTGCAGGCATTTGCCCTACAGGCAACAGAGGAAACTCAGAAGGCCACGGACATACAGGGTATGAAGGTGGAGGGACAGTGAGGCCTTCATCGAAGAAACTGACAAGAATTAAAAGGAGCTTACAAGGAAGAACTCAGGTAAAACAACATTTTATCTGGTCTTACCTCCCTAAGGTCTAATGAAAGACACAGAAAGCAACAGTGACAAAACGCAAGGCCTGTATCTTCCTGAATGCGGTCCCAATCCAGTTGCTGCAACAACCTTTTGGGTCATTTCTCAGCGTGTCCAGCCCTGGGTCTCTAGGTGGTAAAATACTGAAAACTGGTTCCTAAGTTGACCTGTAAGGATCATGTAGGTCATAACTGTAAAGTCCCCGTAACCTGGAGACGCGTGGATAGCTGTGTGTTCCAGTCCACTTTCGAGGAGCCTTGCAAACAAGATGGCGGCATCCTCCATTCTGCAGGAGTGCATCCTTTTGGGGGTGCACGCCCACACAAGGTGGCAGACACACTTGCTGGCGCTCATGGTCAGGGGCAGGAAGCCAGGGACGCTGTGTGACATCAATCCACCAAGTCCAGAGAGTAGGAATGGCTCAGATACCACCTAATGTTGCCTTTGACTGGCTGGGATATTTGGCTGCACTGGCAGCTGGTGGGGGGGGGGATGCTGGGAGTTTTGCCCAACACATGGGAGCTGATGGTGTCTCTGCTGACAGACCTGAGATCCTGCTATATTTATCCGGTTTCCTGCTGTGCTGGATCCAATTTGACTTTGAACTTTAAGAAAACAGCTCCTTGGGTTATGTAACTGGCAGAACCAAGCATGTGAGTTGGAAGAGAGCGGCAGGAACTCTTGGAAGGGGAGCGGAAGAGAGTTCCCGGGTGCCAAGTCAGCGTGGAGAGGAAGGGCTCCACCTTCTCGGCTCCTCCTGTCACTCACCGCATCAGCCCGCTGCAGGGGCCTGGAACTTGAATGCGTCCAGGGATTGCTGACTCCGCCCTGACTGCTCCCTGGTTTGGTTCCCTTGGGAGCTCCTGGAAATGGTGATGCGGATCCGGATTCCATTAGGCCTGGAAGAGCCGGGCGTGCAGTCTGGTCTGCAGCCCTGGGCAGCCGGAGTCTGCACCGACGATTGCGGCGTTGATTTCCCACGCAGCCTTTGCTGGTGAAGGAGTACCACGGGTGCTCTCCTTCTGGCTATGCAAACTGAGGGGCGCGGTTTACACCAGCTCCAAATCCTCTAGGATTTCATCACAATCCAAGGTCCCCCAGTCCCCAAATCCCGAGTCTGGTGTTCTAATGCCTGCAGCCAGCTGTCTTCCCACAGTCTGGGATTTCTTCCAATATGACTTTATGTCTGCGGCTGTGCTGAATTTGCATCCAGGCAACGCCGCAGCAGTGGGAGTGCTAAATTTCCTATTTGCCTGCTTGCCGCGTGTACAGCCCTATGAATTGCCAAGCAGGAAACTCTTTCATGGATCACATCATTTGCTAGAGCGAGATGCTGGCCCCCAGAATTCCTCCTTGCACGTCTTAGGGTCCCACCCTCCCTAACCTCTGTCAGCCCAGACTGGCCTTGGTCTCGAATGTGACGTATTCAGTGTGACTCAGTTCTTTTCTGAATGATTTCTTTCACGCTGCTGTTTTTGAATTTCATTTGATGTTATTACAGCTGCTGTGACTCATTCTTTTTCAATGCTGTGTGCTACAGACTGAATGTGGATTCAAACTCACAGGTGGAAGCTCAAATCCTCAATACGCAGTGTTTGGAGGTAGGGTAAAATATTCATGAATGGCCGGTCTTATATATATAAAAGAAGACCCCTACAAAGAAGTTCTCTTGGTGCCTCTTTAAGTGGGGGTGGTGGTCACTGCAAACCAGGATGGAAATACCTGCTCGCCAACACTCTGATCTGGACTTTTTGAGGAGTCTGGGGATTCAAACTCAGGTCTCTTTGCTTGCAAGGCAAGGACTTTAACCCCTGAGCCATCTCCCCAGCCCTCACACTTCTTTATGAGGTTGATTGTTCAAAGACCAGGGCAATTCTTTCAAAGAATGCTTCATACTTTCGACTTTTTTCTCACCATTTCTTTTTTTTTTTTTTTAAAAAATTTTTTTTTAAATTTATTCAACTGTGTGCATGTGTGTGTCTGTGTGTGTGTGTGGGTCTGTGTATGTGTAGAACCACGGACGAATTTGCGAACCACCATGGACGCCTCCACCTCCTTCTGCCCAGGGATTCACAGGCTCCGCCCTACCAGGACCAGAAGCGCAGGCCGCCCCCACTTCCGCCTGGCGTCTATACGTGGGATCTGGGATCCGAACTCAGGACCTTCTGCCTGCAAGGCGGAGGCTTAACCCCTGAGCCACCTCTCCAGCCCTTTTCTCACCATTTCTTAACTGTGTTTCTTTTCTTGTTCTTCTGCCCTATATGTTTTCTGAGAACTGCAAGTTCGTTCTGCAAGTCTAGCTGGACTCCAGTGCAGGACGCCTGGCAGGAACATTCTGGAGGATTCTTCCTTTTTCATCACGGTGGGTATGTGATGTTGGATGTGTGACCATTGATGCCACTGCCTGGTCGCTTGCTCAGGGTAGGTGACCACAGCCAGTTGTCACTGCAAAAGAGTTATGTTCACCCTGCCGTAGCAGCTAGTAGGCTGTGGGTGGGACAGAATCTCCAGGGGGTTATCCTGATTTTAGTATCTTGAGTCTATTTGTAGCATCCACTGATAGCCTTTGCTTGAGTCAATGATTTATCTCTTAATTTTACTTCTGTGCGTCTTTCTATAGCTTTTATAAAATATATTTAACGAACAGACATGAGACAAATTCATGGTACACAACAGGAGGTTTCAAGCTCTGTAGGTACTGTGAATGAATTAAGCCAATTAGCATATCTATAATTAGCATATCTATCAGCTCTCGTGTGGTGAGAATGTTTCATATTGACTCTTAGCAACCCTCCGGTCTTCCATACACTAGTGTGTGTAGGGTAATCTTCACCATCCCCAGGGATCGAAGTCCTGCCCTGTAGGGTAGATCTCCACAATCCCCAGGGACCCAAGTCCTGTGCTAGAGGTGACCTCTGTTGGCCGTGTGAGGGGAGTTCACATGGAGGCTTCTGCTTCTATCTCATGGTCATTGCTCCTGAGTGGCCCGGTGGGGAGGTGCTGTTCACCAGTCTAAAATATTATTTGTTAAGTGTTTTGAGTTCTTTGTGGATTTGTGAGAAAACTTACGTGGTTAACCTAGCCTGTACAGGACTAGCTTTTCTACACAGCAGATTTTTTGTGAATTCCACAACAAACTAGACAGGTTCAGTTTGTACATTGGCTGAGAGGAGAGGAGAAGAAAAGAAGGGGAAAGAGGAGAGAGGAAGGAAGGGAGGAGGAAGGAAGAGGAGGGGAGGGTGGGGAGAGGAGGAAGGAAGAGGAGGGGAGGGTGGGGAGAGGAGGAAGGAAGAGGAGGGGAGGGTGGGGAGAGGAGGAAGGAAGAGGAGGGGAGGGTGGGGAGAGGAGGAAGGAAGAGGAGGAGAGGGTGGGGAGAGCATGCTCTTCATCCTGCCTAGCAGATTGTCAGAGGAGATTTGGGGAGAAGAGGGGAAGGGGGAAGAAGGGAAAGGAGAGGGGAAGAGCAGGCACACACCTCCATCCTTACTTAGCAGGCTGTGAGAGACGAGGGAGGGAGAGGAGGGAAAGAGAGCAGAGAGGAGGAAGGGGGAACCTCAGGTGCCAACCGTTAGGGTGAAGAGAAGCCGGTTGATGTGGAGCAAGCTGTGTTTGATGGCCTCGTGTCTCTGCATGTGTGGACCACAGGCTGTCTTTGGGGTGCCTATACTAATAGGGCGTCAGACCTCTGTAGTGGTATAAGTGGCCCATCAGTGGGTAAACCCAAGGTGGGGGTGCTTCCCCTCACTTGTCTGGCACCTGCCCCTAGGATTCCATTGAGTGTAGTTGTTTCTCCTGAGCTATCCTTGCATTGCTGTTATTATTCTTTCGTGTCTTGTACATAAGTTTGCCGAACTGACAATATTTACCCTTTATTTCCCAATCCACCCCCTTCCTTTTCCCACTGCCTCTCTTCTCCCTTTCCAGAGTCCTTCCTATTTTCAAGTCTTTTCCACATGTGGCCCACTGGGTTTCATCTAGTTTGCTTTTGATATCATGTGCGTGAATACTTGGTGGAACATGAATCACATATCGATGGATATACTATTGAGGAAAGCTTATTGTTTTTCCTCCCTATCGATATTTAACTCTCATTAGTCTTTCAGGGAGGTGTAGAATCTTTTAAGATCTTTCTCCTTCCATGATGAAATGTTGATAGAACAAATCCCCTGTAGGTCTAGAGGGAATATGCATGGCTGCAGTGAATTTACAAAGATAATAGCCCTGTCATATCTGGAAGATAGTATTTGGCCGTGCCCCTGCTCCACTTCAGACTCTTATAATCTTACTGCTCCCTCTTCTGGGTGCTCTTTAGTGTGGGAGTGGGGGCGACTTAGATGTATCTAATCCATAGATACATATTTTCTTCATTTTCCATATGCGATTGTCTGTGATAAACATCTTCCATTGCAGAAGGAAGCTTCTATATTGAGTGCTAAATGCATCTCCAATCTATGAGTATAATAAGAATTAACAGTTGCTTAAAAGGCAGCTTGATAGAGTGTCTTTATAGCTAAACCTTTGTAGTGTGTCCTCTCCCTATGTCCTATGCCCTGTGGTTCCCCCCATAGGATCTTGTTCTAGTTTTCAGCTCTGGCAATGTGATCCCTCCTGGAAAGTGGGACTTAAATCCCATCAGAAAGTTGTTGGTTGCCTCCTTGACATTCATGCCCCTGTTGCACTAGTGAACTCCTCTCCTGGCAGGTGATCGTTATTGTGCCTTGTGGTTTTCAGAGACCGATGAGCCTATTAATTCCTTCCTCCCACCGCTAGTAGCTTGTATAGTACTGTCTGGTACTATGAAGACTGTCTCGCAAGGAGGAAGCTTCCAGGCCACTTCCAGCAAGCATTTTTGTCCATGTCTTATGATCCACATATGTTGCATCTTCAGTAACACTGTCTTAACTTTCATTTTCATTTTCATTTCAGTCCCAACTTTCCATTTGGTTTCAGTGTCTCCTTTGTCTAGAGTTTTATCTAGTGTTGACACAGCTGTGCTAGACTCCTTCTGTTGTCACTGTTTATGTTTTCCCTCAACCTTTCATGAAGTTGGCAGTATTCCTTTCTTTATTTACCCAGAGGAATGGCAAATTTCAAATGGCTGAACCAATGAGATAAAACTCTTCGGGTATGACTTCATGTTTTAGGTGGATATGATGTAATAATATACCAATGCAAAGTGAAGTTTTGGACCCTTCTTCCAACCCTTATCTTTAAGCGTGAGCCCAAGCATTCACATTTGGTCTGTCTGGCGACACAGCTGGGCTCATCTCTACCATTCTGATGCACTGCTTTTCTCATCTCACCTAAGCAATGCTTTGATTGACGCTGGATGAACTTTCACGTGCTCTTCTGCTCTTGACCTTGGCCTCCCAGCTCTCACTATCAGACTGACATTCTTGGCCTCAGGGCCAATGGGACTTTTTCTGAAGATGTGAACATTCTATAGCTTTGCTGTCTCATTTAGTAGCCAGTGATGTATAGGACTATAATATGCAAAATGTGCCCAGTGTGTGGAAGGAAAGAGGTTTAGAATTTTCATTTTGTTTCTGTGTATTTGAATTTAATTATTTTCTTTAATGAATGTGTATATGGAGTGAGTATATACACGTGCGTGTGTGTGCATGTGAGCATGTGTTTGCTTATGGTTGGGTGTACGTGTGTGTGTACATGAGTACACTTGATTGTGTGTTCTGTAGAGGCCCAAGGGTGATGTCAGGAATTATCCTTGGCCTCTTTCACCTTATTGTGAGCCTTGGTCGCTAACTAAACCCAGAGCAGCCACGAGGGCTCGTCTGGCAGCCAGCTTGCTCTGGGGATTCCCAGGCTCCAGCTTTCAGGGGTAGAATTACAGGTGAACCACACCACACACACCCAGCATTTTTTATGGGATCTGGGGATCTTAATTTAGTTCCTTTTCCTTGTAAGGCAAAGACTTTTAACCACTGAGCCACCTCCCTAGCCTTGAATGTCATTTTGGGGAGCCTGATGAGGCTAGTGGCTACCATGTTGGATAATGAGCATCTATATTAACTGTACCATTCTAGATGTTTTGTTTGTTCCTAGTGACTTAGTACAGATAATAACAAAACCTACCAACATATCCAATGAATTATTATATGTCACTTACAGCGTCTTACGGTTTCTTTCTTTATCTCGAGTGCTTCCTCTATAACTTTGGAAATTGTAGACCTCTGTTGCGATTACTTTTTCTTTTGCTGCTGTGAGAGGCACCCAGTGGAAGTTAAGGTTGAAAGGGAGACTTATTTGACTTACAGTTGCAGAAGGAATCGCATAGCAAAAGGCACAGCTGGAGACAGAAGCAGGAGGCTTGTTCAGGTCGCTGCAATTGTCAGGAAACAGCGAGAGGGAAAGACAGAGAGGAGGCAGGGCTGGGCTACCAAACCTTAAGACCCAATCCCTTCCTCCAACAAGGCTCCACCTCTTAAAGGTGCCACGACTTTCCCAAGCATTAACACCAGCTATGGATTCAATCACATGAGCCTGTGGGAAGCAACTCCCATTGAAACCATGACAACCTTTGAGTGACAGGTCCCCTCAGGCCATGTGTTGCAATCTGCCTGCATGGTTGCTGAAAAATGACCATCACACAGCTTAATGGAACAAGGAGTTTACTTTCTTACAACAGTCTAGTTACAGTTCTCAGTCCAGCTTGATGGGAGAGCACGCACTAACACCAAGGTTGAGGGAACTGGCCACACCATCACTGCATAACAGCTGAAAGATGGACAATCCTTACTTGTCAGACCAGCATGTCTAGCCAAGTGAACAGAAGGATACCTACTCTGTCAACCAGGTCTCTGTGACTTATCCAGGGCCTAATCCCACCCACCATGGGCTGGGTCTTCCCCATCAGCTAGACAATCTCCTGCAGGTTTGCTCTGGGCTTAACTCAACCATCAACTCTCTATAACTGTGCCCAGAACACAATCAAGTTGACACCTGTGGTTCACTATGACACCATGTAAAGGGACAATACTGTTATTTAATGATGGTTCTGCTAGATATGACAGATGTAGCAATAAGCTATTGAGTATTTTATTATTTATTCAATTGTGTGTGTGTGCACGCGTGTGTGTGTGTGTGTGTGTAGAACCACAGGCGAATTTGGGAACCACCATGCATGGGACACCTCCATCTCCTCCTTGTTTACTCTGCCCCGGGATTCACAGGCTCCGTCCTACCAGGACCAGAAACACAGGCTGCCCCTGCTTCTGCCGGGCGTCTATGTGTGGGGTCTAGGATCCGAACTCAGGACCTTCCGCCTGCAAGGCAGAGGCTTAACCCCTGAGCCACCTCTCCAGCCCCCAGCTATTGAGTATTTAGGGATATTAATTCATTCTTATTTCTGATATCCAGTGTTGTTGAAGAATCTGATGTTGACCAATCCTCTCTTCATTGTATGTAATATGTTCTTTATCTCTGGCTGCCTTAGATATTTTAACTTATATATATTTGAAATTTCATTAAAATGTGTTTGACTTAACTGTTTTCCGTGCACTCCATTAGACCTTTTCAGTAGGGGCTAATGATCCTTAAAATGAAATTCTGGAGCACTTATATTCTCTTTCTCCAAGCATTTGTGAGTCCCACTTTAGCCTCCCCTTCTTTTCTGGAACTCTATTTGTACTTAAACATGGGTCCATTTTCTTCATCACCATTAAAATTACTTTTTTTGCATTTTCTAATTCTTTATGATTTACTTTTTTTTGGACTTGATATTTCTCCACATGATGGCTTTCCATTTTGCTAATTTGTTTCTCAGGTAATAATGTAGCATTTCTCCTCTGTGTGTGTGTGTGTGTGTCTGGGACTTGAACCCAGAGCTCTGTGCAGCCAGGCAGGTGAACTATATCCTCATCACCCATTTAATTCTCTAATTCTCTTTCTTCTATTACATATTTCTTGCCAAACACTTGTCTGTCTGTCAACCGTGGGTACAGAGGAAGGCTTGGCCCATGAGCTTAAGGAATGGGGTGAATGGCCTTTGTAGAGAAGCGCTAATAACAGAAAGAACAGCTGTTGCATTTATACATATTCACAGTAACCAGCTTTCCATTACCCTGACAAAATACCCTGAATAATTTATAAAGCAGCAAGGGCTATTTTGGTTCTTATTTTCCCGTGTCTCAGGACACGGCCAGGTGATCCCATGCTTCTGGCCCTCTGGGGAGGGAGATCATCAGGGAGGGGCTGTGCCTTGTCCTGGGAGAGCTGGGTGGCACTTGCAGGAGCACCAGCAGCCTGCCTTCCTTCCATTAGGCTCGTACAGCAGCACCAAGGGCTGTGGATCCAGCCTTCAGCACGCGGACCTTTGGGAGACATTCACTGGTCAGGCTGAAGCTCACTGCGTCGAACCTCGCCTCAGCCCAGAGCTCCATCCACAGCTCCACAGGTCTGGACAGCAGCGTTAGGGAGAAGCACCCACAGCTTGGAACTAGTTCCCAGTCTATGTGAATTAGTTCAAGCTCCACTTTCTTCCCACAATCCTTCATTGTGACACTCCTGCGGCACCAGGAGTTGAGCTTGGAGTCACCATGGTTACCATGCAGGTAGGACCTCCAGACAACAGCTGGGGGTGGCGAGTGAGCTCCATAGAGCTGTGTGTGCTGTTCTAGGCTGTTCCGATCTAGACACGTCCATCACCCATGAGGTCAGCATATCTTAGCCCCCACTTGGGGGGGGATATTTACCTCCAGAGTTCTGAAGCATAATTTTGGCCGATTTCTGAGCTATCCACATCCAAAGGTTCTGGTAAGTTACACTTTCATTTCGTTTGACTTCAGGAATTTTTAAACTTCTTTCTCGATTTCTCCAATGACTTACTCATCATTCATGAATGGATTATTCATCTGTATATATTTGTAAAGTTCTTGTAGTTTTTCTTGTTACTGATGTCTGGTTTAGTCCTTTTGAGCCGATAAGACACAATAACTTACTTGGATTTTTCTATACTTGTGAACACTTCCTTTTGGCCTTAAAATGTGCTCGTTCTATTTTAGAGAGAGTCCCACATGGCTGTGTTGTGCATTCTTTTCTGCCCTTCCTGGGCTGCATGGCGTCTGTGTCCCACAAGGGGCTGATACTCAAGGTGGAAGCAGGCGTCCTGGCTGGTCTTAGGGGAGCGTTGGCTTTTCTGTCACTGTCCTGCCGGTTGGCTGTAGACTCTCTTAAGCGGAGCAGCAGCTCCCTCAGCGGACATGGCGAGCGTGTGAGGGCCAGAGAGCCGGGCTGGCTGTGTGTAAACACAACAATGGAAGGCTCTGCTCCGTCGCCCATGTTTCTGCCGTTGGACTGCCCTTGCTCAAACCTGGTGCTGTGCAAAGATGTTTATGTTCAGGAGAGATGAACTGGACTAGCTGTGATAGGCTGCTTGCCAGTGGTCAAAATTGCTATAATTTGTTTGGTGTGTATGCATGTGTGTTTGCATATATGTATCAGAGGTCACGTGAGCACAGGGGACTGTGGAGGCCCAAGAGTGACATCTGTAACCTCCCTGGATTGCTCTCTCTCCTTATTGCATTGTTCTGGGGTTTCCTGGGCTCCACCCCCAGGGCCAGAACTTCAGGCCATTTCTGCCTGGCATTTTTACATGGTGGCTGGAGATCCAAACTCAGGTCCCTTTGCTTGCAAGAGCAAGGCTTTCACCTGTAAGCCATCTCCCCAGCCCCTGCTTTAATTCTCGAGCCCCACAGTTCACTGTGTTGGATGCTTGGAGGATATCTCTCTGGGCGAGGCAGTGAGCGGTCACGTGCGACCGTGGGGCTAAAGGGACGGAAGGCTCCCTTGTTTCCTGTCTCACGCAAACAGCAGCATGCGCTTGACCCTTGTGCCCCACATCTGTGCTGGTTGGTGCTTCACAGGAGGCGGCTAGCCACAGCTGGTTTCTTCTCAAGTCAACCCCACTCATCTTTTCACATTTGCTCACCCATCTTTTCTCTTCACCTGGCGTGCGGGTCATCTCATGGACTACCTCAGCATGGAGACATCAGGCTGCTTTATTGTGTTTAAAGAGCCACTGGCTGGCTCTGAAAACACTTGAGAAGTCACTTGTGGCAGCGATGTGAAGCTGAGGTTCATCATTTCTTCTGGAAGCAACTTAAAATAACCGGAAACGTACCAGAGGTTAGCCACTGCAGTTAGCCTGTCTCAGGATTGTGCGGGAAGTGCAAACAGCAGGAAGCCATGATGGGGAGGAGTGGCGCTGGGAGGAGCTGTTTCTCTGCTGCCGCTTTGGCTGAGCTGCAGGACTTCGCTGATCGCCTTCTCTAGTGAGCAAAGCTGTTTGCGGTTCGGGAAGGACCACTGCCGCCTGGCCTGGCTGTGCATTCCTGGGGTCTCTCACAGCTCTAGGGAGACCTCTATCTCACAAGGGCACCTGTCCAGCACTGAGACTGTGACTTTATTTGGAAGGAAATTGTTCCCCCCCAATCCTTTCACCTTTCACTGAGAGAGAGAGAGAGAGAGAGAGAGAGAGAGAGAGAGAGAGAGGTATGGATACCACAGTACATGGGCGGAGGTCTGAGGACAGCTTTCAGAAGTCAGTTTTTTCTTTCTACCATGTGGATTTCTGGGGACCGAACAGTGCCGAGTGGTATAGATGGGGATGACACTTGAGATTGGCTCAACCTTCCTCTATGAATATCAAACCTGAAACATATTCATCTACGTGGAAGAAATTAGCCACCCTGATTCTCCACAAGATGTCCATGTTTACCCGACCCTTGGGCTTAGGTGAGGCTGTGGAGCAAATTCTGGGCAGTGGTGGGTGAATCTGAGTGTCGCTTCCGATCCTCTGAAACACTCCTGGGCAGGGGCCTGGCTCCCGGTTAACCTATGTGGAAAATTGGTACCCGGTGGTCCATCTGCTGCACTCACGAGAACAGATGCCTCTGGTCTCGAAGTGCCTGCTCAGCTGGGGGCCTGGGGAGCGGCTGAGGTTGGTCGTGACAGAGCTGATTCCACAGGGCAGGGGAGACTCAGGTGGGTTCATTAATGCATTCTGCCCTTTTCTGGTGAGACCACCAATCATTTAGATGTCAGAAGACACGGGACACCTGCAAAAGCTAAGAAACCAAGGACCGCGCATGAAGAAGAGTCGCCACCCGCGGTTTGCAGGCTCTGGACAAGATCAGGGCCTGGGACGGAGAAAAGGGGCTTCCTGGAATTTTTTTGGAAGGCGCCTCTGGGGACAGCGAGCTGGTTCTCTGTCTTCTGCTGCTGGGATGTAGGCTCCAGGCACATACTCATTTTCAGATCCTCACCCATAAGTAGAGACCAGAGGAAAAAGGCAGACGTTTTCGTGGAGTGCGCAGAGCAATCGCGACCACCTTCACAGGTTCAGGACAGACAGGAACGTCTGGTGCAATCTGCGCCCCTGGCTGCTGCAGTCATGCAATTCCACGATGAGCCTCCAGAGGGCGCAGCCGTCACGCGGTGGCTGAGTTCCGTGGCCGAGCGGCGGCCCGAGGCTCCAAATTGGAAAAACGCCGGAAGCTTCAGGAGGTTTTTCATTCTGGAAATAATTTTCAGATGCAGCAGTTTGTAATATTAATACTGGAGAGTTCAGTGGAAATTCTTCTCTAAATTTAGCTATTCCTTTCCTAAAGTATTTACAGAACTACTACACACTAAACAAGAGAGAGAGAGAGAGAGAGAGAGAGAGAGAGAGAGAGAATAAATCTCATGTCTGGGTTTCTTTAATTGACAATGGTTCTATCTTACTTCGTTATTTATTATAACTTATGCCAGCAATTTTTTTATTTTGAATATGAGCAACATTCTATATATATTACTTGAGCTAACATGTAAAATAATGGATGCCATTTGTTTTCATGCTTTGGTGGTCTTTTTTCTTTTCTCAATGGTCTCTTCTCTAGTTTTACAGTCTGTACCCCCACATTTATGCATGTCTTTCCGAGTCCCATACTTCGCTTAATCATTTCCTGGTGCATCTATTTTTCTGCAAAGTCATGATTTATTTTCTTTTTGGCTGGGTAAAATTCCACAGTGTACATGGGCCACATTTTTATTTATTCGCCCATCTGGTGACGGCCATCTAGACCAGTTCTTTTCTTGGCTGCTGTGAGTCACACAGCATTAAACATGGACGTGTGAGTGTCCGTTCGGCGTGTTGACTTAGCGCTCCTTGGGCACACACCCGGGGGGTTCCCCATCACATGGTAGTGCCATGCTTGGCTCGTGAAAACCCTCCCCTCTGATTTCTAGAGGGAATGCCTTCAAGAGCCGGCCTCACAGCACAAGACGAGCAAGCACAGTGCAGACCTGACTGGCGTTTCCCGAGCGTGTGGCCAAGGAACGATGGGAACGACTCCCAGGGTGACTCCAGGGACGCCGTCCTGCAGAACTGCAGAAGTGTTTCTTGCTCATGTGACACCACGGCAGGTACCAAACGCTTTAGGACCAATGACTGGCCAGTCACATGCTGAAAACACTTGAGTTTTGAACTTTGCTTTCAAAGGTCTTGAGACTGCGAACACACGGAACAAGAGGACAGCTGAGGGTCCACACTCCCTCTGCGTGGGAGAGATCGCAGCCCGAGGGACACAAAGCTGGGCGCACTGGGAAGATGGTGAGGATGTCACATGGGCGAGGGCAAGATGAACATAGGTCAGGCCCGTCCTTGAGCCCCAGTTCAGTCTTGTCATCAGCATGGGGTGATTGGGCATGTTACGCTCAGCTACGCGCACTCCCACATGCAACACACACGCAACCCGCGGTGTGGAGGTGTTGCCCAGTGAGTGGGATGTCGGGGACTCTGAGAGGTGCTGGGGGCCAGTCCTTGCTGTCCAGGAGAGTGGGCTGCTGCTGTGTGTTCTGCTTAGTGGGAGCCCAGCGAGGGCCTGGGTCAGCGAGCTGGGCAGTCAGAACCGCAACACTGCACTTCAGGCCCAGCCGAGCGAGAGCATGTGATCGGGACCCTGGCACCGCCCCCCAGCCATGCAGCGCAGGAGCGAGGGAACCACGTTTTCACTACAGCCGCAGCCTAATAGTTCCAAGAGTCACGCTTGAGATGGTCTAATGGTGGACAGTTCTCGCAAATAGAAGCCAGCTGAATCGGACACTGCACCGGGATTGCAGACCTTCTTAGTGCCCATAGATGGGCAGCAGGCCCAGAGGGGCCTGCGGGAAGAAGCCAGGTTCTTCTCTTGGCTTCTTGTGCAGAGCTCCCAGCAGTAATGTCATTGGCTTCCAGGCCACCAGGGACTGCTGTGCTGCCGATTCCCCACACATGGGCCTCTTCCACTGTTTCTGCAGCAGGGGTGCTTGGTGCAGTGGGTGCAGCAGCATCCTGCAGCGCCCCGTGTGTGTGCAGCAGGCGTCCTGCAGTGCCCTGTGTGTATACAGCAGGCGTCCTGCAGTGCCCTGTGTATACAGCAGGCGTCCTGCAGTGCCCCGTGTGTATACAGCAGCATCCTGCAGCGCCCTGTGTATGCAGCAGGCGTCCTGCAGCGCCCTGTGTATGCAGCAGGTGTCCTGCAGTGCCCTGTGTGTGTGCAGCAGGTGTCCTGCAGTGCCCTGTGTGTGTGCAGCAGGCGTCCTGCAGTGCCCTGTGTGTGTGCAGCAGGTGTCCTGCAGCGCCCCGTGTGTATACAGCAGGCGTCCTGCAGTGCCCCGTGTGTGTGCAGCAGGTGTCCTGCAGTGCCCCGTGTGTGTGCAGCAGGCGTCCTGCAGTGCCCCGTGTGTATACAGCAGGTGCCCTGCAGTGCCCCGTGTGTATACAGCAGGTGCCCTGCAGTGCCCCGTGTGTATGCAGCAGGCGTCCTGCAGTGCCCCGTGTGTGTGCAGCAGGCGTCCTGCAGTGCCCTGTGTGTATGCAGCAGGCGTCCTGCAGTGCCCCGTGTGTGTGCAGCAGGCGTCCTGCAGTGCCCCGTGTGTGTGCAGCAGGCGTCCTGCAGTGCCCTGTGTATACAGCAGGCGCCCTGCAGTGCCCCATGTGTATACAGCAGGCGTCCTGCAGTGCCCCGTGTGTATACAGCAGGTGTCCTGCAGCGCCCTGTGTGTATACAGTAGGCGTCCTGCAGTGCCCCATGTGTATGCAGCAGGCGTCCTGCAGTGCCCCGTGTATACAGCAGGCGCCCTGCAGTGCCCCATGTGTATGCAGCAGGCGTCCTGCAGTGCCCTGTGTATGCAGCAGGAGTCCTGCAGTGCCCCGTGTGTATGCAGCAGGCGCCCTGCAGTTCCTCTACCCCATGTACAAGCTGCTTGGTTGTAGCGAGCGGCACCTCTGCCTTGTCACACGTGACTTGGCAGCACGCTCCCAATCAGTACCCCCCCCACCAGTTCTTGCTGGTTAATTAGGTTCCTCTGAACCGAATGCAGTTTTCTACCTGAGTTTATAACCTGCAGGAACCCGGTGCTGTTTGATTAGCTCAGAAGCCTCCTTCCCGAGACATGAATATAATGAGGTTCAGGGTTTGTGTCAAGCACGCATGAGCTGCATCCACTTTCTTTTCCTGGTGCTCTGGGGTTGCTACTGTTTACAACCTTTGTCTCTATTTTTTTTAATCTTACAGGGAATTTCCCTGCTTCGTGGTGTCTGGATGCATCTCTCCAGTGGGAGCTCTCTGGATTTACGTTACAGGTGGACTCACTTTGTGCCCAACCTCTTACCACACAACCCTTTCTTTCTCTGGTGTCTCGCAGTTGTTCTCTGGTCCCAGGTTTGTGGTTCACCTGCCCTTCTCCATCCTTGGTAGTTTTCACCTTTCTTCATTTACTTGTTTCTGCGCTCCTAGACAAGTCTGGATACTGGAACTTTGGATTATTTATTGTTCGGGTATGTGCATACACATATGTGTATGTGATATGTGCATATTTGTGGTGTATACATGTGGTGTGTGGTGTCTGTGTGCATAGTGTGTATGTGGTATGCAGCGTGTAGTTTGTAAATGTGTGCTGTTGTGTGTGTTGGGTGTGCGTGTTTGTGGAGTATGCGTGTGTGAAATATGCATGTGGGCACACGTGTGTGCATGTGGCATGTAGGGTATGTGTGGTGTGCATGTGATGTGTTTGCTTTGTGGTATATGAGGTATGTGCTGTCCTGTGTGCATTTTGTGGCATATGCATGTTGGTACATGTTGCAGTTCACCTGCATGGTTGCTGATAAATCACCATCAAATGGCTTTAAGGGAACAAGGGATTTATTTTGTCTTATGACTACTGGTTACAGTTCTTAGTCCAGCTTGACAGGAGAGCACGTGCCAACACCAGGGCCGAGGGAACTGTACACAGCATCCCCACATAACAGCTGAGAAAGGGACGATCCTAACTTGCCAACCAGCATGTCTGGCCAAGTATATACGAGGACGCCCACTTTCTCAATCAGCTCTTGGTATTTTATTCCAGGGCCTAGTCCCACCTACTGTAAGCTAGACATTCTCCATCAGTTAGACAATCTCTTACAGGTTTGCTCTGGGCCTAACTCAACCATTAATCCTCTATGAATGTGGCCAGAGCTCAAACCCTCAACTATCAAGTCGACACCTGTGCCTAACAGTATACATGTATGTGGATATGATATGTGGTGTGTGTGCAATGTTCACGTGATGTGTTTGTGCTGTGGTATGTGACGTGTGTGTGATATGTGCATGTTTGGGGCATATGCATCTTGGTGTACATGTGTGTGTGCATGTAATATGTGGTGTATGTGATAATGCATGTATTGTGGTATGTGGTGTGTGTGACATGTGCTTGTGGTATATGCATATGTGTGTGTTTTGGATTTGATATGTGTGTGTTGTGTTGTGGTGTGTGACACGTGTGCTGTGGCATGTCTGTGGCATATGCATATGGATACACATGTGTGCAGGTATGCATGCCTGGGCATGTGTGTTTGAAGGTCAGAGGAGGATGGTTGGCGTCTGTTCTGTCACGTTCCTCTGGTTCCCTTGAGACGAACTCTGTCCCTTCTAAAACTTTCAGGTTCATCCAGGGCGTTTGGCCACAGAGCCCTGGGGATTCCCATCTTCACCCTTCCTCTCTGGGGCCTCGGATGTGTGTGGCCATGGTCGTGTTTATGCTCGTGTGCCAGGGATTCAAACGCAGACCCTCCTGTTGGCAGCAGACTCTCCTACCCAATGAGCCTTCCCCCAGCCCCGGACTGTGAGCTTAGGAAGATGTGGAGTAAACATTTATGCTCTCTGATTTCAACCGTGACATTCTGGAAAAGGAACAACTATGCAGACGGTGAAGAGCAGAGGTGGTCAGGAGCTCGTGCCGGGAGGAGAGTCCTGGGAGCAGGGAGCACACTCAGGGCACAGGACCTGCTGTCTGGGTCCTGTGGTGGCGGACGGCTCGTACCGCTTTGCCCAAGGCCACTGAGAGCTACCGGCAGAGCAGCATGGAAGGCGGTT
This sequence comes from Typhlomys cinereus, assembly GCA_023101885.1. Lineage (NCBI taxonomy): Eukaryota > Metazoa > Chordata > Mammalia > Rodentia > Platacanthomyidae > Typhlomys > Typhlomys cinereus. The sequence goes on along the minus strand of JALPQD010000324.1, from coordinate 2,456,763 downwards.
TGTAGAAGGTGAAGACTGTATCTGCTGACGCAGAGTGGTGACAGTGTCGAGGTGGGACCAGGGCAGCTTAAGCAGCTTCTGGAAAACCTTGCACATGCCACTGGCTTTTACAGAACACGCAAAAACAGTGCAAAATGCTTGTGCTCACGAGAGCGTCTCCACATCATGAAGACATGATGCAGATGTTCAAAAGCTTTTTCTCTCTGAATGGTCTCTCGAATTTCAGCTCTATAAGACGCTACAGCAATCCTGCCTTCTAGACCTTTCTCTTAGTGACAGAGCCACAGTCCCTCACAACCACGAGCACTCCGCACACACAATGCACTCAACTTTATCCCACACTTGCACACTCACACCAGATTATAAGACGCAAACAGGATCGTTGTGGCCCCCTTGTCATTGTCTGTGCTGACAATGCATCTTTCAAGCCTGTGGGTGCTAGAACATTCCACGAGACTGGTTCTTTTTCAATGGTTTGTAAGGTCGTTCCTTTTCCTCTGAGGAGGGTTTTCTTGTTTTCAGTGCTGAGTGAGTTTTCAGCACGGTCCTGACTGTTAACGCTCAGCTTCTTGTGTTTCTTATCAACAGTTTCTCCCATTTCTCCCTTTGTTGAGGACACTTTTTTTTTTTTCTCACTGGCATATTTTAAACATTCACGATGAAAAATCTACCAATGCGTCTTTTCTCTTCTGAGATAAGCCAGAAAACCTTCCCTGGTACGAGATCGCGACAGTGTTCTGCGCCTCTTTTGCCCTTCAGAATGGTCCTGGAATGCATCTTGCTTTTATTTTTGGTTTCTCCCTGTCGATGGGCAGTTATGTGGGTGGCACACCCGAGCTCTCCCCACACAGCTGAAGTACCCTTTAGTGATGCCTACATTTCTGCTCACCTTCTGGATTTATGCATTTTCCCTCCCCAGCCTCCCAATCCAGGCTGACCTTCATCCATCTCTCAGGGAAAGGTGGGCGCATTTGAGTTCTGTCCTTTCATGGTAACATTGTGTGTGTGTGTGTGTGTGTGTGTGTGTGTGTGTGTGTGTGTGTGTAAGAGGTACTTCAATATGTGCATCTGTGGAGATCCAAGGGTGGTCTCAGGAGTCATTCTGGATTGTTCTACCTCCATATGCTTTGTTTTGGGGTTTCCCAGGTTCCACTTACCAGGGCCGCCATTTCCACCCAGCATTTTTACGTGGGATCTTGGGATCCCAAACTTGAGTCCTTTTGCTTGCATGAGTCACCTCCACAGCCCCTCATGGTGATAAGTTGATAGGATACATCCTGTGCGGGTCTTGTGGGAATATATGTAGCTACTGTGTGTTCATGGGTGCTTCAGCCCCGTGGGACACCAGGCTTCTGGCCGCAGAGAGAACTGGACAGGAAGAAGGACTTACGTTGTAGTACTAATTCTGTGGACTTTATATTATCTGATTAAAGATACTTTCCACATACTGAAGGTTTCTTTTTCCAGTTTTATTTACTGATGAATTTTGTTCTTTGCCATGATCATGCACACACACAAGACCTTCATTTACTCTTCCCTCTGTTGCTTCTACTTCTCTCCCTTGCAGCCTCTTCTAGTTTTCCCTCCATATTCAGGCCCTTTTGTTCTGAGTGTATGAGGTTCACTCCTCCCTCTGTGGTTCTGGGGTTGGGATCTGCTCTTGAAGCCTGGTGAGCTCCTCCACATGTACCTTGCTAGACACATGTCCATGTGTTGTGCACACTGCTAGACATGCGTGTCCACTCGTTGAGTTCCCCACATGCACACTGCTAGACATGCGTGTCCACTCGTTGAGTTCCCCACATGCACACTGCTAGACATGCGTGTCCACTTGTTGAGTTCCCCACATGCACACTGCTAGACATGCGTGTCCACTTGTTGAGTTCCTCCACATGCACACTGCTAGACATGTGTCCACATGTTGTGAACACTGCTAGACACGCATGTCCACGTGTTGAGTGCGTCCATATGTTGAGCTCCTCTATGTTCACACTGCTAGACATGCAGGTCCAGGTTCACCTTCCAAACCTGTGGCGGCCCATTCGTTCTCCGGAGCTCTGTAGAGCACCATGTGTTTTTGCCAGCTCACTGCTGATCACTGGGCGTGTAGGTTGCCTGTAGACATGTCAGTTTCCACCCCGTGAGAAGTCGAGGAATGTCATCACTGGCCATCACTGGGCTATCATTGGGCCATCACTGGGCTATCATTGGGCCATCACTGGCCATCGTTGGCTGTCATTGGGCTGTCATTGGGCCATCACTGGGCTGTCACTGGGATGTCATTGGGCCATCACTGGCCATCACTGGCTATCATTGGCCATCACGGCCATCACTGGGCTATCATTGGGCCATCACTGGGCTATCATTGGGCCATCACTGGGCTGTCATTGGGCCATCACTGGCCATCATTGGCCATCACTGGCCATCACTGCAGGATGTTTTTGGCCTTTTCCTGTTTTCCGGCTCTTTCTGGCCCCTCTTGTACAGTGAGTGTTTGCTTGTCAGACATTCGAGAGAAGATCTTCCTGGTCACAGACAGTGAAACCGAGTCGGGACAAGGCAGACTAGAACCCCAAGCTGTGCGGAAGGCAGGGATCATCTCCTCTCGCCTTACCATGGGATGCTTGCGATGGACTCAGAAGCACTGCGTTTCTGGGTGGCGTCTGCCTGCCCTGCTGTCGCGCATGGCTTGGAGAGTATTCTTGTCAGTCTCGCTCCCTATCTAGGCCAGGCAAGGCCCCCTGGTTTCAAGGTTACTGATGCCACTGTCCTGAAGCAGAGGAAGGACTTTCCTTCTCCGTGCTGGGCTGGTGCATGTGCTAAGCAAAGATGTACTTTCCACTGGAGCTCAGAAAGAGAAGTGTGGTGTGCAGTGAGGGCAACAGAAAAGGTGATTGGGAGCAAGCTGTGTATGCGTGTGTGTGTGTGTGTGTGTGTGTGTGTGTGTGTGTGTGCACGCGTGGCTGGGGAGACAGTGGTCAATGTTTAGAAGTGGCATACTACATGTTTCTCTGGCATGTAGAACCTCACGTGTTCTCATGGGAAGAAGGAGGGTACTCGTCGGAGTGGACGGAGAAGCAGGGAAAGTGATGGCAGGTGATTGTGGTCTTAGTCATAATGCACTTGAATGATGACGTCACTACCAAGCCCATCCTGTGCATAATTAATATAAATTTGTAAAAAAAAGACTCTGAAATACCACCGGTGCCCAAAATACTCCCTGGGGTGATTGCTGGGCTCCCTCAGCTGGCGCATGAGCTTGCTCAACTTGTAGAGGTGAGATTGGCACAAGAGAAAGAAAAACAGGTCAGTCCTTTCTAGGCCTTGAATGTCAGAAAAGTTCAAGTGTGCAGTCCCATCTGGAGCGTGCAGGAAAGAAGCTAGCTCCTTTACGTCTGTGCTGGAGCCTTCTGGTAGGTCTGTCTGTCCATCTGTATGCCTTTCTGTCCATCTGACTATCTACCTAATCTGTCTGTCTGTCTGTCTGTCTGTCTATCTGTCTGTCTATCTGTCTGTCTGTCTGTCTGTCTGTCTGTCTGTTTGTCTGTCTGTCTATCCATCTATATCTTTCTATCATCTATGATCTAACATCCATCTGTATATCTATCATCTATAAATCTGTCTAGCATCTATTGGTATTTTTCTTTCTAACATCTATACTTCTAACATTTATCTATCTGTTTATGCATCTATCTGTCTGTTTATCACCTGTTCATCTATTTGTATCTCTCTCTCTTTCTAGCACATCTAACATTTATCTAATTTACTCAAAGTCTACTGATAGAAACATGTATCTCAGTCAAAAAGCACTCTCACAGAAACTTCTAGAGACATTTAACTAAATATCTGGGCCTGAATTCCAGGCAAGTTCACACATACACTGGATCATCTCACCGGACTTCGAGCTCAGGAAGGTCATGAAGGGGATCAGGGATGATGGCGGCAGAGGTCAGTCTCCCTAGTGTCACAGCCCCAGTTTTCAGCCCAGGCTCAGCAGCCTTCTTGTCCCCGAGAGCATTTCAGCACCCTGCGTCTGTGCTTAGGTGGGACAGAGTTGTTAGACTCTGGCTTCTGGCACACTCTGCCTTTGAGAATGAGAAGTAGTTGCTACGTGTCAAGTCTCACATCCTCTGGCTGCCCCTCTTGCCCACAAACCAGCCATGTCTCCTTCAGGACCCCATCATGCTGTCTGTGACGGCTGTTTCATCTGCAGACCTGCAGGGCTACACCGCGGCTGTGTGAGCTAAAGAGCTCGGCTCTCTAACACAGTCCTTTCTAAAGCGCCATTTCTCTGCGTCCTTCTCTACAAACTTGCTTTGATGCTTATAAGTTATCACAAAAACATCTTAGTTTCTTTTAATCTAGCAACCATATGGAGCTATTGGGATTTCAGGCATTTACTTCTCCTGATCTGACAAAAGACTGTCCAAACTGTGTATGTGAGTGTGCACGGGTGTGTGCACATGTGCATTCATGAGAGTGTGCCCAGGTATGTGTGTGTGGCTGCACTCGCATGTGTACCAGTGTGTGCATGCATGCATGGAACCCTGTGTGCCTGTGCATGCATTCTGCACAGGTGCATGTGTTCATGACCATGAACGTTTCCCTGAATTCCATGCACTGGAGAAGAAAGATGCTTAGTATATTTGTCGATCACTTGCCACAGGGTTAACACTCACCCCTGGTCACTGCCTGGTCCAGGCCAAGAAGGACAGAAGACCCTCTATAACTGTTACTCTTAACTATTGATGTGAGAGACAGCCAAAGTCAAACAACTCAAGGGAGAAAGGAGATTTATTCAGTTTATGGTTCTAGAGGGGAGATACAGTCTTTCATGGCAGCGGTGGCATGGCTGGCTTGCCGAAGCTGGAGACAGGCTACGTCACACCCATTCGAGGGGCTGAGAGCTGCAAGACTGTTTGCTGCAAAGGCAGACTCCTCCTGAGGTAGGGTGGGACTAATCCACCTCAAGGTCCACCCCTTGTGACCACCTTTCTCTAGCAAGACTTCATCTCTCAAAGGTGCCATGACCTTCCCAAATGCATGAGACCGTGGGGGACACATTTCAAACCATGGCATTCTCTGAAATCAGGAACATGAGCCCCTTCCCCCACAATGTCTCCTCAGCGCCTCCTTAAGACAAAGCTCAACAGCATGCCAGCTGGTAAAAGAGGAACATATTTTTTAAAAAAGTGTTTTTAAAAGAGAGAGAGAGAGAGGGAATCCATGCCTTCTGGGGGTCACATGACTGAAGGAGCATGCATCTGAGCAAGCGTTGTGGACATACAAGGAGAGGTATAGAAGTCTCTTGATGCCGGGTGGCCCTGGGGGTGGGCTGGGAACCTTCTCTCCCTTATCACACAAGCAGCCATCCTCTCTCTAGTTCCGGCCCCAGCTCAAGCAGGCTCAGACTCTGAACCAGCATCCCTCGCTCAGAGTCAGGTTGTCCTTGTCAGTCAGATGTACAATTTAAAAGGAGATGGTTCATCCTGACCCAAGGTGTGAAAGGAGGACTCCAGGCTGTCCCCAGGGAAGCCCGCGCTGGCTGGGTCCACTATTGTGTATTCTCAGAAGGTAGTGTTCACTCTTATTCAAATGCAAATGCAAATTGGCTTTCTGGGCCAAGTATTAATACTGGCAACCTTTTAGCATCTCTCATTTGGAGTTGGCTGTGTCTCTCTTCACCAGCTTTAGTCGAGATAATTGAAAAATTGCAGTACTTAAATTCATGGTTTTAAAAATGGATGGGAAAATTTGTTTCTGTCTTGAGATTACCAGAGTGCCACTTATTCCTGCAGAGGAGTATGCCAAGCTATTTTTTGGGGGGTAAGCATTAAAAGAAGATTTAAGTGGGCATATAAAATTGCAACACTTATTCCATTACTTTTTATCTTGAGACAGAGTCTTACTATGTAGCCCACACTAGCCTTGAGCTAACTAGCCTAGGTGAACCTTGAACTTGCCACCATCTTCTTGCCACAGTCCTCTGAGTGTTGGTGTGACAGTCGTGGGCCACCACACTCCACCATGTGCCATTCTGACTTACGCCTTTGTATAATCCTCCAATCAGGGTGAGATGTCCATCTCTTCAAACATCATTCCTCTCCAGCAAAACCATTTAGATTCCTTTCGCTCAGCTCTCTTGAAGCACACAGCACGTTCCCACCATGGAAAGCACAGAGCCAGGACTTAACTTCTCTTCTCTGACTCTAACTCAGTACTTCTCATGAACCAGCCTTTCCCCAAAGATCAAGAAATTTTGATCCAGACATATTCTCTCAAAATCCCTGTCTCCTACTTCCAAAGAGACCCTGGCAACTTTGTTCTGGGTCCAAGAGTGGTCCAGGTTCCTCCTATGATCTGGAGCAGGGTTTGCTTTGTATGAGGGCCTCTGAGACTCGGTGGGCTGATGCATGGTATTAGTACAGCCAATGTGTCTTCTGGCTCCCAGCGCTTAGGCCAGAGGAAAAGCCACTGCAGGAGGATGAGGTGCTACAGGAGGATGAGCCATGGCAGGAGGATGAGTCACTGCAAGAGGATGAGCTACAGCAAGCCTAGGCTACTCTGAAGGTGCCAGGTGGTTTTAATCGATCCCTTCAGCATGGAAGGGAGTCAGTCTGGGCCAGCAAGGGTGCAGAGAGGTAAGAACCAGGCCGGCTCAGCAGGGGCACGGAGAGGACCCCCTTATCTCTCCTACCTAATGAAGCTTTGCCAAGCTCTGAGACTGAATCATTCAAGCCGAGAAATGCTATTAATTAGATCTGATAAAAGCATTAAAGGAATCTTTAATTCCTTGTTTGGGGAACTAGAGGCTTTCTCAGTCTGGCATCTGCATACAGAACCGACTTAATGGATTCGGAATAACTGCACTTGCTGTTGTGAGGGTGCTGCTTGCTGATCCCCACCTTTCAGCTGGCCCTCAAAGACCTTCTGGGCCATGTGTGTCACTATCTTTGGCTGTTTTGATCGCCTCCCATGAACACAAGCCTGGAAACTACTATCCTCAGGATATCTGTGAGGCAGCCCCTGCAGTGCTATTTCTCCTCGGCATAGGACTGACAATGCTTGCGCTTAGGATCTAGTGTTTCGATTTCTTAGACCTCACTCTTCAGTTTACTCTTTATTCCTTAATTCCTATCTTCTCCCTTTCAAATGGCAGCGATTTTATGTGACATTATAGTTTCATATTTTAAAAGATAACTTTACCAATAGCTTGCCCGATTTGATTTGTGGATCATTTCTTTCCTTTTTAGAAAAGGTTGCTAGATGTGTTGCATGAATGTATACAGTTTACGGGGTCACATGTTCTTGACTATAGGAAGCAGTCACATGGCCTGGAAGTAACATGGGGCGCTGTGGGTAGAGGGATTCAGAGCACATTCTACGCATGGGTGCTTGGGCAAAGTGGGGGAGGCGAGGTGGTGACACAGTGTAATAAACGCACCTCAACACTGCTATGGCTTTGGCTGCTCAGTCACAGGTCAGCTTGGAAGCTCTCAAGAATGCGCTTTGCTAGTGCGAAAGGATCATAGGCTCCCCTGACTTGGGTCACCCCTTCCGTGGCTGTGACACTATGCAAAGCTTGGCTTTGGGGAGAAAGTCTCTATTGTTTGTGGCTTGGTCACTTCAGTTGCTCTGTGGCAGTTATTTTCTCAGACCTTGGCTTTATTTTTTCCATTGAAATTCAGATGTCATAACTTATTGCAGTGTGTGTGTGCATGCGCCTGTGTGTGTGTGTGTGTGTGTGTGTGTGTGTGTGTGTGTGTGTAGCCACATGAGTGACATCAGAAACCATCTGGGATTGTTTTATCTCCTTATTGCTTTGCCCTGGGGTTTCCCAGACTCCATCTTCCAGGACTGGAATCACATGTTGTTGCCCTTTCTCTATGTGATCTGGGGATCTGAACTCAGGTCCTTTTGCTTGTAAGATAAAGGCTTTAGTCCCTGCTTTTTACCTCACAACATGTTTTGAATCTTTCCTTTGGATTATTAGTGTGGTAGAAGGAGTCACAGCTGTTACTGAAGCAGCAGCTTCCAAGAATAAAATAAATAAAATAAAATAAAATAAAATAAAATAAAATAAAATAAACAAAATAAAATACCTAGTGTGTACCCAGCTCCAGGAGAGACTTGGATGGCTGCTGGAAGAAAGACGGTCCTCAAGACTATGTGGACTCTCAGGGATTCCTGCCCAGAGGCTTCTGACACAGGGGGAGGAGCTTGCTGCTGCACCTGCAATTCCAGCCTCTAGACCCGAGGCTGCAGACAGGAACTCGTTCCTGCCCGGGTGGCTGACCACAGCACACCTGGTCGTCAAGACCTGCTGCTTGAGGTCTCCGGGTAGCATCCTGAGACCTGGCAGAAGGGCTGTGACACCTCCTGGAGCTCTAGGCTGGCCTCCCCTGCTGCCAAGCGTTGCACTGCTCTGGGTTTCATTAGCTCCTATGCGGCAATCTGTTCCTCTGTGCTGTGGCCTGAGTTGCACTGGCTCATGTGCTGACATCACAGGTGACGCTAAGATTGGGAAGATTGTGGCCCTTGGGGGGGTCTTGCTAGAGGAAGGCAGTGAGGTTGGGGGTGTCGAGGTTTGGTACCCTGGCCCTGGTTCCTCTCAGTTTGTTCCTGTTTTCTGCCTCCTGATGGTGGCTGCGGGGGTCTGAAGTGGCCTCCTGCTCCTGCCTCCAGCCGTGCGTCTCTGTGTCTGTCTCCTCTGGAACCGTGCGCCAAATCAATCTCCCTTTCAGCCTGAGTCTGAGTGTTGTCAACGGCAAGTGACTGACTACAACATCATACCGCGCCCTGTGTTTCTGTTTGCATTGCTCCGCTTGTGGCGTCTCTTTGCCATCTTCATTCTTGGACGGGTAAGACAGGAACTTATTGGAGAATTGACTCTCCCAATATTATACTTTGGGCACCCGTTCGAGATCCTCAGACTCCAGCCACGTCCACCCCAGCACATCTTCCCGTGGTGGACTGGGGAACAGCCAACGCCGGCTCCAATTCTGCAGAGAAAGGAGATGTGGAAAGGGACTGTGTGTGGACTCTAATGGGGTCTAGGGTCTGTGGGTGGACTCTGCCCAGGGTCTAGGGATGGTGGGTAGGACTCTAGTTGGGGTCTAGGGTCTGTGAGTGGACTCTGTCCAGGGTCTAGGGACGGCAGGTGGACTATGCCTGGGGTCTAGGGTTAATGGGTGGGCTCTGACTCAGGGTCTAGGGTCACAGTATTACTCATACCCCAAGGAAACGCTGTTGCAATTGTTAGCAGTGACTGTAAATTCATGCTAAGACCTGTGCGTGGCCCAAGACGTCATCTTACTTGCGAGCTAAAACGTCGCTGGTGCGTGGATGCTGGTTGAAGACACGGAGCTTCTGACTCAGAGGAAAGAGGAGCTCTTGGCAGATGGTAGATTTCATCTTTTTGTGCTGGTTCAAGTCCCAGTTCCCACAAGCCAATGCAAAGAAGCTGTGTTCAGAAGAGTGATCCTGGACCCAAATCTGTTTGACGGGCAGACCCCTGTCCTTTGTGTGGGGTGGATCTGGCCTCAGTCTTCCAAGGGATTCCCACTCTAGGAGGAGACACAAGGTCCTCTATCCAGGAGGAGGCCACGGCCCCGGTCCCGAGAGAAGCCTGCCCTGCCGCATTCCACAGCTGCGCCCGTGGTGGCGCAGTACCAGAGCATCTCAGCTTCCGGCTTCCCTTAGTGATACGCCAGTGAATCACGTTTCTGTGACCTTCCCTAACAAGAGGCCAGCAAGCAAGCGAGGGAGAGAGGAGTTCACTTCCCATCTCTTCCCTCCTTCCTTTTCTAGCTCCAGCCCCTTATTACAAAGCACACGACCCGTGGCCAGAGCTAGCTTTCTTGCTACTCGAAGTCTGACTCAGCAGCTGGAGGCAGAAGTGGACACTTGCCCAGCGTTCTAAGAGGCGGGTTAATGACCACTTTGGACAATTGCTAATTTGGGAGTTTGCCTTTGGACAATGATAGTTTTTATTACTTCCATTGGTGGTGAGACACTATCTATTTATATTCTTTTAAAGTAATTGAAGAATCGGTATGACATAACGTTCTTTTAAAGCATTTTCAAAGGCCAATTTCTCCTCACATTGGGACTTATGGCCAAGTTTCTCCCAGGGTGGTTGAGTTCCAAGCCCTTTCCCCTCTCTTCCCTTAAGGTTATTTCTGTTAATGGTCTGAGGTTTCCTCCCCCCCACCTGCCCAAAAAGGTGTCCAGCACCTAGGACTGCTTTTTCAGATTACCTATCAATGAAGGTAGGCAGGACAGCCCTTCAACAGCACAGCCACAACATCTGGTTATGATAAGGGACACAAGAGACCGCAGTCCTTTGCTCTTGATAGACCACCTTTGCTCTTCAATGGTGGGTGGGGTAAGGTAGCAATGATTCCTCTTTGCAGTTCCTGCCACTCACAGACACCCCCCACCCTGCTGGGGACTGAACAGCTTCCAGATTTAGATGCTGTTTTTCTCCTGCGAGAGTTAAAAATAGCTCTTCTGCATCCTTCTGAAATTGCCCAGGGGCTGTTTTCAGCAAATGTTTATGACAGAGCAAAGCATCTGCTAATTCACTGCCTGCTCTTCTTTGTTGTTCTCCTGCAAGGAGGTGACCCAGGACAGTCCTGACAATCTGCTTGCATTTTCTTTGCACTCTTGGGGTTTAGTTTGTTGTGGAAAAATGGCTGGTGAAGAGAGGGAAGGAAGAGCATGCGCTTAATGCGGTTCTATAAAAGATGTGATTAAACTGGAGGGAGAGGCGGTGCATGGGGCGCGTGTCACATAAACGGGGTCACACAGCTGAGCCCCACGGAGCCCAGCTGCCTTGGGATCCCTGATTCTTCTCCAGAGTTTTTGGGGTAATTCTCAGAGCAGGACCCCAACTTTTGATAAGATAACAGACAGGTACTGTTTGCTCTTTGGAGCCAGGGCTTCCTTATATTCCTGTTCTGAGCTCAACCGCTGTCTGGAGCTTGTCTGTGTGTGAAACCTCTCAGGGCTGCCCAGTGATAGGGTCCCTTCTTTTTCCTGGGCCAGCTTGTTCCTGTCTTGTTCAAGCCCAGCTGATGGAGAGACTGGAGGCTACAGTGTGGGTGAGCAGGTGCTGAGGTCTGGCACGGTGGCCTCACCTGGATTCTTCTACCCTTGTAAACCTCAGAAGCCCCGCTCAGCCCCAGACACTTTTAAAATAGGGTGTTGAGATCTTAGGGTAGGCTGTGCGAGCAGTCACGTGGGTAGTGAGATTCCACTTGACCCGACTAGGTATAAACCCAGAGAGCAGCAGACACAGCACTGAGCAAAGGCTTTACTAAGTGTCTTGTCACCTACCAGTGGCCCATCATCCTTGTCTTCAGAGCCCATTCATTGGAAGGTTTCACGCCCCTGAGCATGATGGGATTGGGAAGTTGAAATGTTTTCAGAAGCATGAAGAGCTATGGATGTAGCAACTTAGACAGGAATCCATGTGGATTGGGAGGTGGCTTGATGGTAGAACATTTGTTTAATGTGCAAAAAGCCTGGGTTCCCGCCCAGGCCCACAAACCAGCATAAACCAGGACTTACATGCAGGAAACAGAAGTGGGAGCTGCAGGAATTGATCAGGCATCGGGTCAGAGAGCATCTAGAATATCCTTTATCTTCTAAACCAATTTTATTGTAGCATACATGAGTATTTATAAGAAAAAATCAAAGAAGAAGAGGGCCAAATTCTTTACAGGATTATGTTAAATGTATACATTCTGGCTAGCAAAGAAAAGTCAGGAGTGACATCTACTTGCTGGGTGGGACCAGATATGATGTCTCCAGGTACAGGGAAAAGCAGGCATGACACTTAGTTGCTAAAAGGAATGGACAATGAATGTATCAAAGCAGTGTTACCTGGGTACTGTGATATGTGCATAATCTGATCCATGTATTAACATATCTAATGTTTCAAAGGCACAGGGAAGAAACCACTGGGAGAAGTTTCAGCCTTGTCAGTTCTGAGGAGAATAAAAGCGATCTAAGAGCAGACAGGAGGCAACTCACTCCTAGAGGAGGAATCCATCTGCCACTGTCTATCCAGGCAGGAGACAAATTCAGCTCCCGGAGGGAGGAATCCAGCCTATAACAACTGTCCATCTCAGATGCTAATGGGTCAAGGCACAGGTTCCATGCCTAACAAGCCCCACCCCTTCCGTAGACCAGCCAATGAAGCAGAAGGTCACAAGGCCAAGGGGTTCCCTCCTATGAGGGGATTCCCCTCACAGCTGGCCGAAACTGCTCTCCTTGCTGTTTCTTGGGGAGACATCTTTGGCTAGCATGGCAGAGTACGCGGGAGACTGAAGTCTCTGTGGGCAACAGCAGCTGGTGAGTGATGGCAGAGGGAGGAAGAGGAGGCCGCGCTCAGGCTGAGTCCTGCAGGCACACGTGCATCCTGCTTACAGGTCCCTCTACGACCTTAACTTCTTACCAATGTTTGAACAATAAGCTCTACATCCTCATTTTGCCCTGGAATCCAGATAGAGTGTGTTTGATCCTCAAGAATAAGAAGTTAGTGTTTTTGAAACCATCATTTGGCCCAATTCTATTTTATCTAAGTATTTGTGTCCTATCATAACTTTTCTCCATGGGTAGTGGGTCTTTTTTAATTTCCTTTATCACAAGTGATCCATGAAATGAATGACTAACTTAGCAATGTGTTTAATATGACACGGATACACTTAATTCTATATACAGACTATAGTTTTAATTGGTGAAACTTCATGAAGTCACTTTTATGTAGAGCAATGATGGGTAACTATTGAGACAAAGCCACTTTATTTACACAGATATTTCCCTTTTTCTATTTCCAAACTCTCTGTTAATTATCCTTAGTTTCCCATCTCTTTCTCTTTTGTAACACCAGACAAAGATATTTCTTTCACTTTTCACTTTTTAATCATTCAAACATTTGCATTTGGGTGAAAGAGAAAAAAGAAGAAGAAGTTGGAAAGCAGCTAGAAAGAGGAGGCGAGAACATTGGAAGGAAAGTTAAGAGAAAATGAGTGGTTAGACACTGGTATGTTTTATAGTGTTTAGTAGGAAGGAAACAGAAGAGACAGAAAATAAGTGTCTTAATGTTTTTGCTTATAAAAGAAAACTTAAGGGTCTGTGATGTGACCTTCAAGGTACTTGTAGCAGAAGATGGATTGGGTCCTAGTAAATGTTAAATCCAAGTGTTAGATGTGGGGGTACAGCCCTTCACTTTTCTTCTGTCCTTTTGTGCAAGAGGAAAGGTTTATCTAGGCTCAGGGTTTGTTCCTCATGGCGAGGAAAGCGTGGAGTAGCCAAGACTGGGGTAGTGGAACCAAGTGGATGTGATCGCTAATTTTGTATCCACCTGACCACACGAAGCATTACCTAAGATCAGCCGTCAGATACCTGAAGAGGTTATCCAGATCAATACATTACAATGCAAAGACCGGTCTTAGATCCCATCAGAACCTCCCAGTTGCAGACCAGATAAAAGGAGAGAAGACTTGTAAGAGAGACTCTCAGAAGCTGTGCTAGAAAATTCTCTTCCCTTCCTGCCACCCTGCTTCTTCCCTTCTTCGACCCTCCAGCTCTCCCACCCTCCAAGTCTTTAACATGACTGAAGACTCCAAGAATCCTCCAGCCTTCAGCGGTCACCCACTGCCTCACTGGACTGAGCAGCTACTGGCAGCCATTGTTGATTACCTTGGCCATATCTTATAAGCCAATTCAATAAATTCCCTTTTAATATATTCATTCTGTTGACTTCTGTGGCTCTAGAGAACCCTGCCTAATACAGTAGAGGTTGTCAACATCATGGGGGGGGGGACTCAGAAAGCAGAGGAAGGAAACACACCACTTTGCTTGCTTCCCCACATACCTATCCGCCTTCTTTTTCTTTTCATACATCTTTATATTTGCATATATTAATTACATCACAGTTGGTGTAACAGTTACTCTTAACCATTGCTGTGAGAGAACACCCAAAGTCAAACAACTCAAGGGAGAAAGGGAGGTTTATTCAGCTTATGGTTCCAGAGGGGAGAAACAGTCTCTCAAAGCAGAGGCCATGATGAACAAACTCTGAGCCTAGATAAACCTTTCCTCTTGCACAAAAGGACAGAAGAAAAGTGAAGGGCTGTACCCCCACATCTAACACTTGGATTTAACATTTACTAGGACCCAATCCATCTTCTGCTACAAGTACCTTGAAGGTCACATCACAGACCCTTAAGTTTTCTTTTATAAGCAAAAGCATTGAGACACTTATTTTCTGGATGACTTTGTCAAGGAGGAAGCTAAGTCACTGCAGACATCTTGGAAGCTGAGAGCTGCAAGACTACTCGCTGCAAAGGCTGACTTTTCTAGAGGTAGGATGGGACTAATCCACCTCAAGGCCTACCCCTTGTGACTGCTTTCCTCCAACAAGGGTCCACCTCTCTTTGCCATCTCATTAAGGAAACTGTCATGGTTTGAAATGTGTCCCCCACAGTCTCATGTGTTTGGCAAGGTCATGGCACTTTGAGAGGTGGAGCCTTGCTGGAGGAAGGCAGTCACAAGGGGTGGGCCTTGAGGTGGATGAGTCCCACCCTACCTCCAGGAGAAATCTGCCTTTGCAGCAAGCAGTCTGCAGCTTTCAGCTTCCAAGATGTCTGCGATGACTTAGCCTCCTCCAGCTGTGGCCAGCCAGCCATGCCGCCTCTGCTTTGAGAGACTGTCCCTTCCCTCTGGAACCGTAAACTGAATAAACCTCCCTTTCTCCCTTAAGTTGGTTGACTTTGAGTGTTCTCTCACAGCAATAGTTAAGAGTAACTGCTACAGAAACCATACTTAGTCCAACTTAAAAAGTCTTCTTAGACTACATCAATAGTCCCAACACAGTCTAAAAGTCCAAATCCTGCAGCTCCAAGTCCAACAGGTGAGTCTCTCGTTGAATCGTCTCACCTTGGCAGGTGTCCCATGTTGTCTCTGGAATCTCTAACATCTTTACTTCTCAATGGCAAACCAGGCTTTAACTCCACAGCACGAATTGCCCTTCTTGGGCCTCTACACTGTAGACTTTCTGCCACATGCTGCCTGGCTTCCATAATTTTTTAAAATCTTGGAGGACTCCACTATCTCCTCCCTCTTGCATCACTGATGCCTCTAAAACCAGAACCACATGGATGACTTTGCCAAGACTGGCTGCCTTGAATCACAGCTGATTCTGCTTTTTTATGCTGAACATGGGAAAAAGCTCTTTCATACCTGGACAGTTGCTTTATAGAAGTAGGTCCTTGCTCTATCCTTTACCTCATTTCTTCCAAAAGCCCTTGCATTCTTATGGATGGGAACCTTCCCTGAGGATCTTGCCCTCAAACTAGGGCCTTTCCTATTATTCAAATTGAGAGCATGCTTTGATTTACAAATGGAGCTAATCTCTTTAACAGCCATTTTGTTCTCTGCTTCTTTCCCAGCACAAAGTCCCAAAGTTGTCCATATTTCTCCCAAGAAATAGTTCCAAAGGCACAGTAGCTACATCATAACATTGGCCATACTGCTGGGTACCAACTTCTCTCAACTTCACAACCTTTACATTGTGGTACCAGCTGTTCTTAATCTCACAGCAATACCCCACTCCCGGTACCAATTTCTGTAACAGTTACTCTTAACTGTTGCTGTGAGAGAGCACCCAAAGTCAAACAACTTAGGGGAGAAAGGAGATTTATTCAGCTTACAGTTCCAGAGGGGAGAAACAGTCTCTCAAAGCAGAGGCAGCATGGCTAGTTGGCCAAAGCTGGAGGAGGCTAAGTCACCGCAGGCATCTTGGAGAGCTGAGAGCTGCTAGATTGCTTGCTTCGAAGGCAGACTTCTCCTGGAGGTAGGGTGGGACTAATTCACCTCAAGCCCCACCCCTTGTGACTGCCTTCCTCCAGCAAGGCTCCACCTCTCAAAGTGCCATGACCTTGCCAAACACATGAGACTGTGAGGGACGAGGGACACAGGTGAGAAATCGCTCATTTTCTGATGCCGCAACAAAATCCCCAAGGCTGAATCATGTGAAGGCAATGACTTTATTCAGCTTACAGCTTTAAGCCTGAGATTGGGCAGCCTTTCTGGCAAGTCTCTGGAGAGCCTCTGACTGCTGTAGCACGTGCAAATGCACTGCAGCAGGGTCTATCACATGACACTAAAGGGGCTCATTAACAACTTGCTTTTCCTGGAAGTAACTGAGAGTTCTGGGAAAACTGTCAGTTCCTTGAGTGGGGTTCCCCAATGTCCGCTGGATCCCACTTCTTTTTTTAAAGAAATTCATTCATTTATTTATTCATTCATTCATTCATTCATTCATTCATTCATCCATTTAGTGTGTGTGGGTGTGTGTTTGTGTGTGCACGCATGTATCAGAGGGTCCTGTGTGTCCCTGTGGAGGGCCAAGGGTGACTTTGGGAATCATCCTTCTATCTCCTCCTTGCTTCGCTCTGGGATTTCCCAGGCTCCGCCCACCAGGCTGGAAGTGCAGGCCACTGCCATTTCTATGTGGGAACTGGGATTTGAAGTTAGGACCTTCTGTTTTCGAGGCAGAGTCTTAACCCCTGAGCCATCTCTCCAGCCCTGGATCCCACTTCTTAAAAGCTCCACCACCTTATCACAGCCACACCATAACCATATTTCTGGTACATGGACCCTCCTCAGATATACTCCTGCTGGCAGGTAGTGTTCTGGAATCAAGCATGAGTTTGCTTATGTGGTCATTTCTCTTTATCTTCAGTAAGAGCCGCTTAGGAAATCATTTTCCCATAAGCATCGTGGTCTTTCTCTTTAAAAAGATTTGGTTCCTAAATGATAGGGTGGCAGAGGCCAAGCTGTTTCTCCATTACACTGAAAAAGGAGCTTTCTATTTTTCAGACCTTCCTGCAAATGAGCTCTAACTGCATTTCTTTTTGTCCTCTAGGAGTTCTCTGATTTACACCAAGGTCAAGGGAAGTTTTGTGAGCTGCTGCAGAACATAGCTTATGGATGCCCTTGACATAATAGTGGGGTCATGAAAGAATTGAGAATACATTAGCAGAGGGCTTGATCAGCATGCCTTATTTCCCAGCTGTGCTATTTAAGCCTCTCTCTCTCTTGCTTGCCAGGCCCAAGGTTGCATCTTGTCCATATTCATCAGGGCTCTGACTTGTGAGATGTGACTCACTGCTGGTGGGAATAATTCAGGAGGCAGATGAGCTGGAGGAAGTGAGTGATCTTACGTCTTAGGCAGGGGGTGCTATCAACGACACTGAACATGAAACGTGCATCTTGCTGTTCTTGGTGTGGGTCCTGGTGCCTGGAGAAGATGCTTGGGTCTCCAGAGTTTGCATCTAGATGGGGTAGAAGACTGGCAGACTGGCAGAAGACTGTTACTGTACTGACAAGTCTTTTCTGTTGCTGCTGAGACACCACTCAAAGTCAAGCAACTTAAGGGAGAAAGGGAGATTTATGCAGCTTACAGTTCCAGAGGGGAGACACAATCCATTATGGCAGAAAAGGCAGGCTGGTTGGCAGAAGCTGCATGCAGCCTAAGTCACATCCATTAAATAAATTGAGAGCTGCAAAACTGCCAACTGCAAGAACAGACTTCTCCTGAATTGGGTGGAGCTAATCAACCTCAAGCCACCCCTTGTGACTGCCTCCTCCAGCAAGGCTCCGCCTCCTAAAGGTGTGATCACCTTCCCAATGTAAGGCTCAAACCCCTGAGCCTATGGGGCTCAACTCACACTTCACACCCATGGCGTCACTAGGTGAGATCCGAGGCTGGTGGCTCACAGGAGAGAAAGAGCCTGTGTATAAAGCTCCTCTGGAAGTGTGGGGATCACTCCAACAGATCAGGAGGGTAAGCCCATGAGTGTACTTGGCAAGAACGAGGGGAGACGTGGGGAGGACGCCCCAGCACGCAGGCTGAAGGGTGCTCAGAGATGTCAAGAGTCTGGAGTGCGTACCAGGAGAAGTGCACATCCCGGCAGGCAGTGGGCAGGGGGGCATCGGGCAGAGCTAGCGTGCACTGTGGGGGTGGGGGGGTCAGGGTCTCCTCATGAGCTGCTCAGAGTGTTCCCAGTGAGGGCCGTGGGATCCCCACAGCTGCCTCTATGACCCGTCTTCAGAGCTGGCTTCATTCTGTGGTGACTAGGGATTCTGGCGTGATGTGTGATGATGACTAGGGGTTCTAGGGTGACATGATGATGACTAGGGGTTCTAGGGTGACATGATGATGACTAGGGATTCTAGGGTGACATGATGATGACTAGGGATTCTAGGGTGATGTGTGGTGATGACTAGGGATTCTAGGGTGACATGTGATGATGACTAGGGATTCTAGGGTGACATGTGCTAATGACTAGGGGTTCTAGGGTGATGTATGATGACTAGGGATTCTAGGGTGATGTGTGAGGACTAGGGATGCTAGGGTGATGTGTGAGGACTAGGGATTCTAGGGTGACATGTGATGATGACTAGAGATTCTAGGGTGATGTGATGACTAGGGATTCTAGGGTGACATGTGATGATGATTAGAGATTCTAGGTGACCTGTGATGACTAGGGATTCTAGGGTGACATGATGATGACTAGGGATTCTAGGGTGACATGATGATGACTAGGGATTCTAGGGTGACATGTGATGATGACTAGGGATTCTAGGGTGATGTGTGAGGACTAGGGATTCTAGGGTGACATGTGGTGACTAGGGATTCTAGGGTGATGTGTGAAGACTAGGGATTCTAGGGTGATGTGTGAGGACTAGGGATTCTAGGGTGATGTGTGAGGACTAGGGATTCTAGGGTGATGTGTGAGGACTAGGGATTCTAGGGTGATGTGTGAGGACTAGGGATTCTAGGGTGATGTGATGACTAGGGATTCTAGGGTGACGTGTGATGATGACTAGGGATTCTAGGGTGATGTGTGAGGACTAGGGATTCTAGGGTGATGTGAGGACTAGGGATTCTAGGGTGATGTGTGATGATGACTAGGGATTCTAGGGTGATGTGTGAGGACTAGGGATTCTAGGGTGATGTGTGAGGACTAGGGATTCTAGGGTGATGTGTGAGGACTAGGGATTCTAGGGTGACATGTGATGATGACTAGAGATTCTAGGGTGATGTGATGACTAGGGATTCTAGGGTGACATGTGATGATGATTAGAGATTCTAGGTGACCTGTGATGACTAGGGATTCTAGGGTGACATGATGATGACTAGGGATTCTAGGGTGACATGATGATGACTAGGGATTCTAGGGTGACATGATGATGACTAGGGATTCTAGGGTGACATGATGATGACTAGGGATTCTAGGGTGATGTGTGGTGATGACTAGGGATTCTAGGGTGACATGTGATGATGACTAGGGATTCTAGGGTGACATGTGCTAATGACTAGGGGTTCTAGGGTGATGTATGATGACTAGGGATTCTAGGGTGATGTGTGAGGACTAGGGATTCTAGGGTGATGTGATGACTAGGGATTCTAGGGTGATGTGTGATGATGACTAGGGATTCTAGGGTGATGTGTGAGGACTAGGGATGCTAGGGTGATGTGTGAGGACTAGGGATTCTAGGGTGACATGTGATGATGACTAGAGATTCTAGGGTGATGTGATGACTAGGGATTCTAGGGTGACATGTGATGATGATTAGAGATTCTAGGTGACCTGTGATGACTAGGGATTCTAGGGTGATGTGTGGTGACTAGGGATTCTAGGGTGATGTGTGAGGACTAGGGATTCTAGGGTGACATGTGATGATGACTAGGGATTCTAGGGTGATGTGTGAGGACTAGGGATTCTAGGGTGACATGTGGTGACTAGGGATTCTAGGGTGATGTGTGAAGACTAGGGATTCTAGGGTGATGTGTGAGGACTAGGGATTCTAGGGTGATGTGTGAGGACTAGGGATTCTAGGGTGATGTGTGAGGACTAGGGATTCTAGGGTGATGTGTGGTGACCAGGGATTCTAGGGTGATGTGTGGTGACCAGGGATTCTAGGGTGACGTGATGATGAGTATGGTTTTGAGGTACAGAGGTGTTGCTCATTGACTTAAGAAAGTGCTCTAATGGTGAACTCTGCTTGGTGTGAGCCATGCAGCACAGAGGGGCTGAAACCTAGTCTCATGAGACCCTGAGCCACACCAAAGGGAGACAGATTGCAAGCCTGAGGACTGAAGCTGGGACTCCCAGCACCTGTGTAAGTCCTCGGTGTGTGTGGCAGGCTACTTGTGATTCCAAAGCCAGGGAGCTGGAGACAGGAGATGCCAGGATCAGGCTGGCAGTTTGACTAGCAGAGTGGGCATTGGCAAGAGATGCTGACTCAGTAAATAAATTAGAGAGATGTTGAGGAAGACATCTGTGGTCAACATGTTACCTCCACATGCACACTGCACACACACACACACACACACACACACACACACACACACACACACAGATACACCCCCCCACATATATAGAATCCAAAGTAAAAGAGTAAATAGCTAAAATACTCCTGAATGCCATGCAGGAAACAGAGCTATGTAGTGGCTGAGTGGGGCAGGGTGGGACAGATCCATTCTGGTGTCTCTGAGGAGACCTGGGTGGTAGGAAGGGCCAGGAGGATAACTGTGCTCTCTTAGAGGCTGTCTCAGGGGACTGACATCTGTGTCATGCTGACATGTTGGGGGGCTGGCATCTGTGTGTCATGTGGGGCTGGCATCTGTGTGTCACGTGGGGCTGGCATCTGTGTGTCACGTGGGGCTGGCATCTGTGTGTCACGTGGGGCTGGCATCTGTGTGTCACGTGGGGCTGGCATCTGTGTGTCACGTGGGGCTGGCATCTGTGTGTCACGTGGAGCTTGGCATCTGTGTGTCACATGGGGCTTGCATCTGTGTGTCATGTGGGGAGCTGGCATCCATGTGGCATCCGTGTGGCATCTATGAGGCATGTGGAGGACAAGCTTGCTGGCTGAGCCCCAGTGCTACTCAGGTCACCATGACTAGAGAGGGAGCAGGTGTGCTGTAGAGTGGGTTGGACGATCTTGGTGGTCCCTAAATCCAAGGAGAGTGTGTTTGCATAGAGAAGGTCTTGTTGCCGATGGAGTGATGCAGCCACAAGCCAAGGAGATGTGAGTTTTGGGGCTACCAGGCTCTGGGAGAAGCATGTCATGGTTTGAAAACGAGGAGGAGGAGGGGGGGGAGGAGGAGGAGCTGCAGTTCTGTGGAACCTCAGCAGAGGCTTTCCAGAGTCACCTGTGATAGTTACTCCAGGGTGTCAACTGGACCACACCTGGCTTTAAGATCAGCCGTCAGACCACCTGAAGGGATGATCTTGATCCATACGTTACAATACAAAGACCAGCCTAGATCTGACTGGAGTCTCCCAGTTCCAATGTCTGCAGTGACTTAGCTGCCTCCAGCTTCAGCCCTCAGCCGTGTCCCCTCCACCGTGAGAGACTGTTTCTCCCCTCTGGATCTGCAAGCTGACTACATCTCCCTTTCTCCCTTGAGTTGCTTGACTTTGATGCTCTCACAGCGACAGGAAGAGCAACTGTAGGTCACAGCTCCTGAGCGGCGGGCAGCTCCGTGTCTATGTCACCACTGTTACTGTCTTGTCACTTCCCTCCTGTGGGCTCATGCAGCATGTAGCTGACCCCAGAGGGGGCTGGGAACACCCTGTTTCTGCTCACCTCCAGGGCCCTCCTCTTCTACCTGGCCTATGAGGATCAGTGCAGCCAAACTGGCAGCACCAGACGATGTCTTCAGAAGCCCCAGGTGGTGAGTCAATAGACGGCTCCACAGTCCGGAATCTCAGTTCTTCCAGAGGTGAATTCTGCTGCCCCCTTCAGATGACGGGCAGCATAAACAGCGTTTTGCCCTCATGTGCTCTTGCAGTCAGTCCAGCTTTGCCAGAGAACAGTGAGTGGGCGCCCCCAGAGACGTCTGTGGTGTGCCTCCCCCACCCCCTGCCACTCTAATCCCCTCCTAGGTCAAATGTACGTGCCCCACCCCAGACTCCTTCCTTCCATTTCTTTGTTCAAGTTCTGCCAATCTTTTGGCAATGTCCTCTTGTGCAGCAAGCAAACAACGCTCCTAATTTTGCTAACTGTTGCGGTCTAAAATGTGTCCCCCACAGTCTCATGTGTTTGGCAAGGTCATGGCACCTTGAGAGGTGGAGACTTGCTGGAGGAAGGCAGTCACAAGGGGTGGGCCTTGAGGTGGATGAGTCCCACCCTACCTCCAGGAGAAGTCTGCCTTTGCAGCAAGCAGTCTGCAGCTCTCAGCTTCCAAGATGTCTGCGGTGACTTAGCCTCCTCCAGCTGTGGCCAGCCAGCCATGCCGCCTCCGCTGTGAGACTGTACCTTCCCTCTGGAACCGTAAGCTGAATAAACCTCCCTTTCTCCCTTAAGTTGCTTGATTTTGGGTGCTCTCTCGCAGCAATGGTTAAGAGTAACTGCTGCACTAACCATTGAGAAAGAACTTTCAGATGTTCCTCAAAGAACTGAAAAATGTGTGGAGATTTGCTTAGACCTACAGAAGTCCAAGCTAAGAAACCTTTTACCCCCGCCCCCTTCTGTCTCCAACAATGGATACTCATTTTCATGTGGCCTTTTGTGAGCCAGGCCTGGGCACAACATGATCGCACGGCACCACGTGACTTGGAGGAAGTGCCAGCTTTTTCCTCTGATGGGATCCGTTTTATTAGGTGGTCATTGTGCCAGCTGGTGGGAATTGCTGCCGATGGAGCACAAACCCTCCCCAGGAGGAGAGACACGTGTTTGTCAGCAGGTCAGCTGCCGCAGCTGAGGAGCACTGGCCTGTGTATTTGGACCTTATCCCAAAAGTAAGCCCCACGTGACTGCTGCCCGCATTCCAGCTGTACCCACCAGCCCTTGTGCAGACGCTAGAGGGCGGGCCTCAGGTGAAGATTTGCTCGGAGTCCGGATGGTGGATGAAGGGCAAGTTCACAGTCAATACTGTGAGATCAAGAGATTTCTGGTAAAAATAGAATTCCTCGCTGGAGAAGAAAGTCAGCCCCGCTAAGCCTCCAGCTGGCGCTCTGCAGGGCTCTCATGCGGGGGTTCTGGCTCCTGGGGAGCAGTTCCAAGGGCAACGTCTACCACGAGGGCAGGTTAAGGAGCGAGTCCGCAGAAAGCCTGCTGCCCCTCCTGGAGTGTCACGTGACAAGCTGCTCCCCCGGCCTGGGCTGCAAGGTGGGGGGTGCTGTGGCTCCGTGAAGCAGGGTGACCACCCTGAGATGGTGCCGCCCCTTCCCCCTCCAGCGGCGCCTCAGCGGCTTCAAGTTCTGTTTTCTGGGAACCGTGGTCAGCAGACCCTCTTGAACTGTGGGTTCTTCTTTCTTTGATTTGCCCAGTTGGGTTGAGCCCCAATCCCGGCGCTGGCCTCTCAGAGAGACTCCTCCTCCTCCTCCTCCCTCGCCACCCTGCCTGGCCTGGTGCTGAGCTTAGGAGCTTCAGTCCACGTCCACTGCCAACGTCCCGCCTAGAGTCTCTTGGCCTCGGTCCCTGCCTCGCCCAGCCTCCTGCCTCCTGCCTCTGCTCACTGCTCAGTGTGAGTCGCTGAGTCCCTGAGACCTGATCTCTCTAAGCCTGGCAGAGAACTCAGGGAGCCTCGTTCAGCGTCTGCTCCGCTGGTCTCCAGCCCCCTCGGAGGCGTCCTGAGTTCACTTCGCCACTGGGTTCCAGTGCGCCCAGCGCCTCCTAAGTGCAGCCCGGGGCGACTCTGAAGCGGGCTGGGGGTCGGTGGGGGTGAGTGTGTCAGTTTCTCACGGCCCCTAAGAGGGTTCACGTGAATTTAGTGATGTGCAGCCTGTCAGCTGCATGGGGCTGAGGCGGGATTGCAAGATGGGGGTCAACTTAGTGAGATACCGGCTCAAAGTAATGCAAGTAACAGAAAACCCGGCTGTAACTGGATGGCAGAACATGGGCTCTACTCATCCATCCATCCCTCCACCCATCCCTCCACCCATCCACCCATCCCTCCCTCCATCCATCCATCCATCCCTCCATCCACCCATCCCTCCACCCATCCCTCCACCCATCCCTCCATCCATCCACCCATCCCTCCATCCATCCCTCCACCCATCCCTCCACCCATCCCTCCCTCCATCCATCCATCCATCCATCCCTCCCTCCACCCATCCCTCCACCCATCCCTCCACCCATCCCTCCACCCATCCCTCCACCCATCCATCCACCCATCCATCCATCCATCCATCCACCCATCCCTCCATCCATCCCTCCACCCATCCGTCCACCCATCCGTCCACCCACCCATCCCTCTCCACCCATCCCTCCACCCATCCCTCCACCCACCCATCCCTCCACCCACCCATCCCTCCATCCATCCATCCCTCCACCCATCCATCCACCCACCCATCCCTCCACCCATCCCTCCACCCATCCCTCCACCCATCCCTCCACCCATCCCTCCACCCATCCATTCCTCCACCCATCCCTCCACCCATCCCTCCACCCATCCATCCACCCATCCATCCATCCCTGCACCCATCCATCCATCCATCCCATCCCTCCAACCATCCCATCCCTCCATCCCTCCACCCATCCATCCCTCTACCCATCCCTCCACCCATCCCTCCACCCATCCATCCACCCATCCATCCATCCATCCACCCATCCACCCATCCACCCATCCCTCCATCCCATCCCTCCACCCATCCATCCACCCATCTATCCACCCACCCATCCCTCTCCACCCATCCCTCCACCCATCCCTCCACCCATCCCTCCACCCATCCCTCCACCTATCCCTCCTCCCATCCATCCACCCATCCATCCACCCATCCATCCATCCATCCACCCATCCATCCATCCACCCATCCACCCACCCATCCATCCACCCACCCATCCATCCATCCATCCATCCATCCATCCATCCATCCATCCCTGCATTCCTCCACCCATCCCTCAACCCATCCATTCATCCATCCATCCCTGCATCCCTTCACCCATCCCTCCACCCATCCTTCCACCCACCTATCCACCCACCCACCCATCCACCCACCTAGCCATCTGCCGGCTTGCTTGCTCACTCATTCATTCATTCATTCATTCATTCACTCACTCAGTCACTCACTCATTCATTCACTCATTCATTCTTTCACTCATTCACTCATTCATTCATTCACTCATTCACTCATTTACTCATTCATTCACTCATTTACTCATTCATTCATTCATTCACTCATTTACTTATTTACTCATTCACTCACTCAGTCATTCACTCAGTCATTCACTCATTCACTCATTCATTCATTCATTCACTTATTCATTCATTCACTCATTCACTCATTTACTCACTCATTCACTCATTTACTCATTCATTCATTCATTCATTCACTCATTCACTCATTCTTCCGTAGTTCTGGAGGCAGAAGTTGGCAGGGCTGGTTCTTTCTGCAGGTTTGGAGAACAAATTCGCTAAATGTCTTCCAAGCTTCTGATGTTTCTGGCAGTCCCTGGTGCTCCTTGGCTCGTGGTCTCTTGAGAGCATCCTAGGTCTCTGTGGTCACAGAGGATTCCTGCTCTCCCTTCCCCTCCCCTTATGCCAGGCTCCAGTAGGTACTTAGGTGGACTCCAAGTCCAGGGAAGAAGCAGCCTGAGATTCTAGTTGCAGCTGCCAGAGGGCTGAGCTGTGAAGTGCTGCAGCGAGGGCTCAGAGCCCCTGCGTGGAGGGCAGGCTGTGTCACTGTGTCGCTGCGTCGCTGCATCGCTGCGTCGCGAGTCTGCTCTCTCTGCCCCCACCTCTGTCTTGGTGTCTCCCCCTCTAGCCTTCAAGGCAAGGGTCACTGCTGTCCCCCACAAGGCTGGCCAGGCTCCCTTCTCGCCAGCTGTGGGTCTTGCCAGCGCGCGTCACAGGGAGGGTTTCTTGGGCTGTGGCCTGCTGAGGACTAGAGGTGCCTGTGCTAGCAACTTTTTGTATTTTCTCTACTGTGCATGCAGCAAGTCTTCCTGCTTGAAGATGCCTCATTTTGGACTTTTTTGATCTTTGGATTTTTTTCTGTTGTTCTAAAAATTAGCTTAACTATTGGTTAAAACTTGGTTAAAAAAAGTATCTATTCTTTTGCTGACCAAACATCTGAAAGTGTCTGAAAAAGAAAGCATCTTAGCAATTGTGGAGATCATATCCTGTCTCCTTTCCAAAGTTCATGTCTTTTCTCTTCCTGTGGTCATGGATCTTGGCATTCCTTCCTGATTCAGTCTGGGAGTTAATGAGGAAAACCACCGAGGAATTATACATGGAAACATCTGGTCTTGCCTTCTGCCTGTCCTGCTCTGTCTCTCCATCTATCTGTCTTATATCCGTGTATAATCTATCTAATTATCTATCTTTAATCTATCTATAATCCACCTATTTTCCCTCCCTCCCTCCCTCTTCCCTGCCCTCCCTCCCCCTCCGTCCCTCTTTCCCTCCCTCCCTTCGTCCCTCCCTCCTCCCTCCTCTATATCCTCTAGTTATTATCTAATTCTCTACCATATCTGTCTTATATCATCTTCCTATCCCTAGCTCTCATCTTTTTATCATTATCGTCGTCATCTATCATTCATGTATCTTCATCATCATTTGCAGTCACCTGTCTGTCTATCTCTCTCTCTTACCTATTCTTTCATTCCATTATTTCTCCCCTATCTTCATTATTTCTTGTATCCACTACCTAAGCTTTGGGCATCTTACTTCTGCAGCCTTTGAGAGGCATCAGCAGGTTGTTTATACAGCTCTCCCCAGTTTTTATTGTAATACTCATGTGCCTCCCTCTCAAAGCTGCTTTGAGCCCCAAAGGCGCCAGCAGCCCGTGTTCTATGACTGTTTGATTCTATAGAAATGTAGTTTCCTTCCTGACTTCTTCAATGAACCACTGTTTATCCAAAAATATATTGTTCATCTCCAAATACTTGGGTTACTTCTCTTGCTTAGACTTCTAGACTTATTATACTAAATTCTGATAGAACATAAGGTATGATTTCAGCTTTTTCCTTGTGCTGATTTGAGCCTGCTTTGGGGCCTGGATTGTGATTGATGGTGGATCCTATTCCATGGCCTCTGAGAAGGAAGCTCGCTGATGCTTGCTAGGCTTCTCTGAAGATGTAGCATTTAAATTTACTTTTTATTTTCATAGGCATGTGTGTCATGGTTTGAAATGTGAGTTGTCCCCCACAGGTTCATGTGTTTGAATCTTGAGGAGGTGGAGCCTTGCTGGAGGAAGGCAGTCACAAGGAGAAGGTGGGTCTTGAGGTTGGTTGGCCCTGCCCTGCTTGGTGAGGGGTCTGCTCTGAGCTGCAGCCACCCTCAAGATGGATGTGACTTAGGCAGACTCCATCTTAGGCCACTCCTCTTCTGCCATGAAGGATTGTATCTCCCCTCTGGAACTGTAAGCTGAATAGATCTCCTTTTCTCCCTTAAGTTGCTTGAGTCTCAGTGGTGTCTCCCAGTAGTGTATAAAGAGTAACATAAAGAGTAACTGATACAACTTGTGTGTGTAGTGTGTGTGTGGTGTGTGTGTGTGTGTGTGTGTGTGTGTGTGTGTGGTGTGTGTGTGTGGTGTGTGTGTGGTGTGTGTGGTGTGGTGTGTGTGTGTGTGGTGTGTGTGTGTGTGGTGTGTGTGTGGTGTGTGTGTGTGTGGTGTGTGTGTGTGTGGTGTGTGTGTGTATGTGTGGTATGTGTGTGTGTGGTGTGTGTGTGTGTGTGGTGTGTGTGTGTGGTGTGGTGTGTGTGTGGTATGTGTGTGTGTGTGGTGTGTGTGTGTGTGTGGTGTGGTGTGGTGTGTGTGGTGTATGTGTTGGTGTGAGTGTGTGTGTGTGAGTGTTTGCGGTGTGTATGTGTGTGTGTGTATATGTATGGGTGTATGTGTGTGCACGTGTTATGCTTATGTGTGTGTATGTGTGTGTGTGTGTGTGGTGTGTGTGTGTGTGGTGTGGTGTGTGTGTGTGGTGTGTGTGTGTGTGTGTGTGTGTGTGTGGTGTGGTGTGGTGTGGTGTGTGTGTGTGTGGTATGGTGTGGTGTGTGTGTGTGTGGTGTGTGTGTGGTGTGGTGTGGTGTGTGTGTGTGGTATGGTGTGGTGTGTGTGTGTGGTGTGGTGTGGTGTGTGTGGTGTATGTGTTGGTGTGAGTGTATGTGTGTGTGAGTGTTTGTGGTGTGTGTGTGTGTGTGTGGTGTGGTATGGTGTGGTGTGTGTGTGTGGTATGGTGTGGTGTGTGTGTGTGTGTGTGGTGTGTGTGTGGTGTGGTGTGGTGAGTGTGTGTGGTATGGTGTGGTGTGTGTGTGTGTGGTGTGGTGTGGTGTGTGTGGTGTATGTGTTGGTGTGAGTGTGTGTGTGTGAGTGTTTGTGGTGTGTATGTGTGTGTGTATATGTATGGGTGTATGTGTGTGCACGTGTTATGCTTATGTGTGTGTATGTGTGTGTGTGTGTATGTGTGTGTGTGTGTGTGTGTGTGTGTGTGCATGTGCCTGTGGAGGCCTAAGGATGACAGGAATCATCTGCCTTGCTCTGGAGTTTCCCAGACTCCGCCTTCCAGACCAAGAGTGCCAGCCGCCACCATTTCCTCCCAGTGTCTTTACGTGGATCCCGGATGCAACCTGAGGACCTTCTACCTGAGAGGCAGAGGCCTAGCCCCTGAGCCATCCCTCCGCCCTGAAGATGTATCCACTTCACCTATGGAGTAATTTGCGTTTCTTTGTTGATTTCTGTGTGGAAGCCTCTTCAAGGATGGCGGAGGATGTTGCAGCTTCCATGTCCTGCTCCAGTGCCCACCTGACTGTTTATGCTTTTAGTGCTCGTTCTGTGAAACTGGAATCCCCACCATGTGGTGCACAGGCATTTGCAATGTTTACGTGTGTTCTTCTTAAATTGTTTCCTTTACGAATGAATTACCTTCTGCCTATTCTCAGTGTGGAGCCTACTTTATTGGGCATAAGAATTTCTGTGCCCGCTTGCTTTGGACCCATCTGTCTGGTGCAGGCTTCCATCTCTGGACTCTTAGCTTGCAGATGTCTTTACCCACTGAGGTGTGTTTCTTGGAGACAGTAGAGAGTTGAATCCTGTTTTTTAAATCTATTCAAACAATGAGGTCTTTTTTTTTACTCCTACATTTTAATTTTTCCCTAATCATACAAACCAATAGGTACCCCCATCCTTTCCCTCCCTCCTCCCCTCCCTAGTTGACCCCCCTTGCACTCTCCCTCCTTCCCCCCTCCCATCCCTTGGCACATTCTTTTGTGTGAATGCCAAACCTCCCTCTGAGTCCTTCACCCTAGTGAGGGTTCAGGACTCAGTGGCATAGCCCGGAGCCCCTTCTTGGGCTCCCTGTTAGTATGGGAACTCTATTACGACTGTTAATCCTTTGCCTCTAAGGATCCTACTGCCTGAAGCCTTCTCCCCTGTGATCTGTGCTAGACTTTGGGGGGTTGTTAACGTGTCAGCCATTGTGCAGGTCACACAAAGTCCAATTCTGGCTGCTGCAGCCCTGACTTGTGTGGAGTATCTTGCATATCAAACAATGAGGTCTTTTAAATGGTGAGTTGAGGCCATTTTCATGTAGGGCTTTTATTTTTTAAAATTATTTATTCAACTGTATGTGTGTGTGTGTGTGTGTGTGTGTGTGTGTGTGTGTGTGTGCGCGCATATGTGTTTGTGTGTGTAGAACCACGGGTGAATTCGGGAACCACCATGGGCGCCTCCACCTCCTCCTGTTTACTCTGTCCCGGGATTCACAGGCTCTGCCCTACCAGGACCAGAAACGCAGGCCGCCCCCGCTTCTGCCTGGCGTCTATACGTGGGGTCTAGGATCTGAACTCAGGACCTTCTGCCTCCAAGGCAGAGGCTTAACCCCTGAGCCACCTCTCCAGCCCCCATGTAGGGCTTTTATTGGGAGGAGTTTCTATTTCCTTGGCTTTGTCAATTGGGCTGATGGATTGCATTATGAATATCTCTTTTCTTCTTTCCCCACTAGTATCGAGATTTCCAGGCTTACTGTGTTGGATATGATGAGTAAGTTAGGGTCCTCCTTTGTTCATCTAATCTCTCATAAGATTAATTTTTTCTTGTGTTCTTAGTGATGAAACTTTTCTTCCTGTGTGTATAGTATTCCTTTCTTGTTTCTGAAGTCCTGACTTGTTTGTCAAGAAGTGCACTAATTCTTGCTTATCCGAAGATGTTTTTATTTCTCCATCCATTTGAGGAGACAACTTTGCTGGGTATAGCAATCCTGTTTGACAGGTGTTTATTTTAGGGATTGTGATCTCTCATTCTGTGCTTTTGTGGCTCTCGGGTTTGCTAATGAGAGATCTGATGTTATTCTAGTACTTTGGCCTTTGTATGTGTTTGTGATAGTCAGACACAGGTGTGAAATTAACGACTGAGGGCTGCACTGTGGGCCCATCTGGGAAGAGCTGATAGGTAAGACCCTGAGCAAACCTGCAACAGATTATGTAATTGATGTCAGAAGATCCAGCCCATGGTGGTGGGAACATTCCCTGCACACACGATAAATAGACAGAGCTGGTTCATGAGTTGGCCTTCAGCATGCTTGTGTGCTATGAGCTCTCCTGCCAAGTGGACTAAGAGCTGTACCTGAACAATCACAAGCCAGAATAAAGACCTGTGTTCCCACAAGTCATTTCATCATGGATTTATCAATCACATGCAGGCAAACCGAAACGGTATTGTTTTTTGTTTTATGTTTTTGGCATCTCGACCGTGACATTTTACAGAGGAATTCTGCTATGGTTATGTTTATTTGGGCACCTAGATGCCTCTTGCGTGCCTTCATTGCTGTAATTCCATTGAATAAATTATCTGCATCTTTAGAATTGATGTCAGCGGCCTCTCCGTCTTTGGGTTCTGGCGTGGAGGAGAATCTTGGAAGGATGAGTTATACACGTGTGTGGGATGCAGGTGTCTTCTAGTTTTTATCCCCCGCTCTCACCTGTTTTGTGTGACTCTTCCTGCTGAGTTGTCTTCCTTGGGTTTGTGTTTCCGACTGTTCCCAGGGGATGCCGACTGTGGCAGTAGGTCCGGCAGCTGCCCCCAGGAGACACTGTTTCACCTCAGCCCCCCGCTGGACTCAGAGAAGCAGAGAGGGCGCCCGCAGGGGAGGATGTAGTTCATCGTATCTTTTTCTTTCTTTAGAACTGCGGCTGTCAGTATTTAAGTAGCAAAGTGAGGGGAAGAGAGAAAGAGGAGGAGAGAAAGAGGAGGAGAGAAAGAGGAGGAGAGAAAGAGGAGGAGAGAAAGAGGAGGAGAGTGAGCCCGGCAAGGCGAGAAGCAAAGAACCGTTGCTGGCGCCCAGCGCTTTGCAGGCGCAGAAGAAGAAACGTCGCAATGAGTCTCCTTCCGGGACAGGGGTTTACACGCCACAGTTAGCCTGCGTGACTGTAACGACGATACAGTCAGAGGGATCAGTGCCATAAGGAGCAAGGCGTCTGCCTTCCGCCAGAATTCCCTCCTTCTTGGGATGATGTGGTTTCTCCCTCCCCTTGGTTTTCCCTCTGCACAGGAGCAGGAAGAGGGCCTCGTGATTCCAACAGTTCTTTGAGGAGAGCAGGAGTCCACATTCTGTCAGAATCCATTTGTCTCAGGTCTCTGCTATAAACTACAGCCTTGACTCAGGTGTTTCGAGGATCAGACTTTCCGTGCACATGTCTTCCCGTGCACACGGCTCTCCGTGCACATGTCTTCCCGTGCACACAGCTCTCCATGCACATGTCTTCTTGTGCACACAGCTCTCCATGCACATGTCTTCCTGTGCACATGTCGACATGTGTCCATGCACATGTCTTCCCGTGCACACAGCTTTCCGTGCACATGTCTTCCCGTGCACACAGCTCTCTGTGCACATGTCTTCTTGTGCACACGGCTCTCCGTGCACATGTCTTCCCGTGCACACGGCTCTCCGTGCACATGTCTTCCCGTGCACACGGCTCTCCATGCACATGTCTTCCCGTGCACACGGCTCTCCGTGCACATGTCTTCCCGTGCACATGGCTCTCCGTGCACATGTCTTCCCGTGCACACGGCTCTCCGTGCACATGTCTTCCCGTGCACACGGCTCTCCGTGCACACAGCTCTCCGTGCACACAGCTCT
Organism: Typhlomys cinereus; assembly: GCA_023101885.1. Taxonomy (NCBI): domain Eukaryota; kingdom Metazoa; phylum Chordata; class Mammalia; order Rodentia; family Platacanthomyidae; genus Typhlomys; species Typhlomys cinereus. The sequence continues at coordinate 2,424,657 of JALPQD010000324.1, read as the reverse complement.
CTGTGCACATGTCTTCCCGTGCACACAGCTCTCCGTGCACATGTCTTCCCATGCACATGTCTTCCCGTGCACACAGCTCTCCGTGCACATGTCTTCCTGTGCACACAGCTCTCCGTGCACATGTCTTCCCATGCACATGTCTTCCCGTGCACACGGTTCTCCGTGCACATGTCTTCCCGTGCACACGGCTCTCCGTGCACATGTCTTCCCGTGCACACGGCTCTCCGTGCACATGTCTTCCCGTGTACACGGCTCTCCGTGCACATGTCTTCCCGTGCACATGGCTTTCTGAGACAGGTCTTTGAGGGAGGTTGAAAGGCCTGCCCACCCTTGTGCACGTCCTGGACGTCGCACAGATTCTGTGACACTTGGATGATCCTGGATAGCTCTTCCAGGCAATGCTGGTGGACGGGATGGGAGGGGGGTCATTGCCTCTGGGGAATACAGTTCTGCTCCGGCCCGCTGTGTGTGTTCACCGCATCTCACCTCTCTGTCTTTTCGTGGCTTAGATCTTCCTTCTTTAACTCCTGTGCTCCCTTCCACAGCTGGTGCTGATAATGGAAGTGATAGACTTACTATCTCAGCAAGAAACAAACCTCTATGTAGCCCTCTGTGGGTGCAAAGACCCCTCCACTTCGTGGTGTGCAGACATGAGCTTGTCTGCGGGGTTTTAGCTCACTGCAATGTTCTAACTTGGTCATTACTACAGTTACTCCTGCTTTTGCTATGAGACAATTCTTTGACATGACAGCTTAGGGGACAAAGGTGTAGACTCACATAGCATAAGACGTGGCTTTTGGCAGAAGTAGGAGGTCAGCTGAAATCACTGCAGACATTAGGAAGCAGAGCCTGGATGCCAGACTTCAAGGCCTACCCTGTGGCATGTCTTCCTCCAGCAAACTCTATCTCTTAAAGACACCACGACCTTCAAACATTAGCACCAGTCAGGATTCAAATACCTGGGCCCACGGAGGAGGGTGACTCACATTCAAATCAGGATAATCTGCAACTGAAGAGTTTCCTAAAACTTTGATCACTTATTTGTGGCTTACGAAGCCCTTGGCACTGGCAGAGATGGCAGTGGGCATTCATGTGTGGCTCCTCACCCAACCTCTCTGAAGACAGCTAGAGAGCTCTCTCTTCTCATGTTCAGACTGTCACTGGGAGAAACAGAAGGAGCTGTGTGCTCTGGAGGCTGCGCGGTCCACAGGAGGCCAAGGAAAACACACTTTTAGCTTCTTTATTATCACGTGAGAATTTTCTTTCAGTGGTAACCAAATGCACATGTTGTATGATATTCTATGCCTATTAGTAAAAGCAGGGCTGGGGGGGGGCTTGGCTCAGTGGACCAAATGACTGCCACACAAGCATAAGGACTGCAGCTTGGGCCTTCAGAACCCGCATGCAGCAGGATGCAGTAGCACACATCTGTAATCCCAGAGCTCCTACAGCAAGGTGGGAGGCAGGGAAGGGAGAGTCCTGGACATTCATGAGCCCCTTAGCTTGGCACACACAGGGGTAAACAAAAGCAGAAAGAGACCCTGTCTGCAACAAGGTAGAAGGGGAAGGCTACACCTGAGTTTGTCCTCTGACCTCCACATGACACTGGTGTGTGTGTGTGTGTGCGTGTGCCTGCGTGTGCATGTGTGCATGTGTGTGCATGTGTGTGCATGTGTGTGTGCATGCATGCGTGTGTGTGCATGCGTGTGCGTGCATGTGTGTGCATGCGTGTGTGCGCATGTGTGTGTACACGCGTGTGTGTGTGCATGTGTGTGTGTGCATGTGTGTGTGTGCATGCATGCGTGTGTGCACGTGTGTGTGTGCATGCATGCATCACCAGCTTCTGAATTCGCATCCCCAGGGACAATCACACGTGTTTCTCCGACATCCTTCTGGAAGTATTTTCTCTCTTACAGTTGGGCACAGAGCTCATCGACTGATCTGAATCTTTCCGCATTCCCTGGCAATCTGTCTTAAAATTTATTATATAGGTTCATTTAAGCACAGAACCGCCACATCGTCTGCTGCACCTGGCGTGATATTTTTAGCAGGAGGAGACAGACTCCAGGAGTCAACGTCTTGAAGACCATTTGGTCTTTGCATTCGCTCTCTTCTGAACAGGTGTTGTTGTGCCCGTCCTGCCAGAGCCTCTGCTGCACACCTTGAGCGTCTATGAGGATGCACACATGTGATACATGTGCACTGTATGCCCCTGACGGGCACGTTGTCCTAGATAAGTGATGCACCTATTCCCCAAAGCAGACATCGCACAAAAAGAAGCAGATTTTCTGGTTTGGAATTTCTGTCTTTCTAATTATGAATGATGCTACAAATACCCATTCTCTGGAGAATTTGCCCCCCTCTTCTCCTCTAGCAGTGTGAGACAGTTCCTCTCCCACCATGTGCCCACCGTCACAATGCACCCCAGTGTGTCACATTTTTATATCTGATGATAAACAATGTTGTAGGTCATTAAATTGCAGATGCTTTGCGAATGCGGCTTGCTTGTTCATTTGGGTATTTATTCTTCTGCTGTAATTTAAGAAGCTATTTAAGAAGCATGATTCAGCAGTACAGTGGCTGCTGAGCAAGCGAAAGGACCTGAGTTTGGATCCCTAGATCGTCTGTAAAATGCTTGATGGCATGGCAGCCTGCCTGCAATTCCAGCCCTGGAGGACAGCAAAGAGAGTCTAGAACTGATGAGGTCTCAAATAAATTGAGTTGAAATGGCTGCTGTCTTATGATCCTAAATGCTCAAACCTTTTTTTTTTTTTTTTTGAGGTTTTCCTTTTTTTTTTAATTTATTTTTTCCACTCATACAAACTTGATAGATACCCCATTCCACTCCCTCCCTCCACCCCTTCCTGGATCCCCTTGCTCCCTCCCCCTTTTCTTCCTCCTTACCCCCTCCCTTTCTCCCAGTGGCCCCCCCCATTCCTGGAGCATCCTTTAGTGTGCATGTCAAACTTCCCTCTGGGTTCTCCTCTCTGATGAGGTGTAAGGACTCAGTGGCATTGCCTAGAGCCCTTTCTTGTGGCTGTTAATCCCTTGCCTCTAAGGATCTTAGAGCCGGTGATCCATGCTAGACTTTGGGGGGTCAATGACATGTTGGTCATTGCGCAGGTCGTGCAAAGTCCTATTATGATTACTTTGGCCCTAACATGTGTGGAGTATCTTGCATATTGTTGCTCCTCCCCATCTTTAGGCTCTTACAATCTTACCGCCCCCTCTTCCGCAAATTTCACTGAGCTTTGGGATGGGGAGAGATTAGGCTGGCCTGGTTCCTGGTGATTAATATAGGGTCTTCGATGTTCTGAATTATGGTTTGTTATTCTTTTTTTTTCTTTTTCCAGTTTTGGTGTTCCTGCACCGCCCTTGGCCAAATGCTCAAACCTTTTGCAGGAGTAATAGTTTGATTTTACCTTAACCAGTTCTCCTAACACAAACCACTCCAGCACCTAATGTTTGTGACGTCCGCTTTGGGGACCAGGTACATTACTTATCTAGGATAACATGCCTCTCAGGAACATATAGCATACAAGGTCCTTACTCTCACACACCAAGCATCATTTACATGCGAACAACTTTTTCTCTATGGTTATAAATAGCATGAAACTAGATCTATACTCTTATAATTTTGATAAGAAGCCAAACTTTTATGTTGAATAGGTTAAACTTAGGGTTTTCACCAGGAACATTGTTTTCAGTGTTTGTAGGTGCTGTGTGTGTGTGTGTTTGTGTGTGTGCACACGTGCTTGTGCATATATGCATACATGTGTAGAACAGGGCACTGTGTATGCCTGTGAAGGCCCGAGGGTAACTTTGGGAATCATCTTGGATTGCTACACTTCCTTATTGCTTCACTCTGGGATTTCCCAGACTCGACTTTCCAGGGCGGGCATTACGTTCTGCCACCATATCTACCCAGCATTTTCTTTTTTTTTAGAAATGGGATCTGGGATCTGAATGCGAGTTCTGCTTGTGAGGCAAAGGTTTAACCCTGAACCTCCTCTCCAGTCCTCCCCAGGAACATTAAGGCCCGTGCTATTGAACTTGGGAGCTAAATTTTGTTTGTTAGGAGCCACCACACTCCTCAGAGACGAGGGAGGGATAAGGCTGGTTGGAAGAGAAGGGGGGCACAGCAGTTCACCTGCATGGTTGCGGATAAAATGACAAAGCTGTTTAAGGGAACAAGGGGTTTATTCTCTTACGATAGTCTGGTTACAGTTCTTAGTCCAGTTAGCAGGAGAGCACGCGCCATCACCAAAGGGCAGAGGGAACTGGTCATACCATATCTATGTAACAGCTGAGAGAGGGACGATCCTTACTTGCCAGACCTGCATGTCTGGCCAAATGTACACAAGGATGCCGGCTTTCTCAATAGTTCCCTCCATTTTATTCACCTACCCGGGGATTAGTCCCACCCACCATGGGCTGGACCTTCCCATCCACTAAACAATCTCCTGCAGGTTTGCTCCCGGCTTAACTCAACTACTAATTCTCTACAAATGTGCCCAGAGCTCCAAACCTCAGCCATGAAGTTGACATTTGTGTTTAACTATGACCGGGCAGATCTCCCCAGTTTGGTGCCCACTTATGACTCATTCTTGCTCCCCAAGTGTCCAGACACGTGTCATTGACAGCAATCAGATGGGACTTAGCCAGCCACATATGGAAGGACAAACGAGCGGATGGGAACAGGTCCGGAAGGAGAAAGTTCATAGGGGGGAAAAATGGGGGCCGAGATTAGTTAATAAGGGGTGAAAATGAGTACATATATAAGCCCTATAAGAATACAGATATAAACAAATAAAAAAACCTTAAAGGAATGCTGGGAAACCTCGGGAGGCGGGGTGTGGTTACTTGTGGGACGGCAGCCAAAGATGGGCACCCCTAACGTCCCTGCACGTGTTCTCCAACGCAGTGGTTCAGGCTCCGTGTCCACTGCCCTGTGGATGGCCATGTCCACTCCTGGCCCGTGAGCACGATCACTGCTGATGTGTCAGAGCCCAGCCGCGGCGCGGATGAGAGTCCCCTCCAGAAGGAATCTGCCCCTCCGGAAGGAACCTGTCCCTTCAGAGTCAGCTGTTCAGAGACCTTGGGGCGGATGAGACCTCAGGATGCAGGGACGTGCATCGTCCACCAGGGGGCTCCGTGAGCAGCTCCGATGAATTCACAGAGCAGGTTGGAGAACATGCTGGAGACATGGTCACGGGTGAGCACAGTCAAGGGGCAAACCCAGGATCTGAGCTTCGTGCTGAACTCTGCTCGTGACCGGAGCTGATGCAGGGGTGGAGTTCGTCTCCCTCACTGATACCACGAGATGCCTGTGGTTTGGTTCCTGCAGCTCGATAGCTGAGGCGCTCCGGATGCTGTCTTTGCCCGCAGTCTGCTCCTGGACCTCCTTGAGCGAGCGGGCTCTCCGTGTCATCTTCTGAGCTGACTCCATGCACTTGGACGTCCTCAGGCCCTCTTAACTGCATAGGTCTTTCCTTTGTCCAGCATGGCGGGGTCAGGATGCCCAAGGGGTCAATCATGAGATGCACCTCATGGGGGCTTTCAGCAACGCTTGGCTTTGCTACCCGAGACAGCCGGCCACTGCATCAGCTTAACCCAAGAGGGTTTTACTGTTCCACATGCCGCAAGAACCCTGGAGGGAGGGAGCGAGGGGTGTGTGCCAGCCCCTCGGTGCCAATGCCCAAGTGCCTTATCCTCAGGAGTGATTTCTTGCTGGCCTTGAGAAGCCACTACAGCTGCGCACAGGGGAGGGATGGGCAAAGGCGGAAGCCACTTGCCCACAGAGTCTTTGTTACTAGAAGGGCAGGTGTTCTGATGTTATCAGGTTCAGAACATCTGTCCCCTGCCTGGGGAGGTGAGCCATGGTGGGCTGGGGTCATGCTGACCTTGTCGTTTGCACGCACAGAGCCAGCTGCACAGACAGGTGCACGGACAGGACCCCTTAAATATTAAATGGCTAAGAAGCCTGCAGGTGTCAGTGACTTGGAGAAAGAACCTGGACTGAAAGCCCAGAGCTCTAAGCTGTCTGCCTGAGTCCACTCCAAGCTCCCGAGAGAAGCCACCTCTGGACGCTGCGTGTGCCTTTCCCCAATGCCTGTCTTCAGAGCTGCGGCATGTTGGCTAGAAGCCAGCTTTCTTAGCTCCTTGCCTGACATGTTGATTGTGGGCTCTTCAAGGGCTGCCTCACAGGGTGGCGTAGTAAACACTAGTGTGTGTATGTGTAAGATAAATGCAAGTGTGTCTGCTTGAGTATGCGAGTCTACGTGTGCATGGAGGCATATATGTGTGTAAGTATGTGTTGCTTGGTCTTATGTGTTTGTTCTGTACATGTCTGGGCATGGGTAGATGTGAGTGTGTGCACACATGGTTGGGTGTGATACATGTGCAGACGCATGAATGCATGCATGCATGTGCTTAAGCGTACATACATATATGAATGTGTGAACCTGAACATGAGTGTGTATATGTACATGAGTGACTGCATAAGTTGGGGTGTGGGCACACATGCCTGGTCACATGTGTGCATGCATGGACCTGTGTGCCTGTGGCCGTGCATCGACTCTGTGTGGATTGTGACGTGTCGATACACTCATTATCCTTATTTCAGCATAAGTAGCTCATTCAGGGACTAAGACAGGGAGCTGATTTTTTTCAGATTTATTTTCTGGGGCAGAAAAATTGGAAACTAAGTTGTATCTGCACCGCGGGCAGCAGTTGTGCGCGCAGCACACCTTGGGTTCGGGAGGCTGCATGCTGGCCTCCTCTCCACGGCTGCCTGGGGCCAGGAACTGTCACTTGGCCCAAATCTGCTGGACCTGGGCAGCTGGGGACGCTGCCGTGGGGCATGCCCTGCTTTGAGGTTCTGCTCCTTGTCCAGCTGCATGGCTGGCATAGGGCTTTTCACCAGTGCGGCTGACCCAGTTCCGATGACTGATGGCCTGTCAGTTCTGGCCTGCTGGGTTCCTTCCTGCTTCAGCCACGAAGCCTGCTCGCCTCTCGAGTCATCCAGCAACTCCAGAGCAGCTGTTGTGGATGTGCTTTGTTTTTATACCCGTGAGCGTAGCAAGGTGTGTGTGTGTGTGTGTGTGTGTGCGTGCACGCGCGCGTGCACGTGCATGCACTGTTACTGTTGTATTTGTCCTAGACTTGGAGTGAGACCAGTTTCCAGGTCGTGGCCTTACGTCCCCACCCTGACTGTGGTGCTTCAGCTGAGACCGGCTCTGGGACAGCCCTCTTACCTTTCAAGACCTCCAGGAGAGCTTCCCGGGGTGGAGCGAGGGAGGGACCCCAGCACTCAGGGCTGTGGTGGGAACTTTGCAGAAGGTCACCCAGGACTTGACTCATGTGACAGGTTTAGAGAGGAGTAACTCATTGTACCCAGGCCTGGGAGAGACATTTGGCCTGTCAACTCCTGCTGATGAGCCCATTTTACATCTTACTTAATCATGCTTGGCAATACATAGATTAATATACATTGCTATTTTGGGGTAGAAAGGAGAGGAAGTTAGCAGGCTCCATCACGTCTTTTGTCTACCGTAAGCATTTCAGGTGATCTACACAGACTGAAGCAGAGGGCCTTACCTGTCTTATCACAGAGCTCACAGTGCTATACACGACTGTTTCCTTGACACCGCACGGGAATTGCTCAGGACACATTATTTATTTACATGTGCCTTTTCCAAAGAGAGCCCTGTTGTCAGGGTGGTTTTGGATTTGAAGAATTACAGAGACAAAAGCAGCGTTCCCATCTGTCCTGCGAGCCCCTCCCTCCCCCCACATCTCTGTTGGAAAGTCTTAGCTCTGGTGCTTAAGCAGGACAGTGGCCGCAGAGCCCCCTTGCTCCCATCTCCTTGTATTACCTCTTGACCCAAGTTCTACACACGACTCCCACACTGCATGTATTCCTCATTTCTCAGATGTTCTTGTTGTGACCCTTGGCAGATTTGAGGATACTGCCTAGGCATCCTATGAAGTGCCAGACGTTTTTCTCGTGGTCAGAAGGAGGTAGGCTTGGAGGGGCACAAAGTCCTCTGGTTTCATGGCATCACACCAGGGAGTGTCTCTTGCCATCTCTGTGGATACCCAGCTCGCCACAGGTGGAGACCCTGATGGGCGGTCTTCTGAATGTGAAGCCGCTCGGTCACCCTCTCATCTTTCAGACTTCCAAAGGAAGTCACCTGAAAGCGGAGGAACCACAGAGAGTTTGGAATTCTGCACGGGCTATCGCTTTCTCATTTGACTTTCTTAATTATCGAATTATTTGCTTCTGCCCATATAAACTCATGCGTATAAATCTTACAGTTTGAGTTCTGATCTGAAGTGGGGTCTTTCATGTCAGGATGCTTCCTGTGTCCTTCTGACCTTGTAGAGCTTCTCTTTGGAGCATTTTCTTATTTTCCAGCAATATAAGATAGTCCAGGCTAATCTCCTCCTAGAATTAGCCATTTCTTTAAAAGAAGCCCATTTTTATTGCAGGATGATTGTAGAAATAAAGATCTGGCATTAAGCTTATGATCTTCTTTAAAGATTTTTTTTTGATGACAAATGTTTCCAATCTTTTCTCGAGGAGATTTAAACAATTTGGTTTTATGGTAACACATTATGTTTTCAGAGATTTTAAATGTGATCAGCATATGCTTATACAAAGAATTAAAAGTGTCACATCTAAGTTATTTCAAGCTGTTTGTAAAGTCAGTGTTGGAGTTTCTTTAGCAATTCTATTCCTTCTTCTATTCATTTCTGAATAGAAATTGTTATTAGTGTTACTATGTGTTTCCCTAGACTTGACTTGGGGGGAAAACTTCATTTTTTTCCTGCTTCTTTAAGTTCAGAACTTTTATGAGTAGTTCTATTAAGTTTTCACTCCTTTTTCTTTTAATAATGAGAGCGTTTAAATAAATGAAATTTGCCTTAATATATAGCCTTGACCATTTCTTCACACCTCGTGGGCACTAGTCCTAATGAAGATGTTTACACGTTGATGCACAAACCATTAGAGAGGAAGTTTAAAGTCTCTCTGTCTCTTCTTAGAACAGAGTCTATCAGTGAATGCACATTCACACAGCATTCGTTTCTGAGTCTTTGGTCCAGCACCTCGGGGGTGTTGAGATTGAGCACCATGCTTTCCATTTTCCCTGCAAATGAAACTCCTTTTATTAGAGCCTCCCTTGCTGCAGACTTTAGGCTTCCACAGCTCTCCTGGGTCTGTCCTGGTGCTGCCACGTGCTGCCTATGCTGATGTAACAGGCCCAGTGTCACGGCGTAGGTTCATGTCCCCTGAGGTCTTGGCCTAATGCTGCTGAGGCTCCAACTTTTAATCTCTCCGATGGGTGTTCATTCATGTTTTTGTTTTTCACTTCTCTGCTTTGTTTCATTTTTCATCTCCTGTAAGCAATAAGGATCATTATTATTTATTTATTTATTTTTGGAAGGGTCAGTTTGGGGAGTTTTGTCTCCTTTGTAGGTTGGGGAGTCTGCCTGATTAGGGAAGAGGTTGCCTCCCCTCTTATTCTGTCCACAGGCTTGTAGAGCTCAGATGCAGGATGCAAATCAGGAACAGAACCCTGACTCTCCAGCACAGGCAGCTGGGGAGGTATCTGGGTCTGGCCTCTGCCTCCCTGCCTGTGCCCGCCTCTCTTCCCACGATCCGCCCTGCTCAGCACCTCCCACGATCCGCCCTGCTCAGCACCTCCCATGATCCACCTGCTCAGCCCTTTCCATGATCCACCCTGCTCAGCCCTTCCCATGATCCACCCTGCTCAGCCCTTCCCATGATCCACCCTGCTCAGCCCTTCCCATGATCCACCTGCTCAGCCCTTCCCATGATCCACCCTGCTCAGCCCTTCCCATCATCCACCCTGCTCAGCCCTTCCCATCATCCACCCTGCTCAGCCCTTCCCCTCATGCTCCAGGCTGGACTGGACCCCTGACCCCTGACCTGCCTTGCTGTGACCCCTGATCTCTCCCACTTCTATTACAGAGCTTTTGGGAATGTTTACTCTTTTTTGGTCTTTTCCAAAAGTTTGCAACTTCAACTTCAAACTCTTCATTCTCAGCTTCTTGCAAGTCAAAGATTGAAACCAGAGCACACATAGAGGATTAGAGGAGAAAGAACAGAACTCGCAGATATGAATCCATGAGGGGCAAGAGAGCCGCCAAGAACTCACAGAATCCAGGCATGGAATTCATGAGGGAGAGGGAAAGACAGAAAAGGAACTCACAGATTCCAGACATGGAGTCCCATGAGGGGGTGCCAAAGATGGCTGCTAGGGTCTGGGATGTTTATACCCTTAGTCAGGCCTGGGAAAGTGTCTTTTCCTCATTGGTTAGTTCCAGTTTTTGCAAACCTGATTGGGGCTTTTGGTCCTGTACATGGTTTGTTCATATTGGGACCCAATCCAGCTGATCTTGTGCCTATCTGAACATATCCTTTCATGAACAGAGGGTTTATCTCTATGAAAGATTAGAGTCAGTTTCTCCAGATCAATAGGATGTGTTCCTTTCAGGGTAATCCCAACAGTGGGGGATGGCCTTCAGGATTTCAAAGACCTCCAAAGACCTTTAGAGACCCATCCTAGCATAGCTGCTCTAATCCTGCCTTACTCTCCTGGGTCTAATCCAGTTCTAGGTGAGTCACTTCAGTTCTGATCTGTTATGATCTTAATTTTGTTTGTGTCCAAAAGCAGAACCTTATAGATATAAAACTTTAATCATCTTTATATCAAATGTGTAACATTAGTAATTTACTAACTCATGCCAAACTGGATCTTAAATTTTAACTTGTCAGGGCTGGAGAGATGGTTCATGGGTTAAAGCGTGTGCCTTTGGAGGAGAAGAACCTGAGATTAGATACCAGATCCTGGTTAAAAATGCTGGGTATATAAAGCAGTGATATACACTTCTGGCCCTGGGAGGCAGAGCCTAGAAAACACCAGAGCAAAGCAAAAAGGAAGTAGAGAAATCCAGGATGATTCCTAAAGTCAACCTTAGGCCTCCACAGGCACACATACATACTCAAGTGCCCTCTATTACACACAGCTACACACACACACACACACACACACACACACACGTACACACTGAACTTGTCAAACATAAAAGATCTACATTGCATTCTAGTTGCTGCTGTTTTTGGAGTTCTAGTCTACTCATTCAACAATGGTTCATAGTATCTACTTCCTTTAGGCACAAGACCAAGTCCCATGGCAGATCCTCTTCTGTACTGTCATTGGGATGCCCACGGTCCACACACTGCGTGTTCTCCTTCCCATGCATGTCACTCCTGAAGCACATGGTGGAGAAAGTCTTCCACAGATCAGCTGAAAAGCAGGTAGGGAATGCTATCTTTGAGTATTTTGTTGCTGCTTCCTATAGGGAAAGGAGTGTGTAACTACAGAACAGTGTGGGAAAGAGGTAAACAAATACCTCTACAATAAATCCTTCTGCTCCCTTGCAGGCCAATGATGCCTTCTTAGGTCCACATGGCATCTAATTGCTACTGTGGAGCTGTCATAGTGAGGCACAGGTGTTAACTTGACAGTTGAGGGTTTGAGCTCTGGGCACATTTGTAGAGAATTAATGGTTAAGTTAAACCCAGAGCAAACCTGCAGGAGATTGTCCAGCTGATGGGGAAGGCCCTGCCCATGGTAGGTGGGATTAGGCCCTGAACAAGTGAATAAAATACTGAGAGCTGGTTGAGGAAGTTGGCATCCTTCTGTTCACTTGGCCAGACATGCTGGTCTGGCAAGTAAGGATTGTCCGTCCCTCTCTCAGCCGTTATGTGGTGACGGTGTGGCCAGTTCCCTCAGTTCTAGTGTTGGTGCGTGCTCTCCCGTCAAGCTGGACTGAGAACTGTAACCAGGAATTGTAAGAGAGAATAAACCCTTGTTCTCTTGAGTCATTTGATAGTTGTTTGTCAGCAGCTATGCAGGTGAACTGCAGCAGGAGCAAAGGTCCACAGCCCCTAGAAGGTTCTCCAACCAGAATCTCATGGCTCCTTGCTATGTCTGCGGTCTTTGGGCAGAATGTTCCAGGCACACTAGGGTCATGCTGGGAAGGTCTTTGAAAGTTAGCCCCTACTGCGGGGATTATCCTAAAAGAAAAGAATACACCCAATTAATCTAGAGGAACTTATTTCAATATGAAAGGATATAGAGATGAACTCTCTATTGAAGATAAATTAATTCTTCAAAAGAAACAATTCAGTCATGAGGTTGGTCACAAGGTCCACTAGACGGAGCCCCCATATGAACAGATAAATGAGATGTAAAGGACCCAAAACTCCAATCGAGTTTGTAGAAACTGGAGCTAACCAATAAGGAAAAGCCACTTTCCCCAGTTCTGCCTAACGGAGTCTGTGAGCTCTTTCTGGCTTCTTGCCCTTCATAGATTGCACATCTGGAGTCTGTGAGTTCTTTTCCGGCTCCCTTTCTCCTCGTGGATTCCACGTCTGGAGTCCATGAATTCTCGGGGCTTCTTTTCCCCTCATGGATTCTATATCTGTGAGTTCTGTTCCTTTTCTTCCTTAATAAAATCTGCCTTAATCCTCTATGCACGTTCTGGTTTCAGTCTTTGACTCCAGAACACAAGAACCTGGACATAAAAACTTCCCCTGCAGCGACAGGAATGGCTTGGGATTTGGACACATCTATTGCTTATGTTAAACCAGTTTTCACTGAACTTGGTCCCTGTGCTTCCTGCCTACACCCTGGGCCCTGGAGAACCTTTCAGGCCTACAGCCCACAAGCTCATGGAATGAGAGCTCTTGTGGGAGGCCCTGTTTATGGGCAGTGTAACCCAACATGGGGACCCAGCATGGGTTCCACAGAGCCTTTGTTCCCAGGGTGCTTCTCTTGGGGGAGGAAAGGGGAGCCCAGGAATATGCGGAGGTTTTCTGGGATGCCCAGGAGGTAGAGAGAGACCAGCAGTGGGACTGGCAGTACCCAGCCTGTGTCCTAGGCACTCAGTGGGCTCAGGCCTGGGACCGCTGACTTGTGATAGTAGAATCCCAGAGAGTCTCCTCTGGGCCTCTGACCCTCTCTTCCTTTATTTTTTCTTTGTGCAGAACAAAGGAATGGGGGGCAGAGGACAATAGGCTTAGGCTACAGCTGCCTCATCCGGAGGCCATGGGAAGCCTGTGGGGAATGTGACATTTGAGGCAGGCTGAGAGATGGAGTGGAGCGTCTCTAGTGCAAAGCTGGGGAGAACATTCCAGGCTGGGTAAACACCTGTGCCATGGCCCTGTCTGACTGGGGGTGTATTCGTGGAAGCGGCCCAGCCCTGCTGGTCGCTGTTCTGCAGAGACGACCAAGAGGCCGAAGTGTGCAGACAGTCTCACCAGGAGTCTGTTGGTGGTGATGGTGGTGGTGGTGATGGCGCGATGCATTTCTTGGGTCATTAAGTTGAGTGGCAGCTGGATGAGAAGACAGCACTGGTGTCGATCAAGCAAATGCAAATAAGAGAACTGTGTCCACTGGACAGCTAGTGTAGTTAGAAAAGTTCAGTCCTGTGGGTGCCACGCCCACCACCCTTCAGTCTTTACTCCCTGACTTCCCTAGTAACTCCTGGGCCAATCCTTAGCAACACCCAAGACTATAAAGGATTGTAGCTCCACCCACCCTCCTCCTCTCTTCCCTCGCTCTCCTGCCAGTGGGGTCACGGTCATGGCGGCTCTCCTCTCTCCATGTGGTCACGGCGGCTCTGCTCTAATGCCCTCCAACCTTAAGGCTATGGTTTCCTCCTTGGCCGTCTTTGATGGAATGCCTGAGCATTTCTTCCCTTTCCTCCTGTTTTCAAACCATTAAATCCTGCTTTAACCTCTTTGTGTGTTCTGGTTTCCATCTGGCTCAAGGATACAAGAACCCCAAGAAATCTGGCTTCAAAAACACCCGGAAGGAAAGAGGAAAGGTCCTTTCTGTCTCAGAGAGTTCCAGTTTTAAATTTCCCGCCCTCTCAATGTGGGAAGATTTCCCAAGCTTTTTTGTGGGCCATTCACAGAAGCCAGGGATACACAGAGGGACTGGATGTGTGCTGGGTGGGTGAGCTGCTTGGGGATCCAGAGCTGAGGTCTCAAGTTGGGATAGTCCGGTCCTCACCTGAGCCAGGGATTGGGGGTCACAGAACTTCTGGAGGAAAATGGACACAGAGGCAGGAGATCAGAAGACGTAATTTTCTTATCACTCTCCTCTGTCTCTAGTATTCGTTTTAAGTACCACAATATGAAGACAGGAAAAATATCCTTCTCTCCATACTTTTTCATTTCCTCTAAAAACTCAGTTCATCGTCTGTGTAAGTGCACTTGTTATGAGATCCACCTGTTGATTGCCTGTCCTAGCAATGGAAACGTGGGAAGAGCAGACCATTGAATAATGGGGTATCTGAAGTTTCTTTTGTGCTTCCAGAAACTGTTTTCCTTCTACTGCCCATGGCCTGGTTCATGGATTTCCTGATAATCCCTGCACACCTAGGGGTGTCGCAGTGGGATCTCACCCAAGTCCCCCACCATAAGTACCATGCCCACTTTATTTCCGGTCACCTTTCTTGGTAGCCTTTCCTTTACCTCCTAGTAATTTTCTAGGTGACCTGGGGGGGGGGGGATAAAGAAGCACTTACTTGAGTAAGAACCGGTTAAGAACTGACTTGCTTGGCCTATTCTAGTGGCCTTAGCTGTGATCAGAGTGTGGTCTTCAGGAAGAGATTTGCCCACACCAGAGACTATGTCTGTTATGCTAATTCTGTTGCATACCGACTGCTGAGTGTTAGTCGGTCAGCTCCTTCCTTAGCATGCACAAAGTCCTGGATTCAAGCCTCAACACTGGAAAAAAAGTTTCTGTGCTATTTGTTCTTTGCATTAAGTCAAAAGTAAAAAAAAAAAATGATTTGTGGAGAAGTGAATGCTGGTTGCTGGAGATTGTGAAGGTTGAGTACAAGATGTGTAATTGCATCAGCCTGAGACAGTCTAGAAGCATCTTAGGAGACATTCTTACTGCGTGGTCTCACCTTGCTCGCAAAGCCTTGTTCTAAGCTGAGGTTGCCACACAGAGCTAGAGGTAAACTATGGCTTGAGCCCAACACATTGGTAAAAACAACCAGAGGATATTGATTAATTCATTGATCTATCGGCATCTCAGTGATCAACTGTTTTATGTGTCTTTTCCAGAAGCTTCTGCAGCTCATCAGTACTATTTGTCTTCCCAGCAAGAGGCAATATATTGAGTTGAATACATCAAGTTTTAAATGGCAGCGATTTTATCTCTACCAGGCTTTTGGCCTCATTAATATTTAGGGATTATTGACAATTCTCTTTCAGGTCCAAATCATTACTTGCCCTAGAGCCGATTGCCCTTCCAATCCATGGGGTACAGTGGCCATCAATTTAACTGATTTGCTTTAAGTTATGCTGGAAATTGCTTGAAGTTTTAGGGAGCAGTAAAGAAAATCTCCTCTTTTCAGCCTGAACTGGGAGTTGAGAAAAAATGTGCCAAGCAGCTGGAGGACAGATTTTAAAATTATTTAAAAATGCACTTTACTTATTTACAGACCATGTACCCCAATCACATACCCTGCCACACACTCTCCTTGGGTTCCCATGATTCTCTACCATCTGTAGGTGGAGACTAAACATGTTTTTTGTGTTGTGAAATTTATCAAGTCGAATTTCATGCATGAATATAGCATGGTATTTGAATTTATGGTATTTTCACACCTTAATCCCCAATCCCATCCCTTCTCTTTTCCTTACTTCACATTCCCTCCTCCTTTCACCTCTTTTCACATATGTGGCCCATTGTGATTCACCTGGGTTGCTTTTGGTGGCATATGCCCGAGTATTTGCTAGAGCATGAATCATGCATCAGGGTAGACCATTGAGGAAAACATCCTGAACTTTGTCCCCATCAATATTTACCCTTCATCAGTCTCTCAGGGTGGGTGGAGTCTCTTGAGATCTTTCTCCTTCCATTGTGAAGTGTTGATAGGCCAAGTCCTGTGTAGGTCCTTGTGGAGTCACAGGGCACTGTGTGTAGAATTCCAAGGATGATTTAAGCAATTGTTCTGGATTGTTCTACCTCTATCTCCTTTTTGCTTTGCTTTGGATTTCCCAGGTTCCGCCTTCCAGAAGTTGGCAGAACCAGGGCTTAGGTATTTGCATATGCATGTCTATATGTAGAGGAGAAAAAACTGAGTTTGCTTGCTGCCTCATTGGAAAAAGGTGCCAGAACTGAAAGGTTGAAGCTCAGAAGAGAGAGAGAGAGAGAGAGAGAGAGAGAGAGAGAAGGAATGAGAGATCAGATGTGCACATTCCATGATGGCTTGTCTTTAACGAGGGACAAATCTCTTTAACAGTTGCACATATAAGTATGTGTGTTTGCATATGTATGTGTAGGTGCATATTTGTGTGTGTGTGTGTGTGTGTGTGAGAGAGAGAGAGAGAGAGAGAGAGGCGTTGCCGGGTGCGAGGTTCTGCTAGTATCTCACGAGCACAGCTGGGATAGTTTCTGGCTTCTCAGAGGAGGGAAAGGTGGCTGGAGACTGGCGAGGTGCAAAACTGAGGCGCTTCCTGGACCAAGCAGGAAGCGAGTCTGTCCTGGTACCTGGTCGTCAACGGTGCAGAGGCAAAGTGGTGGGTCACGGCAGGTCACACAGAAGGGATTTTGGGGAAAAAGGAGGTGTTAGGAGAGGAAGCCTGGCTGACCTGGACCCATCCCCGCCTCTCTGCCTCTGTGAGCCAGTCTCAAGTGGCTGGGTGTGGAGCTGAGAGATGCCCGCGTGCGCGGTGCAGGTATGGAGCAGAGGGTAACTTCACACGCTGGGTCACAGCCATGCGATGGCCAGGCTGTGGGCCAGGCTGGGGATGGAGGGGCCACGGGATTCATTCAGGGGGACAGGGGCTGTCGGGAGTCCCCGGGGAAGGCAGGATTTCAGTCACCCCGGCTCCCCTCTCCCCATCTTTCGGCTTCTGATGCACTCCTCTGCGAGGCGGGACCTGAGCAGGACTGAGAGGCGGAGCCATTTGTTCGCAAATTAAGAACCGGGAGAAGGTTGGCGAGCCGTTGCGTATCCCTGGCACATTTTCATTATCTGTTCATCAGTTAATGGATCGATGGGGACGGCAGAGACGTGTGGCCCCCACAATCTTCCGCGGCTTCTTGATCCCCTTCCATTTATTATGCGCGCGCCACCTCTTCCTCTGTTGTTGCCAGACAACTTCTACTGGGGAATTAAAATCTGTTTCCAAGCTGGTTTTTTTTCCTCCTGTGTCCCAGTTTCGACAAGTGCATCCTCTTTCCTCCTCTCTTGATTAATGCGCCCGATACACAAGGACGTTGGGGCGGAGGGTGGGCACGCGAAGGAAGAGAGCGCTGGCGGGCTGGGCCCGGGGAGTCTGTTCGCTGCACATCTGCAGAGGTGAAGCTTCTAGTCCGCCCAGGATCAGGGACACGTCACTGCTGCGATGCCCAGTGGCAGGTCAGCTCAGAAGCACATTCAGGGTCTGCGCAACCCAAATGTCCCAGGATAAGCACAACAGAAAGTCAATTGCTTCCAAGTAAAAGCAGCAGCAACTTAGATTTTTCTTTGGTCTTTCTCCCTCTCAAGCTCTCTGAGGACGTGTCAGTGAATAAGATGAGCAGAGAGCAGGTCACGTGGCAGGAGGGGGCTGCAAGGCAGAACACGCAGTGTGATAGTGCAATACAGTGCAGGGGGCGATGATCAAATGGAAGCTAACACGCCCTTTTACACACACGTACCTCACACGCACACGTTCCCTTTTACACACACGTACCTCACGCACACGTTCCCTTTTACACACACGTACCTCACACGCACACGTTCTCTTTTACACACACATACTGACATCACATGCACATTCCCTTTTACACACATGTACTCATGTCACACGCACTTTTCTCCACGTCTCTCACACACTACACATACACACATTCCCTTCTAAACACACTTAATTCACACACACATTTTCTCCATCTCTCGCACACACTACACATACACACATTGTTTCTTTCACACACACATAACTCACTTCACATATACATATTCTCTCCACCTCTCCCACACACCACATATACCCACATTCCCTTCTAAACACATTTACTTCACACACACACATTTTCTCCGTCTCTCTCACACACTACATATACCCACATTCCCTTCTAAACACACTTACTTCACACTCATACATTTTCTCTGTCTCTCACACCATCTCTCACACACTATACTTACATTGTTTTTTACACACACACATACTCACTTCATATATATACTCTTTCTACCTCTCTTACACACTACACATAAATTCTTTCACACACACATACGTGTACTACACATACATTCTCTCCCCCTCTCACACATTGCACATACATGTGTTCTCTTTGTCTTTCACACACATACTACACAAACACAATGGTCTCATATTTACTACACATGCATATATTCTTTCTCACACATACTGTTCACATATACGCATTTCCCCTTCTCTCACATACATACACATGCTGCTGATACCTCACACCCACACACGACGTATTTGTTCTCTCCCTGTGTGTCTCTCCCCTCTCTCAGTTGTTTAGCATACACTCATCACAGTATTCATGGGCACAGTGCACTACTTCAGTTCTAGCTGCGGGATCCTGAGTGGTGCAGACAGTTGCTGCTTGGGCAGGCCATGCCTGCATGGATGAGGTAACAGCTGGCACAGGGATTGGCAGAGGCACCTTCCTGGGCCATGCTTCAGCTTGGCCCTACAGAGGCCCCGAGAGCAGGCCAGGCATCAGGGTGCAGCCTCAGTGTGGCCAGGTGTGGTCAGAGCCCAGATGTGCACACAGCAGACCCAGGTCTCTGTGGAAAACTCAGGCCGCCGAGCAGAGGCAGCAAGTCAGAGCAGGGCAGTGCAGGGGGCACATGAGTGGAGAGGGAGTGGGGTGTGTGGCCTTCCCCTTCCCCCCTGGAACAGGCCGAGCCCGCCTGGAGTGCTCTTTGTTGTGTGGAAGGCCCTCCTGGAGGCTGTACCTAGCCTTGGGAAGCTCCATTTTTCTGAAGTAGCAACCTTGGACCTGAGCTACTCCATTTTGAGTGTATGTGCCAACCAAGAAAGTGAATCCACATCTTGACACGAGAAAGCAAATACCATCTGTCAGCACAGCAGGAGGCCCAAGCTGATAAGTTACTGATTGCCAATAAATAACAGAAACTGAAAATGTGTCAAATCAAACCAGGCACGAGATAAATGGGCTTCTGGTCACACCATATGTAGCCTCTCCATCTGGACCACAGAGATGCGACCCACGGAGCAGATGTGACAGGAAGGAACACGGACCAGATGTGACAGGAAGGAACGCACAGAGCAGATGTGACAGGAAGGAACACGGAGCAGATGTGACAGGAAGGAACACGCAGACCAGATGTGACAGGAAGGAACACATGGACCAGATGTGACAGGAAGGAACACACGGAGCAGATGTGACAGGAAGGAACACACGGAGCAGATGTGACAGGAAGGAACAAGGACCAGATGTGACAGGAAGGAACACGGAGCAGATGTGACAGGAAGGAACACGCAGACCAGATGTGACAGGAAGGAACACAGAGCAGATGTGACAGGAAGGAACACATGGACCAGATGTGACAGGAAGGAACACGGAGCAGATGTGACAGGAAGGAACACACGGAGCAGATGTGACAGGAAGGAACATGGACCAGATGTGACAGGAAGGAACACGGAGCAGATGTGACAGGAAGGAACATGGACCAGATGTGACGGGAAGGAACACGGAGCAGATGTGACAGGAAGGAACAAGGACCATATGTGACAGGAAGGAACACACGGAGCAGATGTGACAGGAAGGAACACACGGAGCAGATGTGACAGGAAGGAACATGGACCAGATGTGACAGGAAGGAACACGGAGCAGATGTGACAGGAAGGAACATGGACCAGATGTGACAGGAAGGAACATGGACCAGATGTGACAGGAAGGAACATGGACCAGATGTGACAGGAAGGAACACGGAGCAGATGTGACAGGAAGGAACACACGGAGCAGATGTGACAGGAAGGAACACGGAGCAGATGTGACAGGAAGGAACACACAGAGCAGATGTGACAGGAAGGAACACACAGAGCAGATGTGACAGGAAGGAACGCACAGAGCAGATGTGACAGGAAGGAACACACGGAGCAGATGTGACAGGAAGGAACACACGGAGCAGATGTGACAGGAAGGAACACACGGAGCAGATGTGACAGGAAGGAACAAGGACCAGATGTGACAGGAAGGAACACGGAGCAGATGTGACAGGAAGGAACACGCAGACCAGATGTGACAGGAAGGAACACAGAGCAGATGTGACAGGAAGGAACACACGGAGCAGATGTGACAGGAAGGAACACACGGAGCAGATGTGACAGGAAGGAACACGGAGCAGATGTGACAGGAAGGAACACACAGAGCAGATGTGACAGGAAGGAACACACAGAGCAGATGTGACAGGAAGGAACACGGACCAGATGTGACAGGAAGGAACGCACAGAGCAGATGTGACAGGAAGGAATGCACAGAGCAGATGTGACAGGAAGGAACGCACGGAGCAGATGTGACAGGAAGGAACATGGACCAGATGTGACAGGAAGGAACGCACGGAGCAGATGTGGCAGCAGGCTGACTCTTCCCTGGTCACTCGTCAAGATCTTTAGGACAGCGGCTAGAGTCGCCTGCCTGTCTCCAGGTTCCAGCTCAAGCAGTTTCTCCTGCCCGAGACGCTAACTCACTTCATAGTGTGTATGTGCACGAGCGTGTGTGTGCGTGTGTGTGTGTGTGTATGTGCGTGTGTGTGCGCGTGCGTGAGTGTGTGTATGTGCACGAGCGTGTGTGTGCGTGCGTGTGTATATGTGCACGTGCATGTGTGTGTGTATGTGCGTGTGCATGTGCGTATGTGTATGTGTGTGTGTGCGCGTGTGTGAGTGTGTGTATGTGTGTGCGTGTGTGTGTGTATGTGCGTGTGCATGTGTGTGTGTATGTGCGTGTGTGTGTGTGTGTGTGTGTATCAGAGGGCACTGCGTGTGTTGGTGGAGGCCCAAGGATGACTTTGGGAATCATCCTGGATTGCTCTACCTCTTCGTTGTTTTGAGCTGGGATTTCCTAAGCTCCACCTTCCAGGGCCGGATGTGCAGGCCACTGCCATTTCCGCCTGCTGCTTTCACGTGGGATCGGGGATCCAAACTCAGGTCTTTTCGCTTTCAAGGCAGAGGCAGTAATCCTGAGCCATCTTTCCGGCCCCTACTAGGCTCACTTCAAACTGGCCCTGCGACAGCCTCAGTGTCCCCCAGCCTGTATGCCCCTCCGTCCACCTGGAGGACAGCCTCTTGCAGCCTGCAGCTTCTTCACCCTTTCTGACTGTCTTGTGGTTTCCCCCTCATGGCGCGACTTGATGCCCTTGGGACTTTGCTTGCTGCAGTCTGACCTTAGAATGGTGGTCAGATTCTTTCTGGTTCTGTAACAGTTTGAAGCATTTTATCTTCTGGGAGACTCATGAAATGACAGAGATTCCTGGAAGTCACGGGAGGTTCTGCAAGGCAAGGAAAACCAGCAAAAAACCACGGTGGGCGGAACCGCTCCAGCCAGTGAGCGCGCTGGAGAGACCCTAGGAGCGGGTCGTGGAGACGCTCTGGGCCACGGCTTTCCGGCCGCACTGTGTTTGAGTGGGATTTCTGGTGATCAGCTGCCTTCGAGTCCTCCTGATCCGTGTGCAGCCCTCACTTTACCCTTGGACACGACCCCAGGAACCCACTGATTCATCCGGCGAGACCTTGGCACAATCGTCACTTTGGCCCATCGTTGAATTCCTGTCTGGGTGGAGAGAGGGTTGCTTGGCATTTCCCTAGGAGAAGTATTCACACCGCACTCACCCACTTTTCAATCCATGTGGAGTGTGACGTGTGCTTTCATAGTAAATACGCACAATTAAGTTTGGAATACGAGAACCCATGGTTCCAATGACTAGCTTATCAAGCAAAATTAGAACTACTTGGCAAACTGCAACCGATGAAACCGATGTAGCTTCTGAGTTTTCTGTTACTCAACAATGTCTACGTGGAGAGATACAAGCATGTCTGTCTGTTTCTGACAATGTGCTCACCACACGGTCCCGGGTAGAGCAGGTGTGACTCAGATGCTGGGCTGGAGTGGTCCTGGCCCACCCTGAGGTCGTCTCTCAGCTGAGACTGGACTCCTACCCCCTGGGCAGGCTGTTCTCCTGGTGTCGGGGAGACCAGAGCTGGCCGGGAGGGGTAGCCAAGACAGGTCCCGTGGGTTTATTTAATGAACGCTCAGACCATCTTGCAGGTGTCCTCCAAGGAGGTTCATCTTGGAAGATGCGCTTATGTCATCTGCTTTGCTGCTTCCTGACCTTCTTCCCCAAAGTCTTACTTTGTCCTTGATGCTCACAAGGACAGTGGGCGGGAGCTAGTTCCAGAGGTCAGAGGACATGTTCCCAGTCCTCCCCTGAAGGGTATCAGGCTGCAATTTTAGAAGCGTCAATCATGGGGCTGTTTTTTGACAGCCTGTCTCAAACCAAACCCAAAATATACTGAGGAGGCTTAGTCAGTGAAGTGTTTGCTGTGCAAACGTGAGGACTTGCGTTTGGTCCCCAGCACCCAGTAATAAAAGTGCTACAGAGCAGGTGGCTCTTCCATCACTGAGGGGGGAGAGACAAGAGACCCCTGTCACCAGGCAGCCGAGTCAGCCACGGACCTCCAGGCAGGGAGAGACCCTTCCTCAAAAAGTAAGTGGCAGGCCGAGGAGAGGGCTTGCCAGGTGGAGCGCTCCACGCAGCGTGAAGACTAGAGTTCAGACCCACGGACCCCACGCTAAAGCCAGGCGGTCACGGCGGCTGCCTGCACTCCCTGCACTGGGGGCAGAGAGCTGGGTGGACGAGCCAACTGATCGCGGTTCACCTGGAAGACGTCGAGTCAGCAAATAAAGTGGAAGGTGAACAAGAGAAAGCCCAACGTCTACTTCAGGCCCCCACCCTATGTGCGCACTCATTTACGTGCACCTGCACATGCACGCACATATTGACACGCGCACAAACGCATGCTCAACAGGCAAAATAAGATGGAAGAGTTTGAGGAGGACATCTGGCACCACATGCAAGCACATACACATGCACACATACCTGAACACACACACACACACACATGCACACACACACAAGCACACATACATGCACACATCCCTGAACACACACACACACACATGCACACACACACAAGCACACATACATGCACACATCCCTGAACACACACACACACACACACATACACATGCACACACACACAAGCACACATACATGCACACATCCCTGAACACACACACACACACATACACATGCACACACACACAAGCACACATACATGCACACATCCCTGAACACACACACACACACACACATACACATGCACACACACACAAGCACACATACATGCACACATCCCTGAACACACACACACTCACACACACACACACACACACACACACACACACACACACACACACACAAGCACATATACATGCTGTCATAGTTAAGCACAGATGTCAACTTGACTGTTGAGGGTTTGAGCTCTGGGCACAGTTGTAGAGAGTTGATGGCTGAGTTAAGCCCAGAACAAACCTGAAGGAGATTGTCTAGCTGCTGGGGAAGACGCAGCCCATGGTGGGTGGGATTAGGCTCTGGAATAAAATACAGAGAGCTGGTTGAGGAAGTTGGCATCCTTCTGTATACTTGGCCAGACATGCTGGTCTGGCAAGTAAGGATCGTCCCTCTCTCAGCCATTATGTGGTGATGGTGTGGCCAGTTCCCTCTGCCTGGTGTTGGTGCTGCTCTCCCTCAAGCTGGACTGAGAATTGTAAGCAGTAATTGTAAGGAAATAAACCCTTGTTTCCTTAAGCCGTTTGATGGTCATTTATCAGCAACCATGCAGGCTGACTGCAACGCATGCACATATACCTGAACACACACACACACACAAACCTCCCAAACTGAGAGTAAATATAAATTATAACTATGTACAATATATAACTTATGCTCACATAAATTAGCAATTAATGTAGTTTCACATATATTTAATGTATACAACATACAGTATAAATGCTTCATTATAATATAGCAATGATATAAAAATTTGTAGGTGATTAAACCTCTAGGTGATTTGAAGGACCCGGCACCAGTCACGGAAGGTTCTAGATCCAGCATGAAGTCAGTCTGACTGCATTACTGTGCTTGCAAAGCCTGGCACAGAGCAGCGGTCAGGACCACTTCAGGGTCAGCCTGGCACAGAGCAGTGGTCAGGGGCACTTCAGGGTCAGCCTGGCATAGAGCAGCGGTCAGGACGACTTCAGGGTCTGCCTGGCACAGAGCAGCGGTCAGGACCACTTCAGAGTCAGCCTGGCACAGAGCAGTGGTCAGGGGCACTTCAGGGTCTGCCTGGCACAGAGCAGTGGTCAGGACCACTTCAGGGTCAGCCTGGCACAGAGCAGTGGTCAGGACCACTTCAGGGTCAGCATCACTGGTCTCCAGAGCTGCTTCCCCGCTCCTTGGTCTTACCACTTTCAGCAGGGTGCCTCCCCATGCCAGCTTGCTGTGTATAAAAGATCATGTGTAATGCCACCCTGTGGGTCTGCAGCCCACGGAGGCTCCAGGTCAGTGCCACTGTAGTCTGTTTACTGTTCTGCATATCAACCATCATGCTGCATTTAACCCCTGTAGAGAACTGCCACAGTACACCTGCATGCTTCTTGTCGTGTAGGCACAGGTGTCGACTTGACAGTTGAGGGTTTGAGCTTTGGGCACATTTGTGGATATAATTAGTGGTTGAGTTGGGCCCAGAGCAAACCTGCAGGAGATTGTCTAGCTGATGGGGAAGGTCCAGCCTATGGTGGGTTGGACTAGGCCCTGGAATAAATCACAGAGAGCTGGTGAGAGAGTTGATCCTTGTATACACTTGGCCAGACATCTGGTCTGGCAAGTAAGGATAGTCCCTCTCTCAGCCATTATGTGGTGATGGTGTGGCCAGTTCCCTCGGCCCTGGTGTTGGTGCGTGCTCTCCCTCAAGCTGGACTGAGAACTGTAACCGACTATCTTAAGGAAATAAATCTCTTGTTCCCTTAAGCCATTTGATGGTCGTTTATCAGCAACCATGCAGACGAACTGCAGCACTCCTGATATAGTCACGATCAGACAGTTTACAGGAACAAAGGGGTTTAATTCTGGCTTATGATTGTCCAGTTGCAGTTCTTAGTCCAACTGGGCAGGAGACCCCATAAATCAGGAGCTGAGGCCACACCTCTTCACAGGATTGGTGAGAAGGACAAAGTTCACTTGCCAGATAGCAAGTCTGCCCTAGTGTGCTATAGAATGCCCACCTATTGGATCAAATCCCTCCATCTTAGCCACGCGCCCAGGAAAATATCCTTGCACCGTGGGCCAAGTTCTTCACAGATGTGCCCAAAGCTCAGCTTGCAATTGTCAAGTGGATGCTTACATCGCTGTCATAGGAACCCCGTCCACATACTAGGATGGGGCTCTCTGGAGAATGTACTTACCTACAATGCAGCTCCGCCTCCGTCCTGGCTGGGCATGCAAATCTACATTTGGGTTTGGTGACACACCTTGAAATCAACTGTCTAACTTCTTATAAGTGAATTTGGAGAGCTATTATGTATGCATCTGTGGGAAGAAAAGCTGTGGGTCTATTATAATCTATTGAAATCAGGTAAAAATTAAGAATAAACCTGAAGTCTTGACATGACTGCTTTTGGAATACAGAGGCTCACAATTAGAGGCAGTAAACATCAGTCACGAGCAAGCCATTGGCACGTGGTACTTCTCTCGGATGTAAAGGGCTGTACTACTGCTTCGGGGTCAGAGCATAAAATATCAATTGAACTGGAAATAAAATTCAAAGCAACTTTATAGCTCGAGGCTTCTGATGCTGTTTTTTTATTTTCTTTTCCAAAAAAGAAAAAAATATATATACATATACAGCTGGCTTTCTAGCCATCTGTCTGAGGGCAGTTTATCTGCAGAAGAGCTAATTAAGAGAAGAAAGATTTGTCATCCCACGGAATGCTGACAACTCTCATTGCTCCCATGGGAGCGGAGCCTTGTAAGAAAATTGTCTGACTTTTTGCTTTTATTGCTGTTTACTTGATGCCTAATTGACTGCACTCTTTTGGATGTGCAGTCAAGATATTTACTTGTTTTCAAAAAGAGCACATACCTTGATCAGTGTGTGTGTGCAGGACGCAACTTGCTTCTGAAGCTGAAATTTTTAGTTCTTATGAACATTCGCTCTTTGCACATCAGACCATTGCCTGCTGTTAATAGATCTTTTCCTGGTAGTTATGTAGACATCTGTATATGAATTTGACATAAAATCGACTATTAAAACCATTTTGAAATATGCAGCTCGCTGGTCTTGATACTCTTCACAATGTCACAGCACCTGGTAGTAATCTAGCTCCAGGATCTTTTCATCACTCAGCAACTGAGGACTATTTTTTTTTATGTTGGGAGAACTTCCTGCAGCCCTACACCTGAGACTTCTGGGTACTGGCAACCCCAGCCCTTGGAAGTGGCAGGCTGTCTCTGTCTTTGCAGGGATGAGGGACAGAAGAGGAGGACAGACGATGCTTTATTTTGTCAGGGGACTTGATATAGGACTCGGGAAGCATGCATTTTTTTTCTGCAAGGCAAATGAAAGATTCTTACAAAACACATTGCTTTCCTGCTAGGTTTTTAAAAAAATCAAGTTCAGTTCCTAATGAGCGTATTCCTCTTCCATTTCATTGGTCTTTTGCCTCCTCATCATCAAACACACAGCCAAACACGCTTCTGTGTGCTGGTTTTGGTGAGCAAGAGAGTGCGCAGGGCTGCGAACCTGGCTGTGTTCTTTCACCCACACTTTCTGAGGTCCTTTCAGGTAGGGGTTCCCCCAATAGCTGTTTTGGGGGGAACAACGCAAGGAAGCCCAAGCCAGAGGCCTTGCTATTGAACTCCAGGTATATGCGTCTCATCCACATGTGGTTAAATTGCAATCTTGTCATTTCCTGAAACTTTCCTGAGAAGTTTCTGGAGGCCGACTGCTTCCTATTTCACAAGCAAACAATCCTGTTAAGAGCGCACATCTCGCTCCTCGGCCTGCAGCATTCAAAGCGAACCCTGAAAATGTTCACATCTAAGTTACTTAGAAATAAGCTGCCACTGGTGTGAATGTGAAATGTTCCCCAGAAGTCTGAACACTTGGCTCCGGGATGTTGGCACCGATTGGTAAGGTTGCGGAACCTTCAGGAGGAGGAGCCTTGGACATGGCCGCGGGACGCTGGGCCTGGGCCTGGAGGCTCGTCCGCCTGGCCGCGCTTCCTTCTCTCTCGCCTGCAGTTCAGACACAGTGCGACCAGCCGGCCGCCTGCTCCTGTTGCCAGGCCTTCCCCTCCTGATACCTTATCTTTTGACATGATGATGTAGGTCTGAATAAACCCTTTTCCCTTAAATTGCTTCTTGTCTATTATTGGGTCATAATAATGAGAAAAGGAGCTAAAATATGTTCACCTTGTTTGGCCTATTAAGTTTACTTAATGACAGAAAAGACAGTGATCATTTGAACATAATTTATACTCAACTGTGCTGGCACATCTGAGGATAGTTAAGAGTGGAGGCTCTGTCTTTTTTTTTTTTTAAACATAGCACTTTTTTATTTTTATTTTTTAATTTTTGATTATTTATTCAATTGTGTGCGTGTATGTGTGTGTGTGCGTGTATGCGTGTACGTAGAACCGCGGATGAATTCAGGGAACCACCATGGACGCCTCCACCTCCTCCTTGTTTACTCTGCCCCATCAGGACCAGAAACGGAGGCCGCCCTTGCTTCCGCCTGGCGTCTATATGTGGGGTCTAGGATCCGAACTCAGGATCCTCCGCCTGCAAGGCAGAGGCTTAACCCCTGAGCCACATCTCCAGCCCCGAGGCTTTGCCTTTCTAGGAGTTCCTTCTTCAGAAATAGTGCACCACCTAGCAATTTAGTCATATTTACTTGGTACTTTGTGCTTAATGCAATCTTAAGTGAGAAAAAACAAGAGAGGTGATTTTCTGCTCTCAGAGAACTCTTCCACCATGGACAATTTTGTAATGTAACACGAAGAAGAAACTTACCAGGGTCTTGTAAGTCTACAGAAAGCAACATTCATGAGGTGTTATTTGCGTAGCTCTCAATTTGCATAATGTGTGAAACGTCATGTGAACTTTAGAATAATGAACTATAAAGAGATGTATCTGAAAATATTACTATCATGTTAGCCCTTCTTACTTCCAGTTGCCCCTTACCCATGATAATTCTTCCTGCACTTTCTTTGCCCACAATCAGTAAGAATGAAGGTGCTTAGAGTTCAATAAGATATTTTTAGGAAGGGAGTGAGGGAGAGAGGAAGGGAGACAGGTGGGAGAAATCAAGAGCGCTCCATCTGCCTAATTTTTGTTATAAATACATTGTTATAATTATCCTTTTTATTATTTGTTATTGTTAATGCCTTACTGTGCTCAATTTAGAAATTAAATTTCACCACAGATATTTGTGCATAACATATCACATATGGAGTATTACTGGGGGCTTTTGCAATACATCTCTCAGGTAAGAAGGTGTGATGGTTAACTTGTTAGCTTGATGGGATTTAGAATCACTGTGGAAATTAACACGTGGGCATTTCTATGAGGGAATCCTTAGAACAGGTTAGCTGAGGTGGAAAGATCCATTTTTAAATGTGGCTGGTCCTATCCCTGGACTTGGGTTCTGGACTGAATAAAGAGGAGAAAGCAAGCCAAGCACAGGCAGCTTTCTGAACGCAGCACAATCTGACCAGCTGCCCAAAGCTTCTGCTACCGTGACCTCCTGCCATGATGGATGTCATCGTTGCACTGTGAGCCAATGTAGACCCTTTCTTCCTTAATTTGCTTTAAATAGTTCTAATGAAACCATCGTAGCATGGGAAGCAGAGCCGGCACCTGCATAGTGCCTTGATGTGCCGTGTCAGCCGTGATGGGATCCGTCACTCAGTACACAGCAATGGTGTTGACCTCGGGAAGCCTTGGATGACGGCCTGGGAAGCCCTCTGAAGAGCAGTGTGTCAACACAGGCAGCTGGAGGCCCCCACGTGGGCCCCACTGAATGGTCTGCTGGAGGCAGGGTGACTTCTGGGACTGAGCTGGCCCCCTATGAGGCACTCCGAGGAGGAGTGAAAGGTAGCGTGTGGGTCAGTTACAAACCTAGAGCTCTTGCAGTCTTACGGGGATCAGGGTGGGAGAAGCTGGAAAGATCTGGGAAGGGGAGTGAGGAGGGTCTGGGATCTTTCCACCTCAGCTAACCTGTTCTAAGGATTCCCTCATAGAAATGCCCACGTGTTAATTTCCACAGTGATTCTAAATCCCATCAAGCTAACAAGTTAACCATCACACCTTCTTACCTGAGAGCACAGTAAGGCATTAACAATAATCTAGGACAGATAATCCCATTCCAGAGTGGTCACAGAGGGTTAAACACTTCAGCCTGCACTGCTGGGCAGGTGCTCAAGGTCCAAGATGGTGAGAGAGCCCAGATCACCTTGGAGAGTGTGAAGAGAGAGGTCATTGAGGCTTGTGGACGCCTCCAGAACCAAGTGCTGGGATGGGATGTGGGCTGCTGCTGACCAAAAGGCCAGTGACCAGAAGAGAAGCCAGATGTTCATCGCTGTGAGGACAAGGATGTCTATCACGGGTCTGAGAGCACCCACTCTCTGGGGCGATGCCCACCTTTTCCCTTCATCCTTTCAGATCTTGTTAACTGATTTGAACCTGGAATACCATGGAGCCATTTTTTACATGTGAGAAGCGCGTAGTTTATCACCTGGGTCCTGGTTCACTGTTTGGGGGAAGTCACTTTATTGGAGCTTATTCCTTTATCTCCTGACTTGATTTAGGTAAGCATATAGGTTGGTCACTCAGAACTGTGTTTGGATTTGGAGTAAGAGCAAGATAGTTAAAGATGACATCAAGGTAGTGGAGTGATCTGTATGTCTGAGATCAGTAGTGCTACAGACGCAGCATATCTAGGACAGTCCTCCTCGTTCCAGAGTGGCCACAGACTGCTCAGGCCTGCCTTGGAAAGTGAGGGGATGTCTCTACTAGCAACAACTTGCAGTGTCACGAGGAGGCAAACATCCTTTTTTTAAAAAAAAATTATTTATTTTGTGTGTGTGTGTGTGTGTGTGTGTGTGTGTGTGTGTGTGTGTGTATCAGAGGGTACTGTGTGTCCCTGTGGAGGACCAAAGGTGATTTTGGGAATCACCTATATTGCTCCTACCTCCTTTTTGCTTCACTCTGGGATTTCCAAAGCTCTGCGTACCAGGGCTGGAAATGCAGGCCACGTCCATTTCTGCCTGACATTTTTATGTGAGACCGGAGATCTAAGCTCAGGACCTTCTGCTTGTGAGACAGACCCCTGAACCATCTCTCTAGCCCAGAGAAAAGCATTCTGAATAGCGAGAGGTGCTTGGCTTCAGCATTAGAGCTGGCATAGACACAGGGAAGGACCCGGATGTGGACAGAGTGCCACTTCTTGGGGCCTATCTAAGCCAATGTGTGGGTGAGAAGGATCTTGAACGTGTTGGGCAGGACTGGGAGGAGACTCTGCACTGCCCAGCTGCGTCCATGTCCCTCAAAGACTATCCCCTTGGCAGAGATCCTGGCGTCTTGCCAGGTCTTGAAGCTTTGTGTTTTTCTTTCCTCTGGGGACAGTTAGAAATGTACACTTCATCTTTCAGTACCCCAGAATGAGAGACACCGTGTCTTCAACAACCCCACGACAGTTCTCAAATTCTCTATCTATGTTCCCACTGTTGTCATAGCACAATGCTGTTGTAACAAAGATTTTCAAAACTGTCAAGAGGTCTCCTCCTGGTTGCTATAGAACAAGAGTATTTCATTACAGAGCCAAGTTTAAATATATAGGCTCCGTGACTTGGAGCATCTGAGTCTGAATTTGAAGAGGTACATATGTGTGTACTGGATGGTGAATATATTGGGGGGAGAGTTGAGGATGTTTTAGGGGGCTAATAATTGATAAGAAAATATTCTCTCAAACCTAAATACTCAACAGAGATAATCTGTTAACATGCACCAAAAACCTTTAAGGAAGTAAATCGTATAAAAATTAATAGGCAAAGAAGGAACTTTTTCCCTGATGGGTCGGTTGATGTGTAAGAAAACATTTCAGCCACAGGAGCTTTCAGAAACCCAGAGTTCACATTTTGTAGCTAAGAGTGATTCTGTTGTTTCCTTTCTTTGCACACAGACATTGCGACTTGATGGGATTTAATGGTTCCAGATTTACAAGCCAGCAGAGGAGCTCTAGGTCAGAAAGACTCATTGTCCTTACTCTCGTTGTCTCCCTTAGTGTCCAGGTGAGAGTTGCTGAGATGGAATCTCAGGCTCGAGGGACTGGGTGAACCAGAGGTGCCAGCTGCAGGATTCTGCCCCAAGCTGAGCTGCCTCGGTTGACTTCCGTCCAATCTTGTGTGAGATCCGAAGACCATCAGGTCTGGGTCTGGAAAGTCAGTGTGGATGTGGCGCTGCCCTTGGTGGTCGGCTGAGGGACCACTGAGAGTGTGGGGGGGTGCTAGTCCACAGGACTCAGCAGCCACTAGTGTCTTTTCCAGAGCGAGGCGGGGAGAAGCCAGAGAGACCGGCCTGCTTGTAGCAGCGCTGGATTCGCAGGGGTTGCTTTCGCTCTCTGGGGAATCGCGTCTTCATCATGTGGTGCACAGGGAGGGTCCTGAGAAGCCCAGGCTGGTATTGTCTTGTGTAATGTCTCCAGGCGGCACAGAGGACTCTGGTAGGAGGAACCAGTGGGAGTGCTGCCACAGTTCTCCCCAGCTCTGTCCCGGAGGGCAGGGCGCTGCCTGCGATGCCTCTCACGGGGCGGGACGTCAAGCAGGAGGCTGGGGACGTCAAGCAGGAGGCTGGGGACAGCGACACCAGGCACAAGTCCTGTTGTCCAGGGAGCATTCGGCGGCCGTCTGAAGCGACGGCCACGTCACATTCTTGCTTCCCACTCTCTGGGTGAAAAGTGAAAACTAAGTGGGGGTGTGGAACAAACCACTGCTCAGTGAGCTCGGCCTTTCTAGAACCTTCTATGTCCATGTCAGAAGCTGTTCTGACCATTTCCCAATCTCCTGCTGTTCACGTTGCATGAATTATTGGGGGGTGCATCCTCAGGTTCCCTAGGAGTTGAGACTAACCAGTCCTGCACCCGCGAGGTACCAGGGGGTGACCTCTGTCTTTTGAGGTGAGGACCGGATGGCCATCCATCTCTGTGGCATCAGCACTCCGGACGCTGGGAACAGGCTGCACAGCCACCCGACGGCCGTCATGACGGCTTTGGCACACAGCTGCTCCCATGGGGGAAGCTTATTCTCCCAGACCGGCTCCAAATTGCAGTTTCTTTTCTTGTGTGAGCTTCTCTTAACTAAGAATATTTGCTTTGCTTAGGAATCCTGTCTGTAAGGAGCGGATTCTGTACAGATAGAAATATTGTCTTCAGAGGAAAACGTTCCTGCTTCCCAAGTGAACCATTCCAACCTCCAGGCGGTTGCTCCTCTGACAGGAGTTTACACTGGCTTCATGTGGTATCACAGACGTGTCTGACAAGTCACTGACTCTACGTATGGCTCTACCACTGGTGGGTGGCCCCGGTTCATCTTCGTGTTCTTAACTAACTACAGAGCCGAGCCACCGACGGCTCACATGTTACAAGGCCTCTGGTTTACTGGAGCAGTGTGCTCTGCCTTGTGGAACAAGCTGGGATTCTTGCAACTCAGATTTCACATAGTTCCTCCACTGTGTCTGCACTTCTTTGGTTCAGAAGTTGTCAATCGTGAAGTCGTTGTGACCATCTGTGAATGGAGCTGAGCTTCTGTGAATCTACATGACATGGATTCTCATCCTAGCCTTGGTGTGACCCGCCCGCCAGGCAGCCAATTCTCTCTTGGCCTCCTTGGAAGATCATCCGTCTACCTGATGAGCGAGTCAGAAGAATGGTGTCTGGAAGAGACTTAGAATCGGCTGCGCAGAGCTGGTCAGCGGGTCAGCTAGAGACCACAAGAACAGAGGGGCGAGGATGGAGGGAGCCGGCTTCCTTCCTGTGCCGCAGCCCCAGCAGTATGGCCACCAGTGATGTCTGTATCAGGAACCTGCCTTCTGAGAGCTGGGCTACGACTCTAGTGTCTGATTTTTCCCAAGAGCAAAACGATGGCCCACTGGATACCAGCAAGGATGCTGAGACCTGTAGATTGTGTGCTGGTCACACGGACCCAGGTCACTGAAGCACAGTGTGGAGAAGCGGGCATCTTCTTGGAGTTCCCTGGTGGGTTCTTTGGCATACTCTCCATGGTGAGCAATTTCTGCCGTTCAGGATACAGTTAGGCACATGCCAGACTCCATCTGTATGTAGGTCAAGTCTCTGAACACAAGTGAGTATAATGCAGAACTTCTAGAAGATTTCCTGCTTGCAGCCTCAGTTTCTACTCACTTTTGCATGCTGTGGAGGTTTCAGGGTGTGGGTGGGGGAAGCCAGGGGTCCAGAGGGGTTCTGGAGGCCTGTGAGCAGATCCTGGGTCTGTCTGCATCTTTGTCTTGATCCTGGGGGAATCGTAACTCATATGTCACTGTCTGCCTCAATACATTTTAAGTTCAGTGAGCCTTTCATCTTTCGTTGCTTTTATTTTCCTCCTCCTCGTTCACAGACAAGCAGGTAGGAGCGGCTGAGGAGGCTTGTGAAAAATGATTTCTAACAAAGTTTTCCCCGAAGAGAAAAGTCTTGAAATGCGCAGTGTTAGAGAAAGGGTTATATAAAATAAGGGAAATATGCAGTGTGTGGAACTGGTGCTGACATCGGTTCAAAACAGTTTTTTAAAGTTCTTCTAAGTTGAGAATCTGGGCCAAGGAGAAAACTATGGAGAGTTACATAGCCAGGACCGACCTACTCTGCCTGTGTCGGCCATGATTTCCTCTGAGCAAACTCAGTGGGGAGACTCACAGGGCTGGGCTCTGGGTTCTGGTTCTGGTTGGCATGTGGTGTGTGCAGAAGCCTCCTGATGTGGACCTTCCCTTTCTGTAGATGGAGACCCCTCTTCACCCCAGGGTGATGCTGCACAGCCAGGACCATCCCCCCCCCCCCCGTCACCTTGGTGTATTCACTCTTATTTTGGTCCTCATTACCTTTGCAGCAGCCATTCTTCATTCGGGATCGTGAAATCATCAAAAGGTCCCAGGATGCCGACGCGCCTGAGAAAAGTGCATAGGACCATTCAAAACTGGTCAGGAGCCCCGCTGGAGGTGAAGACCTTCGTCTCCTTTTGGGTCTGTCTGGGACAGCACGGCCACGTCAAGGCACGTGTGAAAGGGCCTCTGCGGATTGAGCACAATGACTGGTGGCTGGCCATACAGAGGCCTGGACCTGAATTGCTTTTGTCTGGGAGATTCACCTTGGGACCTCGTGGGTCTCCTCCCCTGGGCCTTCTTAGGAATTTGGACAAACGTTACTGGTTAATCAATCCAGAAGAGAAAAGTTGGACTATCATTGCCTTCCTTACCCCAAGTGCGGAATATTTCTTCCTGAAAATTAACCCACTGATTCCGAGATAAATAGCCCTGTCTGCTAAGTCAGGACATAATTTATGATATGTGGCAAGGAGAAGTGGCTGGATTCCGCCAGCTCCTCTTGGGTGTGTTGTTTTTTCCTTGATACGCTGAAAACACACACTTGTGTAATAACTCTGGCTCGTGGATTCCAGCAGGACATGCCATGCATTTCACACATCACTTCCACTCTGTCTCTGTCACATCCCCATATATCGCTTCCACTCTGTCTCTGTCACATCCCCATACATCGCTTCCACTCTGTCTCTGTCACATCCCCATTCTTTTGGATTCATAGAAAAGGAAACACCTTCTTGTGGGAGGATTAGCTGTCGAGTCTAACGATCGTTCTTCAGACCTTTTGTTCTGTTTGAATTTTGCAGCTGCTTTACTCAGGAACATTGTAACTTAGAGCAGAAAATATTTCACTGAACTTGGAGGATGGTCTGGAGTCATCTTCTCTCTGGAGCACTGGATTATGAACTCGATGTGCGGTGGGCGAGGCACCGTGCTCGCTGTGGGTGGAGATGAGGGATGAGGCAGACGCGCTTTGGCTCATCGACTGCATAAACCAAAAGTAACTTCTCCACACTTCCTTGTCTTAGAGCCATTACTCACTCTGGGGACGGCTGATAATTCTCAGCACATTGGGTTGCATCATCTGTTCTCACCCTATTCAAAGTCACGGAGATCGTAATCATTACTTCTCTTCATACCAAGGGCGTGTGGACTCTAAAGACTGTGACACGTGCTTTTTCTGTGATGTAGCCTGTGTCTGGATTTTTCGATTGTGATATATGTTTATTCTGTGATATAGCCTGAGTCTTGATTTTTCTTGCAACTTGTTAAGCTGCCTAAAATCCTGATCCTGGCAGACAAGATCCTAGGAGGTCCTCTCTCTTCGGGAAAGTGATTTCTTTAGTATGAATATGTGTGGCCATCAGAATAGGCCCTGACAGCCTTCAGAGTTTGGTTAACTTTTATTGATGATGTGTTTGGAAAGGGAACATTGGTGTGATCAATTTTGTGGTAAACTTTTTGGGGGGGTGCCTAAGAGGGAACCCATATTTGTGAGTTAGCGTCAGGAAGAAGTCAGGTCCATGTTTGGCGCTGCTTGAAGCAAGAGGCTCTTGGATGTAATTTTTTGATATTGTTAAATATTCATTGAGCATCTGCTACTGAGTACATGCACTGCCAACTCTGGAGTTAAAACTTAAATGTGCCTTTGAACACTTTTCCCCAAGGAAGCAGGATGTAGCTCCGTCAAGCCGTTGCCTGGCATGCGCAAATTCCTGGGTTTGATTCCAGCTGCACGGAGTTTTGTGGTGGTGGCAGCTCCTCTTCATCCCAGCACTCAGGCGATAGAGGCAGGAGATTCAAAGCCCAAGGTCGTCCTTGACCACAGGGTGAGGAAGCCTAGTCTCAAAAAAACCTGTTTCTCAGACATGCATGCATTGATTAGTTCAAAGATTATCGCGGCACACTGATCACAACGAGAGGAAGAATGCGGAGAGCTTCATGGGTGGAAGGTGAGAGCTGCTGGAGTCCTCGCCACCAGCGACCTCTGGGTGAGGCCGAGACAGTGTCTTTAGGAAGTGACCTGCAGGGACGGACGGAAGGTATGGGTAGATTTTGACAGATGTGGGCTGAACGCTGAGCGGAGCAGCGGTGGAAGGCTCTGGAGCTGGGGAGAGTTTGCTGCGGCCCCAGGTGAAAGTCCACCTCCGAGACCCTGGGCAGTCTTGGTGGGCACGCCGGTGGTCATACGTCCTCTCCGCCACCACAGCCTCCTCCACGACTGCTGTCCCCACACCTCTACTAATCCTCGGTGCTAATCCGCCTTTCTTTCCCAAACATCCTGCTGCGCACAGTGAACCACAGGATGAGCTGACATTTTCTCACTGCTCCTCCAAAGCGTCAATTTCCTTCCATACTAGAACTTTCCATAATAACCCCTGATTAGTGATGACACAGAATTTTCTTGTCATCATTTCATGTTAATAGGGCAGAGTAAGAATTTTTATACGATATGAATTGAAAAGGCCCAAATCCTACAATCTCCTGCAGAAATACTCTACACCAGTGATAAGAATAATAATTAAGATACTAGCTAACATATAGAAGCCATTAGCTTAATATGTAAGGTTCAGGGATGCTATACCCGCTTATTTAGATATTTTAATCTTGGCAGCCTCCCAAGGGATTGCTGTTGTCCCATCTGATAGATGGAGAAAACAAGGCTCAGGAAATTCGCTTGTTTCCCAAAGTGGCAGAACTAATGATCGTGGAGACATCATGGCGGCTTGAACGTGATTTCTTCCCACAGGTTCATGTGTCTGAATTCTTAGCTGGTGTTAAGGTTTGGGAAGATCGTGGAACCTTTAAGCAGTCAAGTCTTGCTGGAGGAGGGCAGGTCACTAGGGACCTGTGGTTGGTAGCTCTGGCTGCTTCCTCTGTCTGCCCTTGTTCTCCGACTTCTGGTGGTAGCTGTGGCGATTGAACCAGCCACCTGCTTCTGCCTCCTTCCACACCTCCTGCTGTAGGATTCCTGCCAAATGGACTATGTTCCCTTTGGAACTATAAACTGAATAAATCTCCTTTTCTTCCTTAAGTTGATGTGTATGAGTGTCATTTCATAAACAAAAAGGACGAGTAACTCAGAGTCGATCTGGAACCTAGGGGGTCCAATCTCTATAGCCATGATTTCAGCAAGGTGAGAAAAATCAGACTTAACTCTTAGGAATATGATTTAGCATGTGTTTGTCATACTGAGGATTCTTAATTTAGAAAGCACTTTAACATATTTTTGTAACAGTTACTCTTAACTATTGCTGTGAGAGTGTACCCAACGTCAAATAACTTAAGAGAGAAGAGGAAATTTATTCACCTTAGGGTTCCCGAGGGGAGATCCATTCTTTCAGGGTGAGGCAGCATGGCTGGCGGGCGGAAGCTGGAGGCAGGCTAAGTCACACCCATCCGAGGGCTAGTGGGTGAGGGCTGAAGCACTTTATCTCCCGTACGGCACAGGGCTGGACATCCAAACATGGTGTCGCCTGGAGTACGGTCATCTGTACGGGGGGGGGGTCACTCTCCCCTCAGCTGTCTTGCTGTGCCGCATGTGTCTCTAGGTGTGGGCGGGGGACACTCTGTTTCTGGGGG
This sequence comes from Typhlomys cinereus, assembly GCA_023101885.1. NCBI lineage: Eukaryota > Metazoa > Chordata > Mammalia > Rodentia > Platacanthomyidae > Typhlomys > Typhlomys cinereus. The sequence goes on along the minus strand of JALPQD010000324.1, from coordinate 2,386,749 downwards.
CAGCTTTGTGAGCATCACCTGATTAAATATTTTATGATTTTCCACAGCGCCCTCTTTCTGGAACTGTGAATAATTCAATACTCAGCAGTCCACAGGGAGTTTTAAAGAGTTTAATTTATTTTTGTAAACTTTTTAAAAAAATTTTTTATTGTTTATTATTTATTCAATTGTGCATGTATGTGTGTGCGCATGTGTGTATGTATGTGTATGTGTGTAGAACCACTGACGAATTCAGGAACCACCATGGACGCCTCCACCTCCTCCTTGTTTACTCTGCCCCGGGATTCACAGGCTCCGCCCTACCAGGACCAGAAATGCAGGCCGCCCCCGCTTCCGCCTGGCGTCTATACGTGGGGTCTAGGATCCGAACTCAGGACCTTCCACCTGCAAGGCGGAGGCTTAACCCCGAGCCACCTTTCCAGCCTCTGTAAACTTTTTTTGTGTGTTTCTGTGTATGTGTGCTTGTGTGTGTCTCTGTATGTGTCTGTGTGTATCAGGAGGCACTATATTTGCCTGTGGAGGCCCAAGTGTGACTTTCAGATTGCTTCTACTTCCTCTTTGCATTTGCTTTGGATTTCCCAGGCTCTGCCTTCCACCGTTTGAAGTACAGGCTGCTGCCATTTCTGCCTGGCGTTTTTGCATGGGATTCAGGATCTGAAGTTAGGACCTTTGCTTGCGAGGCAGAGACTTGACCTCTAAGCCCTCTCTGCAGCCCTAAAGAAGTTTTAGAAGTGATTTTAATAGGACACAAGAGTGTGCCGGCGTCCAGGACAGCCAGGGAACAGGATTTCCAAACTGGGCTTTTGAAATGTCTCTACTTCAGGTCAGGGGGACAACCAGATTCACGGTGAGTCTTGTGCTTTTGGAGCGAGGCTCAGGGTTTCAGCCTGCAGGGTCAGCTGTCACTCACAGCTCCCTGGCAGAGAGCGCTTCCTATTCAGGCTGTTGAGTGACGCTGCAGTTAGAACTTCTTGACTGGAGAAGTCGCTACCCGACCGTTTTGCCCTCATTCATCTGTCAAATGTTGAAAGTAATGACTGATTCTGATGGAATGCTAGTGAACCTGCTCTCCATTTGTTCCCTTTACAGAGTGAATAAGTCTTTATGGAAGGAAATGGAGTGTTTCAGCCAAAGCCTGCGGCAGTGGTTAATTTAAGAGAATACAAAAAAGTGATCATTAAAATGCTATTAGATTGTAAAGTCAAAACATAAAACAAAATGTGGGAGGAGAAAGTGGACATAAGTCATTCATTTGGTAGACTATGAAGATAGCAAAGGTAATTGTAAAGTTTAAGTGTGGGGAGACTTTCAGTGATATGGAACAGTAAAAGAAAGGTTGCAGAAGGTGATTTCATTCTGTTCATGGCTATAGAAACCTGAAAAGCAGTTGATTGCAATTGAGTAAGTACACCATTATTGTTATGGCTATAATGTATATGCCATAAACTATCACAAAGAGATAGAATAGCAAGTCATTAATACATTCCCAAGACTAAGTCTCAGGGAAGCCCACAGCGAACCAGGCAGAAATTCCTCAGTCATGGTTTGGCCTTCAGCTACGGTGGTATGCTTGCATGCCCTGATCTCTTGTGTTTCTCTTTGTTTTAAAAGAAGACACAGAGAAAGAAAAGCCATTGTTGGTAGGAATGTGACAATTATGTTTCAAAACCCGGCAGAGCTAAGCACACTTTCTCACAATTGGCAAGCTGCTGGTTTGAGTGACAGCGCTCTCTCCTGGCAAGGTCCTCAGAGCAAACAGGGGCCTCACCCCGAGAGATGATGTTCTGGGTGCCCCCGCACTCTGGACGCTAGCACAGATTTCTGGTGTTAGTAGACGGGTGTGTTCATGCCTCAATAAACCAACTCATTTGTCACGCAGCTTAAACCTGTGGTCATTAAATCAACAGTACTGTTCCCTTTATTGGTTACAGATCAGCATTTACCCAGTTGTCCAGAGGAATCTTTATTTATATTAGCAGAGGCTAAAGGCTGGTTACTAATCGTGAATCATGGGTTTCCTCTCAGACACTTATCTCAAGAGTCAGGAAAAAAAAAAAAGACATAAAAGGCTGGAACAACAGAAAGTCCAGTTGAGAAAAAGAAATAAAATCTATTTATTTATTTGTCTTTTTCTCTTTGTTGGGTTCTATTTCCTCTCTCTCTCTCTCTCTCTCTCTCTCTCTCTCTCTCTCCTTGAAAACACTGAGTTACCATTGTTCCAGTGGTTGGAGAGATGGATCAGGGGTTATGGCTCTGCCTTGAAAGCAGAAGGACCTAAATTCAGATCCTGGGTCCCACATAAAAACTGCCGAGTGGTAATGGTGGCGATCTGCACGTCTAGCTCTGGCAGCAGAGCCTGGGAGATCCCGAGTGAAGCAGAAGAGAGATAGAAGCAATCCAGGATGATTCCCAAGGGTACCTTTGGTCTCCAGAGGCATACAGTGCCCCCCCCAGACAGGCACACATGACAAAAAACAAAATAGCGATGATAATAAAAAGAAACCTGAAAAAGCAGAAGGCATTTGCTCCCCACACAGCCTTGGGAGCGACTCTCTTGTTCCCCATGACTCCAGGGAATAGGAGGTCAGAGCTTTCTCTAGGCAGGCTGGGCCTGCTGTGCCCTGGAATGCCTCACCTGTAAAGAGCAGATGTAGCAGGTGGTCCTTCCTGTCAGGTGGGCAGTCAACCCTCTCAGCCGCAGAACTACATAGATTCCTATCTACTGCTCAAAAGCAATGTTGCCCACCCTGGTGGTGCTGGAAATAGTAGTGTCAGCTAAAGTGTGTGCGTGCATGCGTGAGTGCGTGTAAAAGCGTCAGAGAGAGAGAGAGAGAGAGAGAGAGAGAGAGAGAGAGAGAGTGTGTGTGTGTGCACCACCCTCCCATGAATTCTGCTTTCTAGATTTGCCTCGCAGGTCATCAGAGAAATGGCAAGGGAGCGAGATGAGACCGTGTCTGGACGCCGGGTCTTGGCACTGGAGATGGGGTCTGGCCTGGGGGGGTCTGGACTGTACACTGTTCCCTGTCCTGAGAGATGCTCAGACGTGGTATGCTTTGCCAGCCAATGACACCCGTCCACCCCCAGGTGCAAGGACGAGTTCACAGTGACAAGTGGTGGAGATGGCCAAGAAGCACCTCAGGGAGGAGCTAAGGAGCACCGAGAACTCGCGGGGAGGAGCCAAGGAGCAGAGAGCTGCGGGGAGGAGCCAAGGAGCAGAGAGCTGTGGGGAGGAGCCAAGGAGCAGAGAGCTTGCGGGAGGAGCCAAGGAGCAGAGAGCTGTGGGGAGGAGCCAAGGAGCAGAGAGCTGTGGGGAGGAGCCAAGGAGCAGAGAGCTGCGGGGAGGAGCCAAGGAGCAGAGAGCTGCCGGGAGGAGCCAAGGAGCACCGAGAGCTCACGTCTGAAACAAGTAGGTAGATGTCCTTGGAGAGGTAACAACAGACAGGCGTTGTGAGGTGGGGCCAAGTGGTCATGATGTGGGGTAAAGCTGAACAACTTACCCTAAAACAAGCAATTAAATACCAAACAAAACACCCAATGAGCTCATTCAGTAGAGAGAGTCAACCAGAGAACCAGCATCGGGCTGAACGCCTTGGAGCTTAAAGAAGCCGAGAGGCTGTGAGCAGACAGTTGGGGCGTGGGGTGGAAGGGGCGAGGAGGGAAGAAATCAAGGAGACTGCTGAAACGATGGTAACTCAGTGTTTCCAAGAAGGAGAGGGAGAGAGAGAGGGAGAGAGAGAGACGGGGGGGGGGAGAGAGAGAAAGAGAGAGAGAGAGAGAGAGAGAGAAGGAGAGAGGAAATAGAACCCAACAAAGAGAAAAAGACAAAACTCCAGAGTAGCAACAGCAACACAACACAGCACACACATATACACAAACACATATACATACATGACCACACAACACACACACACATACACCCTTGGGAATAATTTTGTGGAAATCAAGAACACCAAGGCAAAGGGTTAACTGTAAAATCATCCAGGAAGGGAAAATAACATCATCTGCAAATGAATTTAGAAAGCTAGATTGATCCAAGCCTCTCAGAAGTGTAGTTGGATCCATAGAGAACATGGAATAAAATCTTTATGTGTTGGACAAAACCAACCTGTCATCCACATTATGATGACAAAGCTGTCTACAATATTTTGGGTACAGAAAACTCATACATTTTATCCCACAAGCCTTTTATGAAAAATAATTCAGATGATCTCCTCTATCCAGAATCAAAATAAATGTAGAAGGAAGCAACCAGCAATTGGAGTTACACACAGGAAAGTATTCAGTAAAAGCTGCTGCGAGGTGTCCAGTGTTCTGAGCATTTGCACTGATGTCACCAGGGATGGAGGTACAGGGTACATGCATGGTCCTGAGGGTTCTTGGGTCATAAAAGAGAAGAGAGACTTTGGTGGGCTTGAGCATCTCCCCAAGGTATGTAAGAAAAACTATGGTTTCAATTATTTAAAGCTAACACCAGCATAATAAAAACTAGGACATGCTTTTCAAACCAGCAGAAGAAGGCATTCTATATCAAAAGGGAAGATAGAAATAGAAAAAAAAATAAGGATAGCAAGATGGAAACATAAAATCGTTGCATATGATCATGGCTGCAATAGATGTATTTCAATAAGATGTCCTGCTCCCTGGCTGTTTGTAATGAGTGCCAGCCTCACGGGCATTCAGTGACCTTGACGTGAGGCACGTGGTGTGGCGGCTTTCCTCTGGGCATAGCTCAACAGGACCTGGGCCTCTGCCCTCAGTCAGTACTCAGGTGGATTTCAGGTAGCACTTTGAAGCATCCCATCCTAGAGGAGGCTCAGAAACCCACCCCCTCAGTGTCAGGAAGCTCCTGAAAATAAGACTGGGGTGTGTAGCATCTGTGTCCCCCAAAGAAAGCAGTAAACACTGCTGCGGGAGGAGACTCCCTGGCCAGCCTACAGCTGAAGCTTCTGAGCAGGCCGGATGTGGGGGGCTCTCCTAGAGCAGGTCATGCAGCAGCAAGTCTCCCCACGCTGGGCGATGTCGCTCCTCTGAGCCGTCCTAGCTCCTGTGGGTAGCTCCTACCCTTTGCCTGTAAGTATCCCAAGTAAATTCCTTTGTGAGTCAAGTTGAACTTCGGTGAAATAATTCTTGGTTGGTCACAGAATTCCTGTATGGGGTCAACAGGCGGTTGTGTGATGTCTGCCCAGGGAGAGGGTCGCATGACAGGAAAGTCAAGGCCAGAGACTCAGGGCTGAGAGGGTTGTGGGGATTCTCTGGAGGAGCTCTGGAGACACCAGTTAAATGAAGAGATGGACGAAGGGAACGTTTTTCATCTGTGGTCTCGGCTGAACTTTCCAGAAAACACGCAGGGCAGGCTGACTGCGCAGGGCCCGGGACCTGCGCGGTCATCACCACTGCAGACGCCGCCCTGGGGGTGGGGTGGTATCTCAGCAACTCAGCAATTTTCCATCTCAACTTAAGCATAGCAGTAACTGAACAGTTTACATTTTTTTTTCCCAGTCACCATTCATACCACCTCCTCTTCAGTCTGTGCTTTGGACAGGCCCAAATTTCTAGAATTTACTTCTCTGTAGTTGAGGTGATTGTGTGGAAATACAGTGTTCCTCCCAGCTGGTCTTCCACAGGTTACCTGGATATTCATCTGCAGTAAGAATTGTGGAGGGTCTGCTTTATTCAAACAGGAATTATCCTCCCCTGACTTTCTGTGGCTTGTTTCTTCATCTGCAAAACAAGGGTCTGAACTCAGATTCATTCTGTGAAGCTAAGAGCATAATCTTGGAGATACTAAAATCAGCCTGTACTTTCTATCCCATGAAGTTTTTGAGAGTATTTCAGTTACCCACTGCTTCCTACCATTATCATTTAATGTAAAAGCAGCGGGTGTCTGTGAGAACAAAGGACCCAACACTGGAGAAGACTCTGAAATGGAGCTGCATTTTCTCTTCCTCGGCTGCAATGTCTTATGGTTGCCTCCTCACCAACTCGCGCTTAGGGGAGAGCAAGGCTTCTGGAAGCGCTTGCCTGGCTCCTGGGCCGGCACTTCTGACTGTGGCTTGCGGTCAGCAGCCTTCTGCACCTCTTGGGCTTCCGTGGTCCAAGGGGAACTGTGGGGCGCTTGCTAATTAGAAACATGCACCACTCCTCTTTCCCATTCCTTTGGAAATTCTGTTTGAAAATACTTCAGTGGAGAAAATAGGTCACCACCGTCAAGTATTGCATGTAAGTATAGAGACATCTGGTGAAGCTCACTCTCACTTTCCTTCCTGGTCACTTGTGACTGAAGAGGTTTGATCTCATCAATCAGGGAGGCTATAGGGACTGGCAGATAGATGGTAACCATCCACCAAATGAGACACTGACCCCCCCCAATGCAGTATCCTACTCCTATTTCATCTACCTTTGAGTCTCCTTTTATAGTAAGATCTTCATTTAAACAGTCTTTTATCTTTGATTAGGAAGTGACTTTCAATACCAATCAGGATGCAGCCAAGGGCAGTGCAGAAAAAGCAAAACTGAAATCAGCAACAAACCATAATTCAGAACACCAAAGACCCTACATCAGTTACCTGGAACCAGACCAGCCAAATATCTCCCCATCCTAAGCTCAAGGAAACTTGCGGAAGGCAAGATCATAAGAGCCTAAAGATGGGGAGCACCAGTGACATGCAAGATACACAGGTTAGGGGTGCAGTAGCTATAATTGGACTTTGCATGACCTGCACAATGGCTGACATGTCAATGACAGGCACTATGATCCTTAGAGGCAAGGGATTAACAGTCATAGTGTTCCCATACTAACGGGGAGCCCAAGAAAGGGCTCCTGGTTATGCCACTGAGTCTTTACACCTCACTAGGGTAGAGGATTCGAGGTTTGGTGTTCACACAAAAGGATGCTCCAGGGGATGGGAGGGGGAAAGAGGGAGGCACTGGGAGAAGGGGAGGGAGGGGGTGAAAGGAAGGGGAAAAGAGAGGGAGAGGGCAAGAGGGGACTGGGGAAGGGTGGAGGGAGGGAGAGAACTGGGGTACCTATTGAGCTTGTATGATTGGAAAAAAATAAAAGAAAAAAAAAGAAAATGAGAATGGTGTAAATTTAGAGGTCATCCCTGATCTCCACCCAACACAAGTGCATATTTCTTAGTGATGTTTAGCACAATGGCATATTGCATGGGAACATGTATGCAGGTTTTAATAAGAAAGCTTACATTTTTGAGATAAACAGTTGTCCTTCCGTCCCCTCCCCTCCTCTCCCATCTCCTCCCCTTTTTCCTTCCCTCTCCTTTCCTTCCCTTCCCTCCCCTTCCCTTTTTCCTTCCATCCCCTTTCCTTTTTCCTTCTCTTTCCTTTTTCCCTCCCTTCCCCTCCCCCTTTCTTCCCTCTCCCCTCCCCTCCCCTCCCTTTTTCCTTTCCCTTCCTTTTTCCTTTCTGTTCCCTTTCCCTCCCTCCCACTTTCTTTCTTTCTTTCTTTCTTTCTCTCTTTCTCTCTTTTTCTCTTTCTTTCTTTCTTTCTTTCTTTCTTTCTTTCTTTCTTTCTTTCTTTCTTTCTTTCTTTCTTTCTCTCTCTCTCTCTCTCTCTCTCTCTCTCTCTTCTTTCTTTCTTTCTTTCATTCTTCTTTTTTTTTTTAAGTGTATGAGAAGTAAACTCAGAAGCAAAGTAACTCATGTTAGTCTATATTTCCTGGAATATCTTTATCCGCCTACCAAGAAAGAATTTAGAATTTCAGAGTAGGGTTTATCTTAAAAAAATTCTTTTGCAACCAAGGGATATTTCTCAGAATGAAGTTATAGCACAGGCTGTAAGTGCTGAGTCCTGGCCCATGGAGCATTCACGAGGACTGCATGAAGTCCAGCTGTGTGTGACCTTGACCAAGGCAGTCACTTACTTCTCTGAGCTTGAATGTTCTTATCTCTTTAGGGCTTCACTTATAGAGAGATGTTATGATGTTTGAAAAGGTATACACAAGGCTTGATGATCACTAAGCACTTAATATGAACCATCTTTCTTTTTTAACATTTTCTTTTCTCTTTACTATTTTTTTTAAAATCATTACCAGTCCGAAACATAGGTTGCATACTCTGGCAGGAACAGAGCAGCAAAGCACTGGTGTGAAATGCACAACACCTTCCTACCCCATATAGTTGCTCTTCTCTTGAAGTGACAAATACACAAACACCCTGACCCAAGCAACAAGGGAGAACATGCTTACTGTTCTTTTTATGGTACCAGAGTCCTCTATGGTGGGGAACATGGTGACAGGCAGGCAAGGCATAGCTATTGGTTTAGGAGGCCAGCTGCTACCTTGGGGGGGGGGAGAAGAGAGGAGAGAGAGAAAGAGAGAGAATAGAAAAAAAGAGACAGATATACATACATACAGAGAGAGAGAGAGAAAGAGAGAGAGAGTGAGCAAGCAATATGATGTTTGAAATCTATTTTGTTGGTTATTAGAATGGCAACTCCTATTTGTTCTCTAGTTCTATTTGCTTGGACACCTTGGCCGTCGTCTTTTCACTCTTAGATAGTGCCTGTCTTTCAGGGTGAGTTGTGGCTCTTACAGGCAGCAGACTGTGCGTGGTTGTTTTTGATCCACATTCTCAGGTATCCCTTGATTGGGGAGTTAAGTCTGTTGACATTTAAAATTATTATTGAGAAACGTTTGTTGATTCCTGTAACCTTGTCCATTTTGTGTCTTTATATCTGTTGTTCTTAGATTAATAGTTGTGCTGGCATTACTTTTCCCTTCTGTCTTCTTGGGTGCGTTTATCATTGTCTTCAGTCTTGAGTATTTTTTCTTGTGTCTACTGCAGACATGATTTTGTGGTCGTGTAAGCCTTTAGATTATTTTTTGTTACCTTCAATCTTTCACTTTTAATCATGACTGATAATTTAGCTGGATATAGAAACCTGGTTTGGCATTTGTGATCATTCATAACTTGACGTATGCATCTCCAAGTTCTTTTGGGTTTTATTGTTTCCATTGAAGTGTCAGCTGTTATTTTGATAGACTTGCCTTTAAATGAGACTTCTTTTTTCTCTTGAAACTTTCAAAACTTTTCCTGTATCCTGTATCTGCAGTTTTTTAAATTTCTTTCTTTCTTTCTTTCTTTCTTTCTTTCTTTCTTTCTTTCTTTCTTTCTTTCTTTCTTTCTTTCTTTTTTTTTTTTTTTTTTTTTTTTTTTTTTTTGCCTTTGGGTGTTTCTATTCTGGTCATACCTGACTGGTGTGTGGCATGCATTTTGTATTTGGATGGAGTGTGGAATGTTCTCATTTATAATTCTGTGGAGAATATGCTCTGACCTGTTTTCCCAGGGTTTTTTTTTCTGGAATTCCATTAATTCATATGTTTGGCTTCTTCATGGTGCCCCATAGCTCTTAGACATTCCTTTCATATTTTTTTCTTCTTTATTGAATGATTTTGTTCCACTGTTTTATAGTTCTGACATTTTATTTTCTGCTTGATTCCTGTTGAGGAGACTTTCTGCTGTGATTTCAATTGTACTTAACTTGGTTTCTATCTCAAGCTTTATTTCTGCTTGGAATTTGTTTCAATGGTTTTCCAATTAGTTTTGTTTCCTCTATTGCCTTTTTCATCTCATTTAGCAACTTATTATTTCCTCCTTTTGCAGTGCTTCTCACACTTCCTTGATCATATTAATAACAGGCCTTTTAAATTCATTATTTTTAAATATTTTAAAATTATTATTATTTTTTGCCTGATATCCAGGAGACAGGTATTCTGCTTGGAATCTATCATTATAGGGTTGGTGTTTTTGTGATAGAAGATTTTTCCTGTTTTTATTTTTTGTATGTGTGTTTTATGGTTTTATGATGTGACTAAAGCATCTTATGTTAGGTCTTTGCTTTCTTTGGCATATGTTCTGGTTCTTTGGAGTTAGATGAGGTTGCCTGACTTTGACTATTGTTGGAACAGCTTCTCTGGATTTGGATAGGACACTATTGTTTAAGGATTAGTTTAGGGTTATTTGGAGCTGTTTTGTGTATATTGTAGCTCTTGGGGTGTGTGAGTCCAGCCCTAGTTTGAGGTAGAAGGGTTTAAAGTCTAATTTTCATTAAGAAATTAATATTGAAGGCTGGAGAGATGGCTCAGGGGTTAAGCCTCTTCCTCACAGGCAGAAGGACCTGGGTGTGGATCCTGGATACCATGTATAAACATTAGGAGAAAATAGCAGAGGCCTGTACTTCCAACTCTTGAAGACAGAACCTGGGAAATCCCAGAGCAAAGCAACCAAGAAGCAGAATAATCCAGGATGATTCCCAAAGTCACTCTTTAGCCTCCACGAGCATACACAGTGCCTGCTGATACACACACACACACACACACACACACACACACACACACACACAGAAGCACATACACAATAAATAAATAAACAAACAAATAAATAAATAGATAATAAAGGAACTTAAGATTGGGAGGTTTGGTGGATGGGGCTTGGCCTAAGTATAATAAGAGATTCAAGAAGATAGGATAGTATGGGTATAGTAGGTGGGAGTGGGGATAAATGACAACTTTTTGCGTTTATTAGGGGTGTGTGAGGGTGAAGGAATAAGGCCAGTAGTGGTGGGGTGTAAGTTTTGAGTAGAAGGGACAGTCACCTGAGAACAAATGGAAAATGAAGTTAATTACTTACGTCTAGACTTTAAGGTTCTCCTGCAGATCTGGGATCCTCAGGGTTGTAGATTAGATGAGATTGGTCCACAGCTCTTGGTTTCAGTGGTGTCTAGTAGATTTCTGGATTTTTTTGTGATTTGAAGGGGGATATTGAAGGATGCCAGGGTGTGGGCAGGGCTCAGATCTGGTGATGCAAGGGCTGCAGAGCTCGGTACCTCATGGGATGGGGGACTGGGAGTGGAGTTCTAATCCAGGGGCAGCTAAAGCCTCATTGTTGAGACAAAATATCTGTGAGAAACAACTTAGGGGAAAAGGGTGTGTTTTATCTCAGTGTGAGGCATGTAGGGCACTGCCAGCGGCGCAGCACTGGCGGGCGCAGCACTGGCGGGCGCAGCACTGGCGGGCGCAGCACTGGCGGGCGCAGCACTGGCGGGCGCAGCACTGGCGGGCGCAGCACTGGCGGGCGCAGCACTGGCGGGCGCAGCACGGCGCCTGGTCACGTCGCGTACACGCTGAAGAATCACGGGGAGGAATGCCAGTGCTCAGCGGGTTTTCTCCTTCCCCTTATATTCGTCTGGAACCATAGCCCATAGGACGGTGACGCCCGCACTCCTCAGGTGCACGTGCCCTCACGGACATGCCTCTTGGTGTCCTTCCTGGGTGACTCCATATCCAGTTAAATTCACAGGGGAAGTTAACCGTCCCAACCCCCGTATGCTGATCGACTGCTACCCTCTGATCCCAGGAAACTCTTGATTTCATCTGCACAGGGCTGTCATTTCAAGAGCATGACCTACGTGGAATCACAGTGCGTGCCCCCTGGAACTGGCCTGTTGCCAGGATAAAGCCTGTGAGGTCTATTTAAGCTGTGAATTTCAACAGTTCATTATTTCCTTGCTGAATAGTGTTCCACATTATCAACGCAGCATTATTTGCCTAATCATTCGCCTACAGAGTAACAGCTAGTCTATGCATTTTGTTGTGAAATTTATATGTGTAGAATGATAATATTCTTTTGTCACTTATTTGAGTTGTGCAGAATTTTTGTTGTGCACTTCTGATACTAGCAATTTATGTCTTCTCTCTTTTTTCTGATCTTTAAAACCACTAACTCATTTGTCATTGTCACTTTATATTATTTGTTTGTTTGTTTATTATTTATTTATTTTTCCCCAATCATACAAGCTCAATAGGTACCCTGGTCCTTTCCCTCTCTCCACCCCCACGCAGTCTTCCTTGCACTCTCCCTCTTCCCCTCCTTTCACACCTCTCCCTCCCCCTCTCCTAGTTCCTCCCCCTTCCTCTTCCCATTCCCTGGAGCATCCCCCTGTGTGAACACCAAACTTCCCTCTGAGTCCTCCACTCCAGTGAGGTGTAAGGACTAAGTGGTATAGCCCAGAACCCTCACCCCCACCCCTGGGCTCCCCCTTAGTATGGGAACACTATTGTGACTGTTAATCCCTTGCCTCTAAGGATCCTAGTGCCTGTGATCCATGCTAGACCCTGGGGAGTCGTCGACACATCAGTCATTGTGCAGGTCATGCAAAGTCCAACTATGGCTGCTGTAGCCCTCACTTGTGTGGAGTATCTTGCATATGGTTGGTCCTTCCCATTTTTATTCTCTTACAATCTTGCTGCACCTCTTCTGCAAGTTTCCCCGAGCTTTAGGATGGGGAGAGATTTGGCTGGTCTGGTTTCAGGTGATCAATGCAGGGTCTTTGATGTTCCGAACTATGATTGGTTGTTGTTTTCAGTCTTGCTGTTCCTGTACCGCCCTTGGCTCCATCCTGATTGGTTTTTAAAAAGCTGTTTAAATGGAGTCTTACTGTAAGAGTAAATTCAAAGGTAGATGGAATAGGAGTAGGAGACTGCAGTGAGGGGGGGCAGATTCCCATTTGCAGGTTGGTTACCATCTATCTGCCAGACTCTATGCCCTCCCTGACTGGTGAGATCAAACCCCCTCAGTCGCAAGTGACCAGGAAGGAAAGTGAGAGTGAGCTTTACCAGATGTCTCGCTACTTACTTGCAATACTTGACTGTGACCTATTTTCTCTAATGAAGCATGATACCCTCTCTCCTTATTTCTGGAGGGGCCCTCCCTCCCCTGCCCTCCTGTTTATAATCTTTGTAATTATTGTAGGTATTACAGAGAAATTTCTTTAATATGTCATTAAGTGGGTTTGGTACTAGGATCCACATATTAGGGAGTACATATGGTGTCTATATTTCTGTGTCTAGGATACTTCACTCAATATAATTTTTTCTAATTCCATCCATTTCCTGGTAAATTTCATTAATTCATCTTTTTTGATAGCTGAGTAGTATTCCATTGTATAAATGTACTATATTTTCCTTATCCACTCGTCAACTGTTGGGCATTTGGGTTGATTCCATGACTTTGCTATTGTAAATAGTGCTGCTATGAACATGGTTGTGCTTATGTCATTGGAATGAATTTTTGATTTATGGGGAATTATTCCCAGAAGTGGTATAGCAGGGCCATATGGCATTTCAATCTTCAACTTTTAAAAAAATCACCAGACTGATTGCCAGAGTGGTTGTATAAAGCTGCATCCCCACCAGCAATGTAGGAGAGTTCCCTTTTTTTCATAATCTCTCCAGCATTTGGTGTTGTTTGTATTGTGGATTTTTGCCATCTTGACTGGGGTGAGATGATATCTCAGGGAAGTTTTGATTTGCATTTTCCTGATGGCTAAAGATGTGGAGCATTTTATAAAGATATCTGTTAAACATTTCAATTTAGTCTCTGGAAAAGTTTCTTTTGAGTTCCTAGGCCCATTTTTTAATTGGGCCATTTATCTCTTTGTGTTTAGTTTTCTAAGTTCTTTGTGCACTCTGGATAATAGAGCTTTATTAGATATGCAGGTAGTGAAGATTTTCTTCCATTCTGTGGGTTGCCTTTTTGCTTACAAGCTCTTTAATTTCATAAGATCCCATTTGTTGAGTGTTGGTTCTAGTGCTGGTGCTATTGGATTTCTGTTCAGGAACTGTTGGCCTAGCCCAATCACCTCGAAGGAGTTCCCTACCCTTTCAAATAGGGTTTTTATAGTCTCTGGCCTTATATTGAAGTCCTTGATCCATTTGGAATTAAGTCTTGTACATGGTGACAAGTACGGGTCCAGTTTTAATCTTCTGCATGTGGACATCCAGTTTTGCCAGCACCATTTGTTGCAGACGCTGTTCTTTTTTCCATTGAAATTTTTGGGCTCCTTTGTCAAAGATCAAATGGCTGTAATTTTGTGGGCTTATATCTGGGTCTTCATCCCTTATCCATTGATCCGTGTGTCTGTTTTGGAGCCAGTACCAGGCTGTTTTTACAACTATGGATTTGTAGTATAGACTAAGGTTTGGTATGGTGATACCTCCAGCAGTGTGTTTGTTACTCAGGATTGTCTTTGCTCTCTTGGGTCTTTTGTGCCTCCATATGAATTTTGAGATTGTTTGGTCAACTTCTTTAAAGAATTGCTTTGGGAATTTAATTGGTATAGCATTGAATTTGTATATTGCCTTTGGTAGGGTGGTCATTTTTATGATGTTGATTCTGCCAATCCAGGAACACAGGAGGTCTTTCCACCTTCTGGTGTCTTCTGCAATTTCTTTTTTTAGGGTTTTAAAGTTTTCATTGTAAAGGTCTTTTACCTCGTTGGTTAGGTTTATACCAAGGTATTTCATTTTTTTAAGGGGCTATAGTAAATGGGATTGTTTCTCTCAAGGCTTTTTCACTTCTTTCATTCTGTGCATATAGGAAAGCCACTGATTTTTGTACGTTTATTTTGTATCCTGCCACCCTGCTGAACTTCTGTATTAGTTCCCGGAGCTTCCTGGTGGAGTTTTTGGGATCACTCAGATATAAGATCATGTCATCTGTAAATAGGGATAGCTTGACTTCTTCCTTGCCAATTTGAATCCCTTTTATGCCCCTTTCTTGTCTTATGGCTTCAGCTAAGACTTCAAGTACAATATTGAATAGAAGTAGTGAGAGTGGACAGCCTTGTCTAGTTCCTAATTGAAGTGGGAATGCTTCCAGTTTTCCCCCATTGAGCATAATCTTTGCTGTGGGCTTGTTGTATACAGCTTTTATTATGTTGATAAAAGTTCCTTCCATTCCTACTGTCTCTAGCGTTTTGATCATAAAAGGCTGTTGGATCTTGTCAAAAGCTTTTTCCTTTTTCTGCATCTATCAAGAGTATCATGTGGTCTTGGACTTTGGACTGGTTTATATGATGAATTACATTTATTGATTTGCATATGTTGAACCAACCTTGTGTGCCTGGGATAAAGCCTACTTGATCCCCATGAATGATCTTTTTGATATGTTTTTGAATCCGATTTGCTAAGACTTTGTTGATAATCTTTGCATCTATGTTCATCAGAGAGATTGGCCTATAGTTTTCTTTTTTAAGTGTATCTTTATTAGGTTTTGGGATTAAAACGATATTAGCTTCATAGAAGGAATTTGGTAGTGTTCCTTCCTTTGCTATTTGATGGAACAGTTTAAGGAGTATTAGTGTTATTAACTGCTTAAATGTCTAGTAGAACTCTGTGCTGAATCCATCTGGTCCAGGACATTTTTTGGTGGGAAGATTCGAGATTACTTCCTCAATTTCCTTATATATTATAGGACTATTTAAATAATTCACAACTTCCTGATTCAATTTAGGAAGTTGTTTTTACTTAGGAATTCATCCATCTCTTTTGTGTTGTCAAATTTCACAGAGTATAAGTTTTTGAAATATGATGTTATAATTCTCTGGATTTCTTGGGTATCAGTAGTGATAACTCCATGTTCATTTCTAATTTTGTTGATTTGGGTTTTTTCTCTCTTGCTTTTGGTTAATTTAGCTAGGGATGTATCAATCTTATTGATTTTTTCAAAGAACCACCTTTTAGACTGGTTGATTTTCTCTATCATTTTCTTAATCTCGATTTCAGATATTTCTCCCCTTATTTTGCTAATCTCCTCTCTTTGACTACTTTTGGGATCAGATTGTTCTAGTTTCTCTAAAGCTTTAAGCTGAATTGTTAAGTTATTTATTTCTGATGTTTCCATTTTTTTGATGTAGGCATTAAGAGCTATGAACTTACTTTTTAGAACAGCTTTCATTGTGTCCCAGAGATTTTGGTAAGTTGTATTTTCATTATCGTTCACTTTCAGGAAATCTTGAATTTCCTTTTTATTTTCTTCCTGAATCCAGTTCTCATTCAGCATCATATTGATAAGTTTCCAGGAGTTAGTGTATTTTCTGTTGTTCGTTGTGTTGTGGATGTCCAGCTTTAGGCCGTGGTGGTCTGATAGGGCACAGGTTAGAATTTCAACTTTTTTGTATATGTGTAGATTCGTTTTGTGGCCCAATATGTGATCTATTTTGGAGAAAGTTCCATGTGCTGCTGAGAAAAATGTGTATTCTTTGGTGCGTGGATGAAAAGTTCGATAGAGATCTGTAAGGTCCATTTCAGTAAGGGTTTGATTAAGTTCCAAAGTGTCTCTGTTAAGCTTTTGACCTGTTGATCTATCCCATGTTGAGAGGGCGGTGTGAAATCCCCAAGAATTATCGTTTGGGGGTTGATTTCTTGCTTTAGACGCTGTAGGATCTTCTTAATGAATGTGGAGGGGCCCGTATTGGGTGCATAAATGTTCAGAATTGTGAAGTCCTCCTGGTATATTGTACCTGTGACTAAAATGTAGTATCCATCTGTGTCTCTTATGATTTTTTTTGGTTTGAAGTCCACTTTGTCCGACAGCATAATGGCTACCCCTGCCTGTTTCCTGGTTCCATTAGCTTGCAGTATTTTGGACCAGCCTTTCATTCTTAGGATGTGCCTATCTTTTGTGGTGAGATGAATTTCCTGAAGGCAACAGATTGATGGTTTGTGGTTTTTAATCCAAGTTTGTAATCTGTGTCTCTTAATCGGTGAGTTAATACCATTGATATGTAATGTTATAATGGAGGAATTATTTTTAATTCTGGACATTTTTGTGTTTAGTGAGTTTTATAAGCTGATTATTTTACATTTATGTTTTTGTGGTATTATACTACTCTTCTGTCTTCCTGGATACAGTTGTTTTTTCCTTCAAGTTTGCATATCATTTCTAGCATTTTTTGAAGGCCTGGTTTGGTAGACATGTATCCCTTCAAGTTGTCTTTGTGCTGGAAAATTTTTCTTTCTCCCTCGATCACGACAGACAATTTTGCCAGGTATATCAGTCTGCGTTGGCATTTTTGCTCATTTAATACATGAAGTACGTCTTTCCAAGCTTTTCTTGCTTTTACTGTTTCCATTGAGAAGTCATTTGTTATTTTTATAGGTTTGCCTTTAAAAGTGACTTGCTTTTTTTCTCTTGAAGCTCTCAGCACCTTTTCTTTGTCTTGAATGTGGAGTGTTTTGACTATTATTTGCCATGGCGGTTTTCTATTTTGGTCATATCTGTTTGGAGTGGGAGATGCCTCTTGTATTTGGATGGGCCTCTCATTCTTCAGTTGAGGGAAGTTTTCATTTATGATGAATTGAAATATTTCCTCCAGTGTGGTATTTTGGGATTCTTGTTCTGGTATTCCATGAATGCGCATGTTAGGCTTCTTCAGGGTGTCCCATATCTCTTGAATGTTCCTCTCAAGTACCTTTTTTGGCTTTAACTACCTCTTCCATTGAGCTGGTTAATTCTCCCACTTTGTCTTCAAGATCTAAAATTCTATTTTCTGCTTCGTTAGTTCTGCTAATAAGACTCTCTGTTGAGCTTTGGGTTGAAGATAACTTGTCTTTTAGTTCAATTTTAAACTCTGCCTGAGACTGTTTTAACTGCTCTATGTCAATTTTTTTTCTTGAACTGTTTTTATCAACTCCTCCAAATGCCTGTTGTGTTCCTGTTCAAAGTGGTTGATGCGGTTGTTTAGTTCCTCTTGGATTTCTTGTTTCATAGTATTAATCATGGTAATGATCATACTTTGAAAGTTGTTGTTTGGGTCTGGCTTTCTTGGCTATTTTCTGTGAATTAGTTCTGGTTGGAATCCATCCTTAAGGGGTTGATTCTTTCAGTGGGAGATTGGTTTCCTTGGGTTTTGTTTCTCTCGTATCTGCACTTTGACTTGGACATTGTTGTTTTGTCTTCTAGGGCTTTTTAGTTTCTGTGTGTTTTTGACTGAACTGATTTAATTGGTATTACTACACTTAGGCAGTTGTTACTAGTGCTTGACTTGGGGTTGGGTATGTTTGTCTTTTGTTATTGTTATTTCCTATTTGTGGCTACTAGGATGTTAGTACATCAGTTAAATCAGGTTAAGTAGACAGGGGGTGAATATTAGTATGGTAGTGCACTTTTACCATGTAGTATTTTGGTGATATGTGAGAGTGAGTGGTGTATTCCCTGGAGTTGTATATGTTTTTGGGATGGCTGTATGGAAAGGTTAATCTACAGTGATTAATATTAGAAAGGAATAGTAAGGTGAAAAATAAAGGGAGGTTTACTTATCTTTGGGCTGGATGTAAAGAATCTCTCCCATGTGATAGGATGATTGTAGAGGTTTTCAGATGTATGGCCTTTGATCCTTAGAACTTTGCTTGAGTTTTCTTTGGACTCTGTTGAATTCTGAGTAACAGTGTGTCTTCTGTAGACCACTTGTGTGGGTTCCCGGTGGGCCAGAGAGGCAGAGGGGCTGATGTTGTTGGCAGAATTCTTCACCTGGGGCCTGGGACTTGGCTTAGTGACCCTCCCAAGCTCCAGGGATGGAGGAATGTGAGCAAGTCCTGTCCAGTTGGGCAGACAGGTGGGCGGGAGGAAGAAAGGGGCTGGGGCCCCGGGCACAGCCCAGGCCTAAGCCCGAGGCAGGCCGGAGCGTACCGCAGGGACGCGGAGTGACCCGAGGGGCTGGCGGTTTGGGCGGACTGACTCGCTCACTCACCTGGGGATGGCGGCGTGGACAGAGGCGGCGCAGGAGGGAGAAAGGAGATGTATTTCTTGAAGGCAGCAGATGGATGGGTTGTGATTTCTAATCCAACTTTGTAATCTATGTCCTTTGATTGTTGAATTAATTCCATTGACATTTAGCGTTGTCATGGAGAAATTACTTTTAATTCCTGACATTTTTGTGTTTAGTGGCTTTCATAAGTGCATTATTTGGTTTTTACGTTTTGATGGTATTACACTTTGCTTCTCTCCTCCTGGATACTTGAGTATCATTTCTAGCATTTTTTGAAGGCCTGGTTTGGTAGACATGTAAGCATTAAAGTTGTCTTTGTGTGGAAAATTTTTCTTTCTCCCTGGATCATGACAGATAGTTTTGCTGGGTATATCAGCCCAGGTTGACATTTTTGCTCACAGTTCTTGAAGTATGTCTCTCTAAGCTCTTCTTGCTTTTACTGTTCCCATTGAAAAAATCATTTCTTATTTTAGTAGGTTTACCATTAAAAATGATTTTTTTCCCTTGATGCTCTCAGCACCTTTTCTTTGTCTTGAATGTGTAATGTTTTGATTATCATTTGCCGTGGTGAGTTTCTATTTTGGTCATATCTGTTTGGGGTGCGGAATTCCTCTTGTATATGAATGGGCCTCTCTTTCTTTAGATGAGGAAAGCTTTCCTTGATGATAATTTGAAAAATTTCCTCAGGTGTGGTATTTTGGGATTCTTGTTCTGGTATTTCATGAATGCATAAGTTAGGCTTCTTTAAGGTGTCCTATAACTCTTAAATACTCCTCTCAAGTATCTTTTTGGCTTTAACAACCTCTTCCATTGAGTTGGTTAGTTCTTCTACTTTGTCTTCAAGATCTGATATTATATTTTCTGCTTCATTAGTTTTGCTGATAAGACTCTCTATTGAGTTTGGATTGAAGATAATTTGTCTTTTTTATATTTATTTATTTTTCCCCAATCATACAAGGTTAATAGGTACCCCCGTCCCCTCCCTCTTTCCACCTCTCCCCAGTTCCCCTTGCACCCACATCCCTATTCCTTTCTCTTTACCCCCTCCCTTTCTGTCTCCCAGTGTCCCCCTCTTTCCCCCTCCCATTCCCTGGAGCATCCTTTGGTGTGAAAGTCAAACTTCCCTCTGCGTCCTCCACTCTAATGAAGTGTAAGGTCTCAGTGGCATTGTCCAGAGCCCTTTCTTGTGCTCCCCTTTAGTATGGGAACACTATTGTGACTGTTAATCCCTTGCCTCTAAGGATCCTAGCGTCTGTGATCCATGCTAGACCCTGGGGAGTCGTCAACATGTCAGTCATTGTGCAGGTCATGCAAAGTCCAATTATGGCTACTGTGGCCCTAACTTGTGAGGAATATCTTGAGTATCACTGCTCCTTCCCATCTTTAGGCGCTAATAATATTACTGCTCCCTCTTCTGCAAATTTCCCTGAGCTTTAGGATGGGGAGAGATTGGCTAGTCTGGTTCCAGGTGATTAATGTAGGGTCTCTTATGTTCTGAATTATGGTTGGTTGTGTTTTTGGTTTTGCTGTTTCTGCACTGCCCTTGTCTCCATCCTGATTGGTATTGGATGTCACCTCCTAGCCAGAGATAAAAGGCTGTTTAAATGGTGTCTTACTGTAAGAGTAGATTCAAAGGTAGATGGAATAGGAGTAGGAGATTGCAGTGAGGGGTGGGGGTCAGTCTCCCATTTGCAGGATGGTTATCATCTATCTGCCAGACTCTATGCCCTCCCTGACTGCTGAGATCAAACCCCCTCAGTTGCAAGTGACCAGGAAGGAAAGCGAGCGAGCTTAACTAGATATCTCACTACTTACTTGCAATACTTAATGGTGACCTATTGTCTCTGCTGTAGCATGATCCCCTATCTCCTTATTTCTGGAGGGGTCCTCCCTCCTCTTCCCTCCTGTTTATAGTCTTTGCAATTACTGTAGGTATTACAGAGATTTAGAAGATAACTTGTCTTTTAGTTCAATTTTAAACTTTGCTTGAGATTGTTTTAGCTGCTAACCTCCTCTCTGATTTCCTCTTTCATAGTATTGATCATGGTAAAGATCAGGCTTTGAAAATCATTGTCTTGGGTATGGCTTTCTTGGCTATTTTCTGTGAGTTTGTTCTGGTTGGAATCTATCATTATGGGGTTAATTCTTTTGGTAGGAGATTTGTTGTGTGGTTTTTTGTTTCTCATGGATTTGTGCTGTGACCTGGGCATTATTGTTTTATCTCTTAAGACCTTTCCGTTTCTGTGTATTTTTGACTGAATTGAATTATTTGGTATTACTACTCTATTTTTTTTTATTCAATTGTGCATGTATGTGTGTGCACATGTGTGTATGTGTGGGTGTGTAGAACCACGGACGAATTCGGGAACTACTCTTGAGCAGTTATTACTAGTGTTTGCTTTGGAGCTGGGTACGTTTGTCCAGTATTGGTGTTATTTCCTAGATGAGGCTATTAGACTGTTAGTACATCAATTAAGTCAGGTTTAGTAGACAGGTAGTGAAGACTAGTATGGTAGTGCACTTTTGCAGTTTACTATCTTGGTGATATGTGAGGGTGCATGGTATAGTCCCTGAAATTGTATGCATTTTGGGATGTCTATATGGAAAAGTTAAACTACAGTGACTAATAATTGAAAAGAGCCAGATGGTAAAAAGGGTTTACTTATCTTCGCGCTGGATGTGAAGAATCTGTCCCATGTGATAGGATGAGTTTAGAGGACTTCAGATGTTTGGCGTTTGTCCCCTGGAGCTTTGCTTGAGTTGTCTTTGGACTGTTGAATTCTGAGGAGCAGGGAATCTGCCCTGTGGAGCAGTAGGTTCACCCTGATACAGACCAGGGGCAAAAGGGGCCGTGCATCTAGTTATTCTGCAGATCACATGGAACCTGGGACGTGGCCTAGGGGGCTGCTGCTCTGGTAGGCTGGTGGGACGGGCAGGTGACCTGGAGCCTAGGGTGTGGTCTAGGGGCCTTTCCTGAGGAGCAGGGGGTCTGCCCTTGTCCAAATCTGGGGCAAAAAGAGTTTTCCATAATTTCTTTATATTCTACTAAGTAAGGTAAAACGGAGTGACTCCAACATCTCGTTACAGATCTGCAAGTGTCTAGTTAGTAACGAATATTTACTGTTAAAATATCTGTTCTCTCTCCGCCTTCATTTTCTCACTTTGCTAAGAAATCAGGACCTGTGTGGGCTATAGACCAATTTCCCATTTTCATTTATATTGTAGATTTAAAAATTCTCCCATGTCCTACTTTTGAAAAATACTGTTTTATGAATATTTGAGTTGGAGTTTCCTTTTCAAACTTATTTTACATAGAAATGCTTTAACTTAGCAGACTTTCATGCCAAAAAGCCATCAATTGCATACAGAATTATCATTTTCTGTGGCTGATTTTAACATTTAGCCTTATTAAAAAGTTCAATATGAAATGCTAAAGTTCTCTCTTACATGCAGATGCTGGTATTAAACTCTTGACGGAAGTATTTGGCTTGGAATTCCAATGTGGTTAAGGAGCTTGCTGTACGTGTTCAGCTTATTGTGGCTCCTTAGGAGCCTGAGGTACATGCGTCAGCTGGCAAATTCTGGGTGTGGAATTCAGAGGTAGGCTGGGCGTCTTGGCAGAGATGGCCAAGCATTTGATGGAGGAGGATATTGCACAGTTGTTTGAGGAGTTTTGCCCACTGTGTTTGAAGATTCGTGTGGTGGTGTGGGCTCTAGTCTGGAGCTGTGGATTTGGTTGGGTTTTTGGATGGTGTGAGGTCCCTTTGCGCTCTTGTCTTTGTGCATTGTGAAATGTTCTGTGATGTTGCATTGTTGGTTCAGGAATTTTGCTTTCTGTACAACTTTTTGAGAAGTCTCTTCCTATTTCAATTTTTTTAAGCAATAAAGTTATAAAAATGTTAGGCTGGTGTCCTTACTTTAATTGTGTCTGATTATTTTGCTCGTCTTTATGAATTATTCAGTATCCGTTGTTTAATGTCTGCATATTTGTTGCACCTGGAGAAAGAGAGGGGGATGAGAAGGAGAATATATTTTATTGATATATTGTTTTTATATTCATGAGTATGCGAGTGTGAGGTGTATGTGTGTGTTTCTAAGTGCATTTGCATGTGATTGGATACATGTGTGTGTTTGTACATGTGGAGGGCCAAGGTTGATACTGATGATCTTCTACCTTCTTCCACCATATTCTTTTTGAGCAAGGATATTTAGTCAAACCCCGAGCTCATCCATAGGCTGAGTCTGGCAGGTTAGTTTGCTCTGAAGACTCCCAGTCTCCACCACTTGAAGCTGGAATTACTGCCACATCCACCCTGACCTCTTAAGTGGGATCTGAACTTGGGTCCTTTGTTTGTCCACCAAGCACTTTAAACATTCAGCCATCTCTTCAGCCCCAGAGTTTCTTTCACAAAAAAGTATGTCTACCACTGATAGACAAGATATTCCACTCAAGTCTGGGCTGCGACAGCCAGGATCTTGCTGCAATGTGATTTGACCTTGGCTGACCTGCACAAAGCTGACATGTCCACAAGCCCTCAAAGACTGGCGTGAATCTCATGGGAGAAGATTTCAGATAGTAGAATCCTTAGAGACAAGAGTTAGACAGATATAACAGAGTCCCCATAGTAGTGGGTGGCCCAAGAAGGGACCCCAAGATATGCCACTGGATCCTCAACCCTCACTAGTGTAGATGACTCAGAGGGAAATTCAGTGCTCACAAAAAAAGATGTTCTGGAGGGTGGAGGGAGCAGATGGGAAATACTAAGAGAGGAGGAAGAAGGAAAAGGGGGAGGGAGAGGGAAGGGGGAGGAGTGAGGAAACTATAAGGGAGGGAGGAGGTTGATGAAGATGCCTACTCATTGAGCTTCAATAAGTAGGTAAAAAATAATAATAAAAATGATGTCTGAAAGAAAGCTGAGCAAAAGGTATGAAGAATCCTGCATAATCTCCTCGCCCTGCCCACACACTTTTCTTCCAAGTGGTCCACTCATCATGCCTGATAAATTAAGCTGCTACCTTGTTAATCAGGCTGCGCCCACAGTTTGTGCTGTTCAATCTTGCTGGATGGCCTGTGAATTTGGACAGATGCTTAATTAACATCAGTGTCTACTTCCTTTCTCCATCGCCTCCCATTCTTGGCAATCATAGATGTTTTAAGGTATAGTTTAGAGCCATGGTATGCCAGATGAATTCGGGAACCACCATGGATGCCTCCACCTCCTCTTTGTTTATTCTGCCCCGGGATTCACAGGCTCCGCCTTACCAGGACCAGAAACGCAGGCCGCTCCCTGCTTCTGCCTGGCATCTATACGTGGGGTCTAGGATCCGAACTCAGGACCTTCCACCTGCAAGGCAGAGGCCTAATGCCTGAGCCACCTCTCAGCCCCACTTCTTTCACTTCTTAAGACCAACCTTATGCAGGACTTGTGCAGCTAGCCATGGTCACTTCTGTGTCCAAGGTGCAGAGATTTGGCCTTTTTACATTGTCTCTGAGTTCATTCATAGCGTTCTATTTTTTAATCATGGTGTTGAGTTTTGCATACAAATATTTTATTGAGAATTTTTTGAGTCCATATTCACCAGAGAAACTGGCATATAAAGTGTGTGTGTATGTGTGTGTGTGTGTCTTTATCTAATTTTGGAATAAGGAGTCACAACTAATTTATGAAACTAGTTTGGTAGCATTACTTCTCTTTATAGTTTATGTAGCATTTTGAGGAGCTTTGGGGTCAGACCTATAAGGACCTGATAGAATTCACCAGTAAATTCCCATCTGGTCTTGGACCTTTTTTGGTTGTTTTTCAGAGACTATTACTGTTTTGCTGTCATTGTTCATTATAGATATTTTTAGATTGTTATATCCTACTTTAAATATATCCTATTTAAATTAATAATAAGAAAATTAAATATAATTTAATATAATTAATTTAATATATCTTATTAACTTTTGTAGGTCATATGTGTCTCAAAATTTATTTACTTCTCTATTTTCTAATTAGTCAGAATGCATGCTTCTTTGGTATTGTCTTGTGACCCTCTGAATTTTACTCTTATCTGCATGGTCCCTCTTCATTTCTTATTTATTAACTGGGTCTTGACTTGTTTCCTCTGCCTGGCTTTGCTAAGGCTCCACCAATCTTGCTTCTCTTTTTGGAGAACCAGCTTTTTATCTCATTGATTCTTTATCTTCTTCTCATCTTCGTCTCACTCATTTCTTCCCCCATATTGGTCAAGTATTTCTGTCTGCTAAGACAGATACTCCATTTTTGTGCCTTGAATTGTATCATTATTTTGATTTTTTCTGAGTTTTTGATATAGGGATTTATAAACACCCTCCTAGAATTGCCTTTTCTGTATTCAGTTGAGTTTTCATTCTCTTTTGACGCTAGGATTTAAGAATTTAATCCCTTATTTCTTCCACTATGCATTGATCATTCAGGGATTTATTGTTCGATGTCCATGTTTTTGCAAAGGTTCTGGTGTTTCTCTGACTTGTAGTTTTAATTTTTTATGATTTTATAAGGTATGCAATTTTATTGCAACAGAATGATTGATTATTTTATATTTGTTAAGATTTTTATATTTGATAAATTTTGGTGAAAGTATTATGGATTGCTAAGCAAAATGTTTTGTATCTATTAGGCGTCATGTTCTAGAAAAACACGTCTACTTGATGCATGATGTACAGTGAGTGTGAAGTTTCATTGTGTTTTTTTGCCTCTGTGACCCGTCCACTGGTAGATGTGGGTATCACAGCTTGGCACTGTTACTGTATCTGACTCGTGTATCCATTCTTATCATTCTGAAGTAGTGTTGCTATTGGACCTGCAGGCACGTGTGGCTGCTCTCCTTCCCGCTTTCCAAGCACCTCATGCCCTCTCTTCCCCAGCCAGTCTTTCTGTCTGCGTCCTGCTCACCTCCACCTGGTTTCACCGCACATAGTCCCAGAACCAGGAGCTGCGTCGCTCACTGCCTTGGATCTCAAGGCTGCCAAAGGGTGTGAACTTGTGACCCTTCTGGGTTCCGAGGTCCACGTTTTCTTCACAGAGCTCGACTACAAACTGGAGGTCAGGGCTACTAGCCACGTGTGGCAAGTGAGAGAAGCCAACATAAGCCAAACATGTGACTCGAACCCAGATCTGTGTTTGCAGAAAAGCTTCGGAAGAACAGAGGACTTTTCACGTTCCCTAACAGAAGAGGGACATCTATAGAGACGGACACAGTGCAGGCTTCTTCGAAATTCTTAGAACTTCATGAGTCTGACCTCTTCGCCCAGACACCACATGGCTTTATGGAAATTTACACGGTGATTAGAAGACTTTGAAGGGGAAATCAGTAACGGCTCAGAGCAGCGCCAGAATAAATGCCGGCCACCTGCATGGTTTCATTAACCTATTTGTTCCAACTGCACGCCTTGGCATCTGGGCCAGGATAAATGAAGATGAAGTAGCTACCGGAATGTTTAAAGGACTCCCGAGACCTGTCGACTTCATTCCTGTAGAAGTGTTCACTCATAGAACAGAACATTTTCACCTTTTTTTGTTTTCTTCTAAAACACTTTTTCCCCTCAAAGATGAAGACAGGCAAGAAGTGACAGAGAATACTCACTTGACCAGAATTTTATTGACTTTTTCTGTTTGTTAGGTTTCCAAGGTTTTCATCGAGGGGGAAGATATGGTCTAAAGACAGTAGACTGGAGGTGGGAGAAATGTCTCAGGGATTAGGACTTTGCCTCGCAGGCAGAAGGATCTGAGTTCAGATCCCAGATCCCATGTAAAAATGCCAGGCAGAAATGGCAGTGGCCTAATTTCTGCCCCTGGAAGAGGTGAGCCTGAGAAATCTTAGAGTGGAGCAAAAAAGAGGTAGAGAAATCCAGGATAATTCCTGATGTTACTCTCAGGCCTCCACAGGCACACACAGTGGCCTCTGACACACACACACACACACACACACACACACACACACACACACACTTAATAAATAATTTTAGAAAAGACAATAGACTGGCACAAGGAAGGAAACCTGGAGATGGGCAAAGGGTGCAGATGGGCCAGATGTGTCAGACACAGACCATGAGCTTCTCTAATCTATCCTTCTCCTGGTTCGTGTGTGAACATGTGTGAGCACAGGTATGCACGTGCCACGACACGTGTGGAGCTGGTTCTTTCCGTCCACCTTGTTTTTGAGGCAGGGTTTCTCCGGTTATTCCTCCACTGCTCTGCGGACCCAAGCTTCTAGCTGGTTCTCCTGTCTCAGCCTCCCAGTTTACCTCATGCTTGCTGGGATTACAGACATGGCTTGCTGCAAATGACTTTTTTTTAAAACATGGGTTCCAGGGATTGTAGTCGAGTTTTCAGGGATGCGGCAAGTGCTTCACGCAGCTGAGCCATCCCATCAGCCTCTGTTCGCCTCACCACCCCCTTTCCTTCTCTATCACCCCCAGTGCTGGGCACTGTGAAGGAGACGCAAGGGCTCTGACTTTGTGCTGCCATATTTGTAGCCACAGCACACATGCTTTTCACGATCGCACACATCCCGCTTGTTTTTCTTTACCACAATTCTGCAACTGTGGTAGGAGGTGCCATTGTGCTCACTAGGAGACCGCAACATTGGCTGAGCAACTCAAGACCGTGCAGGTAGGGGCGACTGCCAAGAAATCAGTCCAAATGTGAGCATGCTTTGGAAATGCCTGCGACCCCTTTGCTGTGTGGGGTACAGAGACAGCAGAAACGGTAGCACTTGCTGGCTGCCTGCCAGCTAACTCCAGTTTGTGTGGGAGCCTGTTCCAAGGGGACGCGTGACCTCCTTCTCTGGCCCCTTCTTTCCCTCTGACCATGGGAACTCAGTGGAAGGGTTTCTGACTTCTACGTTCAGATAACTCTTTGTATTTATATACACGTTCTGCTGAGCGCATGTGTTTACTAGATTCAAGTAGCTATAGCCTCAGATAACCCCCTTCCTGACGGTAATGGTGACATATTTTGTTTTCTCTGTGAATAAATGAGATCCAAAATTACCCACATCTGCAGTGCCTGAGCCGGGGCCGCGCTGCTTCCCTCCCTCGTCTTTTCTAGAACAAAATCAGCTTGACATTTACTCTGTTGCTTCCACTTTTTGAAATATTCATAGATGTTTTTTCCTAGACAGTGAGTTCCCTGCTTTGTGGCATTATTGCCTCAAAATATTTAATAGTTTTGATACGAGCGACTGAACTTAATCCAGCTTAGCTGTGGCACTGTGGAGCGCCTGGCTTTGAGAATGGAGTGTGAACGGTGGGTGCAGTTTGGGGCTCGTGTATAGAGTGGCAGCTTCCAGGGCTCAGCTCTGCCCAGCTGTCCGTCATAGGCGTGTCTGCCATGTCTAATCACACTGACAGCCCCCCTCAAACTCCTGGTCCTACACCTGTGTCTCCTGAGCCTCACAGGATAAGATACTAGAAAACCTCAGATTTTGGGCTTGGTTTATAAACTCTGTATTGAATTTCTGTGAAAGTGATAATACTTCCTCCATCCCTCAATATAACTGACTTTATGGTGTTTTCATATGTGCGTGGCCACTGAGAGACGCTTTTAGAACATTTTATGAAACGGAGGATTTTGTTAACGATATGCATGTGTCAACATTCAGAGGACTTGAGGATGGCTTGCGTGACTAAGTTCATGACCATTCTCTCCCAGGGGCTTTGAGCACTGGATCAGACATACATACCTATGTACATACATACAAAATAATGTATGTTGTCATGCTTTGGGTTGCCATGTGTGTGAGTCCTGTGCTGGAGACAATGTTTGGGGAGGTCGAGGCATCTTTGAGAGGTGGACTCTTGCTAGAAGAGATGCTGCAGGGAGTGACTCTTGAGGTTTGGTGGTCCAGCCCTGCTTCTTTTATCTCTCTGCTTCCTAGTGATGGCTGAGCGACCCTAACAGGCCTCCGCCTGCTCCAACTACGCCTTCTGCAATGTGAGTCTCATCATATGGAACTAGATTCCCCTCTGGGCCATAAGCCAAATAAATCCCCATCCTTCCTTTCTGTCCGAGTGTGAACACTGCCTCACAGCAGCAAAAGTAGCTACAACATATACACACGTGCATTTTCCCCCCTTTAAAAATTTTATTCTTCAATATATATAATCCATATTATGTCTGTAATCCGTATTATTGGAGTTCATTGTGATAGTCCATGTCCGCAGTATACAATGATCTGTTGAGGTAACTGCCATCCCCCTTTCCTCCTTTCTTGCTATTTGTAGCATTTGCGCTCTTCCCACATAGATCCCATGTACACATGCTATCCCATGTACAGCATACAGTGATCTACTGCAAAATTCAGCCATCCCACTGCGTTGTGGAACACTGGGATGCATTCATTTTAAATGTTCCTGCCCAGTCTCCCACATTTGCAATTCTATAATTGAATCAGCTTTTCTTAGCTTCACCTGGAATACAAGACATTTGGTATTGGTCCTTCTGTATCTCTCTCACTTCACATAACATCATATTATCTAGTGCATATCACTACA
The DNA here is from genome assembly GCA_023101885.1 of Typhlomys cinereus. Taxonomy (NCBI): domain Eukaryota; kingdom Metazoa; phylum Chordata; class Mammalia; order Rodentia; family Platacanthomyidae; genus Typhlomys; species Typhlomys cinereus. The sequence continues at coordinate 2,357,665 of JALPQD010000324.1, read as the reverse complement.
GATGATAGGACTTCAACCTATGTGGTTGGATAATACTCTATCATATGTATTTATCACATTTTCTTTATCCACTGATGCATATCTAGTCAACCTCTATACCTTAGCTGTTGACTGTAGTGCTGCATAAACCACAGGTGCTCAGTATCTCTCTGGCATTCTGAGTTAACTTGGGATCTATGCACTAAGAAAGTTGCATCACAAAGGTGATCTGTTTTTGTTTAATTTCAAGGGGTCCCCATACTATTTCCCATAAAGATTCTGCTTATTTACATTCCTACCAACGATGTGAGTTCCCTTTCCTTTGTTCCATATCCTCTCAGCATTTATTATATTTTTTGTGGTGGTAGCTATTCTTTTTAAAATATTTCCATCCATACAATAAAGGTTAAATAACTTCAATACATATTCTAGCATGTATCCATAAAAATAAAATAGTATCATATGTATTCATTGCAGAGATTTGGCACATGTTGTCAAAATTAAAAAAAATTTTCATAGTTTTAGAAGCACATTAAGTAATTATCCCTGCCCCCTCCTTCTCCCCTCCCTCATTCCCCTCCCTTCATCAATCCATCCCACTCTTTTCCACCCTCTTACTGTCTGCGTCTATGAATCCCAGGGTTCCCTCTGGATTGTCTGCTCCAGTGGGGTTTCAGGTCTCTGTGGCAGACCAAGTGGCCCTTCCTTGGGCAGACCCACTGATAGGAACACCTCCCTCCATCTATCTTGCTGTGGCCCCTAAGGTTTCCACTGCATGTACATCTCTTTTGAGATCCTTGAGAGTCTATGGGAGAATGTGCATATCTGGTAAGGACAATCATTGCAGTGAGTTCCTGGCTACAACAGTCCCGCCTTGAGTGGAATGTCTTGTCCAATGGTGAACATTCCCATCTTTATGCTCTTATAATCTTACTGCTCCCTCTCCTGCAAGGTTCCTTGAGTCTTACAATGGGGGGAGATTAGGTTTGTTGATTCCAGGTGAGCAATGCAGGATCACCAGTACTTTGCAGTCTGGCAGCCATTGTTGTCCACTTCACTGCTCATCTACTGTCCTGGGCTGCATCCTGTATGGGTGTTGAGATCCTCTACCTCTGTCGGAGAGACTTCTAGGTTGAGTGCTGAGTGCTCAATCTATGGTTATAACAGCAGGTATTTAGAGAGCAGATTGATGTACTGTTTCCCTACCTATAGATTCATAGTCTGTTTTCCCCTAGTGATCTATTTCCTTCCCTGTTTTAGGTTCTTGTTCTAGTTAACAGTAACAGGGACGTGTTCCATTCTGACAAGAAGACCTTGAGTCCTATCAGAAAGTGTTGATTGTCTCCTTGATACTCATGCTGCTATTACACTAGTGTTCACCTGTTGCCATGGTGATTTTTATTGCACATGTCAAAATTTTGGAAGTTGAAATTAATGTTTTAACTATACATTTGTATATAAAATAAATACATATGTATGTGTGTCTATCTATCTATCTGTCTGTTTATCTATCTATATTTAACTATCTATCTCAGATAGAATTACTCTTCAGTTTCACAGGCAGAAGCCATAAAGGAGCTTCAAAGCCTTGGGAGCTTTCAGTTTTCACTCACTACTTCATGTTTTTATACTATTTCAGTTTCTTCATTTTTAAAAAATTTGAATTCTCTGATTTTTGAAGAAGTTAGATGTCCTATCTAGAGCTGAGTGGTCCACCGTCATCTGTTTTCTCCTGACCGCTAACTATTGCTCAGCAAAGCTTCTAGACCACAGGCTGTGAAGGAATCCGAAAGTTTTAGTTTGTGCCTCTCTGATGGCCGAGGTTGTGAAAAGCTCTTTTGGATTGTTATTGGCTATTCAAATTTCTTCCTTCAAGAATTGTCTATTTAACTTTTTGGCCTATTCATTGGTTGGCAAGGTTTTATATTTTGGGGGAGACAAAACTATGTACTAGAAAAAAGTCTGCAGAAAAAATGGTGCCGACAAAACTGTTTAGCTACCTGATCAAGGATGAAGTTAGATCTGTGTCTCAGGTTGGAGAGATGGCTCAGGAGCTAAGCCTCTGTCTCTCGATCAGAAGGACCTGAGTTCAGATCCTCAGATCCCACATAAAAATGTTGGATGAAATGGTAGCTGCCTGCAGTTCCGGTCCTGGAAGGCAGAGCCTGGGAAATCCTAGAGCAAAACAAAAAGGGAGTAGAACAATTCAGGATGATTCCCAATCACCCTGATCTTTACAGGGAAATACAGTTTCTTTTGACACACACATGCACGCACGTACACACACACACACACACACACACACACACACACACACACACACACATACACACACCAAAACAAAAAAATAGATTAGATCTATATCTCTTACCTGGCACTAAGGTCAAATCAGTGTTGCACAATACCTAATTTAAAATGCAAGACACTAAAACTATTAGAGGAAAACAACAGAGGAAACAGTTCATGGTAGAGGCACAGCTGAGAACTTTCTGAACAGAGCATCATTGGCGCAGGGGCCAACTCAGGAGTCAGCAAGTGAGATTATGTGAACTTATTTAAGCTTCTGCACAGCAATGAAACTATCGACAGAATGAGCAGATAGCATATAGAATGGGAGACGATCTTTGCCAGCTACACTGCAGGCAAGGGGGTTAATATCCAGAGCAGATAAAGAACTGCGAAAATTAAACAATACAAAAAAAAAACTTGCCAAATAAAATTAGCCAATGAAATGAATAGTTTTCAAAGGATAGAATATAGCAACACAGTACACAACACACAGATATTTATTCCTCTCTTCTAGTCTCTGCTACCAATGACATTTTCTGAAAAAGAGCTTTTCTATCTACTCAAAGGTTCCCTTGGCTCCTGGGGCTGTTGGATCCCAGGCTGTCTGCTACCCCTGTCATACGTCCCAACACTTAAGACAATCACCTGGGAAAATATAATGTTCCATGTGTACTATAAAATTAGAGCAAATAGGTAAATAAATAAAGTGCAGCCACATTATAATAGTTAATGATCAGATGCACTTCTAGTCTCTATTATGTAAGCAGTCTTCTAAAGACTGCTTTTATATATAACTTATATATATGACAGTATAAAGAGAAATTCATAGGGAGCTTAGGATGATGGTACATGTATTTTAAAGAGCTGTCTCTTGCAAGGCACAGTTGTCCATATTGGGTTTAAGAGGTAGAAGGAGTAACAAAAATGAGAACATTCTATAATAAAACAGAGTCTAAATATGATCCATCACTACGTCATGTCATAGCTGTGAATCTGGAACAAATTTCTGTGGCAACTTATGAGGTTACTGCAAGCTAAGTGTAATGTCAATATTGAGCAGGGACTTAGAAATAATGATGATGCTGTCCAAACATTTAATAAAAAACATTTTATGTTCACTATGGAAGCATTTTATAGTTTGTGATGGTGTTGTTTGGTGGTTTTCGTATTATATATTATGTGAGTCTCAGCTTACATGTGTCTAAAAGTTTTGATCAGGAGAACTTGTGGACATGACACTGAGGTCAACAGTGATTTGGATGTGAGCAGATGCTCAGGATAGCTCATCCCAGGAGGTACCGGCACAGCTGTGAACACAGTGGGCCTGGACCTTAGAAAGAATCAATTGATTTCAGAGGACTGGAACCAGAGGCAGGACCATACCAATGGCCCACGTTCACACCCATCTGCTTTGTGCTAGATGTTACAATGCATCTTAGCTCTTACAACAACCCTGACATTTTCTTACAGCATTGTGTCTTTGAGTCAGCATTGAATAACTGCTAGGAACCTGTCTTGGAAGATCTGAACTCAGAGTAAATGGAATCTTGGTGATACCTTAAAGAAGCATGTATAAGTTTGTGACACCTGACCAAGGACCTCATCATCTGACACTCATGCCTGCATCTTGCCAGTTGGTGGCATCCCTCCAATGCTCCCCTTCTCACAGCAGGACCATATGGACATACCCAAAGCTTAATATGTTAATTATGTCCAATATAAGTTATAATAATAATTTATGAAAGAGTTTAATGCTCAACACTTACAGAATTATTGAATTTCTTCTACTCATTCCACAAAAATGGTAGAATTCTAGGGTATGTGAGGGAAGGATGCGAACGCTTTTGAAGCTTCTCTTGGGACTGTTTCTTGAGGCTCAGTGTTGGCTCAAGAAATCGAGTCTTAGTTGCTTTGTATTGGAATTCACATGCAATAGGGTACTGAGGGTGGGCTGGAGAGAAGATTTGTCCCATCTTAGAGCAGATGAGCTCACCTCCAAGGGGGCAGGCTCCACTCTCCCTCCATCAATATGGACCGTTGGGCTTGATAGAAATTCATTTTCATGGAAAAAACGGTTTTGAAGGGCACGGAGGCAAATGGTCAGCACATTCTTGATGGAGTGTGCGCTGGTAACGCCTGAACCTCCACGTTTGCTCCCTGAAGTGAGCAGAAACTTGCTTGTCTTAGACAGAGACAAGATTTGAACTTCAGAAAGCAAAAATTTCAAAGCTTTATTGTAAGCAAACATCAAAGCTCCCTTTGGAAGTGGGGGGGGCTCAGAAACGGAGGTGCTGCTGAGGGAAGATAGTATCTCGAATCTGTCTCCTCTCAGGGCCAGCTCTCTCGTGGTCCCATATTTGGTTTGAGTATTTGGTAATCAGAATTAGGTCATAGTCCGTCCTATGAAAACTGCTGATATTTAATAAAGGAAGAAAGAGCTGTCTAAACCACTGACTCAAAAGAATCAAACAAGAAATCCCAGTTACGAAAAGAAAGTGGAGCTCAAGCTGCCATTTTACACTAACTACCGATTCCCTTCTGACTGTCCTTCATTCTCTGGCGAACCATGTTGAGCACTTTGTAGTAAGGTAGCAAGGAGGATGTGTAAGATGGAGAAGCAGTGTCTTCAACACTCTTCCTTTGTGGCAGTGAAATGATGTCGTGGGGCATCTGTAGGTTGGTCATAATAGATTGAGTGACTTCATATTCTTTTCTTCTAAAATCTTCATGTTTGGGACCCTCCCTCTTGAGTCTCTTTAATTCTCCCGGGAAGCCCAAGAACTTCCATGGAGAGACTCATGTGAAGAGGAATTGAGGTTCCTGGCTGGTGGCTACTTGTGGAGTAATTTTCTTCACAAAGTGAGAGCATTATAGTCATCTTGTAAATAAATGCACTTTAGTCAACAGCTGTCTTAGCTGCGTGGGAGACCTCAGGTGACGGCAACGCAGTGGGATGCTTCCAAAATTCCCTGAGAGTGACTAGGCAGGATCTGACTCTGACATCAAAAGGTGAACTCCACGCACTGTGCTGTGCGACTCCAAAAATTGGCTTTGGTTAAAGAGGCTGTGAGTTGCTATATGGAGTTAATGCATGGTGCAAGGACTAAGGCCTGGTCCTTCGTAAAGAACGGGATTCAGGCCTGGAGCAGCCAAACAAAGACTTTCAAAAGTTACTAAGTACCCAGGGCAGAGCCCGAGGGATGGCACAAGACCCCATGAGTCTTGTGCCTATCAGTGGCATAGTGTCAGTGACTGACTCATATCTTTGCCCACTGAAAAGGGGTTAGGACTATTAAAGGGCCCCTGCTGCATGTGAAGGATGGAGACATAAGTTTTCCTGTGGCTCAGTCTGTCACAGTGATGTCTGGTCTGTATTTGTGACAGTAAATCTATCTTCTATAGCAAATGGAGACCATCAAGCTGGTTGCCGCACCTGTGTTCACTTCTAGTACAGCGCCTTGTTCTTGGACACGGACATGGACAGCTTGCTGTGGAAGTTCAGAGCTGTGGACTTTGTCCATCTGTGCTCTTCTTCCAGGTGATGGATAGCGAAGGACGCGTGAGGCAGGCGTCGCCCAGAGCCTCACCCAGGCAGGAAGTGGGTGCGCAGGTCTCACTTTCTATTGGGTTCTTCCTGATGGAAAACAGGCCGGGAGGCATAGGTGGTGGCTGGAGATTCATCTCTCGGTGGATGTCAACGTCTATCATAACATGTTCGGAGGTTCATTATAAGCCAGAGCTACTGAGACTGACATTCCGAGTGTTCCGATGAATTCTTCTGGCATTCCAAGCTCCTTCTAAAGTGGAGTCCACCTTTGAAATGCCAGCCTTCCTTCCAGAGACTGTAGTGAAGCTTATCTTCCCCGTCACTTCCCACGTATTGCTCCGGGCTTACTGTCTGCAGACAGCTGTGTCTAGGAATCCCCAGCTCTGGTCCACGCACCTGTTCTGCTGGCTGGTCTCCAAATCACCAGGGTCCTGCCTTCCGGCCTATTGCTTGGCGACGTGCTTATGCACTTCGTGGGGCCGAGTTGCCGTGTAGAGTCTCTTCAGCACCTCTGCCTATGCATGGAACCCCTGCAAGTACGAAATGAGTACTTCGAGCGTCAGAAGGGGACCCGTCCAGGCTCTGGGCACTCTTGAGTGCTGATTGGATTTCAGACTGGGTCCCAGTCGTCAGCCTCCGTAACATTTAGAAGTGAACCTTAGATGTCTTGTCATTGTGACAACCCATGTGGCTACGCATCAATTACATCAATTACATGACCCTTCCTGCAGGTCTCAAAGAAGATGGCATTTGTCAAAAGAGTCTTTGCTTTAAGGTTATGTTGTCAGGGAGGAAAGTGACTTCGAGCTCTGTCAGCTGAGTCGGGCAAATGCGTAGCGATACCCAGGGATCAGAGCAGGAACTCTGGGTTGTTTGTGTCCAAGGACTCAGAACATATCAGTGCACTGAGTAATTTTCCTTTGGGGGAACCCAGAGAATAGCAGATTTCACAATAGTGCCCATCTCAGTAACTCTTTGACTTTCCTGGGACTCTCCATGAATTGGATTGGCGTTTCTGTGTTCTAGGTTTCCTGTGGCTGATTTCCTCTGCAAAGGAAGAGGCTTCCCACACAGGGTCACCTTGGAAACTAAAGAAATTGTGCAGATTGAATGTGGAAATATTTTTTTAAACTATGGATGTTTTCACAATAAATTATTTTATACCACCTCAGAAACAAGATTCCCAATTTACTGCACCAACAATTGATATGAAAACCAGTTTTATGAAAAAGAGTCTGGACTAGTAAAGCTCAGAAATGTGGAAACAGCACCAGCTCTGCTTCCATGCTCCCCTGGGCACTTGTTTCTCATGGATTGAGAAGACATTCTTGTTCCCTAAGCTTCCTCCCATCCCAAATCATGGGATTGATGTTTTGTTCTGGCTTTTGGGGCAGGAATGGAGGTTGTTTCTTTCGGGCTGCAACACATGATTTCTAAATGTGGCTCTTGGAACTTAACTTTGGATAAGGGGAGGCTGTTTTGGCCTTTTTTGGGGGGGGAGAGGTGAGATGCTGGACTGATCATAAGTAAATGACGTTGTCTGCCATGTGCAGGAAGATTGAAAATTCTGCCCTGAGTACTGGTCTTTTGAATATCTTTGGGGGACCAGATCTCCCTGTCCAGGTATCTAAAGAGGCGGCACACTGAATGAAAGGGAGAAAAAGAAGCATTTTCCTTTCTTCTGCTTCCTGGGCCGCCACGATAGGCCCTGCTGTGCCTGACCACACACTCTCCATTGTGGTGAGTTGACACCACTGAGGTCAGGAGCCCAAATCCATCCTCCTTCTCTTGAGTTGCCATGTTAGATATTCTAGTCACCATAATGAAAATCTAGAACCTTCCAGAATTTTCTGGTGTGGAGATGCACAGAACACAGTACTGCAGTCTTGAAAACGAGTTGCTTTTCTGTGGATTCTACTGCAGACTCCCCCTACCTCGGTGTGTCTCCCACCTCCTCTGATCTCTCTGGCCCCTGGAGAGTTTGTAATTCTGCGATAATACGATCAGAATGACCGCATGACCATTTCAGTCACAAGATAATATCTTGGGTCCAAGTAAACTCCAGAAATCAGCTTATCTATAATTTTGAAGGACAGAAAGCAGATTTGGTTGCAAAACATCTCTCAAAGCTACTCTTGGCTCATTTTCGAAGTGCCCACACCTAGGGTTTACTCTCTTGTCACACTGAGTGCCCTTCTGTGTCAGCTGTCAATCACAGCTTGTCTCCAGAGCGAGCTGCTGCATCATGTGACTTCAGTGTCCTCTGAGGAATGCAGACTTGGCAACTCACCACTGTCCATGTTTAGGGAAGAATTCCTTTCAGAACAGGTCTGTCAGCAACATGACTGAATCTTTAAATTCTAAAGGGGTCTATAACTTTAAAATACACAGACATTTGAACTTGGAGAAAATAATAATGAAAATGCCATTATTTTGAAACACGGGGAAGCAAAACCTTTAAAATCCCCATAGCATCGAACAAACAATCTTGACATTATCAGTCCTCCTGCACCTAGGAGATTAGAACAAACTTCATAACCCTGCGAGTTCTGTGAAACAAAATTGCAGTGTTTAGAGACCCAAATTCCTGACTATGGTAGAAAGCAATTTTCTGACACCTGCTGTGATGGGAATGAAGGTCACAAAAATCCGTAGATAATGTGCTTTGGAGAACAAATGTCTTAGCGAAACCTGAGCTCTCAGGCTCCCAGAGGAGGCAGCTCAGAGCGGGAGCCCTTGTCCTTGTGAAGACATCTGAACATGAAAATTGGTTGACAGAGAAACAGTACCGCTTTAGATGTCTAATAATATCGCCTTCCACAATCTGTTTTATGTGGAGGCCCGAGGGACAGGGGACTGTGTGGGTGGATTTTAATGAAATCCTCATGCAAGGCCTGGCTCTCAGAGCCACCCAGACTGGCATACACTCCTGTGACCACCCAGATGCACGTTCACTCCCAGGCCCAGCCAGGTGTATGTTCATGTCCCAAGTGTCCACTTCACCAGCACGAGTGGCCACATGCTCTTCCGCTTGGTCCCCGTCACCTCTTGAACCCACCAGAGAAAAGTCCGGATTTTATTGCTGGATGAACTGGATTTTTACAAAACCATTTGTATTTATCAGAATAACACAGGTTTAGTTATCTGAAAAACCACACACAAAGGCCTACCAAGTTGTGTCAAGACTGTCTCCCAAACATGATAAATGAATCCTCTGAGGCTCAGAGAAACATGACAAAATTAAAATACCTGCCCATTCCAGGCTTTAAAATATGATACAGGTGTCTTTTAAAGCTCTGGATGAACACAGAAGCAATGCTGACTTCTGTTGACAGGAAGATGTTCACTTAATATATATGACTTTTACTTAATTAGATGAAACTCATGCTTCCCATATTAATTTTGAACTTGCCAGGAAACCATCTTTAGTTACCCTGGAAACTGCGGAACGTCTATGATCAGGCTGCTGCCCTGGCCTGGATAGGTTTGGGTTGCAGTAGGACACCCTATTTATTTCCTCTGATGCTTTCACTCCTCTCTTCAGTTGTATGCTTTCCTGTTAACCTGGTTCACGTTCTGAAAAGACTCATAAAACCTTTGTGTAGTGAACATGGTTTCTCTGGCCGTTTCCTGAGGAGCCCACGTGAGGTCACTTCTGTGGGGTGCCCATCCCTGGAGTAACCCTGCTGTCCTTTCTCTTTCTCTTGTGCCCTGATTTCTGTCCTGCTATTGGTGGACAGCAATTTGAAATATACAATGCACTGCAAACACACAGTCCAGTGCCAGAGAATGCTAAGGATATTCCTTGAGTCTAACTGCAACCTTTTAGCCTTTGGTTAGCATCCTTCCTCTCCCCATCCACCTACCAATCCCGGTCTCTTGCCATCCGTAATGCAGCTGACTAATTCAGTTTGACTTCTCTAGTTTCCACGTATGAGTGTTCCATTGAGGCTCATGTGATGTTTGTCCTTCTGTGTTGGGCTTATTTTCCTAGCATAATAGACAAAAGACCCAACAAACACTTTTCAAAGGAACACTCGAAAACGGTTCATCACTGTTCATCATGGAAGTGTAAATTAAAAGCACATCACTCATACCAACAGAATGACTGCCTAGCTGGGGAGATGGCTCCAGGGTTAAGCTTTTGCCTTTCAAGCAAAAGGATCTGAGTTCAGATCCCCAGGTCCCATGTAAATATGCAGAGTGGAAATGGTGGCGGTTTGCAACTCTGGCCCTGGAAAGCAGTCTGGGAAACCCCAAAGCAAAGGCATCAAGAAAGTAGAGCAATCCAGGATGATTCCTGATATCTTCCTTCAGCTTCCACAGGCACACACACTCCAGTACCCTCTGGTATTACACACACACACACACACACACACACACACACACACACACACACAGCAGTGACAGGGAAAGAAACTCTCAAATACTGTCATAGTAGGTGTCAACTTGACAGTTAAGGGTTTGAGCTCTGGGCAATTTGTGGAGAATTAGTGGTTGAGTTAAGCCCAGAGCAAGCCTGAAGGACATTGCCTAGCTGATGGAGAAGGCCCAGCCTATGATGGGTGGGTTTAGGCCCCGAACAGGTGAATAAAATACTGAGAGCTGGTTGAGGAAGTCGGCATCCTTTTGTTCACTTGGCCAGACATGCTGGTCTGGCAAGTAAGGATTGTCCCTCTCTCAGGTGTTGTGTAGAGATGGTGTGGCCAGTTCCCTCGGCCCTGGTGTTGATGCGTGCTCTCTGGTCAAGCTGGACTGAGAACTGTAAGCAGACTGTTGTAAGGAAATTAAACCTCTTGTTCCCTTAAGCCATTTGATGGTCATTTATTAGCAATCATGCAACAGATACTGCTGATGGAAATATAAATTGTACAGTCACTGTGCAAAACAGTACTAAGGTTTCTCAAAGACAAAACAATCCCCCAAACAAAGTCAGAACTGTCATTTGGTCCTACAGCCCCTCCCCTGGGGACATAGTCAAGGCACCTGGAATGAATGTGCCCAGGATATACTGCACAGCCGTGCTGACAGCCAAGGTTCTCATGAGTAAGTAGATAAAGAAATTGTGGGATGTATGCCGGTGAGGGGTTGTCTTGGTTGAATAAATGATGTGGGAAGACCCAGTCATTGTTGGAAGTATCACACCCTAGGCAGGTGGTCCAGGACTCTGTAAAGATGAACAGAAAAGCCAAGATGGACCGAGCAAGGTGAGCACAAAGAACAAGAATGTATCAATTCATTGCTCTCTGCTCTTGCTGTGGATACAATGTGACCCACTGCCTCCCGAGCCTGCTTCTATAACTTTCATGCAATGCTGGACTAACCTGGAGCTGTGACTTCATAAACCCTTTCTCCCGATAAAAAAGGAAATTGTGACATATAATCTTTAGTCATCGAGGAAATGCAAATCAAATCTATCACACCTTGGTCAGAGTGGCTATGTTCATGGAGACAATTAAAAGAAAACTGTGAGTGAGGATGTGGAAGAAAGGAGATCTATGGATCAGTTGTAAGTGACTTCACCCATGGTGGAATCAGTATAGTGGGTCTTCAAGCTATTATAGATAGAGCTACTATGTTATCTAGCTGTGCCTTTCCTGGATGTATGCCCACATGATCCACATTGAATGCCCCAGGGATAAATACACATCCAGGTTCACAATAGCCAAGTCATAGAGTCAGTCTGAAGTGTCCTTCAATCAATCATAAACTGGTTTGTAAACACAATGAACTATGTTATTCAGGAATAAGAAAGTATAGTCATGTCATTTGCAGGAAAATGGAGGGAAATTGAGATTATCACTTTATGTGACGTAAGTCAAACACTTTTTAAAATGAAATTAATGTAAAAGGACTTGAAAATAAAAAAGAGTGGCATGGAAAGTGAGAAGGGATCAGAGAGATGAAGTGAAGAGGAAATGTGATCACAGCGCATGTACACATGCATGAGCATAATCACAGCATGTGTACACATGCGTGTTGTAGCAAATGAGCTGCTTCGTTCAACTAATATGCACTACCATATGGAATATGGACATGGAAGAATGGTATTTGTTGCACTTACTTTTCTTTTGCTGAGACAATACTTATGCACATTCAGCTTAGAGGAGAAGAGATTATTTATATGCCATGTATAACATAGTCCATTTATAGTAGAAATCACACAGCAGAAGGCCTGATTGGAGGTAGAAGCAGGAAGTGGTTCGTGTTACAGCAGCCATCAGAAGGCAGAGAGAACAAGAGCGAGAGGAAGCAGGGTGGGGCCATCAAGCTTCCAGGTCTGCCCCTGTGATGAGCCTTCCTGTGCAGTCTCCACCTCTTATTCCCAGACTTTAACACCAACTGAGGATTCAAACACATGAGCCTGTGGGTGGCAGAGTCAACTCAGATTCAAGATGTGGCAGTTCTCATGCCAACCCCCCATGTCTCCTGGCAGGAGATGGCCGATTCCTGTGCTCTACTCTATCTTCTAGGTCACCTAGTTAATAGTTACACTACACCTAGCTTATGAATCTGTATATAAAATTCTCTGTCATGTTTCTTGGTCCCTACAGATCTGGAATTCATAACACCAACTCCTTTATCATTCATTTCATGGATAATGAAAATGCAATCAGATTTTTAAAAAAAGTCATACCTGAAACTTTGTTCTCAGTTTTCTACAGTAAAACCAGAATTGAGCTCAAAGCTATTAGTTGTATTAATCAAAACCCAGGGTATCAAGAGATAGAAATCTAACTATGTGGAACGAGGATGTGCTGGCTCATTAACAGAGTGACTTAGCAAGAACTGAGCCCTCGGGGGCGCTTCAGAGAAGTTAGGGCTGGAACTCCTTGTCCTCACAGTGACATTGGAACAGGAGGATGAGTCATTGGCAGGAAAAGCTATGGCTTCCAAGGGTCTGATGCAGGTCTACCTCACTCATCTAATGATTGGGAGGCCCGGGGGTCAGGGGACCAATCCAGCCTTCAAGCATGCCTGGACCAAGGGATCAAGCATCCGTCACCACCTCTTCATCTTGTCTTCTCCAGGACCTGTGTCTGCATCTTCCTCCAGGAGCTTAGCCTGGTGATGTCAGTTTTGTTCTCCCGAACTCCCGGCTTATTCTCCCTCCTCCCTTCCCTAGTCACCCAGCTGGGAGTTTCTGTCTGTGCTGCGATGGTCTGATGCTATGTGAATCTTGTCGTCAATCCTGTCTGGTGGGGAGGGGACAGACTATGCTCTGATTGGCAGGATCACACCACTGCATCTTCAAGGGGTGAGGGAACCAGGATGGTTTCACCCCAAACCTGTGGACCCAGTGAACCCACTGTGATTTCTCCAGGTTAAAACTCTGCTGCGACCAGCAGACAGGGAATCAAATGCTGAGCTGTAAAACTGACCAATTCCCATCTCCCTACCCTGCAGTACAGGCTGTGGGGAACGGGGACAGATTGAGACAGGGCATTGCGGCCCTACCAAACATCCTCACTTATTGCTTTGGACACGGCTGATCTGCAGCTTCCAGCTGCTGCGTCTCTGGACAACCACACATATCCGGGCTGTTCTCAGCTGATGCTAGAGACTCTTCAGAGCCAGAACCAGTGACTGCTGCCGGTGCGGTGCCGGCAGGACCAGTCGGTGGCTCGGCCTCTGCCTAGGCAAGGCATCTGTGAGGCCTGCCCTGGAGTCGGATGCAGTGACTCCCCACTTTTCCTGCACCCTCCCTCCCAGACGTCAGACTTGCATTGAACTGACCGCTCTGCCTTTGCCGGCCTTTCCCTGATAATCCTTTGCATGCGCCACTTTCCTCATATCTGCTTTTTCTTTTCCTTTTTTTAAATCTGGGTTGCCTCTACTATTGCATGCTTGAGCACTTGCGGGATGGAACATAGATGACATAGCCATGAGTATACCACTGAGGAAAACGACTCCTCACAGTCAGTGTTAACCCCCAGTAGTCTATCCCCTTCCATGATGAAAATAACAGCCTAAGTCTCGAGCAGGTCCGTGGCAGTGGACCTCGCAGGGAGTTCATGGGTGCTGCGGGCCTGTCATGTCCAGAAGACACTCTGTCATCAGCCCCCATCACAGCCCTCCTGCCACAGCCCCCCCCAAAGCCCCCCCGTCAGGCTCTCACATGCGTCCCTTATCACTCACTGAGTCAGTACATCGATTCCCATGAACATCTTTGTTCACCATATCCCCATTTTTCTTCTAAAATATTCCCCATTTATCTTCTAAAAATAGATCAGTCAAGATTTTATGCAATAATCTGGAATCGATTAGATAGACTCAAATGAAGAAATAAAACCAATTCTGACAGGCCGATGAGGCCAGGGCCCTATCTTCTTCTGACTGATGGGATGTCATCCCAGCTCTGCTTAATGAGTCTCAGCCCAGGGAGAAGTCAGTGGAAGAGACTGGAAATAAATCTGCCCACTCTGATGGAAACCCACCTTGTAGACGTGTGTCACCAGGACGGCTCCTCTCTGGCCATGAGCTTGCCCACTTGAACTGTGTGGGAGTAAGTGAGAAAGACCTTCCGTAACTTGGCAAGACTTCAAAACCCCTGAGCCTCCCATGTGCCAAGCCAGGTTGGCAGCTCTGTTCCTCTCCCTCCTTTTCAGGATTCCCAGAAACAATAAAGCACTGCATTTCATCATCATTGGGAAAATGGATGTGTGTGAAAATATCGTGGAACAAGACAGAGAAAGTCTGTGGTGTCGTTGTCTTTATGAACATGAGTCAGAACCCCAAGGCATGTGCCAAGCATTGGCGACGTGTTTAAGGCCCCAGTGAAGGGACTACCCTTGCTCGTGTTTGAGATCAAAACAGGCCCAATGTTGTCTTTGTACAATTCACTCGCTTATCTTCCCCCACACAGGGGCTGAATGGAGCCAGCCTGGGACACTGTGATGCATGTTCCTTTATCTGCTCAAATAGTTTTGCTGCTCCTGCACGGTCCTTGGCTCCATTCTGATTGGTATTGGATGTCACCTCCTAGCCAGAGATAAAAGGCTGTTAAAATAGAATCGTATTATAAGAGTAGATTCAAAGATAAATGGAGTAAGAGTAGGAGACCGTGAGGGGTGGGTGTCAGTCTCCCACTTGCTGGATGGTTACCGTCTATCTGCCAGACTCTATGCCCTCCCTATCTGTTGAGATCAAACCCCATCAGTTGCAAGTGACCAGGAAGGAAAGTCTGTGAACTTAACCAGATGACTCACTACTTACTTGCAGTCTTTGATGGTGGCCTGTTTTCTCTGCTGGAGCATGATCCCCTCTCTCCTTGTTTCTGGTGGTGCCTTCCTTCCCCTTCCCTCCTGTTTATAATCTTTGCAATTATTGTAAGTATTACAGATATTTATCTTTGAGTGTGTCACTCAAGTGGGTTTGGTACTAGGATCCACCAATTAGGGGGTATATACAGTGCTTAATTTTCTATGTCTGGGATACTTCACTCAATATAATTTTTTTCTAATTCCATCCATTTCCCAGCAAATCTCATTAATTCATCATTTTTGATGGCTGGGTAGTATTCCATTGTATAGATGTACTGCATTTTCCTTATTGACTCATCAACTGTTGGACATTTGGGCTGATTCCATGACTTTGCTATTGTAAACAGTGCTGTTTTGAACATGGTTGTGCTTGTGCTATCGAGGTGAATTTTTGCTGTATGGGGGGTTATTCCCAGAAGTGGAAGAGCTGGTTCATATGGCATTTCAATCTTGCATAACTTTTTTAAGAATCGCCAGACAGCTCGCCAGAGTGGTTGTATGAGCCTGCATTCCCACCAGCAATGTAGGAGAGTTCCCTTCTTGCCACATCCTCTCCAGTATTTGATGTTGTTTCTATTGTGGATTTTTGCCATCCTGACTAGGATGAGATGATGTCTCAGGGAAGTTTTGATTTACATTTCCCTGATGGCTAAGGATGTGGAGCACTTTTTAAGATATTTGTTAGGCATTTCAATTTTATCCCTGGTAAAGTTTCTTTTAAGTTCCAAGACCCATTTTTTAATTGGGCCATTGGTTTCCTTGGTGTTTAGTTTCCTAAGTTCTTTGTGCACTCAGGATAATAGAGCTCTATCAGATATGTGGTTAGTGAAGATTTTCTCCCATTCTGTGGGTTGCCTTTGTGCTCGAGTTACAATCTCTTTATCTGAACAGAATCTCTTCAATTTCATAAGATCCCATCTGTTGAATGTTGGTTGTGTTAACTGTGCTATTGGATTTCTATTTAGGAACTATTGGCCTAGTCCAATCAGCTTGAGGGAGTTCCCTACCCTTTCAACTAAGGTTTTTATAGTCTCTGGTCTTAAATCGAGGTCCTTGGTCCATTTGGAATTAAGTCTTGTACATGGTGACAAGTATGGGTCCAGTTTTAATCTTCTGCATGTGGATATCCAGTTTTGCCAGAACCATTTGTTGAAGATGCTGTTCTTTTTCCATTGGAGTTTTTGGGCCCCTTTGTCAAAGATCAAATGGCTGTAATTTTGTGGGCTTATATCTGGGTTTTCAACCCTTATCCATTGATCTATGGGTCTATTTTGGAGCCAGTACCAGGCTGTTTTCATAACTATGGATTTGTAGTATAGACTAAGGTTTGGTATGGTGATACCTCCAGCAGTGTTTTTGTTACTCAGGATTGTCTTTGGTCTCCTGGGTCTTTTGTGCCTCCATATGAATTGTGAGATTGTTGGGTCAACTTCTTTAAAGAATTGCTTTGGGATTTTAATTGGTATACTGTTGAATCTGTATACTGCCTTTGGTAGGATGGTCATTTTTACGATGTTGATTCTGCCAATCCAGGAACATGGGAGGTCTTTCCACCTTCTGGTGTCTTCTGCAATTTCTTTCTTTTTAAAGTTTTCATTATAAAGGTCTCTTACTTCCTTGGTTAGGTTTATACCAAGGTATTTCATTTTTTTAGGTGCTATAGTAAATGGGATTGTTTCTCTTAGGACTTTTTCATTTCTTTCATTCTGGGAATATAGGAAGGCCACTGATTTTTGTATGTTTATTTTGCCACCCTGCTGAACTTCTGTATTAGTTCCAGGAGTTTCCTGGTGGAGTTTTTGGGATCATGCAGGTATAAGATCATGTCATCTGCAAATAGAGATAACTTGACTTCTTCCTTGCTGATTTGAATCCCTTTTATCTCCCTTTCTTGTCTTATGGCTCCAGCTAAGACCTCGGGTACAATATTGAATAGAATTGGTGAGAGTGGACAGCCTTGTCTAATTCCTGATGGAAGCGGGAATGCTTCAAGATTTTCCCCATTGAGTATAATCCTTGCTGTGGGCTTGTTGTATACAGCTTTTATTATATTGATAAAGGTTCTTTCCATTCCAACTGTCTCTAGGATTTTGATCATAAAAGGCTGTTGGATCTTGTCAAAAGGCTTTTCTGCATCTATTGAGAGTATCATGTGGTCTTGGATTTTTGGACTGGTTTATATGGTGAATTACATTTATTGATTTGCATATGTTGAACCAACTTTGTGTGCCTGGGATAAAGTCTACATGATCCCCATGAATGATCTTTTTGATATGTTTTTGAATCGGATTTGCTAAGGCTTTGTTGATAATCTTTGTATCTGTGTTCATCAGAGAGATTGGCCTATAGTTTTCTTTTTAAAGTATATCTTTATTAGGTTTTGGGATTAAGACGATATTGGCTTCATAGAAAGAATTGGGTAGTGTTCCTTCCTTTGTTATTTGATGGAACAGTTTTAGGAGTATAGGTGTAGTTGTTCCTTAAATGTCTGGTAGAACTCTGTGCTGAATCCATCTGGTCCAGGATATTTTTTGGTGGGAAGATTAGAGCTTACTTCATTGATTTCCTCATATGTTATAGGACTATTTAAATAATTCAAAACTTCCTGATTCAATTTAGGTAAATTGTGTTTACTTAGGAATTCATCCATTTCTTTTGTATTGTCAAATTTCACAGTATAAGTTTTTGAAATATTACATTATAATTCTCTGAATTTCTTGGGTATCAGTAGTGATAACTCCATGTTCATTTCTAATTTTGTTAATTTGGGTCTTCTCTCTCTTGCTTTTGGTTAATTTAGCTAGGGGTGTATCAATCTTATTGATTTTTTTCAAAGAACCAGCTTTTTGACTAGTTGATTCTTTGTATGTTGTCCTAATCTTGATTTTGGATATTTCTCCCCTGATTTTACTAATCTCCTCTCTTCTACTTTTTTTGAGATCGGATTGCTGTAGTGTCTCTAAAGCTTTAAGCTTCATTGTTAAGTTATTTACTTGTGATGTTTCTATTTTCTTGAAATAAGCATTAAGAGCTATGAACTTACCTCTTAGGATAGCTTTCATTGTGTCCTAAAGATTTTGATAAGTTGTAGTTTCAATATCGTTCACTTTCAGGAAATCTTGAATTTTTTTTGTAATTTCTTCCTGAATCCACTTCTCATTCAGCATCATAGTGTTAAGTTTCCAGGAGTTAGTGTATTTTCTGTTGTTTGTTCTGTTGTGGATGTCCAGCTTTAGGCTTGGTGGTCTGATAGAGTACAGGCTAGAATTTCAACTTTCCTGTATATGTGGAGATTCAATTTGTGGCCCAATATGTGATCTATTTTGGAGAAAGTCCATGTGCTGCTGAGAAAAATGTGTATTCTTTGGTGTGTGGATGAAAAGCTTGATAGAGATCAGTAAGGTCCATTGCAGTAAGAGTTTGATTAAGTTCCAATGTGTCTCTGTTAAGTTTTTGACCTGTTGATCTAATGTTGAGAGGGCAGTGTTGAAATCTCCAAGAATTATCATGTGGGGGTTAATTTCTTGCTTTAGATGCTGTAGGGTTTTCTTAATGAATGTGGAGGGGCCTGTATTAGGTGCATATATGTTCAGTATTGTGAAGTCTTCCTGATGAATTTTACCTTGACTAAAATGTAGTATCCATCTGTGTCTCTTATGATTTTTTTTTCGTTTGAAGTCCACTTTGTCTGATAGCATAATGGCTACCCCTGCCTGTTTCCTGGTTCTATTAGCTTGCAAAATTTTGGATCACTCTTTTATTTTTAGGATGTGCCTATCTTTTGTGGTGAGATGAGTTTCCTGAAGGCAGCAAACAGATGGGTTGTGAGTTTTAATCCAAGTTTGTAGTCTGTATCTCTTGATTGTGAGTTAATTCTATTGACATTTAATGTTATGATGGAGAAATTACTTTTATTTCTGCATATTTTTTATGTTTAGCGGGTTTTATAAGTGTATTATTTGGCTTTTGGGTTTTGATGGTATTATACTTCCCTTCTGCCTTCCTGAATACACTTGTTTTTTTCTTCAAGCTTGAGTATCATTTCTAGCATTTTTTGAAGGCCTGGTTTGGTAGACATGTAAGCCTTCAGGTTGTCTTTGTGCTGGAAAACTTTTCTTTCTCCCTCAACCGTGACAGATAGTTTTGCTGGGTATATCACTCTGGGCTGACATTTTTGCTCATTTAATACTTGAAGTACGTCTCTCCAAGCTCTTCTTGTTTTTACTGTTTCCATTTTACTGTTTCCACTGAGAAGTCATTTGTTATTTTAATAAGTTTACCTTTAAAAGTGACTTGTTTTTTTCCCCTTGAAGCTCTCAGCACTTTTTCTTTGTCTTGAATGTGGCGTGTTTTGACTGTTATTTGCCTTGGGGAGTTTCTATTTTGGTCATATCTGTTTGGGGTGCAGAATGCCCTTTGTATTTGGGTGGGCCTCTTATTCTTTAGATGAGGGAAGTTTTCATTTATGACAGTTTGAAAAATTTCCTCAGGTGTGATATTTTGGGATTCTTGCTCTGGTATTCCATGAATGTTCATGTTAGGCTTCTTTAGGGTGTCCCATAACTCTTGAATATTTCTCTCGAGTATCTTTTTGGCTTTAACAACCTCTTCCATTGAGCTGGTTAATACTTCCATTTTGTCTTCAAGATCTGAAATTCTATTTTCTGCTTTGTTAGTTCTGCTGATAAGACTCTCTGTTGAGTTCTGGGTTGAGGATAACTTGTCTTTTAGTTCAATTTTAAACTCTGCCTGAGACTGTTTTAACTGCTTTACGCCTATTTTTGTTTCTTCAACTGTTTTTCTCAACTCCTCCAAGTGTCTGTTGTGTTCCGTTCAAAATTGTTAATGTGGTTATTTAACTCCTCCTGGATTTCCTCTTTCATAGTATTAATCATGGTAATGATCATTCTTTGAAAGTCGTTATTCTGGGCCTGGCTTTCTTGGCTATTTTCTGTGAATTTTTTCTGGTTGGAATCTGTTGTTATAGGGTTAATTCTTTCAATGTGAGATTTGTTTTCTTGGGTTTTGTTTCTCATGGATCTACACTTTGATTTGGGCATTGTTGTTTTGTCTCTTAAGTTCTTTCAGTTTCTATGTGTTTTTTTTTAAAACTTTTTTTATTTATTCAATTGTTCGTGTGCGCGTATGTATGTGTGCACGCACGTGTGTCTGTGTGCGTGTAGAACCACGGACGAAATCGGGAACCACCATGGACGCCTCCATTTCCTCCGTGCTGGGATTCACAGGCTCCGCCCTACCAGGACCACTTCTGCCCTGCGTCTATATGTGGGATCTGGGATCCAAACTCAGGACCTTCTGCCTGCAAGGCAGAGGCTTAACCCCTGAGCCACCTCTCCAGCCCTCTATGTGTTTTGGACTGAACTGATTTAGTTGGTATTACTGCTCTCTGGTTGTTATTACTAGTGATTGCCTTGGAGTTGGGTGCATTTGTCTGTTGTTATTGTTATTTCCTAGATGAGGCTATTAGACTGTTAGTACATCAATTAAGTCAGGTTTAGTAGACAGGTAGTGAAGATTAGTATGGTAGTGTACTTTTTCAATTTACTGCCTGAGTGATATGTGATGGTGAGTGGTATAGTCCTTGTAGTATATGTTTTGGGGGTGGCTATATGGAAAAGTTAATCTACAGTGATTAATAATTGAAAGGAGCAGGACGGTAAAAAGTGGGTTTACTTATCTTTGGGCTGGATGTGAAGAATCTCTCCCATGCAATAGGATGATTTTAGAGGACTTCAGATGTATGGCCTTTGTCCCCTAGAGCTTCGCTTGAGTTTCCTTTGGGCTCTGTTGAATTCTGGGAAGCAGGGTGACATCCCTAGACTGTGAGCGAGGAGCGATCCGGCCTGTTCCGGCCCGCAGAAGGGCGAGAGGGGCTGAAGGCCATGTGGGTGCGCTTCCCCTGGGACCTAGGGCGGGGCCTAGTGGTCCACCCAAGCCCGGGGCAGCTGGGAACTACTCAGGCTGGATGGTGGGAGGGGCTGGGAGAGGCGGGTGACCTGGGGGGTGGTGGGAAGTACCTAGGAAGCATGGTGCCGTTCCTGAACGGTGAGCGAGAGCTCCGGGCTGGGCGGGAGGGGGAGAGGGGGAATTCTCTTTGTCCCTTGCTTCCTTGCCACTGTTTTTCCCCTGTTGGTCAGCTCTGGCACGTGGCACACCTTCCCATGAGGAGTCACGTGGACATTTAAGAGTCCGGGCATATCTGTACATTTCTTCTCTAGGGAGGAAGTTCTGGTCTAGATTTTTTTCTTTCTGTATTTTGAAGATGCTATCCATCTCCTGAATTTCAGTCTCTTACTAAGAAACTTAGTGCCATTGCTTTTCCTGGTTTCCTTTCTCTCTCTTTGGGACACCCCGTGTGCTTAAAATGCATGGTTGTGTGGCTGTGTGTGCCTTTATTTAGATCTCTGGGTTGGGGATTTTATGGGCTCCTGCTTTCTTTCTTTTTTTTTTTTTTAATGTGGAAAGCAGTAATCATCATTTCAATGAAGTCATACTTAAATAATTTCTTTCTTTCTATTTTAACCCCCGTTGCAGTTTGCCTGCATGGTTGCTGATAAATGACCATCAAACAGCTTAAGGGAACAAGGTTTTTTTTCTTAAGATAGTACAGGTACAGTTCTCGGTCTAGCTTGATGGGAGAGCATGCACCAACACCAGGGCCGAGGGAACCGGCTACACCATCACCACATAATGGCTGAGAGATGGACTAGGTGTTCAGAGCCTAGTCCCACCCACCATGGGCTGGGCCTTCCCCATCAGCCAGACAATCTCCTGCAGGTTTGCTCTGGGCTTGACTCAACCATTAATTCTCTACAATTGTGCCCAGAACTCAAACCCTCAACTGTCAAGTTGACACCTGTGCCTAACTGTGCCTTTAGAAATTCTGTTGCTCAGATTTGAATCTTCACAAACTAATCTTATTTCCTGATTTTGTTTTTTCTATTTCCATTTCTTGCCCTGGTTATCCTACTTTCTCTGTCAGAGAGAGTTCCTTGATGTTTTCAACTCAAACTATTCTCTTGTTCTCTTTTCCTCCCCTTTGAGTCTTGAGCCTTTTAGCCCTAGGTGTGTGACTGGCATTTCCACAAGGTCTTGTTAATTCTCTGATTTTTTATTGTGGCTCCTTTATAACAAGTCATTCCATTTTTATGGTTTTATTGGGACATAAAACGTGATTTCACGTGAAATCCTTCTGTACCCTTTTCTGAGGATCAGTATTGATCTACTTTAGGATTGAGATAAACTGCAGAAAATAGAGCTTAGCTCCATGTCTGGATCAAGCTCAAAGAGGAATTTTTTTCCCCTCAAAGTTCAGACACAACTTAAGAAGTTGAGAATTTTGGGCAGAAACTAAAGCATGAGCACATGTCATAGTCAGGCACAGGTGTCAACTGGATAGTTGAGGGTTTGAGCTTTGGGCATATTTGTAAAGAATTAGTAGTTGAGTTAAACCCAGAGCAAACCTTCAAGAGATCGTCTAGCTGGAATAAAATACAGAGAGCTGGTTGAGAAAGCTGGCATCCTTGTCTACACTTGGCCAGACCTGCTGGTCTGGCAAGTAAGGATCATCCCTCTCTTAGCTGTTATGTAAAGATGGTGTTCCCTCAATCCTGGTGTTGGTGTGAGCTCTCCTGTCAAGCTGGACTGAGAACTGTAGCCAGACAATCATAAGAGAAAACAAACCCCTTGTTCCCTTAAGCCATCTGATGGTGATTTATCAGCAACCACGCAAGCTAACTGATGCAGCATGTAAGTGTGCGGCCACAGGCTGAAATCCTGTGCAAGCCACTGGACTTCTCAAAGGATTAATTTTATTCTCAACTTTTATATTTTTCTCTATGTCTAGATAACTTCAGTGGATGTCTATGCTGACAGAAATTGTGCTGTCATATTTGCATATCTAATATGCTTTATTCACCTCTCTCCTGCTTTCTTCTCTTCCTCTCTCTTTTCTCCTTCATCTCTCCTTTATCCCTCTCCCTCTCCTTGCCCCTCTGCTTTACACACACAGAATGAGCTTTGACAGGTGTGTGCTCTTTCGTTCTCTGTAGAGAGAACTTTAGCTAATTGTCCCAGTTCACACTAGGAAGCGCTTTCTGTTCCCAGGAACTATGCATGTTAGTTCCTCTGTATTCTTGTGAATTCCTAAGGTGAGAATTAGATTTTATTTCATGCTTAAATCTGATTTCATATTCTTCAGTTTTATGGCCTTTGATGCCATTACAGTAAATGTCTGTTCTGATAATTTACTAGTAAATGACTTTACTTAATTATAATAACAGGGGTATAAGGCAGCCATCAACATTATCCTTGTAGTGCAGGTAAAGAAAAGAGGGCACAAAGGAGGAAAACGCCCATTATCTAGCTCTAGCCACTGTACACCCAGAAAGGATGACTGTACCCCAGTACCTACCCCTTGGCTCCCCTTGGCACAGGATATCACCTGGGCATGCTCAATACAAATGGGTAAAGTTCTGGCAAGAGCGGTTTTAATCAAATCATCATTTATCTGTCTTATAAACACTGAGCTTTGGTGATCTGCTCAGTGATGTGACTTAGGATGGTAATTTGTCCGTTGACTCACTGCACAGGACCACAAACT
Organism: Typhlomys cinereus; assembly: GCA_023101885.1. Lineage (NCBI taxonomy): Eukaryota > Metazoa > Chordata > Mammalia > Rodentia > Platacanthomyidae > Typhlomys > Typhlomys cinereus. The sequence continues at coordinate 2,333,964 of JALPQD010000324.1, read as the reverse complement.
GTCATGCTCATTAGTGTTGCTACCTGCTGACATGAGCAGGGGACCATCCACCCAGGGCATCAGGTGGCCTGCCAGCCGTGCTGAGATCCGAGCACTGTCACACCCTTGAGTGGGTCCCCTGTGTGGGCTGTTATGCAGTGGGAAAAGTTGTCATTTGTGCATGTGCTTGATAACCAAGATCCGTCTTGTCACATCATCACCAAGGTTCCCATAACAGCAAATAAAAATGAACTAATACAGCTGCAGGGGTGGGGCTATCTCTTCAAGTCACTGAGTTCTGACACATGGTCATTTTTACGATCTATACTGATGCATCTGTTGATCTTAAATGTAATCTTTAACTTCCCAGGTAGATACTCTGAGAACTGGCCAAGACTGGCTTTATCATAAGCATTTTATTTTTGTGGGTTCTATAGACAGTTGGTGTTGAGACTTTTCAACGCTTTTTTTTTTCAGAAACAGTCCTCTAAGATGGTAAGCCATGTACTAGTTGCCAGTTATCTGATCTGAGATTTATATGTCCAAAATACTAAAAATGGTCTAAAACACAACTGGGATCATCTCAATACTTTTTAGGCCACAACGTAGGTGAGAGGAGGATGGGTGGTCATGAAGGGGGATTCATACCTATTTGGGAAGCACAGGTATTGCTATTCCTGCTTAGACAGGACCGCGATGCTGTGTTTACCTGGCTCCAAACAATTTACTTGTTTACATTTCAGGAAGGTGATTTGAATGCTTTGCAGAGCCTTCGTCCTCACTGAACAGGTTGTGGGTGATTATCAGTATAGGAAGTTACTTATGGAAAAACACAAATATCTGTTCTCCCTTCTTCTAGTCATTTCCTAGAAAAAACAGAGAAAAGAGATTTTTTTTTTTCTTGAGAGTCTAGGTTTGCATGTGCAAAGAATTCCCAACTGTCTCATTGAGTTTGTCTTAGTACTCAGAATGCCCTTCCTGCCTCCTCAGAGACGCAGAATTTCTGTCCAATCTCAGCCAGAACATTAAATCATGATTACTACAAACCAAGTTGTGTGTTGAACTTGCAGTATAGTGAAAAACAGTTGCCTGTCTAGAGACTAGAAAGAGAATTAAACAGTAAGAAGGATTTCATGTCTGTTGACACATCTTTTGAGATCCAAGATCAAAGGAGGGCAACAAAAAGAATCATGGACTCTGCAAAGCTCCTTGCTTAAGATTTTTTATTCATTTGAGACAGAGAGAGAGGGGGCGGGAGAGAGAGAGAAAATATGCATGCTAGTGCACAGGTGGAGGTCAGAGGACAACTCTCTGCAGTCAGTTCTCTCCTTTCACCCAATGGTCTTCTGGGCATTGAACTCGGGCAACTGGGTTTATGAGCAGGTAGGCGCTTTACCCGCTGAGCAATCTCATCAGCTCTTTGAAAAGTTCCTAAGTGAGCAGGAAGATGAACTAGATGTGAAGTAGATGATCAGGTGTGTGTGTGCATGCCTAGGTGTGCATAGGCATGTGGTTGCATGTGTATGGGAAGGACAGAAATTTACATTAAATATCTTTTCAATCACTTTCCAACTTATGTTTGGAAACAGAATCTCTCACTGAACCTGTAGTTTCCCAGTTTAGCTGGACTAGATGGGCAGTGAGCCCAAGGATCCTCCCATCTCCATCTCCACTGCTGGGATGACAGGCATGAGCTTCAACACCTGCTTTTCATGTGGGCGCTGGGGCTGCAGCTCAGTTCTCAGACTGGCCATGGCAAGTGCTCTCCCTCCTGGCCATCTCCTGGCCTCTGTGAAGAGAGTTTTGCTACAAAAACAAGACATTCCTGTAGTGTGCACAATACTCCTGTAGTGTGCACAGTACTCCTGTGGCGTGCACAGTGCTCCTGTGGTGTGTGCAGTACTCCTGTGGTGTGCACAGTACTCCTGTAGTGTGCACGGTACTCCTGTGGTGCGCACAATACTGCTGTGGTGTGTGCAGTACTCCTATGGTGTATACAATACTCCTGTGGTGTGTGCAGTACTCCTGTGGTGTATACAATACTCCTGTGGTGTGTGCAGTACTCCTATGGTGTGCAGTACCCCTGCGGTGTGCACAGTACTGCTGTGGCATTCATAGTACTCCTATGGTATGCACAATACCCTGTGGTATGCACAGTACTCCTGTAGTGTGCACAATGCTGTAGTGTGCACAGTACTCCTGTGGCGTGCACAGTACTCCTGTGGCGTGCGCAGTGCTCCTGTGGCGTGCGCAGTGCTCCTGTGGCGTGCGCAGTGCTCCTGTGGCGTGCGCAGTGCTCAGGAAGGATGAGCTGGCACAGCTGCAGCAGATCCTGCTGAGCCAAGTGAAGTGAGACAGGTGTGTGCAGAGCAGGGCAGACACGTGGTGGGCGGACAGAGCGCTTGGGTGATTTGGGGTGCTGCAGTTGCATGTGACTTAGCCCCGACGGGCTCATGTTCCCGCGCACTGGCTTCCCAGCTGGCCGTGCAGTAAGGAAGGGCTATGGAACCTTTAAAAGTGGAGACTTGCTGGAGGAAGTACATGGCTGTGGACGGCCTTGAGGTCTGATAACCTGACTTCAACTCCTCTTCCTTCCTTTCCCCCTCTTATTCTCTCTCTCTCTCTCTCCCTCCCCTACCCCGTTCTTGATTATGACTACAAGGCAGCAGCCAGCCTCCTGCTCTGTCACTACGCCTTTTCCTGCCACCATGTGCTCCCTGCCATGATGCATTATTTCTAATCTTTCTGGCAGACCAAACTCTTAACCAAACCCTTTTCTCCCTTAAGTTGCCTGGTTCAGAGTATTTCTTCACAGCAACAGAAGAGCAATAGAGGCTTGGGAATAATGATTGGCAGCCTTTCTGAATGTGCAGGGAAGAAGAGAGGAGGCTGGAGCGGGGAACGAGTGCCAAGGAAAGAGTTTTTAACATGGAAAGATGCTTATGAACAAATGAAAACAATTAACAAAGAAAGAAAAACGGAACTGTTGTAGGAATGAAATGAAACATGAAATGATGAAACAAACATGGATGAGAGGGAAGAGATGCAAGAGATAGTTTTTCATGAAAGAAACTCGTGATTGCAATGAAAGTCAGGAAGACAGGGCTGGGGTGGCTCTGAGGGTGACGTATGTGCCGCATGCTGCCACGCACGTGTGAGGACCCACGAAGGAAAGGAAGGCGTGGTCTGCACGTCTGTAACCCTAGCGCTGGTGGGGCGGGGTCAGGAGGAGTCAGGAGCTCGCTGCACAGAGCGTAGCTGGCTAGTGAGCTGCGGGCTCAGCGAGGGGCCTTGTCTCACAGATAAGGTGGAGAGTGATGGAGGATTCGTGACATTTACCCTTTGGTCTCCACATACATGTGCACACACATGCATGACATGGCACACACGAGCAAAGAAGAAACCACAGCGCTGGAGAGAGCTCAGTGGGTGAGGCGTGCAAGCCTGGTGGCCTGAGTTTGATACCTGGAAGCCCACACGGTGGAGAGAACTGACTTCTGAAAGTTATCCTCTGACTACCTCTACCCACGTGTCACAGCAAGACTCTCTCTCTCTCTCTCTCTCTCTCTCTCTCTCTGTTAAAAATAAACAATACATTTTGGGAAAGAAAAAAATCACAGAAAAACAACACGGTAAATCCCGAAATAGCAGAACCAAAGATTCATGAATAATTCATTTTAATAATTTGCCGGTTCCACTTTGCTGTGCTTAGTGATGTTTCGCATTCAGATTTAATGTGTAGCAGGGCAAGTTTTCCTCATCAATCTTGCAGCGTCTCCTTAATTATTTACCTTTATATATTTTTCAAAAGAACTACAAGTCCATTCTATGGCATTATAAAATATGCCATTGGGATTTCAAGTGGTTTATAAAGGCATCTAGAAGATTCTTCATGGCCATCTCTCTTCTCTTGCCAGGGTTCACATTTCTATACTCCCAACTGTCTCTTAGGAACTCTTTTCTGGGCTTATTTTCCACAAACACCCCACATCACCTGCTAAGGGATGTCTTTGAGCAATTTACTTTTCACATGGTGGAAAGTTCTCACTTTGCCAAGTGTCACAACAGAGTAGTTTACCACTGAGACTGGCCACAGAAATTGCAAAGGGCATTTCTCTTCTGCGGACAGTCCTACCTGTGGAAGGCAGTGCAAAGTCTGCAGTAAGCAGTCACCCAGATATCCCCGCTAAACTTCACCTAAGATCAGCGTCATGTTGGATGATTCCTGCCTTGTGAAGGTGCCGTGTGTTTGGACGTGACATAAATGAGGACAACTGCTTTTGTCACTCATGTTCAGCCAAATCTCTTGTTCCAGCATCTCCTTATACCTTTCTCAGTTAATTTCTCAAGCACGCATTGTATAGGATCTGAATTTATTGGGCTGGCGCACTATAATTGGCCAAGTTCGTTCTTTTTGCTTTAAGAGCACGTATATCCCTTGTTATTTTCAAATGGACAATCATCAAAAATAACCTACTTGTCTGAAGAAAAGATTTCTGATGTGTGATGGAAAGAAAACAAGACCAGATTTCTTTTTCCTTTCTCAGTGTGAGACTAGGCACTACCAGAAGGGTTAAAGCAGAAGGATGCAGTAGGCTACATTGAAGACTGGGTCATAAGCAGATCTCCGGTTGACACTGAAGTGTCGCGTGATGCCTACATCTCAGCAGCGTCTAGATCCTGGATCCTCGGTCACCGTTGGTGTCGCTAGCTCGCCAATGCCGTCCTGCTGGGCATGTGGTTTGCAAAGGAGACTCGCACCTCGACAGCCAGCACTTGCAGCTGTCAGTCCTCGACATCGAAGAACCTGGTCACTGGCAGAGATGTGCTGTCCCGACACAAGGAGGGATGCAAAAACATTTGTCTGTATTGTTTGCGAGTGAAAATGCACATACGGGAATATAAAAGCAGAGGGAATCCAGAAGTCGGCTCTGGCTGGGTCGCAGTGAAGCACCCAGACTTTCCACGTCTCTGCTCACTGGAGTAGGCGGAATGGCAGGGGAACGTGGGGTCGCGCTTGACCTTCAGTGCAGCTGGGAGACGCGCTTCCCCATCCATGGGACAACATGAGAGAAGGAGCCGTGAGCAGGAGTGGGGCAGGGGGCTTTGGGCCGTGGCTTGGGTCCTAAGTCACTCACTTCTTTAAGAACCTGCTGCAGTCTCAACACATCTCATCTGCTTGTGTGATGCGGAGGAGCCGCCATTACATCCAAGCTCCTGGCTTGTGGGCTTGAGGCTTCGATGGAGAACATTTATTCTGGACAAACTGGGAAAGTTCTTTGAGCCTAAATTCTATTTTTTATTATAATGAAGAAAATAAAAAGAAAAATTGTTTTGGAATTTCTTCCATGGATACAATCAACTCATGTCATTTTCACGTCGTGTTGACCAATCCTTCTTTTCCCACTGCAAACCTCTGTTCCAACCAGTCTCTCTCCTACCTTCCTGTCCTTTTGCATGTGTGGCCCCTTGTGTGGGCCAACATTGCTGTGATTTTTATTCTTGAAGTGTTCAATAGGAATCACTTCATTCTTTAGCTTCAGGAGAAATAGTAGCTATTGCCTTAGCTTGTCAAAAATGGTGCAGATATTATTGAAATAGGATTTGATTTATTAATTAGATCTCACTCTAGTGACATGGATACAACCATTGGAGAAATGACCCAAGAAGTTAGAGCCAGTGTGTGTCGATATCATACTGATGCACCTAACTTTTCCTTCCTATTGTCTCTGGAAAGTTTGTATTGATGCGTATGTTACTCCCTGAGAAAAGGAAGCTTGACAGAACCGAGACTCAAGCCTACAGAAGGGCAGATGCAGAAGCAGGATTTGAATCCAGGTCTGAGAGTTATAACCCAGTTCTTGTTCTCCACTGCCATTTCTCATATGTCCCCCAAGCAACTCCCCAGGGCAAATGTTATGATTTCTCTTCCCTTTACTCAGCTGACAACAGCTAGAATCCCTCTTGGACTGGAGACTCACTTCAGGGTGGGTGGGCGGTTGGAGCAATATTTTGTAACTTTTATCCTTGGCTGACAAAATACTGATTAGAGCTTCTTGCAGAAGGAAAGATTTATTTTGGCTCCCAGTTTGGGGGTTTGGCCATCATGGTGGGGAAGGCATGTGGCAGACCTTCAAGAAGTTCGTAACTGTTATCAGGGAGCAAGAGGCCCGCCTGGGGGTACTTGGCTGGGGTCCCTGTCTGAATGTGAGCTATACCCCGGGGCTCACGTGTTCGTTTCTTAGCTGTTGATGTCTAGACAGCAAGGCTGTGGGACGGCCGTGGGACCTTCAGGCGTGAGATTGCTGGAGGAATGCGTGTCACGGGGGACGGGTCTTGAGGTTGGGTAGTCCCGCCTGCTTCTTCTAGTAGTCTGCCCTTGCAGTCAGCTGCTTGCACCTCCAGAGACTGTGACCTGTGCCTCCTCCGTCTGCCAGGCCCTTTCTGCCATCATGGACTGTATCTCCCCTTTGGAACCATAAGCCAAATGAATCTCCTCCTTTCTCACAGTTAAGAGTGCGTCTCATAGCCCCAGAAACAAGTAACTGTGCCACCTGACATCTCCTTTATGTGTTGTCCAGGCCCCAACCCACACAATGGTACTGCCCCCAGTTAATCCAGTCTGCAGAGCCCCAGTTAATCCAGTCTGCAGACCCCAGTTAATCCAGTCTGCAGACCCCCAGTTAATCCAGTCTGCAGACTCCCAGTTAATCCAGTCTGCAGACTCCCACACATGTAGGCTCAGAAGTTTGTCTCCCAGGTGATTCTAGAGCTTGTCAAAGTGCATATTAGCCATCAAAAATACGAACCATTCTGGTTCTGGTTTCTTTCTTAGGCCGCAGGCTGCCTGCAGAGCCTGACTTTAGAAGCTCCATGCATATCCACCAGATAGCCAAGATGGGCTGCCCCTTGTAAGACCCACGTGTTCTGTTAACTGGCCAGTTTGCATCTTTTGTACTTTATTCCTTGCACCATTATTACTATTATTATTATTATTATTATTTGTGTATGTGCATGCACATGAGTGTGTGTACACGTAGGTACCTGACAGTCATGCTGAGAATCTTCCTTGATTCATCCTCGGTCTTTGGCTTTATCAATTTGAGGCTGAGTCTCTGACCCAGGGCTCACTAACGGAATTAGTCTGACTATTTGGCTTGTGGGATTTCCAGGCTCTGCTTTCTGGCGCTTGAATTACCCCGGCCATGCCGCCGTGCCAGCCTGGCATTTCATATGGGTCTAGGGAGCCAAACTCCAGCTCGTTTACTTGTGTGGCAAGTGTTGTAACGGCTGAGTCATCTCTCCAGCTCTATTCTTTATGCTCTGAACGCAGGGAACAACTTACAGAAGTGAGCTAAAGTTTGGAAGTGTCCTTGCATTATCTTGTTTGTTGATGTATTCCCTGCCTCCCTCCCTCCCTCCCTCCCTCCCTCTTCTTTCCCTCCCTCCCCTCTACTTTCCTTCCTTCCTTCCTTCCTTCCTTCCTTCCTTCCTTCCTTCCTTCCTTCCTTCTTCCCTCCCTTCCTTCCTTCCTTCTTTCCTTCCTTCCTTCCCTCCTTCCCTCCCTCTCTTCTTTCCTTCCTTATCTACTTAAGCTATTACTGTGTTAAGCCAGTATCCTGTCTTCTTGGTTTTCCTTAATGAGAAGCATCTGGTACCCGTCATGACTTCACAGACTCAGAATTTGGATGCTCTGTATACAGCTTGGATGTCATCTGAGGGCGTGTGGGACGTGAAGACTCCTGGGCCCTTCCCTACTGTAAGTCTTTTGGGAAAGGTGTTAACCATACTGCACCAAAGTGTGTGAAGTTAAACAAGAAACTCATAAACGTGTCTTTGGACGACTTGATTAATATTCTGCTAAGAAACACATATCGCGTTCGGGACACTGACCTATCCTCGACCACCAAGGCCTTCGTGCTGTGGCCTTTTGGTTCAGAGCTTGATACTTCACATGCCGAGGCTCCTCCAGGAAGCTAGTGTTTATCACGCCGAGGATCCCAAGCAGTTCCGCAGCGACTTCTCTCTGTATTTGGCTAATTGATCTCAGCGCGGATGCCGGCCGTGGCCCTGGATTCCAGAAGGCAGGCGATGCCTTGTGTTTCCTTTTTCAAATGCGTTTTACTCACCTCGAGATGCATTTTACAAAGAGCGAACCCTGGGAGAGAAATCGATGAGAAAAGCATCGCATTGATTGTAAAGGAATGGAAAGGCTGCGATCATTGCACGGTGGCACAGTACTCAGTGGGGGGGCACTCTGTCCCCACATTGCCCCCTCCATAGCTCTCTTTCTCTCCTTAAAACACGCTACACATTTATTAAATGCACTCTTATGGTTGAAATCCAGAACATCTCCACATCTGTAGTTTTTGAAATTATAAACAAGAAAGACAAAACAGGGGACTAATAGCTTACTTAGATTTTTAGGACTGAGCAATGGAAAAATCCTTTAGCTTTGCTCGCCTGAACCCCTGGGAGCTTTTGGAACGAGCGCCTGTACGTGCGAGAGCGCCATTCCTTGATGTACCCTAATGAGCAACATCTGCGACGGCCTAGAAATGAAAATAATCGCTCATTATCTGCTTGTTCTAAACAAATGTTTGTGCAGAGCTGCCCTAAATTAGAAAGTCTTCACTGTCAGAGATCTGTGTCCGGAGGCAGTGTGTGGAGCACCGTCCCCCATGCCCACTGGGCTGTGGGCTCCGTCACGGCCCAGAGCCCCCAGAGAGCCTGGCTCCCCAGCTCCTGTGCCTCACACTTTCTTGAAACCCAGGTGCCAACTGCAGGTCTCAGGCCAAGGTGAGTCAGTCTTGACTCTCCTGGGTTTACTTGCTGTGCCCAACGCTTGGGCAGGTCAGGACAGCTACCCCTGAGATGGACGTGAATTTCCAGGGGCGCCTCAGTGCTCCGTCTTCCACCTTTGTGACTCTTGCTGTCGTTTTTCCTGTCATGGATTCTCGGGAGCAGAATCTCTCTTTGAGCGTCTCCTGTCGATTGCATTATGGGCTCCTTGCGTCCTGCTGGCTTCTGAGTTCCTGTTTTCTGCACACTTCTATTTGCTTGTATTTCCTTTGCCTCGGTGATATCCTGGAGCCCCGGGGGCTTTTGCCCAAGAAGTAGCATCGTTTCTGTCTGCTGGAGATTCCCTGAAACCCAGACCCATCCCGAGGGCTGTGCTGCTGACCTGCAGGGACTTCACGGCGCGGCTGAGACACGTGCGTGTATCTCGCTTTCCCCTCAGTTTTCCCACCTGAACATAACCAGTCGCTGTTGTTCTGGGCTCTGGGAAAGCCTCGGGGTCGACGCACTGACTGGCATCTCGGTTGCATTCAAAGCTCTCCTCGGTCAGAAATGGCTTTTGAATGTCCACCAACTTAGAGCAATCTGCCAGCTGGAACAGGCTCATCACCTCAGAAGTTTTGTTAGGAAGAGTGCCAGTCTAGATTTTGCTTCATGTTCAAGGGGCACCTTGCCCTTGGCAGAGGCTGGAGCCCTGAGATGGGAATCTGCCTGTCCTAGGCTCTCCAGAATGAGAAAATGATCAGCCTTTGGCTGGGAGGGGACGGATGTCTCTGCCTCTCCCACTAGTGTCACTGGGTGGTTCTCCCACTCGTGTTCCTGCTCCTCCCACTGGTGTCACTGGGTGCTTGGCTCCGCCACAGGAAGGTGACCCGGTGACTGGCTTGGTCCATTCTCACCAGCACACAGTAGCTGCTTTTCCCTTGGGTTCCCTGTTGGTTCCTTGACTACACCCTACGGGGTCTGCACCATGACAGCCGCAGACTGAATCATCAGCGCTGCAGGAAGGAGACAATGGGACATTTAAAATCAGAGGGGCGCTGAGAAAAAGCTCTGGTTCAGATCTGAGTCCTTGCAAACCCACAGTCTGTGCCTTAGCTCTGTCTTCATGGTACCTGCTAACTTCATGGAGTCCAAAGAATTGCTAAAATGCATGAAAAATAGTCAAATGTTGAGGAAAGTCCCCATTACCAGCCAGTGAATCTGTGTGATAAGCTCTTAGCAGCACTCCTGTCCCTGAGTGTCACCCAGGTCAGACCCCTCTAGCTCTTCATTGAGCGCTTTGGGGAGTCCACGCTCACTGGAGACGCAGTGGGGCAACAGCACACACCAGTCCTTGGCGTACTCTCCTCCAGAGACGGACCAGTCAGCCCCTGGCTGTCAGCTCCTGCGGTACGCTAGCCAGCTTTAGCCTCGTGCCGTGCGGAGCATCTGCCTCGCAGTCAGAAGGAGGAAACGAGAAATTCAGCTCAGTAGCTACAGTGCTCGAAGCCCGTCAGTGCTCGTCAGCTGCCCCGCCAAAAATCGTGTTAATTTCATTTATGTGCTGGAGGCTGGAGGTTCTTCGAGTTCACGGCCTGAAGCCACTGCTGCAGATGCAAGTCCTCCCTCCCTCCCTCCCTCCTTCCCTCCCTCCCTCCCTCCCTGCCTCCCTCCTTCCCGCCTCCCTCCCTCCCTCCCTCCCTGCCTCCCTTCCTTCCTCCTCCCTCCCTCCCTCCCTCCTTCCCTCCCTCCCTCCCTCCCTCCCTGTCTGTCTCCCTCCCTTCCTCTGTGTCTCTCCCCCCCTCAGTCTCTCTCCTCTCTGTCTCTCTCTCTTCTGCTCAGCTTTTGGAGGGTAGCAAGTTACAGAGCCCAGAATTCTTTCTCTGCTGGTGTTTCCAGTGGCACGGAAGAGACCCGGATCTACAGATAAAAACATCCTGGCAAACGTGGGAGGGAACCAGGCCATTCTGTTCTACCCAGTGATTCTCAGCTCTGTGACCTCCAGTCCATTTGTCTCCACGTTCCCATCCCACCGCCGTTTTGGAGCTTCTGCCTACCTTGCCTTCCTACCAGGATCCCTTCGCACCATGCTGGCTGTTCTCTGCCTCTTCTGTAAGCTGGCGCTTACTTCCCCACCCCACTGAGCTGTACCTTCCCTGGTTCTCTGCATCTATGTCGCATTAACCACCATGTTGAGCGGTCTCCTCGCAAGGCTTCCATTGCTCCTTCAGCCTCCTCTACACCTGTTCTTTAACACTCCCTCGTTGGCATTTCATGATTCCACACCTTCCCTTCGCTGCGTTTGCTCTTCATTCCCGAGATTCATGTCTACCTCTATGTCCGAATTTCCCTAAGGCCTTTGATTCTCTTTTGAACCTTTATCTGTGAGAGGTGGTCACTGCACAACAGACCTTTACAGGGACTTCTAGCTCCTGTTCCCACTAATTCACTCAGCATTAGCAGCAGTTCTACCGTGAGCTCATCCTCACACGCTCCTGTCTGAGTTCAGGTGCTTTCCGAAGGCATCTTTTATTATGTCCCAGCTCCTCTCTTGTTAGCATTGTATTTCTTTCAGGTTAAAACTTTCCGTCTGGCTTTCTTGCTTCGCTCTGTATTTCCATCATCTCATCAAGCCTTCCCACTGCCTTCTACTTTTTTCTTTCTGCAGTATGAGTTGGTCACAGCTATCAACTTGTTATTTCAGAGGTGAGCCTTTGAGCACGCCAAGGAGGAGCTGTTTAGCTGCAGGAGACTGCCTCGGTAGCACAGTTGCTGTGGAAGACCTAGCCCAGAGCTAGTGGGCTGTCCCTCGGGCAAGTGGAGGCGCTGGACAGTGCTGGTCGGCACTTGTCATGGTTTGCAATGTAGTGTACCCACAGGCTCAGTGTTTGAATCTTAACTATTGGGGGAAATCATGGCATCTCTAGGTGGAGCCTTGCTGGAGGAAGGCACATGACAGGGGTGGGCCTTGAAGTTGGTTAGCCCCACCCAGTTAGCTTCAGTTAGTGAGCCCAGGCTGCAGTGTGCGGCTCTCAGCCTCCATGATGTCTGCAGTGACCTACTCTGCCCCCGGCTTCTGCCGGCCAGCCACGCCTTTCCACCACAGTGGACCATGTCTCCCCTCTGGAACACTGAACGAATCTCCCTTTCTCCCCTGTGCACTTGACTTTGAGTGGCGTCTCACAGCCATGGAGAAAAGTAGCCGGTACAGCACTTTCACCAAAGCGGTCAGCAAACTGATATGCTTGGACCTCGCCGTGTTCCTGCCGTGGGTGCAGCGTGCATCGACCTCCCCTCTGCCCGTGTCCTGGGTGCATCGACCTCCCCTCTGCCCGTGTCCTGGGTGCACTGACCTCCCCCTGCTCGTGTCCTGGGTGCACTGACCTCCCCTCTGCTCGTGTCCTGGGTGCACTGACCTCCCCTCTGCTCGTGTCCTGGGTGCATCGACCTCCCCTCTGCTCGTGTCCTGGGTGCACCGACCTCCCCTCTGCCCGTGTCCTGGGTGCACTGACCTCCCCTCTGCTCGTGTCCTGGGTGCATCGACCTCCCCCTCTGCTTGTGTCAGTGCAGCGTGCATCGACTTCACCCTCTCCTTGTGCCGTGGCTGCGGTGGGACCAGTTCCCCCAGTTCCTGCTGCTGGTCCGCTCTCCTGCCAGGGTAGACTGTAACCTGGAGCCAGGAGCGCAGGTGAAGCCCCTCGCTCCCTCAGTCGTCGGGGTCAGGTATCTATGTAACACAGTGGAATAAGAAATGCAGACATGTAGCATTTCAGCACAGGTCGTCACAACTATACAAAGGCTCTTGACTGATTTTCCTTTTATGCTGTTTCGCCCCCACACCCCAGGATGAGTCCGTGCTCATGCCTCAAAGCATGCGCTTCTGGAATACGATTGCATATGAGAGGAACAGTAAGGAGAGGTTTTACTGAGGTCCAGCGTGCTTAGCATATCCCTGCTGGCAGCCGAGATGACATGCAGTCCTGGGCCCTTCTCCCACCTCCTGACTACTGTTACACACCACGCTCTGAGTTGCCCTGTGATTTCCTGAGCCTCCTGGTAGCTGATTTTCTTGGGCCTGCTGTTATGGATTTCTCCGCCATGTCTCCCTCTAACTGAACCCCTCCCTCTCTCTCCAAAGGCGTCCGTTTTCCCAGGATCCTTAGACTTGCCCACTCATCACAGTGGTCTCCATCCTGCTGCGGTCGTTTCTTCCTCCAAACTTCTCTGAGCGGCAGGGAAGTCTTTCATTCCCTCCACTCTCTTGCTCAACACACACAGTTTTCTTTTTGCCAAGGGAGCGGGGACTGGGTTGTAAATTCTCAGACACAGAGCAAAGATTTATATAACTGCTTGTTCTCAGACAAATCAAGTATATGAATCAGTGAGGATTTACTGATAGGTTTGGGCAGAGCCAAACAAATCAAATGTACCAAACAATAAAACAACCAGTGTATTTCCACTTTATCTAAAATATCGCTAGAGAAACATCAGTGGAATGTGAGTGGCAAAGGTTTAGAGCTGCTAGTTCTCAAGGCATACGTTTCTGGAATGTGAGTACAGGGAGAGCAATAGCAAGGAGAGATTGAGCAAAGATCCGCAACATTAGCAGGAATCTTGCAGGTCAGCCTAATTTTGTCAACTGATTTTCTGTTTCTCTCAAAAAATCTGCAGAGTCTAAAAAATGAATTTGTCTGACTTTATCTTATCAACTATGCAGTAGGTATGATGTGGTCTAGGACCAAGGTCCCCTTCTTTACATTCTGTGTGAAGTGCTTTGCTCCCATGAGGACCGAGCAGCAGAGCAGACTGAAAGTTCACAGCGATGTCTTTTGCCCAGGCCTGAGTGCTTCGAGCTGAGGTGACGTTGCCAATGCTGGTCGCAAGAACGGTGTGAAAAATCTATTTTCGTTTTTCATTTTTGAAAATAAAACTCTTGGCGACCCCCACCCGCCTGCCCGGTTCCAGGTCCCAGGTGAGTGAGCCCGCCCAGCCCCCCAGCCCGTGCCCCTGTCTCCCAGCGGCACCCAGGCGGCCTCCGGCTTTGCCTGGGCCCCGCCCTGGACCCCAGCCCCTTTCCCCCCTTTCTTCCTACCGCCCGCGCCTCCACCAGACAGGACTTGCTCACATTCCTCCATCCCTGGAGCTTGGGTGGGCCCTAAGCCAAGTCCCAGGTCCCAGGTGAAGAATTCTGCCATCAACATCAGACCCTCTGCCTCTCCAGCCCACCAGGGGACCCATGCACGGGGTCCAGGGAAGACACACTGCTACTCAGAATTCCATAGAGTCCAAAGGAAACTCAAGCAAAGCTCTGGGGGACAAAGGTCATACATCTGGAGTCCTCTACAATCATCCTATCACGTGGGACAGATTCTTCACATGCAGCCCAAAGATAAGTGAACCTCCTTTTTTTCACCTTACTGATCCTTTCTAGTATCAATTGCTATAGAGCAACTTCTCCATACAGCCATCCCAAAAACATACAACTCCAGGCAGTACACCACTCACCCTCACATATCACCAAGATACTGGATCGCAAGGGTGCACTACCATACTAATATTCACCCCTTGTCTCCTTAACCTGACTTAACTGATGTACTAACAGCCTAATAGCCTCATCTAGGAAATTACAATAACAATAGACAAACATACCCAATCCAAGGCAGGCATAGTAATAACTGGCAAAGGTAATAATTCCAACTAAATCAGTTCAGGGAAAAACACACAGAAACTGAAAGGTCCTAAGAAACAAAACAACAATGCCCAGGTCAAAGTTCAGACCCATGAGAAACAAAACCCAAGAAGACCAATCTCCCACCGAAAGAATTAACCCATAATGATGGATTCCGACCAGAACAAATTCACAGAAAATAGCCAAGAAAGCCAGAACCAACATAACGACTTTCAGAGTATGATCATTACCATGATTAATGCTATGAAAGAGGAAATCCAAGAAGAAACAACAACCGAAACAACCGAATCAACCACTTTGAACAGGAACACAACAGGCACTTGGAGGAGTTCAGAAAAACAGTTCAAGAAACAAAAATAGGCATAGAGCAGATAAAACAGTCCTCAGGCAGAGTTTAAAGTTGAACTAAAAGACAAGTTATCTTCAACCCAAAACTCAACAGAGAGTCTTATCAGCAGAACAAATGAAGCAGAAAGTAGAATTTCAGATCTTGAAGACAAAGTGGGAGAATTAACCAGCTCAATGGAAGAGATTGTTAAAGCCAAAAAGATACTGGAGAGGAACATTCAAGAGATATGGGACACCCTGAAGAAGCCTAACATGCACATTCATGGAATACCAGAACAAGAATCCCAAAATACCACACCTGAGGAAATATTTCAATTCATCATAAATGAAAACTTCCCACAACTAAAGAATGAGAGGCCTATCCAAATACAAGAGGCATTTCGAACTCCAAACAGATATGACCAAAATAGAAAATCGCCATGGCAAATAATAGTCAAAACACTCCACATTCAAGACAAAGAAAAGGTGCCGAGAGCTTCAAGAGAAAAAAAGCAACTCACTTTTAAAGGTAAACCTATTAGAATAACAAATGACTTCTCAATGGAAACAGTAAAAGCAAGAAGAGCTTGGAGAGTCCTACTTCAAGTATTAAATGAGCAAAAATGCCAACCCAGACTGATATACCCGGCAAAACTATCTGTCATGATTGAGGGAGAAAGAAAAGTTTTCTAGCACAAAGACAACTTGAAGGGATACATGTCTACCAAACTAGGCCTTCAAAAAATGCTAGAAATAATACTCAAGCTTGAAGAAAAGAACAAGCTTATCCAAGAGGAGAGAAGGAAGTATAATACCACCAAAACATAAATATCAAACAATACGCTTACAAAATACACTAAACATAAAAATGTCCAGAACTAAAAATAATTTCTCCATTATAACATTAAATGTCAATGGTATTAACTCACCGATTAAGAGACACAGATTACAAACTTGGATTAAAAAACCACAATCCAACAAATCTGCTGCCTTCAGGAAACTCATCTCACCACAAAAGATAGGCATATCCTAAAAATGAAAGGCTGGTTCAAAATCTTGCAAGCTAATGACCAGAAAGCAGGCAGGGGTAGCAATTATGCTTTCAGACAAAGTGGACTTCAAACCAAAGAAAATCATAAGAGACACAGATGGATACTACATTTTAGTCACAGGTACAATTCACCAGGAAGACTTCACAATACTGAACATATATGCACCCAATACGGGCCCCTCCACATTCATTAAGAAAACCTTACAATGTCTAAAGCAAGAAATCAACCCCCAAACGATAATTCTTGGGGACTTCAACACTGCCCTCTCAACATGGGATAGATCAACAGGTCAAAAGCTTAACAGAGACACTTTGGAACTTAATCAAACCCTTAAAGAAATGGACCTTATAGATCTCTATCGAACTTTTCATCCACACACCAAAGAATACACATTTTTCTCAGCAGCACATGGAACGTTCTCCAAAATAGATCACATACTGGGCCACAAAATGAATCTACACATATACAAAAAGTTGAAATTCTAACCTGTGCCCTATCAGACCACCACGGCCTAAAGCTGGACATCCACAACACAATGAACAACAGAAAATACACCAACTCCAGGAAATTTAACACTATGATGCTGAATGAGAACTACATTCAGGAAAAAAATAAGAAAGAAATTCAAGATTTCCTAAAGGGAACAATAATGAAAATACAACTTACCAAAATCTCTGGGACACAATGAAAGCTGTTCTAAGAGGTAAGTTCATAGCTCTTAATGCCTACATCAAAAAAATGGAAACATCAGAAATAAATAGCTTAACAATACAGCTTAAAGCATTAGAGAAACTAGAGCAATCTGAGTACAAAAGTAGTAGAAGACAGGAGATTAGCAAAATAAGGGGAGAAATATCTGAAATCGAGATTAGGAAAACGATAAAGAAAATCAACCAGTCAAAAAGCTGGTTCTTTGAAAAAATCAGTAAGATTGATACACCCCTAGCTAAATTAACCAAAAGCAAGAGAGAGAAAACCCAAATTAACAAAATTAGAAATGAACATGGAGTTATCACTACTGATACCCAAGAAATCCAGAGAATTATAACATCATATTTCAAAAACTTATACTGTGTGAAGTTTGACAACACAAAAGAGATGGATGAATTTCTAAGTAAGCACAACTAACCTAAATTGAATCAGGAAGTTGTGAATTATTTAAATAGTCCTATAACATATGAGGAAATTGAAGAAATAATCTCGAATCTTCCCACCAAAAAATGTCCTGGACCAGATGGATTCAGCACAGAGTTCTACCAGACATTTAAGGAGTTAATAACACCAATACTCCTTACATCAAATAGCAAAGGAAGGAACACTACCAAATTCCTTCTATGAAGCTAATATCGTTTTAATCCCAAAACCTAATAAAGATTCACTTAAAAAAGAAAACTATAGGCCAATGTCTCTGATGAACACAGATGCAAAGATTCTCAACAAAGTCTTAGCAAATCGGATTCAAAAACATATCAAAAAGATCATTCACGGGGACCAAGTAAGCTTCATCCCCGGCACACAAGGTTGGTTCAACATATGCAAATCAAAAAATGTAATTCATCACATAAACCAGTCCAAAGTCCAAGACCACATGATACTCTCGATAGATGCAGAAAAAGCTTTTGACAAGATCCAACAGCCTTTTATGATCAAAACGCTAGAGACAGAAGGAATGGAAGGAACCTTTATCAATATAATAAAAGCTGTGTACAGCAAGCCCACAGCAAGGATTATGCTCAACGGGGAACAATTGGAAGCATTCCCACTTCGATCAGGAACCAGACAAGGCTGTCCACTCTCACCATTTCTATTCAATATTGTACTTGAAGTCTTAGCTGAAGCCATAAGACAAGAAAGGGACATAAGAGGGATTCAAATCGGCAAGGAAGAGGTGAAGCTATCCCTATTTGCAGATGACATGATCTTATACCTGAGTGATCCCAAAAACTCCACCAGGAAGCTCCTGGAACTAATACAGAAGTTCAGCAGGGTGGCAGGATACAAAATAAATGTACAAAAATCAGTGGCCTTCCTATATGCCCAGAATGAAAGAAGTGAAAAAGTCCTAAGAGAAATAATCTCATTTACTATAGCCCCTAAAAAAATGAAATACCTTGGTATAAACCTAACCAAGGAGGTAAAAGACCTTTACAATGAAAACTTTAAAACCTTAAAGAAAGAAATTGCAGAAGACACCAGAAGATGGAAAGACCTCCCATGTTCCTGGATTGGCAGAATCAACATCGTAAAAATGACCATCCTACCAAAGGCAATATACAAATTCAATGCATACCAATTAAAATCCCAAAGCAATTCTTTAAAGAAGTTGACCAAACAATCTCATAATTCATATGGAGGCACAAAAGACCCAGGAGAGCAAAGACAATCCTGAGTAACAAAAACACTGCTGGAGGTATCACCATACCAAACCTTAGTCTATACTACAAATCCATAGTTATGAAAACAGCCTGGTACTGGCTCCAAAATAGACCCATAGATCAACGGATAAGGTTGAAAACCCAGATATAAGCCCACAAAATTACAGCCATTTGTTTTTTTTTTTTAACTTTTTTTTTATTAAAAATTTAATTATACATTTTAAAATTTTTTACCAGTTCCCTCCCTCCCCCCTCCTCCCCCTCCCCTTCCCCCAGTGCCTCCCCCCCAATTCCCAGAGAGTCCTTTATTGTGTACGCCTAACTCTCCACTGGGTCCTCCTCTCCGATGACATATAAGGACCCAGTGGCATTTCCATAAGCCCTTTCTCTTGTTCCCCTTAAGCATAAGATCACTACTATGGCTGTCAATCCCTTGCCTCCAGGGGTCTTGGTGCCCTTAACAGATGCTAGACTTTATGAGGGCAACAGTGCGCTGGACATTGCGCAGGGCATGCAAAGTCCCATTATGATTGCTTTGGCCCCAACTATTGTTGAAAATCTTGCAAATCGTTGCTCCTCCCATCCTTTTGCTCTTACAATCTTACCGCCCCCTCTTCCGCAAATGTCCCTGAGCTCCAGGATGGGGAGAGATTAGGCTGTCCTAGTTCTATGTGATTGATATAGAGTCTCTGAAGTTCTGGATTGTGGTTTGTTGATTTTCTTTTGCAGTTTTGCTGCTCCTGCAATTCCCTTCACTCCATTCTGCTGGGCACTGTATGTCACCCCCTGGCCAGAGACAAAAAGCTGTTAACTGGAGTCTTGTTGTAATAGCACATTCAAGGGTAGATGTAATAAGAGTAGGAAACCTCACTGAGGGAGGGGTCCATCACCCATTTGCAAAATGATTACTTTTTATCTGCTAGACTATATGCCCTCCCCTTCTGGTGAGAATTTGTTTTTTGACAAAGGGGTCCAAAAATCCAATGGAAAAAGAACATTATCTTCAACAAATGGTGCTGGCAAAATTGATCTCCACATGCAGAAGATTAAAACTGGACCCGTACTTGTCACCATGTACAAGAATTAATTCCAAATGGATCAAGGACCTCAATATAAGGCCAGAGACTATAAAAACCGTAGTTGAAAGGATAGGGAACGCCCTCGAGCTGATTGGGCTAGGCCAACAGTTCCTAAACAGACATCCAATGGCACAGTCACTGCTACCAACTCTCAACAGTTGGGATCTTGTGAAATTAAAGAGCTTCTGTTCAGATAAAGAGATTGTAAGACGAGCTCAAAGGCAACCCACAGAATGGGAGAAAATCTTCACTAACCACATATCTGATAGAGCTCTATTATCCTGAGTGCCCTAACTTGTGTGGAGTATCTTGCAAATCATTGCTCCTCCCATCCTTTTGCTCTTACACTCTTATCGCCCCCTCTTCCACAAATTTCCCTGAGCTTCAGGATGGGGAGAGATTAGGCTAGCCTAGTTCCCAGGGATTGATATAGAGTCTCTGAAGTTCTGGATTATGATTTTTTGATGGATGGGAGGAGCAATGATATGCAAGATACTCCACACAAGTTAGGACAGAAGCAATCATAATAGGTCTTTGTATGCCTTGCGCAATGTCCCACACACTATTGTCCCCATAAAGTCTAGCATTTGCTAACGGCACCAAGATCCTTGGAGGCAAGGGATTGGCAGCCACAGTAGTGTTCCTATGCTTAAGGGGAACACAGGAAAGGGTTCAGGGAAATGCCACTGGGTCCTTGTACGTCATCGGAGAGGAGGGCCCAGAGGAGAGTCTGGCATGCACATTAAAGGATGCTCCGGGGATGGGAGGGGGAGGTCACGTCACCGTCTCCCCACCCAGGAGTCGCTTCAGCAGAATGAGGTTTTCTAGTTCGTGTCTTTTAAAGCTGTTCATTCTTTGTTGGCATCGAGATGCCTGGCATTAATTGTGAACATGGAGATGTGGTCCCGGGCCCACCTCTGAGGGATTGTCTAGACCCAGGGGACGCTCTGAGGATGTCTTGAGGTGTTGACTCAATGATCTCGATCTAGGTGGGCAGACCCACCCTCTGTGGGCCGGTGTCACCCCCTGGCTGGAGTCCCGCACTGTGTAAATGGTGAAGGGAGCTGAGCGCCAGCAAGCGTTGTTGCTTTGTGTGCTTACGGGATGTGATGGCTGCTTCGGTCCTGCCTCGACTTCCCTGCCATGACGCGCTGTACCCTGCACTGTGAGCCGGAAGAAGTACTTTCTCCTAACTTGCTTGTGTCAGGGTGCTTTATCACAGCAACAGGTGGGTAAAGTGAGGCAGCACGTGCTCACTGCACACAGTGGTGGGTGTCATAAAGACACCATCACACCAGCCAGTGTGTGCTTCAATCGCAGTAGTCCCTCAAGCCCTCCCATCCCCCATCTCTCCTCCCTAGCCCGCTTTGCCTTACTTTTATGCCATACACATGTCATTTTATGTATCTGTATATTTATTTGATGGATTTCTTTGGTGTATTCATTTTGTCTCAATTTGCCACACCCCTTCAAGGCCATCCCCCGTACTTTAGTTTTCATGCAGGTGGAATTACTCAGGGGATAATGATAAAAGCAATAGCATGTGCTGGCAGGCCTGTAGGAACACTGATTTATTCCTGGCATCATTATTAGCTCTCACATTGTCTGAGCATGTGGTTCAAAATGAAGGTTCATAATCGGATACGTCTATCCCTGCACGTGTTTTGACAGTCAGGATTCCACCTGTGTGCGTCGCATTTACGAGAGTCGTCCCCTAAGGGTGGAAGAAGAAGGGCGGGCTGCGAGCATTCTCAGGACTCCCATGCGGCTGCCCTCTGGCGGCATCTGAGCCTCGCTGTGATTCAGGGTTACGTGAATGTCCCCATGCTTCCTACCTCCCTGATCGGGCATCTCTCGGCCATGCTGCAGGTCTGACTGTTACACGGTCAGCTCCAGCCCTGCAGCCCGGGAGAGCCGTGCAGCTGGGAGTGAGCAGGACGGAGTGCAGTAGTCCAGCGGGGGGATGCCTGGTTTCTGGATCTCATGCGTGCTCAGAGAGACCACGTCCCCTGGTGCAGGAAGCAGGCGTGCAGCGGAGCTGCAGAGCTGCGCAGTGACCCCTGACACTGAGAGGAGAATCCAGACGGGAACGCACCTCATGGTATTTTGAGGGGAAAGCCATTGCCACCGAGTAGTGAGCCAAATCTATTTCCAAACAACATTGGGCAAGACGGAGTTTCTTTAGGGGCCACCAGAGTGGGACGGGGTGGGGGCTGAGGGAAACCAGGAAGATCTGGAGAACTAAACAAGACACGAGGGGGCCTGGCCCAGGAGAGGGGTCAGGAGCTCATGACTGTTCCCTAACAGAGGCTGCTGTCCCCAGCTTGCCGCGCCTGGGAGCTTGAGGGTCATGCATGTAGACTTACCCTCTGTGGCAGCGCATCCTTTGCCATGAAGCTCGAGGTCACGGCTGGGAACTTGAGCGTGCCGCTGTTGGCATGCATAGTTTTCCCTCCCTTAGGCTTGCCCATGATTTCACAACTTTGCCATTTCTCCACCTTCTACCTGCCAGCTCACTTGCACTGCCTCCAGCAACCACGCTTGAGTTTCTTGCTTTTGGCATTCATGGGTGTTTTCTCCCCAGACTGCCCTTGGTTTATGAGGAACTTCATCATTCCTGCCCAAAGTCTGCCTCCCTGGCTTTGCACACTATTATGGAATTTCGCTCCTGAAATGATCTCTTTTGGCACTTGCATAATCAGATTTTAATGTTTTCCAGGTCATTTGCATTGATGTAGAATCATGTTATATTCTCTCTCTCATTCTTTGACAGAGTTGCCCTTCCAGCTGCTTCTCCACTACAGCTGCTATTCCAGAAATTTCCTGGGAAGACCCCCTTCTTCCGTCTTCACATCCTCGCCTTTCACTCTCTCCCTGGTCCATTTCAAGCACAGCAGCATGACTGGCATCCGCCTTACCAACAAGACACCTTACCAGGTGCTTTACCAGGGCGCCAAGCAGCCGTCCATCCCCAAACCCCACGCCGAGCCTAGTTCTCCACAGCTTCAGAACTGCTCGTTCCTTCCTCTCTAGCACTTCTGTCTCGTGCTGCAGCTGAATTTTCCCCCTCAACAGCCCCTCAGTGTTGTTCTCTTTCAGTAGACCCCCCATCTAATACCCCCCATTTTAATGGTATCTGTGATTTTTGCCTTTCTTTCCCTTAAGGGCTGTGGATTGATCTCAGGGCCTTGTGCTTGCCAGTGACGCACCCTACCCTGAGCTAAACCCCTGTACCCCCAGGGGCCTCCCTATCCATGGGCAGTGTGGGTCTGGAGCTGACCACCCCGAACCTTCTCTGTTGGCGCTGCCACTCCTGCACAGCGCGAAGTCCTGGTAACCAGGAAGCTCTCTCTGGGCCATTCTGCTTGTGCCTTTAACTCGCAGAACGGAAAAGAAATTCGTAGGAGTAAAGTGGGGCTGGTGGGCGTAGAGAAAGATGAGAGAGGCTGGGGAAAAGTAATTAGAATGCATTACACATGTATAAAATGGCCAAACAACAAAATTTATTGAAAAGACAGGTGAATGAATAAAAAAGATCCCCTCTGCATGTATAAGAAGCCCTGCCTGTTCTGTCTATTATTAATGTGTGTCCAGTGCTTGAAACAGTGACTGGTCCATAGGAGGGGCCATAAGTGCAAGTTAAGTGACAAAATGAAGGTCTAAATAAATTAGATCTTGACTAAGTAGATTCCTACTGCATTCTCAGGTCATAGTGGGCAAGTAGTAACTTTAAAAACCCCACCTTGCATCCTAGGTGAAATTCAGCGGCCACACGGGGAAAAAGATGTGAAAGTAGGAGGGAGACTGACTGGAAAGGAGACAGTACGAAGTGCGCGCGCGCGCGTGTGTGTGTGTGCATGTGTGCATGTGTGTGTGTGTGTGTGTGTGTGTGTGTGTGTAGGAAGATGGAAACGAGCACCAAGAGTGAAAATACATAAATTTGTTGTATTTATATTTGAATATGTCAAAGAATAAAAAATGAATAAAGAGAAAATAAGCATTGCCCTAGATTGACTTACTTACCCAATGACTAATCTGAAATATGATTTTACAAGTCCAAACACAAAGATAAGTTTGCATGTACCCTCAAAGCAGATTTCGGAGCTGCTTTTTGCCCCTGCTTCAGTGATTCCTGCTGTCCACTCCATTGCTGCCCTATCAATGCGCTCCTGGAGGTGTTCGCCTCCCCAGAGTGCCTGTAGTTGGAGATGAGGCCTCTGCAAAAGGACATTAGCATCAACAGGTCCATGATGACAGGGTGGCGGCCCATGATAAATGTTCTTGTGAGAACACGGAGAGTGAACTCTTCTTGCTCCATAAGGACATGCGATAAGGAGACGTTGCAAGTTTGTTGCATGTTGTTGACAAATTCTTAATTAAATAATTTAAGGGAACAAGGGGGTCTTATTCCTGTTACCCATCTCTTTCAACGTTCATCATCTAGCTTGTAGGAGAATTCATATCAGCATTGGGAGCTGAGGAAGTGGCCATGCCACACCCACAGGAATTGCCGAGAGGGGCAAGCCTCATTCACCAGACTACGCGTCTACCTTAGCATGGCGAAGCATGCAGAACCGCTGATCCGGTTCCCTCCATCTTATTTTCCCGCCCAGGGTTGGGTGTTCCCTCGTCCATCGGACATTTGCGAGTTTGCTCAGAGCTGTCTGTAACTACTAATTCTGCACAAATGTGTCCAAAGCCCAGTCTTTGGTTGTCAAGTTACCACCTGTACCTAGCACAGGCATCATCCTCGGGCCAGGAGAAGCCCTCGTCAAAGCCGCACTGTGCTGACCACCTGACCTCACCTGTGAGCCTCCCAACTCTGAGATGGCGGCCATGACGGTGTCACGGCAGCTGGAGCAGCTCAGTACAGCCCCTCACGGTCCCTTCTTCCCTCCTCCTTGTTTATTTCTCTGTTGTTGCAGAGACCAGTGAAAAACTCCCATAAAATCATCCCCAGAAAAGCATCTCTATTTCTAAATTCTAGGGCTGTGCTAATGTCCTAACTGATATATGCAGCATAAGACACAAAAGATTTTACCACAAAGGCCAATTGGACGTGATTTTAAACATTTCCACCCATCTCTGCAGCCTCACGTTCCCTCTGATGATGAATGCCTCGGTGTCCACGATCGGCATCCTTCATATGGGTTCATCTTTCCTGCTGATGGTCTCCCAATGATTTTGGGTGATTTGAGCAGAGTTCTTGGCAAACCCAAAGTGATCATCTTTTTTTGTCTCCTACAAAGCCTGGGAAGACGCTCTGATCTTCGACTCTGGGTCCCTGCAAGTCACATCCTGTGAGGATGGTCTCCGCTGGGCTCTTTTTTTTTAAAATTTTTTTTATTATTATTATTTATTCAACTGTGCGCATGTATGTGCGCGCGCGTGTCTGTGTGTGTGCGTGTGTGTGTGCGTGTGTGTGTGTGTGTGTGTAGAACCACGGACGAATTCGCGAACCACCATGGACGCCTCCACCTCCTTCTGCCCCGGGATTCACAGGCTCCGCCCTACCAGGACCAGAAGCGCAGGCCGCCCCCGCTTCCGCCTGGCGTCTATACGTGGGATCTGGGATCCGAACTCAGGACCTTCCGCCTGCAAGACGGAGGCTTAACCCCTGAGCCACCTCTCCAGCCCTCCGCTGGGCTCTTATAAAGCCAGATGCTCAAGAACCTTCACTCTGTTCTGCTCAGGAATCTACACTTCCTGTCCTTGTGACACTATTGCTTCCTGCTCTTCTGTGCGCTAAATGCAGATTAATTCTGTGGCAAATAACGAGCCAAGTTCACTTAAAACCTAAAGTCTAATTTTGTCATTTGCAAAAACTTGAATCATGGCATTTTACATATGACAGCTGACTTATATATATATACTTAGGAAAGGAAGGTCTAATTTTATTTTTTATTTCAGTTACTGAAGAAATATCAATAGAATTTTTTCCCTTAGGGAGGAAGAGCCCATTTCTTTGAGCCGTTTCATTCTTTAAATGATGTTTTGACAGTTTACAAGGCGCATGAGGTGGTCATACATGATGCGGTAGGCAATCTGTATTTTGGTGTTTATATCGTGACTGTCAGTAGGCTTTTTAAATAATTCTCTTGCTCACTGTTGTGGTGCCCTCGAGCTTTGTACGCATCAACACTGGTTGCATCTGGAAGAAGCTGGAATACTTATTTGGTCTGTGATATATTTCAACAAGGGATTTGGCTTTGAACTATTTTAATTCTTTGGGGGCCAGTTGTCTGAACAGTCTACAAGTTGGTCCTCTGAGGACGACTTTGTTACTCTGATTCTGGAAGCTTATCTCAAGGGTTCTGAGCCTTCCTCAAATGGTGCGTAAGGATGGGAAAGGACAGCAGATGTCTTTTGCCTATTTTAGACGAAGAGAAAGCTGTCACTCAAGGAACTTTAAATGTCAGTCTGCCCCAGGTGAGCTGGTTTCATTCCTTGCTTCCTCCATGAACCCAGATGGTATACAGAAAAGCTGCAGAGCTTGCTGAATTTCATATTGCAGGTCATATGGCAAGGAGGTCACCTGTGTTGTCTGTAGCTTGTCTTGAGTATGCATGCACACTCTGTGTGTGCATATGTGGGGACATACAATGTGTGTGTGCATGTATATCCATGTGTATGATTGTGCATATGTGTGTATGCTCATGCATGTGTATGTATGTGGTCATGTCTGTATATATGCATGATCATGAATGTGCGTGGTCATACGTGTGTATGTGTGTGTGTGTGTGTGTGTGTGTGTGTGTGTGTGTGTGTGTATGTGTATATGCATGTGCATTTATGTGATCCTGTGCAGGTACTTTTCTTTAAGATGTTGAATGAAGAAGATCATTTCCAGGAAATAGTTTTTAGTTATTAATCACCCTGCAAGTTTTTTTTTTAAATGCAAATAGCTCAGCCTCCTGTGGCCTATGGTCTCCCTAGTCTCAAGTCTTTGGCTTGGTTTACAGTACCATGCATATGTTTCCTGTCATGAAATGGGCCACAATGTCAATCAGAATGGATTGTTTCCCCCAGACCTTATAAGCCACTGTTGCACTATCGAATCCTCTTGATAGAGCTGTACCTCAGCTGGCAGTGTTCAGAGCTGGGCGAGGGTACTGATCGTAGTTCTCTGTACCTCAGCTGGCAGTGTTCAGAGCTGGGCGAGGGTACTGATCGTAGTTCTCTGTACCTCAGCTGGCAGTGTTCAGAGCTGGGCGAGGGTACTGATCGTAGTTCTCTGTACCTCAGCTGGCAGTGTTCAGAGCTGGGCGAGGGTACCGATCGTACTTCTCCTTCATAGCCTTCATCGCATCTGGCTCTATGGGGCCCACCAGCGTGGAGGAAGCTTCCCTTCTGTTCCAGCTCATTTTCCCCACGCCCCATGATCACTGTGTGTGCTGTCTTTAGCAGTAGTGTCTTACTTTTGGGTTCGGGAAGGCAACCGATATTAATGGCTAATGCTTATGTTTGGGGACCCTTGAGGTCTTTCCTTCCAACAACTCTTCGGAAGCATCACTTTCCTGATAGAGGGAGATCTACTTAATTGTCCACAGCTTCTGGCAGGGGCATCTCGGGTCAGCATACGCCCAGTGTCATTCCCTGGTTTTGCTTGGAAGCCATTTCTGGAGTTCCTGTTGCTCATTTGAGAGTGACCTGGTGTGTCGTCATTCCGCCTCCAGCCTAGGTACTTCATGATCCTTGTCTTCTTTTTCAGACAGCTGTTTGTCTGTGGTCTGTCAAGGCAAGGTTCCCCCCCACCCCCCGGTTCTGCTGATATGACACAGGTCTTTGGCTCTAGTGAGGCATCTTTATCAACCCTGGAAAATCCTTCCCTGTTGGTTCAAGTATCTCTTCTGTATCCTTCCTGATACTAAAGTTGTTCTCTATTTAATCTTCTCATTTGTCCACATCTCCAATACTTTGATTTTTAGCATTGTTCCTTTTCTTCAGCGTGCACCATTTTAGCTATTTTATTGGACTTGCAGTTTTTAGAACTCCAAGTCCACTTCCACTGTGTTTTGCTTGCTGTTTAGTTCATTCATCTAGTTCTTAATCTTATTTTTTTCGTTCAAAGTCATAAATTTGATTCTTTTTTTCACAACATTTTGCAAAATTATATTTTATTGATTTTTCTGCTTTACATTACTGTAACCAGGGTAGTTTAAAGTCTTTTTCTTTTGTCCCCCATTCTTAAAAATATCATGAATTTCTGCTATTTTTCCATACCCGGATATCAAGAATTTCTGCTATTTTCATACTTTAATTCCCAATCCCATCCCCCATCTTTCCACTACAGCTCTTCCTTCTTCCCTCCTATTTTCACCTCTTTTTGCTTTGTGTCCTACTGAGTTGCATCTGGTTCACGTTTGATGACATGTGCCTGAGCATTTGCTGGACCATGAATCATATGCCAGTGGGTGAACCACTGAGAAATCTTCCATTTCCTCCCCATCAGCACCAGCCTTCATCAGTGTCTCAGACACGGAATATCTTGAGCTCTTTCCCCTCCTGTGCTGAACCATCCATAGGAGAGTTCCCATGTTGGTCTGGAGAGATACACACGGCTGCCATGAAATCATGGTATCCAGGAGATAATGTTTGACTACACCTGTGCCCCACTTCAGGCTCTCACAATCTTTCTGCTCTCACAATCTTCCTGCTCTCATAATCTTCCTGTTCTCTCTTCCACAATATTCCCTGAAGCTTGCTTGCGGTTGAGGTAGAGGTGGCTTAGATTTCCTGTTTAAGATTGAGCAGTCCACAAAAGTGACCTATTCTCTATTCCAGTTGGGAAGAATTCAGGAACTTACATAATGTGTTATATTCATGCTCCCTGGGCAAGATATTAAAATCATAAATAAACAAGGGGTTTGACTTTTAAGGTATTACATTCATTTTTTTAACTTTCTCTCTCTATTTTTTAATTTTTTTTACCTAGTTACAAACTCAATGGGTAGGTACCCTGCTCCCCTCCTTTTCCTTTGCCCTCTCTCTTCCTTCTCCCCTTTTATCCTCCACCCTGTTTCTCCCACACCTCCCGTTCTCCCTCCACTTCCCCCCCCCCTGCTCTTGGTGTTTCTTCCCTTCTGCCTCCCACCCTCTAGAACTTCAGCTTATATGGGTCCTAAAGTTCCCTCTGAGCCTTGAATGGTATATTTTAAGTGGATTATCTATAGCAAGAGATTTTGAAGATTTATCGCCCCTGAGATGTACTTTATTAATGCTCTCCCAGTCAATATTTTACATCTACTAGTCCATGATTTCAATAAAATTTTCAGTCCAGAAAAAAAAAGATGGAGCAGTCTGCATTCCCTTGTTTTCTGTACTTGGCCAGTTGTGCTTTTCTTTAATAAGTACTTTTCATTGCAGAAGGAAGTTTCAAAGTTGAGTGCTAAACGCTCCTCCAGTCTACGAGTATAATGAGAATTGTTTACAAAGCAGCTTGATGCAGTGTCTTAACCTCTTTGTAAGAGCTATACTATCTTCAGTGTTTTGGATCTGTTTCTCTGTCCTGTTGGGTGTGTCTTAACCGTCTTACCTGGCCTGCCTTGTGCTGCTGGTCACTGCGAGATATAGGGAGCCCAGCTTGGGGTCAGGTGGGCTCCCTGTGACACACTCAGACCCACCTTCTCTCCTCTGTCTCTCTAGCCTCACGGGGGGGCGGGGTGAGCATTCCTGCTGTTTCTGGCCTTCATTGGCAGCTTCCTTGAGCCCGAGGCCCTGCTGTCCGGCACATCCTGTGTTCAGAGCAGCAAGCCTCCCAGCGGGCAGTAGGTGCAAAGTGTTGGAAGCTGCTCTGTGGATTTGCCAGACCTCAGAGATCTGCCAAGATGTCATTCTCCATCTTGGGCCGTTAGTGGTTCTTGGCAGCAAGTTGATCGCTGAGTTCCTTTACTCTCTGCAAGGAGACGTCCAGTTGCTCCTCAAAATGATCATGGGTTCAGTACTTGAAATACACTTAAAAGCTTTCCCCACACTTAGTGTTGGGCATGACTATCAGTTTTAATTGATTTTGAAACTATATTTCTGGATGACTCATCTGTTGATCTTAATATGATGATTATGAATTGTTTCAAAAATTTGGTTTCTATTAGTGTTTTATAGCAACTATGTTATACGATCTCTTCCTCAAATCATATATATTGTATTATTTTACATAGTGTAGGAAATATATACCATGGAGTATGTATTTTGTAAGAAAATTAGATCAAACAACAATATTCCAGGTAATTTGATGAGCTACATTTTTTAACACATTTCTTGTTC
Organism: Typhlomys cinereus; assembly: GCA_023101885.1. Classification (NCBI taxonomy): domain Eukaryota; kingdom Metazoa; phylum Chordata; class Mammalia; order Rodentia; family Platacanthomyidae; genus Typhlomys; species Typhlomys cinereus. The sequence continues at coordinate 2,304,419 of JALPQD010000324.1, read as the reverse complement.
AGACACATGGAAATTAATATCCAGGTGAACCTTTAGGATGGTCTGGGCTGGGAACCTCCCTTTACTTATTTATTTTAGTTATGGGGGGCTCATTTTACTTAGAAGGAGCTGAAGACGTGGTGTGCCACCCATTCTTCTTGGTACGGATGACCTGTGAAGGTCGCGGAGGAGGAAAGGTGGAGAGGGAAGGAGTGATTGACAGCTTGAGGCTAAATCGCCACAGCACTTTGCCCAACCTGACACAGTCTCCTGCAAGTGACGAATAGTAATGTCCTTTGCAAACATTTTACTTCTTTCAGTGTTTATAGGGAGTCATGAACCTGCGATTTTTAAAGTTTTCTGCTCTTGCTGGTCCTTACTCCTTGAAAAGTAAAGGGAACCCATGCATGATTCTTGCTTAGCTTCCAAAAATCCATTTGGATTTTTTTTTAACTTTTTTTATTAAAAATTTAATTATACATTTTAAAATTTTTTACCAGTTCCCTCCCTCCCCCCTCCTCCCCCCGAACCCCCTCCTTCCCCTCCCCTTCCCCCAGTGCCTCCCCCCCAATTCCCAGAGAGTCCTTTATTGTGTACGCCTAACTCTCCACTGGGTCCTCCTCTCCGATGACATATAAGGACCCAGTGGCATTTCCATAAGCCCTTTCTCTTGTTCCCCTTAAGCATAAGATCACTACTATGGCTGTCAATCCCTTGCCTCCAGGGGTCTCGGTGCCCTTAACAGATGCTAGACTTTATGAGGGCAACAGTGCGCTGGACATTGTGCAGGGCATGCAAAGTCCCATTATGATTGCTTTGGCCCCAACTATTGTTGAGAATCTTGCAAATCGTTGCTCCTCCCATCGTTTTGCTCTTACAATCTTACCGTCCCCTCTTCCGCAAATGTCCCTGAGCTCCAGGATGGGGAGAGATTAGGCTGGCCTAGTTCTATGTGATTGATATAGAGTCTCTGAAGTTCTGGATTGTGGTTTGTTGATTTTCTTTTGCAGTTTTGCTGCTCCTGCAATTCCCTTCACTCCATTCTGCTGGGCACTGTATGTCACCCCTTGCAGACCTTGATGGAGGCCTATTTTCTCTGCTGTAACATGGTCCCCTCTCTCCTTGTTTCTGGTGTGGCCCTCTTAACCCATCTCTCTTGTTCATAATCCTTGCAATTACTGTGTTACATAGGTTTACTTTTGAGTGTCTCAATGTGGGCTGGGTGAGTTTGGTACTAGGAGCCACCTATTAGGGAGTACATACGGCGCTTAATTTTCTGGGTTTGGGATACTTCACTTAATATAATTCTTTCTAATGACATCCATTTCCCAGCAAATTCCAGTAATTCATTATTTTTGATGGCTGAGTAGTACTCCATTGTATAGATGTACCACAGTTTCCTTATCCACTCGACAACTGTTGGACATTTAGGTTGATTCCATGACTTTGCTATTGTAAACAGTGCTGCTATGAACATGGTCGAGCTTGTGCTATCGAGGCGAACCCCTGCTGCATGGGGGGTTATTCCCAAAAGTGGGATAGCAGGGTCATATGGCATTTCAATCTTTAATTTCTTTAAGAATCTCCAGACGGCTCGCCAGAGTGGCTGTATGAGCCTGCATTCCCACCAACAATGTAGGAGAGTTCCCCTCTCTCCACATCCTCTCCAGCATTTGTCGTTGTTTGTATTGTGGATTTTTGCCATCCTGACTGGGGTGAGATGATATCTCAGGGAAGTTTTGATTTGCATTTCCCTGATGGTGAAGGAATGGGAGCATTTTTTAAAATAATTGTTAGACATTTTAATTTCATCCTTGGTAAAGTTTCTTTGAGGTTCCAGGGCCCATTTTTTAATTGGGCCAGTGTTTTCCTTGGAGTTTAGTTTTCTAAGTTCTTTGTGCACTCTGGACAGCAGAGTTCTATCAGATATGTGGTTAGTGAAGATTTTCTCCCATTCTATGGGTTGCCTTTGAGCTCGTGTGACAATCTCTTTATCTGAACAGAAGCTCTTTAATTTCACAAGATCCCAACTGTTGAGAGTTGGTAGCAGTGACTGTGCCATTGGATGTCTGTTTAGGAAGTGTTGGCCTAGCCCAATCAGCTCGAGGGAGTTCCCTATCCTTTCAACTATGGTTTTTAAAGTCTCTGGCCTGATATCAAGGTCCTTGATCCATTTGGAATTAAGTCTTGTACATGGTGACAAGTATGGGTCCAGCTTTAATCTTCTGCATGTGGAGATCCAGTTTTGCCAGCACCATTTGTTGAAGATGCTGTTCTTCTTCCATTGGATTCTTTGGGCCCCTTTGTCAAAGACCAAATGTCTGTAACTTTGTGGGTTTATATCTGGGTCTTCAATCCTTACATTGATCTGTGTGTCTATTTTGGAGCCAGTACCAGGCTGTCTTTATAACTATGGATTTGTAGTATAGACTTAGGTTTGGTATGGTAATACCTCCAGCTGTGTTTTTGTTACTCAGGATTGTTTTTGCTATCCTGGGTCTTTTGTGCCTCCATATGAACTTTGAGATTGTTTGGTCAACTTCTTTGAAGAATTGCTTTGGGATTTTGATTGGTATAGCATTGAATCTGTATATTGCCTTTGGTAGGATGGTCATTTTTACAATGTTGATTCTGCCAATCCAGGAACAAGGGAGGTCTTTCCACCTTCTGGTGTCTTCTGCAATTTCTTTCTTTAGGGTTTTAAAGTTTTCATTGCAAAGGTCTTTTACCTCCTTAGTTAGGTTTATACCAAGGTATTTCATTTTTTTAGGGGTTATAGTAAATGGTATGGTTTCTCTCAAGGCTTTTTCACTTCTTTCATTCTGGGCATATAGGAAGGCCTCTGATTTTTGCACATTTATTTTGTATCCTGCCACCCTGCTGAACTTCTCAATTAGTTCCAGGAGCTTCCTGGTGGAGTTTTTGGGATCACTCAGGTATAAGATCATGTCATCTGCAAATAGGGATAGCTTGACTTCTTCCTTGCCGATTTGAATCCCTCTTATGTCCCTTTCTTGTCTTATGGCTTCGGCTAAGACTTCAAGTACAATATTGAATAGAAGTGGTGAGAGTGGACAGCCTTGTCTAGTTCCTGATCGAAGTGGGAATGATTCCAATTGTTCCCCATTGAGCATAATCCTTGCTGTGGGCTTGTTGTATATAGCTTTTATTATATTGATTAAGGTTCCTTCCATTCCCACTGTCTCTAGCGTTTTGATCATAAAAGGCTGTTGGATCTTGTCAAAAGCTTTTTCTGCATCTATCGAGAGTATCATGTGGTCTTGGACTTTGGACTGGTTTACATGATGAATTACATTTATTGATTTGCGTATGTTGAACCAAACTTGTGTGCCAGGGATGAAGCCTACTTGGTCCCCATGAATGATCTTTTTAATATGTTTTTGAATCCGATTTGCTAAGACTTTGTTGAGAATCTTTGCGTCTGTGTTCATCAGGGAGATCGGCCTATAGTTTTCTTTTTTAAGTGAATCTTTATTAGGTTTTGGGATTAAAACGATATTAGCTTCATAGAAGGAATTTGGTAGTGTTCCTTCCTTTGCTATTTGATGAAACAGTTTAAGGAGTATTGGTGTTATTAACTCCTTAAATGTCTGGTAGAACTCTGTGCTGAATCCATCTGGTCCAGGACATTTTTTGGTGGGAAGATTCGAGATTACTTCCTCAATTTCCTTATATGTTATAGGACTATTTAAATAATTCACAACTTCCTGATTCAATTTAGGTAAGTTGTGTTTACTTAGAAATTCATCCATCTCTTTTGTGTTGTCAAACTTCACAGAGTATAAGTTTTTGAAATATGATGTTATAATTCTCTGGATTTCTTGGGTATCAGTAGTGATAACTCCATGTTCATTTCTAATTTTGTTAATTTGGGTTTTCTCTCTCTTGCTTTTGGTTAGTTTAGCTAGGGGTGTATCAATCTTGTTGATTTTTTCAAAGAACCAGCTTTTCGATTGGTTGATTTTTTCTATCATTTTCTTAGTCTCGATTTCAGATATTTCTCCCCTTATTTTGCTAATCTCTTCTCTTCTACTGCTTTTGGGATCAGATTGCTCTAGTTTCTCTAAAGCTTTAAGCTGTATTGTTAAGCTATTTATTTTTGATGTTTCCATTTTTTTGACGTGGGCATTAAGAGCTATGAACTTACCTCTTAGAACAGCTTTCATTGTGTCCCAGAGATTTTGGTAAGTTGTATTTTCGTTATCATTCACTTTCAGGAAATCTTGAATTTCCTTTTTAATTTCTTCCTGAATCCAGTTCTCATTCAGCATCATAGTATTAAGTTTCCAGGAGTTAGTGTATTTTCTCTGGTTTGATGTGTTGTGGATGTCCAGCTTTAGGCCGTGGTGGTCTGATAGGGCACAGGTTAGAATTTCAACTTTCTTGTATATGTGTAGATTCATTTTGTGGCCCAATATGTGATCTATTTTGGAGAAAGTTCCGTGTGCTGCTGAGAAAAATGTGTATTCTTTGGTGCGTGGGTCTGTAAGGTCCATTTCTTTCAGGGTTTGATTAAGTTCCAAAGTGTCTCTGTTAAGCTTTTGACCTGTTGATCTATCCCATGTAGAGAGGGCGGTGTTGAAATCCCCAAGAATTATCGTTTGGGGGTTGATTTCTTGCTTTAGACGCTGTAGGGTTTTCTTAATGAATGTGGAGGGGCCCGTATTGGGTGCATATATGTTCAGTATTGTGAAATCTTCCTGGTGAATTGTACCTGTGACTAAAATGTAGTATCCATCCGTGTCTCTTATAATTTTTTTTGGTTTGAAATCCACTTTGTCTGATAGCATAATAACTACCCCTGCCTGTTTTCTGCTTCCATTTGCTTGTAGAATTGTTGACCAGCCTTTTATTTTTAGAGCGTGCCTATCTTTTGTGGTGAGATGGGTTTCCTGCAGGCAACAGATTGATGGATTGTGATTTTTAATCCAAGTTTGTAATCTGTGTCTCTTGATCGGTGAATTAAGTCCATTAACATTTAGTGTTATAATGGAGAAACTATTGTTAATTCCAGCCATTTATTATGTTTAGTAACGTTTATAAGTATATTGCTTCGCTTTTAATGGTGTTATATTTGCCTTCTGTTCTCCTGGATATGCCTGTTTTTTTCTTCACACTTGAGTATCATTTCTAGCAGTTTTTGAAGGCCTGGTTTGGTGGCCATGTATCCCTTAAAGTTGTCTTTGTGCTGGAAAATTTTTCTTTCTCCCTCGATCATGACTGATAGTTTTGCAGGGTAAATTAGCCTGGGTTGACATTTTTGCTCATTCAATACTTGAAGTATGTCTCTCCAAGCTCTTCTTGCTTTTACTGTTTCGACTGAGAAGTCATTTGTTATTTTAATAGGTTTACCTTTAAAAGTGACTTGTTTTTTCTCCCTTGAAGCTCTCAGCACCAGTTCTTTATCTTGAATGTGGAGTGTTTTAACTATTATTTGCCGCGGCGTGCTTCTATTTTGGTCGTATCTGTTTGGGGTGCGGAATGACTCTTGTATATGAATGGGCCTCTCTTTTTTAGATGAGTAAAGTTTTCCTTGATGATCGTTTGAAAAATTTCCTCAGGGTGGTATTTTGAGATTCTTGCTCTGGTATTCATGAATACGCATGTTAGGCTTCTTCAGGGTGTCCCATATCTCTTGGATATTTCTCTCAAGTATCTTTTTGGCTTTAACAACCTCTTCCATGAGCTGGTTAGTACTCCCACTTTATCTTCAAGGTCTGAAATTCTGTTTTCTGCTTCATTAGTTCTGTTGATAAGACTCTCTGTGGCGTTCTGGGTTGAAGATAACTTGTCTTTTAGCTCAGTTTTAAATTCTGCTTGAGTTTGTTTTAACTGCTCTATGCCACTTTTTGTTTCTTGCACTGTTTTTCTCAACTCCTCCAGATGTCTGTTGTGTTCCTCTTCAAAGTGATTGATTCCCTGATTTCCTCTTTCATAGTATTGAACATGGTAATGATCATATTTTGAAAGTCGTTATCCTGGGTCAGGCTTTCTTGGCCTTTTTCCACGGGTTTGTTCTTGTTGGAGTCTAACATGGGATTAATGTCTTCAGTGGGTAATTTGTTTACTTGAGTGTTGCTTCTCATGGATTTGCACTTTGACTTTGGCATTGTCATTTTAACTCTTAAGATCTCTCAATTTCACTAAACTGAATTATTTGGCCTGGGGTACTGGTGGGCGGGGCCTGAACGGGGACTTACCTAGAGAGCGGGGTGAGGCCCGGGTGGACCGCACGCGCGTCCCGACCGGCGGAGCGGGGTGGGGCGAAAAGGGAGGATGGGCGCGTCGGCATGGAGCTATTTAACCCGAGGGCAGCTGGGGCGGGCCCGGGCGCAGGGGGAGGTCCTCCTCGTCCCTCGGCCCCCGCGCGGCTCCGGCTGGATGGTGGGAGTCGGAGCCGGGTCCCTGTGGGCTGATCTGGGGTCCTGGTGGGCGGGGCCCGAACGGGGACTTACCTAGGGCGCGGGGTGAGGCCCGGCTGGACCACGCGCGTGTCCCGACCGGCGGAGCGGGGTGGGGTGAAAAGGGAGGATGGGTGCGTCGGCGTGGAGCTATTTAACCCGAGGGCAGCTCCATTTGGATTTTAAGTATGGCATTTTTTGAGAACATTACATTTATTTTTTCTTCCACATTTTATTTTTCCTAATTATACAAGCTCAATAGGTACCCCATTCTCTCTTCCTTCCTCCCCTTCCCAGTCATCCCCCTTGCACTCTCTCCCTTTATCCCCTTCTTTTCAATACTCTCTTTCCCTCCCCCCTCTCCCAGTGCCTCCCCCTTTCTCCCTCCCATTCTTTTCGAGCATCCATTTATGTGGGCACTGAACTTCCCTGTGAGTCCTAGTGAGAGTTCAGGATTCAGTGGCATAGTTTGGGACCACTTTTTGGGCTCCCTTAACATGGGAACTTTATTATGACTGTTTAATCCCTTGCCTCTAAGATCCTACTGCCTGAAGCCTTCTCCCCTGTGATCCATGCTAGACTTTGAGGGGTCGTTGACATATCAGCCATTGTCCAGGTCAGGCAAAGTCCAATTCTGGATTCTGCAGCTTAACTTGTGTGAAGTATCTTGCATATCGTTGGTCCTCCCCATCTTTAGGCTCTTACAACCTTTACTCCCCTGCCTTCCGCAAGGTTCTCTGAGCTTTAGGATGGGGAGAGATTTGGCTGGTCTGGTTCCAGGTGATTAATGTAGGGTCTCTGGTGTTCTGAATTATGCTTTGTTGCTGTTTTCGGTTTTGCTTTTCCTGCACCACCCTTGGCTGCATCCTGGTTGGTATTGAAGGTCACCTCCTAACCAAAGATAAAAGACTTTAAATGAAGATATTCAGAGGAGAATCAAAGGTAGATGGAAGAATAGGAGTAAGACACAGCAGTGTGTATGTGTGTGTGTGGTAAATACTGGCATTTTTGATAAATCAGCATGGACACTAAATTCTTTCTAATCAAGATCAATTTAAGTTGAATTTTGAGGAATTGTAGAAAAGAATTATCTTGGTACTTCTACTGTCCTGAAAGATGGGGCTGCAGGTGTCATTCAGTCAGGGTGCATGTTAGCTCTGGGTTCAGTCTCTAACAGAAGATAAATAAAAGAGAAGGCAAGAGAAATGAAAAGACAGAAAGAAAAGATTAGCCAATATGAGTTCATGGTTGAAACAATGCTTAGTAAAAGGTAACAGTTTCTTTACTAGAAAATCCACCTCTGAGTAGCTGAGTCAGGAGATGACTCAGGGGTTAAGCCCACAATTTGTATATAGTAACAGTAATAAAGTTTGGTTTGGGAAGCATTACAGTTACTCTTTCTACAGCTGTGAGGCAAACTCAGACTCAAGCAACTGAGGGGAGAAAGGGAGATTTATTTGGCTTTAGTCCTGGAAGGGATGCAGCCCAGGAGGAGGCATGGCTGACTGGCTGGTAGAAGCTGAAGGAGACGTAGGTCATGTCTGTCACTGGGCTGAGAGAGAAGCTGCAGGCTGCAAGAACAGACTTCTAGGGGAGGCGGGACGGGGCTAACCCACGCCAAGTCTCGCCCCCTGCGATGTGCCTTCCTCCAGCAAGTCTCCACCTCCTAAAGTTTCCATGATGTTCCAAAATATTTCAGCAAGGATGAAAACACCCAAGGCCTCACATTCGACTCAGAGTCAACTCGTATTCAAACCATGACAGGAGTACAGAAAGCGTGATAATAATGGAGAAATTTCCTTTCAAAAATCCTTGGAAAAATGGATTCACTGTGGGTTTTTGCCCTATTTAGAAACTGAGAGAAGTTTTTAGCATCATCCCAAAGAAAACATCCTCTTGTTGGTATTCAGACTCTGCGTTAAATCATTGAATCTGGCACAGGAAGGCTGCAGGGTTCTAGAAAGAACTATCTGAGAATGGACCTGAGAGAAACTCGAGGACTTCATAGTCTACTGACGTAGAGCTGAACTTGAGAGAGGAATGTAAGATCAGCTGACAACCTCAGGAAATGCTGGGACAGTTTTGTGGCATTTCCAGCTGAATTTCACTAAGGAAAATGTCCCTGAGCTCAGTAAGATGACTCTCCACACAGCATGAGATCTGCTTCTGGGGTAGTCTATAAGGCTGTGTTCTGATCTTCCTTGTTGTCTCCATTATAAGCTGTTCCTGTGTCATTTGATAACACCAGAATTTCCACAGTAAGTAAATCCTAGGGGAAGACATCTTTTGACTCCTCAACATTGCTTCTTTGGGATTGACAGATTTTGACCACACCTCTTTCTGTTCTACATTTGTAAAATGTGTTTTCATCAAGATCAACTCAAGATTGTCCATTATCTGAAACATTTGACATGTTTTTTTTTTTTTGTGACAAGAACACTCAACGTCTTCTGTTCTACTGTCTGAATTCTACAATACAACACAGCCGTCTTGTGAGGATGAGTGTGCTTGGGAAGTTGCCAAATCTCTCTGCCATGGCAAAGACGTGATGTCCGAACTTACCCCTCTGTGTCTGTGATTGGCACGGTGTTTGAAACGTGGACAGGAGCTCTTCCTCTTTGGTGTTTGCGTTGTGGTTAATGTGGCCACAACCTTTCCCTCTTTTGACCCACAGTGGAAGTTGTTGCCTGCTTATGTGTCAAACCAGAGTTGTTGACGACGTAGGTAAACAGGAGACACTTGAAGAGCTCCCGGTCCCAGGTACGAGCCTCTTCAGTGATGGCAGCACGGATGTGAATGATGGAGGAGTTAGAGGAATGTCATTTAAATGACAGGAAGCCATCAGGTAATAATCAGAGCCTGCGACAAAGAACATCTGGTAATACCGTTCACAGGCTTTCCCCCAAAAAGTCTCCTGTCAGACTATAAACAAGGCAAGGAATCTGAATTTATGCTAATTTCCTAGCGTTTGCCTTCAGTTGCTCATCTACGGTCATGAAAAACAAGACGCAGTCAATGATCGGTCTCATTTTCCGAGAGTCTAATCATGTTTCTCCTGCTCTTCAGTACGTCCTAGGCAGAGCCTCATTCTCCGTCCCTCTTGAAGCTTTGGCACTGAATTGCACAGCACCAGCTCCCGTGTTTCATAGCTCAGTTTTTACAGGAAAACAGGACATGACAGCAGCAGTGCCACAAGATGACAGGAGACTCCCTGGGGAGGAGGGGCCCAGTGGCGTGTGTGGAAACATGTGTGGAAATATGTATGGAGATCAAGGTGTAGCTGCCGAAAGTCATGGGCAGGAGCTGTAGTTAGCCTGGGGAGGAAATGCTATACAACCTTAAAGTCAAGTGTTGGGTGGAGTTTGTGAGGAGCAAGGCTACCTGGTAGGAGGTCTTCAGAATGTCCTCTCTGAGGACTATGTCAGACCCCCATCCAGTGCCATGTCCCGTCTCATCAAATCTTTGCTAAAGAATGAAGCTCTGTGTGGCTTTGCTTAGGTGCATACTTTCTAAAGCACGCATAAGTTAAAAGAATACCAACTGGAACTTGATATCTTATACAAACGGTTGGGGTCTTTGCCTCATCCCACAACAGAAGACAATCCTCTAGCAGGCAGCTGAGGTGGGGGGGGCACCAGATGTTGGTCTCTTGTGACCTTGGGCAGGTGTGGGCCATTGATGTGTGAGGCTGAGATGTCAGAGCATGTGAGGGCTGCTCAAGCGCTGAAGGGAAGTCACTCCCACGACTTTTGTAGGCTTTGTGTCAGGTCAGATTTGTGCACTCACTGGAATGAAACCAGACAGTCAAAATTACCAGATACAGGGGCTCTGTGGTTGACGAGACTTTCTGTCTACAGAAAAAGAATCTGTGATGTGTAAAAGCCATCGACGGGTTCTGCTGTACAGCAAAGAGAAAACCCTGCATCTGCTTCCTCCTCGGGCTACTGAGTTGTTGTCTTAGGCTTCTCTTCTGCCCCTGTGGTCACCACGGACCCTGCCCATGCAGCACTGACCACGGCGTGGACCGCAGCGAAGGGCTGCAGAGGAGAACTGCAGATGTCTGAGGAGCAGCCAGGAGGCACAGGGAGCTGATTTGGATGTGAGCGTCCTTCGCAGGTCTGTGTGTCTGAACATTTGGTCCCCAGTGGTGCTGCTGTATTGGGAGTCGTGGAAACTTTGCGAGACTTAACCTAGCTGGAGGAAGTGGCTCTGCGAGGCAGTTTATAGCTCAACCTCATTTCCTACCCATCCCTGCTTCCTGGTCCCTGGAAATATAGCAAGCCATGCTGCGAACTCCCGAATCTGCAGCCAGAGCCCAGCTGCCGCGCCGCCCCCCACTGTGAAACTGTAAGCTAAAATAAGCCCTCTTCCCCCCAGTTGGTTACTGTCAGGTATCTGGGCCCAATGACAAGAAAAATAACTCATGTACTAGACCAGAGTGGAAATAGAGTGTCAAACACCATGGTTGTGTGAAGAACAGAAGTATCGATGTCTGCTCAGAATAGAGTTGCTTCCCGAGGAGGCGGGAGCCTTGGCTGTCGAGCCAATGAGACCCTATGTGCTCCGTCCTACTAAAACAAAACAGATGACGCCCTTAAGTGGGGCGATTGGAGTCTGCTTCCAACCGAGAGAAGGCTGAGTCAACAGTGCCGACCAGGAGCCCGGATTAGCCTGCTAGGGCTGCTGGAACGAAGCCCCAGCCCGCTGGCCTGCCAACAGGAATTTGTTATCTCAGCTCGGATGCTGGAAGCATTGGAGCCAGCGGGTGGCAGGGCTGGTTCTCCCCGGGCCTGGCTTCTTGGTCCGCAGCAGCTGTCTCCTCCCTGGGTCTGCATGGCCTTCTGTCTCTCTGTTCCCTTCTCTCTCTTCCCATGAGCACACCAGTCACACTAGTTCGGACCTGCCCTGACAGCCTTGTTTCGACCAGATCACCTTTGTGAGAATTGGGGGTATGTGTGTGGGGGTCACAATTCATCATGGAACTGGTCCAGAGAGCAGTATGGGAGGGACTCTAGACAGCGAGAGCCACAGGAGGAGCTGGATTCAGGAATGAATGTGAGCTTGGGTTTCTGAAGCTGATCTCCACCCCTCTTGGAGGGGCTTCAGGGCAGGTCTTTATGGTAGGGTTTCTGTCCACCTCTTAAACGTGTCCTTTAGATAGGAGATCTGTAGTGGCAAGTGGTTAGATTAGAATCACATCATTCTGGGTCGGATCTTGACGTGACCATGCAAGAGTGAGCATTGAACCTACAAAAGTTCTTGGCCCTGGTTGACAAGAGCTGCATTTTGCTGGTCAGACTGTCTAGGGTCAACCCGGCTTTCAGGGATGAAGAGAGACTTCCACTTTGAATGTCACGATACAGGACAGACACGGAGTGGAGAGGGGCAGGATTTGTGGTCAATCAGCCGTGCAACTAGCAAGGATGATTATAGCACTTAGTAGTTTCATGGATTTACTCAAAAATATGATAAGAAAGAATATAAGATATTAAATACCTTAGTCAGATGAGGATTTACCCCAACAACCCCGAATCTCACTGCAGACCATCACAATTGTGATTTCTTTCTCTCTCTCTCTCTCACACACACGCACATACACACGTATATTTATAGTTTATCTCAATAAGAATATTCAGGTGAAGCAAGAAATCACAGAATGTAAAAACATCTGAAAAGAAGTGTGGATGTCTTTTGTGATAGTAGGCGCTTTCCTTTTCAGTCCTATTTTATTTTCAATTGACCCTAATTATATAAATATATGGGGTAAAATATGATGTCTTTTGTGTGTGTATGTATGCATGTATGCACATGTGCATGCGTATGTGTGTGTGTGCAAGCATGTTTATTAGAGGCTAGAGAGCAACACTGATGTTGTTCTGGGGCGCTGCATTTCATTTCCAGCCGTGAGTTCTGGGGATTCAACTGTGTCCTCCTCTTCACAAGCAAGGGCCACCACACCCAGCTTTTTTAAAATATGGGTTCTAGGGATCAAACTTGGGTCCTCATGCTGCAAGGTACACATGTCCCGTCTAGGCTGTCTCCCAGTCTGACAGTGATACGCGTATGCGTTACATAGTGACCAGTCAGGGCAGTAACATATCTTGATTGAAGAAAGCAAAACCAACCAAGCAGTTTCTTCATTTCTAAATGCCAAGACAACGGCAAAGATTCTGCTCTCGGCCCTCACGGGCGTCATTCCATATTCTTACCATCGTTCCTGTCGGTGCGGTGCTTTCTCTCGCGTGGAGAGAGTTGTGGCATCTGTCACCATAGTGACCCTGTCTGCAGCCATCAGTGTTTGTTGCTGTGTGTTTGTCACTGTCCTTAGCCAATGCCACAAGGATCGAATGAGTGAGTGCAGTATTGGGGCTCAAATCCTGGGCACACACATATAGCGCAAGTGTACAACTGAATATACAGTTTTCTCTGTGTGTGTGTGCGCATGTGCGTGTGTATGCATATGTGTGTAATACATGTAGGGCAAGTGTATGACTGTGTTGCATCCCAGAATCTACAATGTTTTTCTTGTGTGTGTAAATATGTATATGTGTACATGCGGAAATCATGATAACTTGCAGAAGTCATTTTTCTCCTTCCACCCTGGGTTCTCAGAGATGAACTCAAGTCAGGCTTGTGTGGTAAAAGCCATTGCCTGATGTCGTCTTGACAGCCTGCTTTCAGCATTTTAAAATAAGAAACGTATATATCGCCTTGGTAGTCGAGTGCCATGGTGAGTTTGAGTGTATTCAACAAGCTGACTTGTAATTCCAAGTTCAGCCCCCAAATGAGCATATAAAGGTATCAGTCTAAAAGGCACCATGAAGGTGCCGTTTGCTCAAACCCACTCCAGCACAAAAACAGCAGTCTATCTGTCTTGCAGGCTGTGCGAGTGTCATTACAATTTCTGCTGTTCATTTCTTTAGTTTTAAATGGCTAAGGATTTCCATAGGTGACGAGTATTAGCTCTTCGGTTGCTGTGGCAAACACTTGAGAGAAACAACTGTGAAGAAGAGATTCTTTCTGGTCCGTGGCTTGGTTCACGGTTGTCGTGTTTCGATGCTGTGTGCTGGAGCAAAGCACATTGTCTGCAGGAGCATGTGGTGGAGAGAAGCTGCCTTGTTGATTTACACACGAATTTTTAAAATTTGAGATTATTTGACCTACTATACACAGAGGCAAACACACATATGCACACATTGTACAAACATGTGCTCTTACACAATGTGCACATGTGTTTCCATATACACATGAAAATGTATACAGGTGTGCATTCAAACACTCCCGGTTCATATGTATTTAGGATAGGTAAGATTTTAAGCTATGAGATTAAATAGGAAAGAATAGCACATTATTATTGCCACTCGTGGTTCAAGCATTGTGCCTCTTGCATTGCACGTGACTCTTTCTTGGACTGGTGTGGAGTGCTTCCTTGATAATCTTACCATTCCCTCTTCTGCCCCTGAGCGCTGTGGTGGCTCTGGGGTGACATAGATGTCCTGAACAGGCAGTTTCTTATTTTCTGCATTGTCTAGTTATGATTTTCTGTGATAAACACATTCCAGGGCAGAAGGGAGCTGAGTTCTCCTCCAATCTACACTATAATAATAGCTGTATAAAGGCAATTTGAGTCAGTGTTTTTATAGCTAAACCTTTTGTAACTTATACTCCCCCTAGGGTGTACGCTTTCCTCTTTCATAGGTTATTGTTCTAGTTTCTATCTGGTTACATCCAATATCCTGAGGGTTTTCTATTATCTCTTCAGTCCCTCCCATATCCCATCCCCTCATACTCCCACTCCACCAAGCATTTTCCACATTACTTCCCTCACCCTGCCACTTGTCATATCCTATAACTCCTCCTCCAAAACTGATCAACAATTTTCTATACATTTGTAATACATAAGAGTAAAATCCTATGGGACTTACAGGTTGTGTGTATTAATTTTGAAAGTCTTTCTGAGCTGACTATTTTAAATCCTTTATGAGTGAATCTTTCCTAGAATATTATGATGTAAATTTTTTCAATTGCTATCTTTTTATCTAAAATTGATGTTAGTAGTGATGAGAAGTTATATTTTCCTTCTACTTAAACAGAAATCCAATTGCATTAATATCATTCATTGAATAATTCATCAGTTTATGGTGATCCAAAGACCTTGTTATCATAAACTGAGTTCTGATGTATCCAGGATCAATTCTGTGTTCAATTTATTTTTGATGATTCAATTTATTTTTCTACAGCATGAAATTATTTTTAATTGTTTTAGCTTACTGTAGGGCTTCTGTTTAGGAAGTACATATGTCAAGGGAGAAGGAAGAATGTGAGAAAAGTTGGTGGGGTGAAAAGAAGGCTGTCAAAATTAGATAAAAATGTAAAAAATATGAAAAATTTAGACTGCTGGAGATTATCAACAAAAGACACTCTTGTCTTCCTTTGGGAAGGTTGTTCTCAACACAGAGGCAGATGCAGAGAAACTGATAGACACATACACATGAACACATGCAGGCGTGCACACACACATATGCACATGTACTTACATATACACAGCCACATGTACACACATTGAACACACATACATGCACTCTTACATAAATACACACGTGTGCTTGGACACAAGTGCATGCATACACACATGCTTACACACATTTACATATACACATGAGCACATGAATGTACACATACAATGGTTTTGTCTTAGAAGAACAGGCTCATGTATATTACCCAACATATTTAACTACTGGCGTGTTTTCTCACTGTTGAGTTGAGCAGGAAGGTTAAGAATGTCCCCCATGCACTCCTTGGCGAGAAGCTGTGAAACAGAAAGCTAAAATGACAGCTGAATCCTTTTCTGTGTCTTCTTCCTGGGCACATAGGAAGACTGTCCCCAGCCTCCGACACTGGCCTCCTGAACAGATGAATGGTGAATTCAGGCCATTCCACTTCTGGTGATGAAGTCACTACAGAGCTCCCCACAATCTCCTCCAAATGCCTCCTTTAGGGTCAAGCATGGCAGACATACACAGATGGAGGTGATATCACTAATGGCACAGGCCTGAACTGGAAAAGACTCCCAACTCCCTGGAGTGTGCACGTGGGAGAGAAATAAGCAAGCCTCGCCCATCTCCACATCTGGAGGACACTCCTCTCAACTGCAGCATCAATCACTGTGACAGCCACAACCTTTGCAAAGGTCACTGTTTTGAAACAGATATTTCAGGTTAGGGAAATGGTCTCAGAATGCATGTGCAGAACACAGCTGAGTAAACCTGGGGGCAAAGCCCCAGTAGAAGAATGTTTGCGCTGCATACAGGAGGCCTTAGGTTTGACCTCAGCTGGGAAAAAAAATTTCAGAAATGAAAGACAAATGAATAAAACTGTCTGCAGCCATCTGTCATGGCACAGGTCACTACTGGTTGTGGGGGGATGGGGTCCATGATTTGAGGTGACACTAAGGGAAAAATGTGAACAGGAAGGGCCAAATGTGACTCGACATTTTTGATGATTAACAGGAGTAATGATATGAAACCAAATTCTCATTCAGTGTCATCTCATAGGATGGATGGCACTTGTGTATGTCTCTGTCACATGCACAGCAACCCAGTTCAAAGTACTTTCCATTTCCAGATGTGACTGTAGTTTTCCAGCAGTTTTAACATGCTTCCTACAAGCTTTATGCACCTGTAGACAGTGTTTGAATATGTTTCTGTGTGTATGTGTGAGCACATATATGTGTGTGCGTCAGCACATGTGTGTGCACCATCACGTGTCTGTGTGCATATGTATACGTGCATGTGCCTCTGGGTGCATGCGCATAGGAGTGCATGTATTGAGTAGGCGATAGGAAGAGAATGAGGATCATGTTTACAGTAGTTGAGTGGAAATTCATCTATAATTAGGGAAGTGAGCTTTGTGTGGGGGAGGATGGGAGGACTTTACACAAACATCCTTAAGAATGGAAATGACGCAGGGCAGTGGAAGCAGCTGCCTCCCTCTGCTGTACCAGGAATCCAAGTCAGGAAGTCATGGGATTTACCAATGCAAATCTGTGGGGAAAAAGTCAATAGTGCCTCAAAAAATAGTGAAAGAAAACAAAAGTGCTAGAAAAGACAGGTGATTGCATCCAGACATGTGGTGGAGGAAAGTAAAAACAAAAGCACACACTATGGTCTTGCATTTCAGAATAGATTCTGATTTTAAGTTTCTTCTTCATCACCGATCAGTCTAGAAATGCATAAGGAAAGGTCTGTTTCATAAGACTCATGCAGGCTACTGTAATGACATGTGTCTGGCCACTTGGTGGAACAAGGACGAGGTGCCAGTGGGCAGAGCGGGGTTAGTAGCCCCTCGTGCACAGAGGGAGATGAGATCAGGCAGGAGGTCGAGCTTGCGTAGTACGAGGGCGAAAGGACACAGCCACCTGAGCAAAGCCCTAAAAGATTATACATAAAAAGATTCAAGGAAGTGTTAAAATATTACTTAGTGTTGAGCTGGGCTTGTCTGTCACAAACACTTCACTTTGATGGAAAATTGCATGGTATTTTTAAGCTCAAAGTAAGAGTAGCTGACATCAAACAGAAGGGAAGAAGTTAGCATAAGAAATGAGAGCTGCGGTAGGCTGCTCTGCTGCCCAGAGTGTCTGCATGGAGGGAGGCGGCAAGTGATGGGACTTCAGTCACTGGTTCTGCCTCCCAACAGGCATTTGCTTCCTCGTGCTGTCTTTTGTCCGCCCTCCCTCAGCTGTCAGTCTCGACAGGCGCCCTTGCTATCCGTCAGCTCTGACGGAGAAGTGCAAGGAGAAAAAGTCTGGTCTCTGCTGCAGCAACTTGCGCCCTGAAATTCCTTATTTTTACAAAGAGGCTTAGAATATGTATCCTTCATCAAATGCCCTAGGGCACATGGTAATAGAAACCTCTAATTGAACACGCAGAACAAGTGGCAGGCGTGCTTCTTTCTCCGTTGCTTGGGGCTCAAAATCGTCTTCCTGGCTGTACTATACGGCCAGACTGATTCATGAGCTGGGGCCGTGTTCTAGAACTTCAGACTCCCTGGGGTCTCTTCATCACAAGAAATAGAAGCACAGACACAACTAAAGGAAACATGAGAAATTTACAGATGGTGCGATGGGATCATATTGTAAGGAAATATTCTAAGGGATGGTAATGTAGTTCTTAAAACAGTGTGTGTGCACGTGTGTGTGTGTGCACGTGTGTGTGTGTGTGTGTGTGAAATTTGAGAGAGAGAGAAAAAACATAGAGAGGGAGAGAGAGACAGAGAGACAGAGAAAGAGACACACACACGTAGAGAGAGAGAGAGAGAGAGAGAGAGAAAGAGACTGGGCTACCAAGCCTCAAGGCTCACCCTACTGTAATGTGCCTCCCACAGCAAGACTACATTGGAAAGTTGCCCCAGCATTAATACCAGCCTACTTAGGATGCAAACACAGGAGCCTGTGGGGACAGCTCGCACTCAAATCGTGACACTGAGGCTCAGCTGTTTCACCGGCCACCAAGCATATTTGCTTTTCCTCCCTGAACTTCATTTCCAGGCTTTCTCAGAGCTGGTACAGTAGCTGTGTGCACACGCACCTCCCTCTTCCCGCTCCAGTGAGCGAGCTCCTGCTCCGAGTCCTGTTCGGGTGGGTGAGGTTTACTACCTACGGGCTGTTTCCAGCCCCACGCTCAGAGAACCGTTTGCTCTCCAGATCCTGGGGTGGAATTCTGCACAGGCTGGCTGAGAACCATCATGCAGATTAGAAGATTGCGACACCCGAGAATGGAAAGATAATTACAAATGGATGTGGGCCAGACTCAGGAGCGAGCTGTCAGGGTTGCCACTGATGTGGGGGGAGGAAGGTGGGTACCAACAAACAAGGAAGCAGTCCCTGTGGGACCTGCAAGAGTAGCTCAGGCGTATCCCTGAGATCACGGCTGAGATCAAGGTGAATGTAGGCTGGGAAATGGGGTAGAAGAAGGTGGAACTCACTAGTGACAGGGGGCCAGTGTTCTCTGGATTGGACGGCCTTTGTTCCTAGATGCCAGAACACGGAGCACCATCGCAGGCTCCACGCCGTGGTGGAAAGGGCAGGTAGCAAATGCATTGCACATTTCTTTGTGAATCCATCCCAGAAGGAACACACTGAGTCTGAGGTCAGGTTTGCAAGGACCCCTCTAGTGGAAGTTTCAGGCCGATCTGTGCTTGATCATCTGCTTTCGTTGCCTCCCTTTGCCAGGACCCACACAATCTTGTGACACGATGTACACAGAGGACCAGAGACCCCTCGTGGAGGTTCAGTGAGGAAAGACAGATGCAAAGCCAAGCATCTCGCTGCTGGGCTCACTTGGACCACTCCACCCACTGCCAAAGCTGGCAGCCTTCAGAAGAGACAACTCGCAAGCATCAGGTTGCTAGGGTCTCCAGCTGCCACAGCTTAAGCAGAGTTGAAAATGATTATGGCCAGGACCTTCAGGAAAATATGATTAATAAAGAAGTGCCTATTCTACTCTCCAGTGTTTGACATGAAATGATTTAAACTTCAGAAAGACATTTGGGGGCTGCAAAGGATATAAAGCTGGTTCAACTACTGGCATAGCCTTATGGGAAAAATGTTCATGCTGAGACCTAAAACCATAGGTCTCTAAGGCTCTATCTAATGTGGAAGACCGCATCAGGAAAGAGCGTCCACCCTCCTGGCCTCTGGGGATTTCAGTTCTACAGAGCATGTCTCATACCCGCTCAAACTGGGCAAAAGGAAGGAGAGAAAGCAGCAAGGGCTGATTACAGGGGTCTTTGAGTTGATCATGTGCAGCTCACAGATGAGAATGCAGAGAATCTCAGAATGAGGAGGGAGTAATTTCCACATGACAGACCCAGGGCTCTTAAGAGCTGTAGAATTCCAGCCACACTGGGCCTCTTCTGTATTAGTAAGGTAAAAAAAAAATCTGTGTTCACTGAACCTATCCATTTTTATTCATTGTATTTCTCTGTGAGCCATGACTTTCGGCTTCTAGGTCCTGTGATCTTGTTCCCTACACATCATCTTTTCCACCCTTCGATGCCAACTCCTTCCCACTCAGGTAGGCACTGCGTCCTCCCTCTAACAGTGTCCAACCTCTTGCCTCATACTGGGTAATGCCTCTCGCTATTTAATAGGCTTAGAACCCAGATACCATGGGCACATCTTCTTTTCCTCATCTCCTTTCCCACAGCTGAACTTTCCAGAAGAGCCAGGCACGCACGCCGAGCCTCACGGAAGCCTCTCTGCTTCCGGCCCTGTCAGGGTGCGCTTGGCCCTTTGGACTGTGGGCTCTGTCACTGCCGACATTGCCCGCTTCACAGTCACAGCTTCCGGCAGTTCGACTCACTGCCCCATGAAGGCCCATTTTCTGACCCTCTGTGGTGTTAAACACGCAGGCTCCGTCTCTTGCTCGTGACTCCTGCTCTCCCCTGCCTGCCACTGCTCATCTTCCTCCGACTGCATCTCTTTCCTTCTTCCTGCTCCAAACGCACTTTCTCTTGCTGATCCCAGGCATCCTTGTGCTTTCCGTTGCCACCAATCCCTAGTTTCCTTTATGGCTTTATAAAAGTATGGTTGTCTTAAGTGAGTGAGTGATTTCTTCACGGTTCATCCTTCTAGGATGACCTGGTGATCTTTCTTCACCCTGACCTGTGCCTGGATCATGTAATTCTCTCTTGATACTTTCTGATGGGTCCAAACCAACAGTTGGTTTTTCTCCTCGCTTTTCCTTACACCCTGTGAGTAAATCCCACTGACCCCAATTCACACGTGTATCTCTGACAAGATGCACAAGCACGGTCATGACAGACAGAACCCCATGTTTGACTTTCTTTCTGCCTGTCTGAAGTTTGCTGTTGATTGAGGGTTTGCTTTGCATTGACCTTGCCTGGCTTTATCATCTGCCGGTACCTGCTCCTACTCATATACCGTTTCCTACTAACCCTAATATCAGCTACCCCCAAAGCAAACCACCGAGTGAAAGACTCGTCAAAGGCATGGCCAAATCTGAATTGCCTGCCACTCTAATTCCAGAAAATGCTGTTTAACCTCCCTTTTCATACTGAGTTAGGCATGAGAGTTTGTTGTACGTTGGCTCTTCATTAGAGATATTGCTTTCTGTGTAGACCCTCTTTTCCTGGCAGACTAGCAGACTCTCTGAGGGAGATCAGATTGAACCCCTGAACGTTATATGTCCATGGCCAGATCATTAATTAGAATGCTTGTTCTTAGTGCTTCTGTGGAATCGCAGTCAATAACCCTTGTGCTACAGCTGTCCTTTCATCGATGTTTTTTGACAGTGGATGGCTGATTTCTAACTGCCCCATGGCAGGCTCTGCTGGGGGAGGAGGAGGCGTGCAATCTAGCTGCGGCAGTGAAACTTTACAAAGCTGAAAGGCACAATGGTAGGTACTTCAGGATGAGGGGTATGTAATGTGGTGGGAACAGAATTCGAATTCAAAGAGCTGGCAGTCTTTCAGGGAATATGGAAGAGTTGCACACACTGTCATGGTTTGAAAAGTGTCCCCCACAGTCTCCTGTGTTTGGGAAGGTTATGGCACCTTTGAGAGGTGGAGCCTTCCTGGAGGAAGGTGGTCACAAGGGGTAGATTAGTCCTACCTTACTTCCTGGAGAAGTCTTGCAACTGTCAGCCTTGCGAATGGATGTGACTTAGCTGTCACCAGCTTCTGCCACCAGCCATGCCTTTTCTGTCACAAAAAGACTGTTTTTCCTCTCTGGAACCATAAGCTGAATAAATTTCCTTTTCTCCTTTAAGCTGCTTGACTTTGGGTCTTCTCTCACAGCAACAGATGAGGAACTAGTATACACACCATAATATTCTTATAGCTCATGCGGCAACTACCATTCATGTCATAATCACAGTGGTCAGCCATCCAAAGCACAGGAAACCACAAAGAATGGCTAGTTGAGAGAATCCCTGTAACAAGGAGATGGGTCTGTGGTTCTGAAATTGAGGCAGCATCTCCAGGGATGTCTACAAGGGGGAAGGAGGGTGATCACAGGCACTGGTAGCAGAAATGCAGATCCAGGAACTGGGGAATAGTTCCTGGAAATGGAAGGTGGAGTCGGAATTCAGATTATTGTGGGAGGACATGGAAGACAGGAACCAATGGCAGGGGGGACCCTTGAAAGCTCAGAATGTATCTTATAAAATCTTCTCTGTGATGATTCTGTCTTTGCTTAAAATATATATTTCTTCAAAACCGTCTAATATGTGGCAGCCAGATCTCAGTGCAATGTGATTGGGCCTTACCTGACCTACGCAATGGCTGACATAGCAACAAGCCCCCATAGACTAGTGTGGATCTCAGGAGAGAGGCTTCAGGCAGTAGGATCGATCCTTAGAAGCAAGGAGTTAGACAGATATAATAGAGTTCCTGTATTAGTGAGTGGCCCAAGAAGGGGCCCCAAAGTATTCTACAAAGTCCTGAACCTTCATTAGTGTAGAAGACTCAGAGGGAAATTCAGCGCCCACACAAACAGACATTCTAGAGGGTGAGAAGGAGCAGAGGGGGAGAAACGGCAGGAGGGAGGGAGGAAATTGGGTAGGCAGAAAGGGAGGTATGATAGGATGGCGGACAGAAGGGGAGAAGGGAGGGAGTAAGGAAATGGTGAAGGAGGGGGTGAGGGTATCTACCCATTGAGAATATACACATATATTATATATATAAGGGCTGGGGAGATGGCTCAGAGGTAAAGTCTTTGCCTCACAAGCGAAAGGACTTAAGTTTGGATTCCAGAACCCATGTAAAAACTAACAACAACAACAGAAGCCAGGCTTGCTGGAAGTGAATTGTAATTCAGACCCCGGAAGGCAGAGTCTAGGAAGCCCAAAGTAAAGAAATAAGGAAATAGAGCAAGGCAGGAATGACTTCTGTCACCCTTGGGCTGCACACACAGACGTGCCTTCTTTCACACATTGTTTTTTACACCCATACATGTACACCCATCCACATGCAAACACACACACACACACACACACACACACTATTGTGTGCCAGTTGCCATGTAGCCATGAACAGAAGGAGAAGATTCTTTGATTTAAAAAGCATGGTGTTGTTCTTAAAAATGATACATAACACATATTATATATTAAAATAAGTAAAACCTACAAATCTATCAACTCATCTTAATCTCAAAATAAGTATATCAGACAGGTACGTCTGTTATCCCTGTGGCTGTGCGAGGAGGAAGCGCTGGTCTGAAATCGCGCATCTAGAAAAGGGAGGAAGACATGCATCCCGATGAAGCTCACCGGGCTGTGCATTCTATCACTCACTAGCTTGTCTCCAGTAAGATTATAGAAATTTCAGGTTTATTTTGGAAATTAAAATGAGCCATGGAGTTAGATCAGTGTATATTTAATGAGTCTAAATTTGTCACTGGCAAAAATATTTTCTTAAGCTGTTTGTACATATTTGAGTGTGTCTGCATGTAAATTGCAGGCATAAATGGTTTAAGTTCATAGTAATTATGATTTTTTCACTCTGCTTGACTTCCTTGGTAATTACATTTTTTGCTACACATGAAATGGCAACTCAAAGGTAAATTCTATCTAACAGCCGTGTGTTGGGGGACACAGTTGAATACAAGCCCAGGAAGTTCACAGTGTGCAGGAGGGAGGCCCCCACTATGGCCGTGATTGTAGCATGGAAACCACCCTGTGGACAAGGCCTTTATTATGTTCATACCAGACACAACCCATAGGTCTCATTTCCTGGTAGGAGGCAGAGTATGTTCCATCCTGATGTTCCCGGAGGAGTCGTCAGGGGCCAGACATGATCAACATAGTCCTGGCACATTTGGACAGACTTTCCTCAAATAAACGACCCACAGCTCTCGCCAGCTCAGCCTGGCTTCTGAGCAGAGCGTTAAGCTTCATGCTTGAGATTAAGAACTTCAGCGCTCTCCAGGACGCTGACCGGGTCACTTTCTTTGACGAGGTGTTGGATACGGGTCACCTCTGCCTTCCTTGTGCTTCTTGGGAGCCAGCAGCAAGTGTGCGTGTGAAGTAATGGTACCTTGCTGTCCATTCACCACGTGCCTGTTCTCACACAGGCCCCATGTGAGCATGCCTGACTTGCTGCTCGAAAACCTCAGAAGACAGTGAATGAGGATCCCTCTGCCCTCTCTTGTCCTTCTCTCCGTCCCTTTCTCCCTCCCTCCCTCTCTCCTTCTCTATCTCTCTTCCTTCTTCCCTTCCTCCCTCTTTCCCTCTTTCTCTCCTTCCCTCCTTTCCTTCTTCCCTTCATTCCTTCCACGTGGACACTTTTCCATGTTCAGGAGCTGTCCCGGGTTCTGAATGTGGGAGGCGGGGCTAATCAGGCTCTGGAGTTTTGACCTCAAGCCAGGGAGGCGAGAGCAATACATGACCAAGGCACAGTTAAGTACAAGTCTATGTGCTGATAACTTTCTCATGGTTAAATATCCGGACAGTGTATTGAGGGTAGCTGACCACTGACCGAGGCCTGAGGAGCAATTGACTCTGGAGACCAAGGTTCTGAAGAAGAGAGATTTAGAGCTGAAGTTCGAGGGGCACAGCACGGGGTGAGAGAAAAGCATGCCAAGCTGAGCGAGGGTGCAGCCTGCACCCAGGTCATGGCTTAGACAAAGGGTGAACTCACTTCAATAGCAAGAAGGGGCAGGAGACATCTGGAGGGTAGAAACTAGAGCGGCTCTGGGTCCCACGGAGTGGCAAGCACTTGTTTTGGGGATTTTTTTCTTATTCCTCCATTGGGGATCATGAAATATGATCTTTATACATTTGAGGTGACTTCTTAAACCATCTTTGTTGAAACGCTTAAAAGGCCAAGGTCACTCTTCCTGCTAATTTCGACCTATGATTATGCCACAGGAAAACATCACACCTGTCTATGTGGCAGAACTGCTGGATCCATTTTTTTCTTTCTTGAAAATTAAGAATTGTTGCTTTCAAATCAGCAGCACGGGGTTATTAATGTTGCCTCAGACGTGTCACAGATGTGAGAGGCGTGACAAGAACAATCCAATTCCGTGAACTGAGATTGAGAGAAAGCAAGGTGCGGTTCAATATTAATCATCACCTCTGGCAGACAGGATGTGCAGGAGCCAAGCTTCAGTCTGCAGCACTCGTAGAGAGAGGACGAAGCCTGGGGCGGAGACATGGTCAGACCTCAGCCCCCACTCTTCTTGGCCGGCAGACCTGGGGAGAGGCAGCAGATACGAACCACTGTCTCGGACACTGAGTCCTTTCATGTCACCAGCCAATGTTATTGCCACATGACACCCAGTTTGCAAGATGTAGGACCCTGCCCTAGGGGTCTCAAAGTGTGAACTAAGGTGCGAGAAACTTCTCACTTCTTCTCCAAGCTTCTCGCCTTAGGTCTCAGAAGAGCAGATCATGTGGGAACACAGACACTTGCAGGACACTGCCCAGGCCAACTGAACTTTGAAACAGAATTTCACAATAGGAATCATAGACCCCAGGCAGCTAAGTCCACCTGACCATATACATTGTTTTTCTTGCTTCAATTCCACAGGGAAAGCAACTTGGAAATGATTGAGAC
The DNA here is from genome assembly GCA_023101885.1 of Typhlomys cinereus. Taxonomy (NCBI): domain Eukaryota; kingdom Metazoa; phylum Chordata; class Mammalia; order Rodentia; family Platacanthomyidae; genus Typhlomys; species Typhlomys cinereus. The sequence continues at coordinate 2,279,439 of JALPQD010000324.1, read as the reverse complement.
ATTTCATGTTTCTTATTTCATCTTTTATGGCCTGTTATTATTTTTGTCTATAAAACTAGCTCATGGGACATACCCTGTTTTACAGAGTGGGGTGTGCTCTGACTGGAAAACTCAAATGAAAGACAATCTAGGTCTTTAAGCCAGGTGTGCTGTGCGTGTGTCTTTTGAGAAAGTCAGATGCTGGTATCACCGCTGGCTTGGACTTTCTCTCCCTGCAGCTCTAGACTGGCTTCCATTTCGTCCTTCCAGTTTCAAGGCTGGCAGGTTGCCCTGTCGCTGCCCTGTGGGTAGTGCCATCCTGGTTTGTTTGAAGCTGAAGAGGCCGCACTGAGACTGTCCTGCCCTGAGATTTGGATAAGGCTGGGAGTACCCACAAGGCTCTCTTCTGCCCTAGGATGCTGGCATGGGCACTGTAGGGTGTTGTGCATTGTTGGCATATCCTGGACACTCTGCAGAGGATCCTTTGTTCTTCTGCGTGCTTCTGTATGTTCTATTGTTTTTCATTGGTTTGTGCATTTGCTTTCAATTTGAAAGTTTTAATGCTAAGAGCAACCATCACAGTACAACGTGTCTTTCAAAGTGGCTGCATATCACGTTTCTATGGCAATATAGTAATTATTTCTATTTCAATTGAAAAATCTCACAAAGAAAAACATTGTAAATTACTAGTGACCTGCAACTTGCATTCAATCAGTACTGTCTGCTGCTGCCTGCAGCCCTTTATCTGTCCACTGCGAAGTGTCAGGAACTGAAAAATAACCCTTTCCGAGTTGTCTCGTTCTGTCTTCCACAGTGCTGGGTAGAAAGTGCTCTTGACCACTTTTGTTCAGGAAGAGAAGGCTCCTGCATCCAGATGCACCCACCACTGGAATGAAAGTCAGCGTTGCTTTGTTTCATTTCCACTCTTACAGCTACATGAACTGTCTTCTTGGTTAACAAATACAGTTTACATGGGGAAAAAACTTAGGATAAGTACTCAATATGTTTGTAAAAGCAGAAAAAACTTTAAAAAAGAATAGACAAGCCAGAGGAAGCCCTGGAGCCCATGAAAGCAGATGGGCAGGGAGGGTGAGAGGGAGTGGGATGGAATGAAGAGGGAGGGGAAGGGGGATGGGTGGGAGAGGGATGGAGGGAAGCAGGGATGAGTACTAGATATGTTTGTAAAACTAGAAAAATAAAATGAAATGAAAGCACCCACATTGAAAAAAAACTTGGTTTATTTTATCATTAGGAAAAAAATAAGTAAGGTGCAATAGGTCATAAAAATTATTATGCATTTAATATTTTAATAAGTCAAGAATTGAAGGCTTTTACTTTCTCAAAATTATTTATTGAGTGCTAATTATATTGTGAAGAGGTCGTTTTATTTCTTTGTGTTTGTTTCATGTTTTTATGTTGTCATCCTCATGGTTAATGCTCTCAATGTGAATAATATTTTTTGACAATATGGTTAGAGAAAATAATCTCATTGGGTTAAACACTCAAAATAGCCTATGTGAGACGAGTTCCAAATTTCAGTGGAATGGTTTTCCAGTGTGAAAGATTAGGTTTCCAGAAGCACATGAGCACACACTGCTGGATACCCCCCTGACAATCCCTTCACTGACTTCCCATATTCTCCTGGCTTGGAGTAAACAACCTTCCATTAGGAATGAAAGTGAAGAATGTATTCTATTATGAAGTTAGTGGATATGAGTAGTATAATTTAGGTTTTGAGAGCAGTCCAACAAACACATTTATAACAAATATTATGTGGCTTAAAAAAAGTCCTGGAGGAAAAGAAGTCAATTTATAGAAAATGAACATTTGAAATGGATCCAGTAAGGTACTTGGTGAGCCCAGAGAATGGGACCCGGCCATCTCTTCATGGGATTGGCTGCCATGTCACGTACAGAGATATGGAGAGACCCAGCCATCACCCCAAGTCAAGGCTTGCAATGCACGAGAGGTCTGAAGAAAATTACAGGGTTTTTTTTTCCTTTGTCCTTTGGAAGATCAGCTAGTGTTTGTGCAAATCCCAAAAGAAAAGGCACACTGTGCACAACTATTTATAGCGTTGAGTTGTTCTTTCTTGTAAAAATGTCCTTGGAAGAAAGAGCCTCATAGGAATATTTATTAATTTATTTCAATTCTCCTAATTGAATGTATGGATCGCAGACTATCTAGACTCCTGTTGCTGGCTGAACAATTTTTCTTCTCTTTTGTGATGAAGACAATGTTATCCACAGGTGAGTAATACAGAGCTGTGAAATGCAGTTAGAGAATAATACGCGAGCACTTTTAGTCAACAGCTTAAGACAGTCAAAGGTTTAAATGCATGTCTTATATATGTGTTTTGGGAGCGCTGGGATGGAACTCAGAACCTTGGCAAACCTGCTGAACCATGTACTACACCAGATCATAGTTCATCTTTTAATAATTCATTTTGTGTGTATCTGCGTGTGTGTGCGTGTGTGTCTGTGTGTGTGTGCGTGTGTGTGGTGTGTGTGTGCATCAGAGGGCGCTGTGGGGGCTTGTGGAGGCTCAAGGGTGACTTTGGGAATCACAATGGATTGCTCTACCTCCTTTAAGCGTTGCTCTAGAGCTTCTCAGGCTCTGCTTTCTGGGTCCAGAGGTGTAGGCCACTACACCTTTCTGTTTCCAGGCTTTTTTATTATATTTATTTATTTTTCCCCAATCATACAAGCTTAATAGGTACCCTGTCCCCTCCCTCCCTCCACCCCTCCCCAGTCTCCCTTGCCCCCTCCCCCTTGCCCCCTTTCCCCCTCCGCCTTCCCCTTCTCCCAGTGTCTCCCCCTCTCCACCATCCCATTCCCTTGAGTATCCTTTTGTGTGAATGCCAAACTTACTTCTGTCTACTGGGCATGTCTACAAGGGATCTGGGATCGAAACTTAGGAACTTCTTGTGACATAGAGGCTTAACCACCGAGCCATCTCTCCAGCCCCCATAGTTCATCTTTTAAAAACAAGCAAACCTATTTAAGTAATTTTTCTTTCTTCCTATGATTCAAATTTGTGCTTTCTAGAATTTGTGTCTCCTTATTATGAAATTTCTGCAACGACAGAGGCTACTATTGTCATAATCACAGGAAGGAGGGATACAGGCACTACCACAGATGTAGAGCATGTTGATTGTGTAGGACAGCACAATCAACAATCAATTTTGCCAGTAGACTCTGGACTTCTCCCTTGTAGCTGAAAGGCGCATACTTCAAAATGCGTGAAGCAGAGCGCCTCCTAGAGTTCAGTGTGAGCATGTCTGGCAAGCAGAGGGGTCCGTGGGAAGGAGCTCAGCCAACATGTAATTCCCAGGAAGCTGGATCCCACAGCCTTCCGGCAAGGCGCAGTGTCCAGATGAGGAGTCAAGTTGGGTGGAGGCTATAACACTAGGCAGCTACGTGATGCTTGGCAGGTACATTGGTACTCCTATCCTCATCAGCAAGACCTGGTTTGGTTCCGTCAGCATCCGACTAATCAGGTGAGATCTCCTCTCTGTTCTTACTTCCTTTGTTTTTTTAGTTTTCGATTTTTCTAGTTTTACAAGTTTTACAAGTACTTATCCCTGTTCTCCTCCATCTCTCTCCCTTCCCTTCATTAATCCTTCCTACTCCCTCCCACCTCCTGCCTGTCCACTTCTATGGACCCTAGGGTTCCCTCTGTCTCTTCTACTCTTGTGGGGGTTCAGGTCTGGTACAACCAACCTCCTTTGATGCGAAGAGAACTATATGAGCAGCTCGCCTGAATGCCTAGCACGTGATTCCTTTTCTAGCTTTCATAAGCTTGGTCTTTGGCCAAGCTGGGAGGTACCAGCGATCAAATACCCCCTCCGCTAATCCTGGGACAGGTCAGAGAGATAACTAGTGATTATCTAGACTGGGAAAATGCAGACGGTATGAGTTACCTGTTTTAACTGGGTCTGCCTAGCTCTCTGAAAACATTACAGGTGAGAAGTCCTTCTTCTACTTGTTTTCCAGAGGTGGTACTGTGAGATTCCCGCTGCTCTGCTTCCAGAAGGAGCCGGCAGAGCTGCCTGAGGCAAGGGAACAAAGCTGGCATCGGAGGGGAGCTGAGACTCCCCTGTGGAAAGCAGAGCCCGAGGTGGAATCATGCAGCGTCACAGCTTGAGATTTTCCTCTCATCCTTCTGAAACTATTGGAAAGTTAACACTATGTCCTCCTAGGTCCTGTCTACAATCAATAGACATTAACACCAAGTTAATAGCTTTTTGCCAAAAGCTTGTTATTTTATGGTGGCTAGGTGCACAACACCCACAAAGGGAGAGTGCTAAATGAGAATTTTTCTGAGAAATGAAATCTATCAACTCAGTTTCTATTTTGGTTCTATTAAGGAGTGAGCATTGCTTACATCCTTCTTCTAGCAAACTCTGTGTGGGCTCGGTCCTGCAAATGTGTCACCAACACTCACCACTGTGTGTGCGTGTGTGGAGGGGGGAAGGGGGAGAGAGAGGGGAGAGAGAGAGAGAGAGAGAGAGGGAGGGGGGGGGGATGGGGAGTCAGAGAGGGATGGAGGGAGAGAGAGGGAGGGAGAGGAGGGAGAGAGGGACAGAGGAAGAGAGGGGAGAGAGGAGAGAGAGATAGAGGACGGGGAGAGAGCGAGTGAGAGAGAGAGGGTAGGGGGGAGAGAAGAGAGAGGGAGAGAGAGAGAGGGAAGGGGAGGAGAGAGAGAGAGGGAGGGAGAGAGCGATAGGGGACAAAGAGGGAGGAGGAGAGGGAGAGAGAGGGAAAGATGAAGAGGGAGGGGACAGAGAGGAGAGGGAGGGACGAGAGAGGGAGAGAGAGAGGGAGAGAGAGAGAGAGAAAGAGAGAGAGAGGACAGAGGGAGAGGGAGAGGGAGAGAGGGAGAAAGAGCGAGCACATATGTGTGTGTGCGTGCAGAGGCCAGAGGACATCAGGCGTTCAGCTGTATCACTGTCTGCCCTATGATCACGATTGGGGCCATTTCCTCAGCCCCAATCATCCATTTTTTTAAAAAAAATCCCCATCCCTTATCCCTCTCACCTCCCCCAGACTTCCCTCCATCTCTTTGCAGTGTCTGGACTTTCTCAAGCTGACTGACTCCCTGGAGCCAGTCCATCTCCTGTCTGGCATTTTTGACCTCATCTTCCTCCCCTCTAGAAACACATCCATCTCGTGTTTATTTCCATTACTCACTCAATATTGGGTGGTCAGTGCTCAGATGACAGCTGATTGGCTAGGTGGTGGTGGTTTTGATGTGGGGTCTTGCCACACAGCTTAGGCCAGTTTAGACTTCATGGCCTAGGAGACCTCAGTTTCTCACATGCCAGGATCCCAAGGTTGTACCACTCTTGGTAAATATAAACATTAATTGAGATACCATCTTCTTAAGTGATCATGTTTCCGTGCATGACTATAATCATACACACCCATATTCATGCACACCTTTAATGGCTGACATTGCAGAAGCTAGCAAGAAAGTGGGTCACGGTTATTTTGAGTTCACGAGACCCTCAGAGCATCCTCCATGTGCATGGCCACTAAGGGAACGAGGTGCAAGTGTACATATACACCTGCAAAGAAATCTAACCTGCCACTTGAGTGTGAGCTGTTGCACAGAGGCGAACGTGGATAAATGTGCTCCGCCAGGACCATTCTCAGAACCGGCAGGAGGGACAGTCCGAGAAGCTGCTTGGAGCGGGTTTGGCCACAGGCCCAGGCCCGCTGGTGATGTCACACAACCTGTGGTAGACGAAGGCAAGGAAGGTGTTAGGAGCAAAGAGGAGGCCGGCACCTCACGGATTGTTCTTCTTTTTCTCCGTGTGGTGCTCAGCTCAATATCAGGATTCAGAACATACTTCACAAGTTTACAAAAGTCCGCTTGACAGGGAAGACCACAGATATGTGACGTGTACAGTGAACCCTTCAGCACAAATAGTTTGAGTACAAGATCCACATGACTGTTTGCGTGGCGAGAACAACTCAAGAATCCATTCTTTTAGCATATTTCTTGCATGTAATGCAGTGTCACTAACAAGCTGTCACCACGCTGTATGTGATCTATAGATTTTACTCATGCACACAAGGAAACTGTCCCCTGATCTCTGCACCACCCCTTCCCTAGGCCCACCCACCTGTTCTCCATGCTTGTGAGTTGGACTTCCATATTTCCAATTTTTATTCCATTTTTCCTTAACGATTTTATCTATGTATACAACCCCCACCTTCTCCAGTCTCCCTCTCTCCTATTGCCTCTGCTCTCTGCCGTAGGAATTCATTCATCCAATTCGCAGCGACTTGTTTTGCTTTGAGGCCCTCCCACGCTGCTTACCCGGTGAAGGCACTGACTGCTCCTCTCAGAGCCCACGGTAGGCAGTAGCTTGACAGGGAGTGACCAGGTCCTGCACATCCGTCCCTGTCTCTCATCCTGCCTGACTTGTACAGGCCCAGCACATGTGGCTGCAGCTGTTTTGAGACACGCTGTGCCGACTGTACCAAGCCCAGAAAAACATGTTCTGTCTCATCTTCCCAGTCTAATTCCAGGCCAGTTTAGACTTCATGGCTTAGGAGACCTCAGTTTCTCACATGCTAGGATCCTAAGGTTGTACCACTCTTAGTAAATATAAACATTAATTGAGATACCATCTTCTAAACTGGAGTTTCTTAGAATCTGTCTGTGAAAGACAACATGCCTTCATGGTCTCTTAATGTCATTTAACATAAAGTCTTCTGGGTTTGCCCATGTTGTAAATGACAGGACTTTTGGATATATATATATATATATATATATACACATATATATGTATATATGTATGTATATGTGATGAATGAGCTGAAATGTTAAGTGGTTATCTAATAATTGGCTGAATATTAGTTGATATAAAATCTTATAGATGTACACACCTGTACACATGACACACACAATGCATAAAGGTACAGAGGTCTTTTACTTCATCCAGTTGCACACCAAGCACTTGGATGGCTTCTGAATCTCTCCTTCTGTGATTCTGCTGTGTTCAAGTGAGTGCAGACATCTCTTTGGCAGGCAGGTTCCATTTTCTTTGCATGTAATTCAGAGTAGGATTGGGGATCACAAAATAAATGGTTTTGGTTGCTTTAGGAAACTCTACATCGCTCCCATGCTGACAGCAGCAATTCACATTTCAGCAACAGGGTGCAGGACCCCTTCCTCGTCACCTCCCTTCCTTGCCAGCCCGTCTGCTCTGTAGTGGCCTTCCTACCTGATGTAAATCGCTGACTTTAGTTGAATCTGCTCTGTGAATAACTCTGCTGACGAACTCTTTGGCAAAATATCCAATCAGGTTCATGGCCCATTTTTTTCAGGTATTTTTATGTATTTGTTTGGATTGGGACTGCTAGATAGACAGCAACCATCCCGCAAATGGGACACTGACCCACACACACACACTGCTGTGTCCTACTCCTATTCTTCTATCTACCTTTGAGTCTCCTCTTAAATTAGGATCTTCATTCAAACAATCCTAATATTTTAGTCAGGCCACCTATGTATTTTGAATATCAATCTTTTTTTTTTTCAGAGAGTGGTTTTGCAATCATTGAAAAATATAAAAACAAACTCCAAGACTCTGCTGCTCTCAAGCATTTTGGATGGCACACCCAATGTGTAACTAGAATCCAGGAATATGGAGAAAACACTGGATTGTTCTAGGATTGATTCTGAATCCCTGATAGGTGCTTTTCCTGGACAGAATCTTTTGAGTTTGATGTAATCTCAATTGCTTATTTTTTCTCTTGGGATTATATCCAAATCATTAAGATGAGACAGTTTCCCCCTGGTGTTTTGTGATTCTGTTCACAGAATTTTGGCTTGTTTACCTTGAATTTGAAAGAGAACAAATTACCCTCTTGCCTGGGAGGCTTCTGTACTTGTTTAACCCTGCTGATAAGAAACCTGAAGCCTTATCATGAAATCAAAATGCTAGAGGAAGAAAACATTACTCCATATAGCACTGTGCTTAATTTAAACCCACATTTCCTGATGATTTCAAGTGGAAAAACTTATTTTACCAGCTTATTAGTGAGAAATTAAAATGATTGCTGTTGCTCCTTCTAATGAATTAGATTTAGTTCCTGCCTTTGCAAGAAAGATTATTGCTACAGAGCAAGCAACAAGATCCCAAGGCAGCTCGTCGGAGTTCCTGTCTCCGCTATGTTTTTGTTCTTCTTCTTATTTCCACATCATCTTTGACATTTCAAATTGAAATGTTTCCTCTTCACTGAGATTTAGGCCCTTTAGAAATAACAATATGGGGCTAGAGAGAGAGAATTTTGTTTTAAATTCAAAGCTTTTGACTCTGAGGCAGTGTATACTTAACCTTGGCTATTTGTTCTGACCCCCAAATATGTCAGTACTTCCCAGCTTGTCTTAACTTAAGTAAATACATCCCTGTCTGCTTCCTTCACATGCAAGCTTGTGATGGCCCAGAGGAACCAGTCAAGCCTGTCCAGTGTTTCCGAGCCTGTGCTAGTCAGCACCTCTGCAGTGCCGGCTTTGAAGCCCAAGGGAGTAGTGGAGCTACAGTTCTGATGACTTCATATGCTACTTTATGTCTATGAAAAAACTAGCACAAGCAGTTGCAAGGACAGCAGTGCAGCATCACAAAGCCAATACTCAAGTAAACACGTGCACCATACCAGCTCAAGTTATTTTCACTTGCTCCATGCTGCAAGCTCTTAACCATGCTCCTGATAGCCACTCGGACTTTCAGTGTTTCCTCCATATTCCTGGACTCTAGTTACACATTGGGTGTGCCATCCAAAATGCTTGAGAGCAGCAGAGTCTTGGAGTTTGTTTTTATGTTTTTCAATGACTGCATTAGATATAATGGGAAAACTTGGGTGGGGGTGGGAGCCAAATCTAAATGCAAAACTCACTTATGTCTTATACATTCCTCAATCACATAGACCTGGAGATAATTTTATGCAGTTTTTTAAATAATTTTGTGTTTGGAGCAAAGTTTGTTGACATTGGACCTTCAGAAAGACCCACTGTGGCGTCAGGTTAGCACTCATGTGTTTCAGACTTTTTCAACTAGGGGAATTCAATTTGTATCATACCGACCTCGAGTACCACAGGTAGATTCAGCACATTTTTGGACTTTGTATCAATGCAATCACACAGTGTGGGCTTGTACTGGTTGCTCTTCTTTGTGGCTATGAGACGACACTCAGGCTCATGCAACTCATTGGCTGATAAAGAAATTTATTTGGGTTACAGTTACAGATACAAAGTGGAAAAGGCAGAAGCTAGAGGTAGCTTAAGTCAAGACCATCATGGAGGCTGAGTGTAGCAATTACTCTTAACTATTGCTGTGAGAGCACCAAAATCAAATTAACATAAGGGAGAAAGAGAGAGATAGTCACCTGAGGGTTCCGGGGGAAGATACAGTCTTTCATGGCGGAGATGGCATGGCTGTCTACCCGAAGCTGGAGACAGGCTTTGTCACACTCATCCAAGAGGCTTAGATCTGCAAGACTGGAGAGTCTCTCTTCTTCTTCCCAGTCTTCTGTTCTGTGGCTCCTTTTATCTTGTCCACTACTGGGATGTTCCAATGGGATCTATAGAGGTTCGATGGGATCGAGGGCTGATCTTTGTATTATCCAGATAATCTCTTCGGGTGGTCTCAGCTGATCTTAGTTAATACCAAGTGTGTCAAGTTGACACTCAGGATGAACTACAGTCTTCCCAGAGGATCCAAACACTTGAGTCTGCGGGGAGCAACTCATCCTTAAACCATGACAGGCAGCTTGTCTGTTTTCTCCTCTTTTCTGTCAGCTCCTTTCCCCCAGCACTTTCCTGTCTTCCACAAGGATATCTTATTCATATTTCAATGTGGGTTTCTTTGTTCTAAACAAGACCCTTTTGATTAAATATACATGTCTTCTTTCTGTGGCATAATCTAATAAATTATAAAGTTGTGTGATGCCACACACTATTTTCCTACCCCAGATAGGTGGTCCACGGCAGATTAAAGTGATAACAAAACAAGTTCATTGGGGTTACGTACAGGTACAGGGGTGAGGTTTACTGGCAGGAGAAGGGAGGGTTCACAGGGAGCCCATAGAACCATAGCATGACTGAAAACTTCCTCGAAGCACCTAGGTGGATCTCTCTCTCTCTCTCTCTGGCTGCGCTGGGATCTTTTTCCAACTGAACTACTTGGCTGTCCAGCAGTCTCCTTAAGGCTTCCATAGCATCTGATCTCCTTTAGCCCACCCCTAGCTGCCAAGCAGTTCTCCTTTTATCTGCTTGGCTGGCCAAAGAGGCTCCTCCCCCTTCACCCCTCCCCCACCTTTATTTTTATCCTGGAGAGCGCTCCTCTCCCTCTGGACCTTGTAGAACCTAAGTCTTGTTACTCTGCTATATTAACACACAGGATAGAATCAACACAGTGGGATATGATCAAGAGTTCATCAAAGAGCCTCACGTTCACAATAAGCCACGGGTTCGGAAGGCACCGAGGGCCTTTGATCATCTTGTGGACAAATGGTGCTCCTACAGGTGACCGTCCACATGCAAAGGTGTGCGTGGACACCTGCCCTGCACACGTAGGAGCTTCACCTGTTGGTGGATCTCAGACAAACTTCAACAGCCAAAGTGAGAGAATAGTTCAAAGGAAAGACAGGAGGAAGACTGCTGTGTCTAGGATAAGCAGAGAACTGTGTTGACGTCAGTAATAAAAATACAAGCAATCTCATTAAAATAGGCAAAGCGCCTGAAGAGACCCTTGTCCGAAGCAGGCGTGCAAGTAGTCAGCAGGGCGTGGGAAAAGTTCAGCATCACTGACCATCTGTGAGTGCATGAAAATGAGACGAGAGACAACAGCACCTGCCGGACTACAGAAACCCTGGAGCTGCTGCTGGTAGACACATGGACTGTGGGCACTGATGTCTCATCATCCCTGTTGTTCAGATAGGGCTTCCTCACGAAAGTGTTCCCTTCTCTCTCGGGCAGGTAAGGTGCCCTGTTACATCTCCCACCACCACACCAACCATTCCTTTCCTCCTGCCCACGGCTCCTTACAGCAGATGGCATCTGCGGCTCTTCATTCACATCTGTGTCCCTCCGGACAGCCCAGGGCGTGGCCCTTACCAGGTTTCTCCAAGTAGCCATTGATGCATGAAAGGCTGCTGGTTGCCCAAGGAAATGTCACATCTGATGTCATTACTAAACTTAGTGGGTTGGTTGTTAGATTGCTGTTAGGAGACTTAGACAAGTTACTTTGTTTTAACTGTGAAAATTTTTTCTCTCTCTCTCTCTCTTTTTATTATTTATGATCATACAAACTTAACAGGTACACCAGTCTCCTCCCTCCCTCCACCTCCCCCCGACACCCTTTTTCCACCCTCTCCTCCCCCCTCCCTCCCCATACCCCAGTGCCTCCCCCTCCCATCCCCGGAGCATCCTTTAATGTTCATGCCAGACTCTCCTCTGGGCCCTCCTCTCCGATGAGGTGCAAGGACCTAGGGGCATTTCCCAGAACCCTTTCCTGTGTTCCCCTTAAGCTTAGGAACACTACCGTGACTGTCAGTCCCTTGTCTCCAAGGACCCTAGTGCCTTTAGTCCATGCTAGACTTTGTGACGTCAATAATGTGTTGGACATTGCGTAGGTCATGTAAAGTCCTATTATGATTGCTTCGGCCCTAACTTGTGTGGAGTATCTTGTATATCATTGCTCCTCCCATCCTTGTGCTCTTACAATCTTACCGCCCCCTCTTCTGCAAATTTCCCTGAACTTCAGGATGGGGAGAGATTAGGCTGGCCCAGTTCCAGGGGGTTGATATAGAGTCTCTGATGTTCTGAATTATGGTTTTTTGATTTTTTTTTTTTTTTGGTTTTGCTGCTCCTGCAATGCCCTTGGCTCCATCCTGATCACCCCCTGGCCAGAGTAAAAACTTGCAGTCCTTGATGGTGGCCTATTTTCTCTGCTGTAACATGGTCCCCTCTCTCCTTGTTTCTAGTGGGGCTCTCCTTCCCCATTCCTCCTGTATATAATCTTTACAATTACTGTAGGTATTACAGAGATTTGTCTTTGAGTGTCTCTAAGTGGGTTTGGTGCTAGGATCCACCTATTAGGAAGTACATACGGCGCTTAATTTTCCGTGTCTGGGATACTTCACTCAATATAATTTTTTCTAATTCCATTCATTTCCCAGAAAATTGCATTAATTCATCATTTTTGATGGCTGAGTTGTATTCCATTCTATAGATGTACCACATTTTCCTTATCCACTCGTCAACTGTTGGACATTTGGGCTGATTCCATGACTTTGCTATTGTAAACAGTGCTGCTATGAACATGGTCGTGCTTGTGCTATCGAGGTGAATTTTTGCTGTATGGTTGGTTATTCCAAAAAGTGGTATAGCAGGGTCACATGGCATTTCAACCTTTAACTTCTTTAAGAATCGCCAGACTGCTCACCAGAGTGGTTGTATGAGCCTGCATTCCCACCAGTAATGTAGGAGAGTTCCCTTCTTGCCACATCCTCTCTAGCACTTGGTGTTGTTTGTATTGTGGATTTTTGCCATCCTGACCGAGGTGAGATGATATCTCAGGGAAGTTTTGATTTTTATTTCCCCGATGGCTAAGGATGTGGAGCATTTTTAAAGATATTTGTTAGACATTTTAATTTCATCCTTGGTAAAGTTTCTTTTAAGTTCCAGGGCCCATTTTTTAATTGGCCCATTGGTTTCCTTGGTGTTTAGTTTCCTAAGTTCTTTGTGTACTCTGGATAATAGAGCTCTATCAGATATGTGGTTAGTGAAGATTGTCTCCCATTCTGTGGGTTGCCTTTGTGCTTGAGTTACAATCTCTTTTTTTAAAAATTTTTATTATTTATTATATTGTGTGTGTATGCGTGTATGCACACGTGTATGTATGTGTGGGTGTGTAGCACCACAGACGAATTCGGGAACCACCATGGATGTCTCCACCTCCTCCTTCTTGTTTACTCTGCCCTGGGATTCACAGGCTCCACCCTACCAGGACCGGAAACGCAGGCCGCCCCCGCTTCTGCCCAGTGTCTATACGTGGGGTCTAGAATCCAAACTCAGGACCTTCTGCCTGCAAGGCAGAGGCTTAACCCCTGAGCCACCTCTCCAGCCCTGAGTTACAATCTCTTTATCTGAACAGAAGTTCTTTAATTTCACAAGATCCCATCTGTTGAGAGTTGGTTGTAGTGACTGTGCGATTGGATGTCCGTTTACAAACTGTTGGCCTAGCCCAATCAGCTCGAGGGAGTTCTCTACCCTTTCAACTATGGTTTTTATAGTCTCTGGCCTTATATCGAGGTCCTTGATCCATTTGGAATTAATTCTTGTACATGGTGACAAGTGCGGGTCCAGTTTTAATCTTCTGCATGTGGACATCCAGTTTTGCCAGCACCATTTGTTGAAGATAATGTTCTTTTTCCATTGGATTTTTTTTGGCCCCTTCATCAAAGATCAAATGGCTGTAATTTTGTGGGCTTATAGCTGGGTCTTCAACCCTTATCCATTGATCTGTGTGTCTATTTTGGAGCCAGTACCAGACTGTTTTTACAAGTATGGATTTGTAGTATAGACTAAGGTTTGGTACGTTGATACCTCCAGCAGTGTTTTTGTTACTCAGGATTGTTTTTGCCATCCTGGTTCTTTTGTGCCTCCATATGAATTTTGGCATTATTTGGTCAACTTCTTTAAAGAATTGCTTTGGGATTTTAATTGGTATACTGTTGAATCTGTATATTGCCTTTGGTAGGATGGTCATTTTTATGATGTTGATTCTGCCAATCCAGGAACATGGGAGGTCGTTCCACCTTCTGGTGTCTTCTGCAATTTCTTTAGGGTTTTAAAGTTTTCATATAAATGTCTCTTACTTCCTTGGTTAGGTTTATACCAAGGTATTTCATTTTTTTAGGGGCTATAGTAAATGGGATTGTTTCTCTCAGGGCTTTCTCACTTCTTTCATTCTGGGCATATAGGAAGGCTACTGATTTTTGTACATTTATTTTGTATCCTGCCACTCTGCTGAACTTCTGTATTAGTTCCAGGAGCTTGCTGGTGGAGTTTTTGGGATTGCTCAGGTATAAGATCATGTCATCTGCAAATAGAGATAACTTGACTTTTTCCTTGCTGATTTGAATCCCTTTTATCTCCCTTTCTTGTCTTATGGCTTCAGCTAAGACTTCAAGTACAATATTGAATAGAAGTGGTGAGAGTGGACAACCTTGTCTAGTTCCTGATCAAAGTCGGAATGCTTCAAGTTTCTCCCCATTGAGTATAATCCTTGCTGTTGGCTTGTTGTATACAGCTTTTATTATATTGATAAAGGTTCCTTCCATTCCAACCTTTTCTAGGGTTTTGATCATAAAAGGCTGTTGGATCTTGTCAAAAGCTTTTTTGCATCTATCGAGAGTATCATGTGGTCTTGAAATTTGGACTGGTTTATATGGTAAATTACATTTATTGATTTGCGTATGTTGAACCAACCTCGTGTGCCTGGGATAAAGCCTACCTGATCCCCGTGGATGATCTTTTTGATATGTTTTTGAATCGGATTTGCTAAGACTTTGTTGACAATCTTTGCATCTGTGTTCATCAAAGAGATTGGCCTATAGTTTTCTTTTTTAAGTGTATCTTCATTAGGTTTTGGGATTAAGATGATATTGGCTTCATAGAAGGAATTTGGTAGTGTTCCTTCCTTTGCTATTTGATGGAACAGTTTAAGGAGTATTGGTGTTATTAACTCCTTAAATGTCTGGTAGAACTCTGTGCTGAATCCATCTGGTTCAGGACATTTTTTGGTGGGAAGATTCGAGATTACTTCCTTGATTTCCTCATATGTTGTAGGACCATTTAAATAATTCACAACTTCCTGATTCAATTTATGTAAGTTGTGTTTACTTAGGAATTCATCCATTTCTTTTGTGTTGTCAAATTTCACAGATTATAAGGTTTTGAAATATGACGTTATAATTCTCTGGATTTCTTGGATATCAGTAGCAATAACTCCATTTTCATTTCTAATTTTGTTAATTTGGGCTTTCTTTCTCTTGCTTTTGTTTAATTTAGCTAAGGGTGTATCAATCTTTTCAATTTTTTCAGAACCAACTTTTTGACTGGTTGATTTTGTGTATTGTTTTCCTAATCTTGATTTTGGATATTTCTTCCCTTATTTTGCTAATCTCCTCCCTTCTATTGCTTTTGGGACAGATTGCTTTACTTTCTCTAAAGCTTTAAGCTGCATTGTTAAGTTATTTATTTCTGATGTTTCCATTTTTTTCATGTAAGCATTACAAGCTATGAACTTATCTCTTTGGACAGCTTTCATTGTGTCCCAGAGATTTTGGTAAGTTGTATTTTCATTATCGTTTGCTTTCAGGAAATCTTGAATTTCCTTTTTAATTTCTTCCTGAATCCAATTCTCATTCAGCATCTTAGTGTTAAGTTTTCAGGAGTTAGTGTATTTTCTGTCATTTGTTGTGTTGTGGATGTCAAGCCTTAGGCTGTGGTGGTCTGATAAGGTGCAGGCTAGAATTTCAACTTTCCTGTATATGTGGAGATTCGTTTTGTGGCCCAATATGTGATCTGTTTTGGAGAAAGTTCTGTGTGCTGCTGAGAAAAATGTATATTCTTTGGTGCGTGGATGAAAAGTTCGATAGAGATCTGTAAGGTCCATTTCAGTAAGGGTTTGAGTAAGCTCCAAAGTGTCTCTGTTAAGTTTTTTACCTGTTAATCTATCCCATGTTGAGAGGGTGGTGTTGAAATCCCCAAGTATTATCATTTTGGGATTGATTTCTTGCTTTAGACATTGTAGGGTTTGCTTCATGAATGTGGGGGGACCCGTATTGGGTGCTTATATGTTCAGTATTGTGAAGTCTTCCTGGTGAATTGTACCTGTGACTAAAATGTAGTATCCATCTATGTCTCTTATGATTTTCTTTGGTTTGAAGTCCACTTTGTCTGATAGCATAATGGTTACCCCTGCCTGTTTTCTGGTTCCATTAACTTGCAGAATTTTTGACCAGCCTTTTATTTTTAGGATGTGCCTGTCTTTTGTGGTGAGATGGGTTTCCTGCAGGCAGCAGATTGATGGATTGTGATTTTTAGTCCAAGTTTGTAATCTGTGTCTCTTGATTGGTGAGTTAATTCCATTAACATTTAATGTTATAATGGAGAAACTATTTTGAATTCCAGACATTTATTATTTTTAATGGCTTTTGTAGAGTATTGTTTCGCTTTTAGGTTTTGGTGGTGTTATACTTCCCTTCTATTCTCCTGGATATGCCTGTTTTTATTTTCTTCAAGCTTGAGTATCTTTTCTAGCATTTTTTGAAGGTCCGGTTTGGTGGACATGTATCCCTTCAAGTTGTCTTTGTGCTGGAAAATTTTTCTTTCTCCTTCGATCATGATGGATAGTTTTTCAGGGCATATCAGCCTGGGTTGACATTTTTGCTCATTCAATACTTGAAGTACGTCTCTCCAAGCTCTTCTTGTTTTTACTGTTTCCATTGAGAAGTCATTTGTTATTTTAATAGGTTTACCTTTAAAAGTGACTTATTTTTTTTTCCCTTGATGCTCTCAGCACCAGTTCTTTATCTTGAATGTGGAGTGTTTTAACTATTATTTGCCGTGGCAAGTTTCTATTTTGGTCATATCTGTTTGGGGTGCAGAATGCCTCTTGTATTTAGATGGGCCTCCCTTTTTTTAGATGAGGAAAGTTTTCCTTGATGATAGTTTGAAAAATTCCCTCAGGTGTGGTATTTTGTGATTCTTGCTCTGCTAATCCATGAATACGTATGGTAGACTTCTTCAGGGTGTCCCATAACTCTTGAATATTTCCCTCGAGTATCTTTTTGGCTTTAACAACCTCTTCCATTGAGCTGGTTAATACTTCCACTTTGTCTTCAAGGTCCGAAATTCTATTTTCTGCTTTGTTAATTCTGCTGATAAGACTCTCTGTTGAGTTCTGGATTGAAGATAACTTCTCTTTTAGTTCAGTTTTAAACTCTACTTGAGTCTGTTTTAACTGCTCTATGCCTGTTTTTGTTTCTTGAACTGTTTTTCTAAACTCATCCAAGTGTCTGTTGTGTTCCTCTTCAAAGTGATTGATGAGGTTATTTAATTCCTCCTGGATTTTCTCTTTCATAACGTTGAATATAGTAACGTTGAAAGTTGTTATCCTTGGTCAAGCTTTCTTGGCTATTTTCCATGTTTTTTTGTTCTGGTTGGAGTCTATAATTATGGGATTAATTCCTTCAGTGGGAGATTTGTTTTCTTGGGTGTTGTTTCTCATGGATTTGCACTTTGACTTGAGCATTGTCGTTTTAACTCTTAAGACCTTCTTTCAACTTCTGTGTGTTTTTCACTGAACTGAATTATTTGGCTTGGAGCAGCTCCTGCTTCAGCTGGCTGGTGGGAGGAGCTGGGTCCAGTGGGCTGCCTGGGATTTGGGGGTGTGGGGGGAGCTTACCTAGGTCTCAGTGAGTCCCGGCTGGACTGCCTGCATCCTGGGCGGGTGGGGAAAGGGAGCTGTGAAACTTTTTGCTGCTGCTTCCAATGTAACAAAAATCTAGATTTTAAATAACACAGGGATATTTCTTTGACACTCTATATTCACTTGTCTGGTTTGAGTATGTTTCCTATGAGAGAGTGGCAGAGTGACCCTGATGGGTGTTGGACCCTTAAAAGATGGAGCCCTGGGAAAAAATGAATTTGGGCCCACTAAAGGTGGGCCACACCTAGTCTTTAGACTAGAGTTCATATGATAGAAAGAGAAGACTGGTTCTGAAAGTTGTCCTTTGACCTCTCTATATCTGATTCCGTCTCTCTTCCCTCTGTCTCTGTTTCTCTCTCTGTCTCTGTTTCTCTCTCTCTCTCTCTCTCTCTCTCTCTCTCTCTCTCTCTCTCTCACACACACACACAGAGGCTCCTGTAGTTAAGGTTTCCTCACCCTAAATAATGTGACCAAAGAGTTTCTTGCCAGAATCAGCCTAATGCTGTTTAGGCTTTCAGCCTCCAAAACTATGGGCTAAATAAGCTGATTTTCTTCACAAGTGCCCAGACTAGAGTGTTTCACGGTGGTAGTGGAAGATGGACTGGTGAAGTCTTGTAAAAGGTGGAAATGACGTGCTGGTTAACTCTCGTGGCTGCAGCAAGGACCAGGGTCACTGTGCCCTGGTGTGTCTAGCAGTTGGTTTGTATGAATAGTAACCCAGAAGTGGTTCATGCAGGAGTTCCTCCGCTGCCATGTTGCTGCTCTTTGCATTTCTCCCTTTCTGTTTTTTCTCTCTTCCTTTCTGATCTTTATTACTGATGTCATGGTTTGAAATGTGTCCCCCACAGTCTCATGTGTTTGGGAAGGTCATAACAACTTTGAGAGGTGGAGCCTTGGTAGAGGAAGGTGGTCACAGGGGGTGGGCCTTGAGGTGGATGAGTCCCACCCTACCTTCAGGAGGAGTCTGCTTTGTAGCAGGCAGTCTTGTAGCTCTCAGCCTCATGAATGGGAGTGACCTAGTCTGACTCCAACTTCAGCTACCAGCCATGTTGCCTCCACCATGAAAGACTGTATCTCCCCTCTAGAATCATAAGTTGAATAAATCTCCCTTTCTTCCTTAAGTTGCTTGACTTTGGATGTTCTCTCACGGCAACACACAAGAGTACCTATTACAACTGACATCTGTTGATCTCCCTCCAAGTCACTGGACAGACCTCATCCTTTATCTGGTTTCAACACCAAGAGCTGGGTATGATGTTGTCATGGTCAGGCACAGGTGTCAACTTGACAGTTGAGGGTTTGAGCTCTGGGCCCATTTGTAGAGAATTAATGGTTGAGTTAAGCCCAGAGAAAACCTGCAGGAGATTGTCTAGTTGATGGGGAAGGCCCAGCCCATGGTGGGTGGGACTAGGCTCTGAACAGGTGAATAAAATACAGAGTGCTGGTTGAGAGAGTTGGCATCCTTGTATATACTTGGAGATATGCTGATCTGGCAAGTAAGGATCATCCCTTTCTCAGCCATTATGTAGAGATGGTGTGGCCAGTTCCCTTGGCCCTGGTGTTGGTGCGTGCTCTCCTGCTAAGGTGGACAGACAACTGTGACCAAGAATTGTAAGAAAAATAAACCCCTTGTTTCCTGAAGCTGTTTGATAGTGATTTTATCAGCAACTATGCAGGTGAGCTGCTACAGAATTTGGTACTAGAGAAGTGGGGTGTTGCTGATAAATCTGACTATGTGGATTTTGTGGCTTTCAAATAGTTTTGTTGGACAAAGTTTGAAACGTTTGAAGATTTTGAGACTGTGGATTGCAAACACCATTTTACAGAGTTTAATTTGGATAATGACAGTGCTGAGGGGTTTCAGCCCAATTTGTAATAAAGGGAACAAGGACTTTGACACAGTTGAATTTAAAGACTGATTTGCTTGATAGAGGAGAGCTGTGTTGCTGGCTGTGAAGCTCTGGATGTGGAAAGGGCAGGCAGCAGAACAGCTGCCATTTTATAGAAAAATTAACATCAGTGAAGGAAAACCTATTGCTTTGCACTGGGATGGTGGAAAATATAAATACCACTAAATGGCAATTCCAAGGTTTAAAAACACAGATTCCTTCATGGGTTGAAAGCCCAAATTGAAGTTGTTCCTTGCCCTTTGGAAGTTTTGGCTACCTAGAAAGGAGCTTTTCCAGAGTCAGCACACTAAAGTTAATATATCTGTGCCTGGAGTGGGTTAAGTTGTTTCAAACTTGCTGTGGAATCTGCCAACATCCCCCCATGTGGTACTGGTGTATGATTAAGGTGTTCATGGAGAGTAGCAAAAGCTTGGCACCAAGTTGCAGGCATAGAGTTCCTGAAAGGAAAGGTGAATATTGTAGCTGTAGAAGCTGTGGGATGTATGGTGAGGACGGCTGCGAGTGGAGAGTCAGTCTGATTCAGAGAAATTCTGCTTCTACAACTGTGATCTGCAAACAGGGACTAGAGTCTTTGAGCCACCATGATTATGTAATGAGCAGCAGAAGATGGACATTGAAATTCAGGATGCAATAATCGATTTGCTGGGCTTTTGTCTTAACTTGATGTCATTGTCATAATGATTCTATTTTGATGTTTTTATCTGTGTTGGAGTATTTAACTTATTTTGACTTGATAGACTCCTATAGTTAAAAGATTTGGGATATTTAAAGAAAGACTTTAAGTTCCAACATTTTAAATTGGGTTTTACATTATAAATAAGATGACTTTTAACACCTATGGGGATAAAGAATGAAGGTTACAATTTAAAAGTGCTGTTTTGGTGTCAACTTGACGAGGGGTAGAGTGTCATGGTCAGGCACAGGTGTCAACTTGACAGTTAAGGTTTGAGCTCTAGGCACATTTGTAGAGAATTAGTGGTTGAGTGAAGCCCAGTGTAAACCTGCAGGAGATTGTCTAGCTGATAGAGAAGGCCAAGACCATGGCAGGTGGGACTAGGCCCTGGAGTAAAATACAGAGAGCTGGTTGAAGAATTTGGCATCCTTGTGTACACTTGGCCAGGCATGTTGGTCTAGCAAGTAAGGATCGTCCTTCTCTCAGTCGTCGTGTAGAGATGGTGTGGCCAGTTCTCTCGGCCCTGGTGCTGGTGTGAGCTCTCCTGATAAGATGGACAAACAAGTATAACTAGGAACTGTAAGAAAAAATAATCTCCTTGTTCCCTTAAGCTGTTTGAGGTGATTTATCAGCAGCCATGCAGGCTGACTGCTGCGGATGTTTTGCCATCCTAACCCTGTTAAGTGAAGGGCAGCTTTACTTGATATGTCTTGCTTTTTTTCCTCCTGGAGCGCAGCTGCCATTTTCAATTAGTAAGAAGGACACTTCTGTCATTTTCTTCTCTGTGAATTAAGACCGACGCTTTTTAATTCTCTGAGATTAGAGACCCTCATGTGGGAGTTCTATTTCTTGTCACTATAACTACTTACAGGAACAGTATTGCTGGGTTCTGTCATTCGGTTCCTTAATAGCTAGTTTGGAAGATGTGAGTCTGGGATAATTTACTGTTCAAGATTTATTTCTTGTTTCTTTCAAATATCAATCAAAATTGCTGCTGTGTAAATATGTTTCCATGAAGATTAACTAACTTTTTGTGGAGAGTTTAACAGTACGATTTCTGTTATATTATGGTACATTACGGCTGCTTTTTATTGGTGATATAGATGTGCACCAAAGTGACTGATTGGTTGGGTGCACTTCATTTTGGTGGGCTTGCATGCTCATCTCTTCATGACATGTCTAAGTTTAGAAGGCATGACTCATTGAAGATAACACTTTAGTCCACCAGGGTGGAGCCAAGGGCATCGCAGGAGCAGCAAAACTGAAAAACAAACCAACAAGCCATAATCCAGAACTTCAGAGACTCTATATCAACCACCTGGAACTAGGCCAGCCTAATCTCTCCCCATCCTGAAGCTCAGGGCAATTTGCAGAAGAGGGGGCGGTAAGATTGTAAGAGCACAAGGACAGGAGGAGCAATGATATGCAAGATACTCCACACAAGTTAGGGCCAAAGCAATCATATTTGGACTTTACATGCCCTGCATAATGTCCACCACAATATTGACCTCACAAAGTTAAGCATTTGCTAAGGGCACTAGGATCCTGGGAGGCAAGGGATTGACAGCCACAGTAGTGTTCCTATGCTTAAGGGGAACACAGGAAAGGTTCTGGGAAATGCCCCTGGGTCCTTGTACCTCATCGGAGAGGAGGACCCAGAGGAGAGTTTGGCATGCACATTAAAGGATGCTCTGGAGATGGGAGGGGGAGGCACTGGGGGATGGAGAGGGCAGGGGAGGGGAGGGGGGCACAGGGGGATAGGGGGTTGGAGGGAAAAAAAAGAAACTAAAGATTAAATGTTCAATGAATAAAAGCTTTGTTAATATAAAAAAAGAAGGCATGACTCATTGAAGATATAACACTTTAGTCTGAAGGCGATTTGTGGGAAAGGTTCTTGATAGTTGTGAGTATACCATAACTATGAACCACTCTGAAATAATAAATACTAATGCATCTGTTACTATAAATTATGAACAATGTAACCTTAATTATACATTAAGTAAAGCTATACTAGAGAACGTTTATTGAGCTTAGAACAATTTATTGAAGTGTAAGTTGCTAATACAAGAATTAGCTGATGTAGATCACATATCTAAGCTGCCTCATGACGTAGTTGTGCCATGTTCCTTGTTTTTCAGGAGCTCAGGACAGAAGTTGGTGGAGAACTTTTCTAAGTATCAAAACTTGCACAAGAATCAGAGCAAAGTGATTGTGCTGAGATGTCTATAGCAGGCCGTGTTTGAAGAGCAACACTGGAGCCAATGCCGTCCAAGGGCGGCTGAAGGGACGCAGCGCCTGCACCGGACTGTCCATGTGGCTCCATGGGCCAGGTGAGGCACGTGGCAGCCAAAATTATTGCCAGTGGAGCTCTGCTGTGGTTCTTACTGTTGTGCAATTGTTCGCATTATTTTGCATGTGTGGGTGTGGCTGTGTGTGTGCATGTGTGCATGTAGTTGTGCGTAGTAGAAGGCACAGGAGTGTGTGTGCCTATGGAGCCCAAGAGTAACGCCGGGAGTCACCCTGGATTACCCCACCTCCTTATTGCTTTGCTCTGGGGTTCCCAGGCTCCGCCTTCAGAACCTGAATTATAAGCTGCCAACACGTTTTTTGTGGGATCTGGGAATCTGAATTCAGGACCTTTGTTTGTAAGTCAAAGTCTTTAACCTCTGAGCCATTGTTGCCACCCTTAATTGAATACATTTTTAAAGTGTGCATTTACTTAAAAACATTTGGTTGGCCAATGAGTTTGGGTGTGCTTTAAGGTGGTATAGTCATAGGTAGCAAGTCACAACTGTTCGAATGGCAGATAAGAAGTGACCGTGAACTGCTTGGCCCTGAAGAGGACGTCTACATCACTCCTCCCTCCATCTCAAGGCTTAGGAAGGGGGTGGTTGGAATGTAGGGGCCCGAGGGAGGGGAGAGGTGCTGTCAGATCCTTTCTTCTGGTCATGACAGGACAAGATTGCTGCACCAAAGAATGCACTGCAGTGATGCTTCTGAAAGACCCGCAGATATCTGACCCTTTGACATTTCACCACGGGAGGGGGAAGATCTCAAGATCTTTCATCCCGACGGACGATTAAAGTGCCAGACAGGAGGAGGGGAGCTACTTTCCTCAGTGATTTGCCCAGCGATGCGCCATCCACACCCTAGAAAGAACTCAAGCACTTGCCAGACAGGCATCTCAGATGAACCCCAGGGGGCCACACGTGCCAAGAGAAGTGCATGTAGGAGGGAAAATGTGTGAAGTGGGAAAAGCAGGGATGGGATTGGGTAGTGATTAGTAGGTGAAATGACCTAAGTTCATTGTGCTGGTGTATAAAGGTGTCAGATAATAAAAACAAAACCAAAGAACGAGATATCCGATTAAAAGATAGAAACATTTTGATAACTAAGTGCAGTCTAAGTGATTTGTGTCCAGCCTGACTGGACCCACACGGGCTTGGCCATCCCATCCTGCTGCAGTGTGAGCCCCAAGCATGCCTTGGCTCAGATGACAACACACATCAGGTCATGTGACATGCATCCAGCCATCATCACAGAACTCGGCCAGTTAGCATGACTGTGACTTGGCATCTGTCCTCAGAAGCTCTCTTCTTCCTCCTCCTCCTCTTCCTCCTTCTCCTCCCCTTCTTCCTCCTCCTCATTTCCTTCCTTCCCATTCCTCTTCCCCTTTTCCTACTTCTCCTTCCCTTCTCTTCATCTTCTTCCTCCTCCTGTTTTGCATCTGATTTTTTTTTCTTGAGATGGCAGCTCACGTAGCCCAGGCTGCCCTCATATTCACTCACGAAGCCAAGAATGACTTTCTCTTTCAGACCCTCCTGTTTCTTCCTCCCAAGTGTTGGGATTAAAGGCCTATTCTACCACACCTCTTTCATGCTGTTCGGGGGACTGAACACAGGACCTTCAGCAGCTGGACAAGCACTTTCCCAACTGAGGTGTAGCCACAGCTCTATAATTTATATATTCCAAATTGATAAAAAAGTATTATTTATGGTTTCCTCCTAGCAGGATCCTCCTTTCAGTCATTTGAGGTGTACAAAACATCTCAGAAAATTTCCAACAGTAAGAAAACTTAGGTTGAGTGGGGGAGGGAGAGCCATACATTTTCATTTTTGATTAATCGCTGCGAGGTTGTCCTCTGGCAGCCAAGAGAGTTTCATATTTTCTTAGAGATCATTAAGCACTGAAATCCTTGCAGGACGACTTTGATACTGGGTGAATTCTGTCACTCTGCCAGCTCTCATACAGTTCTTGCTCCACGACTCCATTACAGCTATTAACTCCCTTCAGATTAATTTTTGTTATAAATCTTATGAAGCAAGTGCTTCTGGGTATTTGGATCCACATTCTATTTCAAGACCATACATTCTGTTTTTATAAATTGCCCGAGTCTATGTTGCCTGTCATCTGGTATTGCTGTTGCCTGAAGGTTGGTCTTGAGCTTTTCCATATTAATATTTGTTTCTGAGGAATTTCAAGTGTGTAAATTCAGATTTTTGGACCTATATGGGAAGGGGAGCAGTACAAAGGACATTTAAAAAATCCACTGATTTATTTAGCAAATCTCTATCTGTATTCAAGGACCTGAGTTGGAAGGGAGTCACAGGAGATTTTGAGCAGGGTCTGTCCTGATGTGGACGAGAAGATTCATCATGCAGACAGCACAGGAGACACACCCTCATGTGAGGTAACCAGGGAACTGATTGAAATCTGTCCGTTTTCTGACCTCCTGACCTGTGTGTGCATGAGATGGCCAGGTGTCACTGCTTATTTACTGTTATACATTATGACTAAAGCTGTATCTATCCACTAAAATAGTAACATATTACCAAAATGAAATTAATTGCATTTAAGCTGAGAAAGACTTACACTTTATTTTTAAGTAAAGACTATTCACGCGAAACGGGCCTCTAATCCCAGAAGTCAGGGGGACCTGGAGATTAAGGCTACAAAAGCAAGTTGTAGGGACATCTGAGCAACACAGAGTGACCCAGTGTCAAACATGCACGAAGGAGTGCAGGCCGGGGCTGGGGACGAGGTTCAGCAGGAGAATGTGTGCTTAGCATGCATGAGGTTCAGTTGTAGTACCCCCCCAAACCCCTGCTTTTTATGGAGTGGAAGAAATTCAGGTTTTCTTTGCTATTTGTCAAAATGCACTTATCCTTACAGATGGAAGACAGCTATCATCTTCCAGAATGTGTGGGCTCAGTAAGCCTAAAAAAATTGTGTATAATTATTTATAACTTACTATAGGAAAAACAGCCTTAGGCTGTCAAAATTGGTTGATGCAATTATTAACTAAAAAAAAAAACACTGAAGTTTTGTTGTGCTAGGCATAAATATAAATTTATTATTCTATACTTTCAGTCTCTCTTGTCCCTGAACATTGCATGCGTCATTTACTAATATGTTATCATCATCAAACATGTCAGGTACTCGTCAAGGTTTTTTTGGATTCAGGTCTAGGAAAGAGGACACCAAGTACAGCGAAGCTTGTCTTCATACTGTTTCAAAGAAAAACCCTTTCAACCTTGAGTGTGAACGTGCTCTGTCCATTGCCTGATGATGTGCATGTGAATGTCTCTGTCCGTTGCCTGGTGATGTGCATGTGAACATGCTCTGTCCATTGCCTGGTGATGTGCATGTGAGCATGCTCTGTCCGTTGCCTGGTGATGTGCATGTGAGCATGCTCTGTCCGTTGCCTGGTGATGTGCATGTGAACATGCTCTGTCCGTTGCCTGGTGATGTGCATGCATTAGGTCTTTTTTCCCCCTCTCTTGTGTCCAAGTAGAGAATGGAAGAAATTAGAAAAATGAAAACAACCCAATGAAGATATTTGAACACATCCTCCCTTTGTACTTCATGCCAGATGTAGTACACAGTTTCTAGAATCTGAACATCAACAGTATAACACTCCATAGGATTCTTTTGTGACTATAGCTGGTGGGAAAATGGGGAATGTAATTGGGCTGAGTCATTGTTGGCTTGTTGGTGCCTCAGGACACAGATTGAAAGAGTTTATTTTCTTTCTCTCTCTCTCATCTCATATCTGATATATAAATTTTCCAACAGTCCACTTTTTGAGTTCCTGACCAGAACAGTCACCCCATCTCTAACTTACATGTATTCTGCCCTCTAATCACTTTTCTCTCTTTTTACAGTGACAGCAAGTACATTGCCTGAAGCCTTCCTCTCCATTCAGTGGCAGTTGGGTACATCACCCTCTTTGCCCTCTGGACTTTTATACCTTCACTTTTTTTCAAGGTAGCTGTTGAGAGAGGTTGGTAAGTTGTAAATTTCCCTTGAATTTTGCACCCTCTGAGTATCTGCACCCATGAGACCCAGCTAGTGATGTTGATCCTTTTTCCACCAGCCCTTCAGCAGACCCCATATTTTTGTAAATATGATATGAGTGTATTTATTTCTGGGAAATGTGCTACAGTGTTTGGTTGGATATCAGATTGTCATATGAAGCATCATTTTGTTAGTTATTTTGAAAATTAACTATGATTTAGATGGTTGTATGTGAGTGGCTATAGCAGTGGGATGTTGTACTGAATGTACTGTTTTCACCATACTAAAAATGTTTTTATAATTCTCTTCCCAGTATAGTTCCACTAAAGCAAAGGCCACAAGTGATATTTATATGTGAGATTTTGAGGTTGCAAATTAAGTCAAAGTCATTTTGCTTTTCATGTGGAGAAGGTTGGGGCAGACACATGTGCAGCATGTATATGCTGTGAGGCACATGCACGTGTACATGCAGATGCACACACACATGTGCACATACAGGGGTGCATGCATTTCTGCTGATCTGAATGTTCAGCTCATGGATGCATCCAGGGCTACAACAGCCCTGCTTTCTCCTCGCTGAGATCGTCTATTTTTTAACTGGTGCATTAGTCCTCTGTCACTATTGGAACAATTTGCCGCAAGCTGGCACTTAAAGACCATAGGTCCTACAGATACAGTGGTCAGAGTTTCACGTGTAGCCCTCTGGAGAGCATCGAGGTACCCTCCCAGCTGTGTTTCCCTCTGGGGTGCCTTGGCTTCTCCCCTTCCCATAGGCGCTAGGACCTGCTGTCAGGAGGCTGCTTCCCTCAACTCCACTTCAAAGCCAGGGATGTCTTGCTTATCTGTCATGGTCAGGCACAGGTGTCAACTTGATGGTTGAGGGTTTGAGCTCTGGGCACATTTTTAGAGAATTAGTAATTGAGTTAAGCCCAGAGCAAACCTGCAGGAGGTTCTCTAGTTGATGGGGAAGCCCCAGCCCATGGTGGGTCGAACTAGTCCCCAAGCAGGTGAATAAAATAGAAGTAACTGTTTGAGAAAGAGGCATCCTTGTATACACTTGGCCAGACATGCTGGTCTGGCAAGTAGGGCTTGTCCCTCTCTCAGCTGTTATGTGGATTTGGTGTGGCCAGTTCCCGCAGCCCTGGTGTTGGCGTGAGCTCTCCTGCCAAGCTGGATGAAAACTCTAACCAGTCTATAGTAAGAGAATAAGCCCTTTGTTCTCTTAAGCTGTTCAATGGTGATTTTTATCAGCAACCATGCAGGCGAACTGCAACATTCTCTCTCTGGTCAGGTGGGATAAGTTCTCTGTGTTACGGCTCATCTGGATGGTTCAAGATGGAATCCTGCACCTCAGGGTCCCAATATGGTGGAACATGACACATTCGCAGATTCTGGGGATTGGGAGGTGACTATTTTCCTGTTATTTCATCGCTATACCCCAAAGCATACTTTATGGTGGAGGTGTTGATAAAAACTGGGCCTTTTCCTCAGATCACCTGGTTTTAAGTGCTGCTTTTCACTCAGTAAATTCCATCCTGTTTTTCTGCCCCCATCACCACCCCTGGTTGACTCAACAACACATGCTTCCATTGAAGCCGATTGCTAGTGGGCTTGAGACTAAGAAGGTATGTTGCTCTTTCTCCTCAGCAGTGTCCCTCAGCGAGGCCTCACTGAGGAGTTAAAAGCACAACAGAGAAGGACGAGTTAAACAAGGGCAGTAAGAGAAGCTGCACAACACGTTCTCCACAGTATCATGTAACTACCAGCGTGAGCTCACAGATGCGGCTGAGCTTCCTTGACACTGGGGCAAAGAGCTCAGTGAGATCATTCACAATAATTGTGAGAACTGGTTGGCAGTAAATTCAGCCTTTTCTTCTTGTCCCCAGTGATTTATTCTAAATGATCCCAAAGTATGAAATGGATTGAAGCCAAAGTGCTCTGTGAAACCTGACCTGTCTGCCCTTGCTCTCTGACTGTGTCGGGGCAGCTTGCAGCTCCTGTCTCTGCGTTTATTATTTATGACCCCTTCTTCCTGGGGTGCCCTTGCCTGGCCCTCATTGCCTGTCCTTCCTTTCCTCCAGACATGAGCTCCTTCGCACTAAGTTACCTATTCTGGAATATTCTCATTTGTAGATAGGAGCTGTGCTCCGTTCAGCTGCTCTTTCTGGGTGAGTTCACAGCCCTGTCTCACATATCTAAGAGTCTTGAGTTACAATTCAGCAAACAAGCACTAAAGGAAATTCATTTTACTGTCTTCTCTCATGACTTTATAATGAACAAATCTGTCTATTCCTGCTATTTCTCTCTCTCTCTCTCTCTCTTTCTCTCTCTCTGTATGTGTGTGTGTGACCAAATGCCTGACAGAAAACACCTTAGCAAGGAAGGGTTTCTTTCAGTGTGTGGTTTCAGAGGACAGAGCGGAATGACAGGGAAGGAAGAAGGCACAGTGATGGAGTTGAGGGAGGCGACTGGTCACTTGGCATCTGTGTTCAGAAAACAGAGAGGGAAGAATGTCCATGCCCAGCTCCCTTTCTTCTTTGTGTTGTCCAGGACGCTGATTTGGGGTAATTCAAGGCTTGTCACTTGAGTGCTTCCTGATCCCATCACACTGACAATGAATGTCAAGCATCATCTTGAACCCCTCCCAACATATTGCTTTTAAACCTTAATCTCCTACCCCTCATTCCCATAGGCTAATGGCCATCTCATAGTGAAAATGCATCCAGCCAACTTCAAAGCTTCCACAGTCTTTAGTAGTTCCAATAATACTGCAAAAGGGTAAGTATGTAAGTTCAAAGTATCTTCTGAGACACAGGCAGTCTCTCTCAGTTATCTCTCAGCCCTTGAATGGTAATACTAAAAATGATACATTCTTCCAACAGGCAATGATACAGAGTAAACATTCCATTTCAGAATGGAGGAATGGGGACATAACAAGAAATGAGAAGACCAAAGTAAGACCAAAACTCAATAGGGAAAACACCAAATTCTTCAACTCCAAGACAGGTATCTGGAAGTCTTGCTGAAATCATCTGGATTCCAAAGGGCTTGGTTGCCTTGACCCCCAAACCCCCCACCCCGGTAATGCTGCCTGCAGTCCACGTGATTTCTCTATTGGGCTGTTTCTACTCTGTTCATGTGCATGTGTGTGATTTTAATTATCCTGGCATTTCCAGCTTCTTAGAATCTCCATTTCAACTTAGACTTAACCTTTCTAGCTATCTGAAATGGATACTCAGGGTCTCCTTGCAGGGAATCTGACCCTGCCACATAATGCTTTGGTATGAGGGATCTTCTAGAACATTGACACAGTCTGTATGACCCATTCGCCCCTGCATCACTCATGGCTATACAGCCAGTGTCATGGAGTTGCCAAGTTCTGCAGTCAGTTTGGGATAGAGCCGGGCTCCATGCACTGTGGTCTTCACGACTTCTGTCTGTGTAAGTGGTGGAATCCTCCCTCCAGACTCTCTTCTTTCAAATGGGTTTTCACTCTTACAACTGGAGCCTTCAGCGGGTGAGGTCCTGCTCTGAGGGTACCTTTCCTGTTGTATCAGCGAAGAGCCATATGTGTCTTTCTTTTAAAAAAATATTGGAAAAATTAGCTAGGGATTGTAAACTTTAGCCAGAAAAGTGATGGAAAATGTAGACATAACATGTGGACAGGATTATTTTATTTTATTTGAAAGAGAGGAGAGGAGAGGGGAAAGAGAGAGAGAGAGAGAGAGAGAGAGAGAGAGAGAGAGAGAGAGAGAGAGAGAGAAGAAAGGGCATGAGAGATCAGATGTGCACATTCCATGAGGGCTTCTCTTTAACGAGGGACAAATCTCTTTAACAGTTGCACATATCTTATCTGCACTGTCCTTGCTTGACATATTAAACTTGCTCATATATCTTTCTTCGTCAAATTTCACATTTCCATATCTTTTTCCTCCTACTCACTGAAGATCTGAATAGGAGCAGTGACCAGTAATCAAGTCTGAGCCTGAACACTATGCTGTCTTGAAATTTCCGTGGGAAATCAGCCCATTTCTTTTCAATTCAGTCTCACTCAAGTTCTTAGGACATTGACAGAAGTGGCTGAATTCTTTGTTAAGATGCAGCAAGAATGGTTTCTAGTCAGTTTTTGATGGAGACCTTTTTTTTTATGCTTCTCTCATTCACAACACAGTTTATTTTTTTTAACTTTTTTTATTATTATTTCTGCTCATACAAACTTAATAGGTACACCGGTTCCCTCCCTCCCTCCTCCTCCCCCCGACCCCAGATGGAGACCGGTTTACCCTCTGCAAAGTCAGGCCTCTCCTTCTGTTTGCCTCCCAGCATTCTGGTCTCCTACCACAGTGTCCAGAAAGCCCTGTCTGCAGGGACTTTTCTGGCCTGTCATTCCTAACTCTTTCACATTCCTTCGGTAGACCAGTTCCATAGGCCTAAGAACAATCTGGATTTTTTCCCAAAGCAGTAGTCTCACTTCTTGATATTAGTTACTTTTCTGCTTACCACAGACAAACAGTTGATAAAAAGCAACTTAGAAGATGAAGGATTTAGTTTACTTACAGTTTGGCGAGCTACAGACCATCAGGATAGGGAAGGCACGGCAACAGCCACTTTGTGCTGAATCCAGGAAACTGAGAGGGGTGAATGCTTGTGCTCTCTTCAGTTTCTTTTCTTCAACAGTCTAAGAATCCATCCATGGAATAGTATTAACTTCAGTTATTATTTAGTATTTAGTAGTATTAACTACTAAATATCAATAATGCATCTTAAAAATGTCCAGAGGCTTGTCTCTTTGGTTATTCTAGATCCCATCTGGTGTCACAACTAATACTAGCCACGACTTATCTATCACCTGTTATCCATATCTATTATCTATCTATCTGTTGGGCCTGCCCAGGAATAACGGTCTGGGAGGGAGTGAGCAGGGCATGGCTTAGCACGTGGGACCAAAGATGGTGCTGGGAGCTGGTGTGCTGGGCGTAACCCTGTTTATATTATAGAGAGCCCTAATTCGCTTATAGGAGCTGACATAGACATATGTTTAGTCTGACCTATGCAGCCTGAGTGCTGTGCTGACCATTAAGGTAATTGGCTGTCTGTTTCGTGCCCTGCAGTCTGCTGCCTATATAAACTGTTTCATTGCCCCCAATAAAGAGAGTGAGTGAGTCTCACCTCAACAAACTCCCTGCTGTGTCCGGAGTCCCCTGGATTTAGGTGAGGGGGTGAAAGACCTGCAGTATGTTCACCTTTCTCCGCCCTGATGGCCTGGAGTCGTCACAGTGTGTGCGTGGGAAAATCAGCCCCACATCTATCTATCTATCTATCTATCTATCTATCTATCTATCTATCTATCTATCTATCTATCTATCTATCTATCTATCTATCTATCTATCAGTCTGTCTGTCTGTCTGTCTGTCTGTCTGTCTGTCTATCTATCTATCTATCTATCTATCTATCTATCATCTATCATCCATCTATCCTCTTATCTATCATCTATCATTTATCTATCTAATTTTGAATCTTTAAAAGTCATCAGAATGGAAGTTTGGTATCATTGCTCATATTTAGTTTTATGCTCATGTGTTAATGAGATAGAGATAGAGAGAAAGAGAGAGAGAAAAAAGAAAGGATTAGAGTAACTGGCTCTTTCACGTATGGAGACTAAGAAGCCCCTTCACTTGCTGTCCGTGAGTTACAGACCTTGAGACACTCTTTCATGGCTCAATGCAAGAGTAATCTGAAGATGACAGTGTATCAGGTGTTTCTTTCTTCCATATATCACATGAACTGCTGAGTTCATAGGCAAAGACATACAATGCTATGATTCTCTATCTTAGAAATAACAGTGTCTAGTGGTGTCTCATCTTGGCTTTTAAAAAATTCTTTTCAGCTCTTAATTTTTCTGTTTTTGATATATTCAATTAAACTATAAAGTTGATTTGAGGAAATGACCTTTTGATAATTTCCTCTTGGTGAGTTTCATGTACACTTTGCCTATTTAGTTAAGCAACGCCTACTCTAAAAAAAGAAATCAAAGGTTCTCAGGAATTGTTTGCCTCTCTGGCAGAAATTTAGAGAACAGAGAAAGGTTCTTGCATCTGTGATATTTGTTTCAGGCTCTTTTCCCCCTCTGAGCCAAAGGAACTGACTAGTTTAGTTAAAAATCTTCTATTCTTAGCCCAAAAGCAAAAGGCCAGAACTCGACCTGTAGAAACTTTCATGCTGTGGTCTGGATATGACTCCTGAATTTTCTTTCAATTTTCTCAGCCTGATCTAATTTAAACTGCTCGCCTCTCATCTGCAAGAAATGAACCAGGAACATAGCAATAACATATAACATCCAAACAAAATAGAGGACGAAGAAACATGACAATTTAAAACTCTACCATGAATGGAGATAATTTTTCAGGATTACAAATAAAAATAATCTGCATAAATCACCAGGGGTTTTCATCTCTTGTTTTCAGTGGAGACTTGGAAGAATGCTATTTGAGAATGTGTATGAAAGATTGTGGGAAGGAAGCTAAGAAAATGGCAATAGAAACCTCACTTTAGAGAATATGAACATATTTCTTCATTAGGAGTATTATTTACAAAAGACAATATTTACAAATGGACAATGAGAAAAGCTGCTGGCTAATTGTGATCACACAGGAAAGAGAACCATTATATCTGCCCATCATATCTATCTGCCGGCCTGCCTGCCTGCCTGCCTGCCTGCTTGCCTGTCTGTCTGTCTATGTATCTATGTATCTATCTATGTATCTATCTATGTATCTATGTATCTATGTATCTATGTATCTATGTATCTATCTATCTATCTATTTATCTGCCTACCTTTGCTATCTATCTATTCACATATCTCTATCATATATCTACCTACCTACCTAAATCTGTTTATCATCTATATTCCATCTGTAATCTGTTCCTATCTATAATCTATTTACCAACATCTATCTATCTATCTGCTATCTATCATGTAGCTACCTATCTATCTCTGTCATTTATCTACCTACATCTAGTTGTCATTTATCATCTATATCTCTATCTATCTATCTATCTATCTATCTATCTATCTATCTATCTATCTACTATCTATCTATCTATCTATCTATCTATCTATCTATCTACTATCTATCTATCTATCTATCTATCTATCTATCATCTATTATCTACATGTCTCTCTCTCTTTCTTTATTTCATCATCTGCATCATTTTGTTTATATTTCTGTACCATCATGCTCTAAATATTTGTGCTATCACTTATTTCTGAAATATTTCCCAGAAGGTATTGGAAGGTTGATCCCAGGCTGACAGCATTGCTTTGGGAGGTTTTGGCAACCATGAGATGTAGGTCTTAGCTTGAGGAAAAAGGTCAGCAGGGTCAAATTCTTGGGGGAAGACATGTGATTGCAGACCTCCTGCTTTCTTTCAAGAAGTAAAAAGGCTCCATAATTTGTGATGTCCTGAAGAACACATGGATTTGAACAACCATGGATGGTGCTCTCTGAAACCATGTACCAAAATATCCTTCCTATTTTAAATACTTAGGTCAAACTTCCTATCATAGCAATGATGAAATGAACACAGAAAATCGCTGTCTAACAAAATCAGGATTGCTGTTGTGACCAAATCTGACTCTGGACTTCTGTCAGTCTTACGAGACTGGCTTCAATGGAAAGGGCTTTGGTACAGTGCTAGAGATGGTCTAAAGAAGCCCTAGAGTGCTGTAAACGCTTGTGAGTTATTCCAGTGGGAACCCAGAAGAGCAGAATGCTGACAGGAGAACTGACACTAAAGACTATATTCGTGAGTTCAGATGGTAACAAAGACTATTAGAAGTAGACTAGAGCCATCATGTTACATTCTGACAAAGAATCCATCTACATTTTGCCCTAGAACCTTGTGGGAGGCTGCATTTAAAGGTCACACGTTAATTAATTTGGTAGGGGGAATTTCAAGACAGCACTCTCTTGGGCCGTGGAATGTTTGTCAGTGGATCCTTTTAGTTAGGTCTGCAGTGAGACAATTTTGGAAATCATTTCTCTCTTTCTACTGTGTGGGCCTCCAGCACTGGAACACAGGTTGACAGACTGGCAACCACTGCCATGATTTTCTGCCTTCCTGCAGAATCCCAGTGACCATGGGCTGAAACCTCTGAACCCAGAGGTCAAAGCAAACCTTCCTCTTTTGAGTTATTTATGTCAGATATTTTTTCACAATGACAGAGTAACTAGTACAGCATATATAGATCTGCTGTCTATAGACTAGATAGATATATCTACCATCTGACTCTCATCTATCATTTATCTATCATATATATATCTTTTGTAATCTATAAATCATCTCTCTAACATCTATTTATGACCTATCATCTATTATTTATCACCAATCATCTACTTATATCTATGTTTATAAAACATATCTATGTAATTTATATATATAAAGAGATTTATTGTAAGAGATTGAATCATGTGATTTTAGACATAGCAAGTCTAAAACACACAGATAATTTAGTAGACTTGGAATTAAGGTAGGTGGTGGTACAATTTTATCCACAAATTCCACAGGACAGTTTCCTGGAAACTCACGATGGCAGGGTAACTGTCATAGTTAGGCCCGGTGTCAACTTGACAGTTGAAGGTTTGAGCTCTGGCCACATGTGTAGAGTATTAATGGTTGAGTTAAGCCCAGAGCAAAGATTTGATGTCATGCTGGATCATACAGTGTATATGATGAGTGAATCTGTTTCACTTTCTCAAGGGATTTTTTTCCTTGCAAAACTGTTGACTATTTTGCATCATTCTAAAGACATTAGGAAGCCAGAAGAGAAGGCAAGTTCTAGACTTCCCCCTTCCTTTCCTCCTTCTCTTGAGACTACAGGTACTTGCATGGATAAGTTGTCAGCCAAGGGATAAGGAATGTTCCAGAACTGAGCAGAGTGAGCAGGAGTCGTAGTTAATACCTTTGGGTTCTGTGAGCGTGGGGTCCCCTGGCCAATGAAGGAGTTGCTTTCTAATTACCTTCCTGGCGTGGGTGGGAGGAGCCTCCTCGCATGCGGAGCTTCGTGCGGAGGAATTCCCCTCGAGGAATGAAACCAACCTACCTGCATCTCCAGCTTTCAAGGATCACTTTGAGGGATGAAGTGGTAGAGATTGCATTTTA
The DNA here is from genome assembly GCA_023101885.1 of Typhlomys cinereus. NCBI lineage: Eukaryota > Metazoa > Chordata > Mammalia > Rodentia > Platacanthomyidae > Typhlomys > Typhlomys cinereus. The sequence continues at coordinate 2,243,903 of JALPQD010000324.1, read as the reverse complement.
GAAGTGCTGTTAAATTCTTAGTGCCATTATTTGAAGGTCATTTTTACTCTGATTAACTTTGTGGATAGTCAGCTTGACTGGGCTAAGGAATGTCAAGAGAGCTGGTGAAAGCCTGTTTTGGGGGTAGATCTGCGAGTGCTGTTATGGTTCATTTTGGTGTCAACTTGGCCATTGCAGACTGTTTGGGGGCAGCTGTGGAAGGTTAATGGTTGGAATGGCCGCTGAACAAGTCTGCAGGTACTTGACTAATTGCTGTGGAGAACCCAGCCCACAGCCGGTGGTGCTTTCCAGGAGGTGGAAGGAGACTTGTTCTTCCCTTATCCGGTGTCGACTTGCTGTGGCATCCACTCTGTGCATCCTTCACTCTTAGAGCGTCCTGGCTTCTTTGTTGCTGCTGCTGCCGCCTCCTATATTCCTAGGAAACACTATAACTACTTCTCTATCCTTCACATCCTTGGCTGACTTGAGGCTTCACCTTTTCTACCACATTGTTGCTGTCCCTGCTGCCTTTGAAACCTGGTCTCTGGGCCTTGCTGCTGTTCGCTGTTCATTGCTGAAGTTGGATCTCACCTGTTCCTCAAGGGCGTTGGAACCCAGTGTCTTAGACCCTCCAGAGAAGTAAAGACTTGAGACTGTCTCAGGATCTTTTGGCGTTGTGGAACATTCCAATCAAGAATGAGGCTGCTGTGGGTGGCTACCTTGAAGGACACTATGTTTATCATGAATTATTTTAATAAACTTATTTATATGTATTACGTTTTATAGATTCTGTTTCTTCAGAGAACCCTTACTAATACAGGTATTAAGATCCGGCCTCACCAGTGTGGGTAGGGTACCATGCCGTTTACAGAAGGCATGAAATGATGTAATTTTCACAATCTCGTAAATCAATTTTATGCATATAAACACACACACACACACACACACACACACACACACACACACATATTCCTAGGAAACACTATAACTACTTCTCTGACTATCCTTCACAGATACTGAGAAGGTAAAAGGAAGAAGAAGCGGAAGTCTGTTAAGTAGAAATTATCTTGTGGTCAGTTTTTAAATTGCTTAAGCTCATGGAATAAGTACTGGTGGGCCACAGCAAATCAAAAAACAAAGTGAAAAGCTTATCAACATCTCTGGTTTCTCTAACATCTTCATTCCAACCTGCTGTCATTGCTCATTTTTTAAATAAGTGATGTGTAGGAAAATGGCCACAGAGGGGGCAAAGAGGGGAGTATGTTGGGAAAGTTGAACTATTTTGAGAAACTTTTGCAGAAAATCTCTGCCTGATTGTCATTTACTCATTCCAACATAAAAAATATGTTGTGTTCTTTGTGCAGGCGAATGCCAGATAGTGGGTTTGAACAGGTAGATGGACAGAAATTAACTCTGCCCTCTAGATTATAATCTCACGGGGCAGAACTTACTGAACAGTCTTACATAAGCAGGTATTTTGACAAAGATACTGAGGAGAAATGTGGGGTCCAGGAGAGGAACGTGATGGGGTGACATAAACAGGATGAGTTGGCAAAGGCTCTGCCACATGAAGGTCAAGGTATGATTTGAAATGTGATGGGAGATGAAGGACGGGCTGTAAAGATCTGGCAGAAGCGGAAGCACTGAGGATGAGGATGCTCAGCTGAGTCCAGGTGTTGGGGGAGCACAGAGCCCACTGGAGGCCAGGGGGTGAGGCTTTGTGCTCGCCTGCAGACCACATGTGCGGATGTGGCCAGTCTGGGGTTTAAAAGGCTGACATCGGACAAGAGATCATCAGTAGAAAAGAATCCACGGGAGCGGCACAGGCGAGGCGGCCACAAGACCTCGTGCTTTGCTCTGGCACTGGCTTGTGCTGGGTTTTGGCCAGAGAGAAGAGTCGCCCTGGCTCTCCTCCTCCCTCACTCCTGATGCAGCCTTGGAGAGTCCGCAGAAGGTCCTTGCTAGTGGTCTGAGTTACTGTTTCCTCATGTTAATTAAGTGCCGACATTTTTATGTCTAGTAGAAAAATAACACATGTGAAAGTACGCGTGCAGATTGCGGGCCACTGTAAAAGATGGATCAATATTCTGTGAACTGGAATCTGAGAGGAGAAATGAGACGCGAGCATGCCCACCGTGGGGGGACTGCTCGGACAACTTTCTCAGAGACGGAGCTCAGTCTCACCAATGGATCTTTACTCTCCAAAGTAGTGTTTAGCCTGATTCATGTTTAATTGTCATGCAAAACGATAACTTTGCCAGCCATCTTGCTAAATATATAAAGAAATATGAAAACAAAGCTCTTCAGGATTTTTCGTTTATGCAAATACCTGATTTTAAGCATCAACCTTAACGGGTGTTCTAAATCGTACTAGCGATGCACGCTGTCAAAAGACATGCTTGCTTAACTTCACGTCCATTCCCATGTACTGAGTCATTCATAGTTCTACTGCATCATTAAGGAAACTGAGATTTAAGGGAGTAAAGCAACTCCTACAGTTACACAAATAATTAGTGGAAAATCTTGAATGCAACCTTGTGCATCTATAAACAGAAGACTTACTTTTAATGTGCAAATGTGGCAAGCATCCCTAAGATAAAGACAGCTCGTAGACTCAGCAGACAAATTCCAGTGTCCCAATCACTGACCCATGCGGTCCTTAATCATCGCATAAGCAGCATGAGCTATTTCCTGTGATAACCTCACTTCCTTCTACAGTAAGACCTTCAGGTCCATGGATAGTACTCTCTTTTGATAGGTGTGCTCCCCTGGCTTTGTGCTGCGAAAAGTCTGAACATACATCTGGGTGATGCGAAACAGGCATTCTTTTAATTATGAGCTGCTGTGTTGCATGACATCTGGAAACGTGTTCAGATGCACAGATTCCTGTGTATTTAAGGAAGCGTCACCCTCAAGGGCACAGCTCCATTAAAGTATTCAGAGGCGGGGACCCGACTCTTTGCTTAATTAAAAGCACTCAAGTCGTCAATTGGATCAGGACTCATCTGAAGGCAGTTTGAGACCCACAAAGCGGAAGAATTGGGAAGCAAACGTGAGCTCTGCTGCTCGGGAGGGGCTTGCCTGCTTGCTCCTGCCTGCACCGGAACTAAGTGCTCTGGTCTTTAACATCGAGCCCTCAGGAAAACCCACACGACACTGCAGATTTCCCCTCAGCAGTGGGGGGGGGGGGGAGGCAGACCTGGACCCCTCTGTGTAAACAGGTGGTTGGGCTTCGTTTTCAGTGCGGCCCCACAGTGGCTTGTGTGCCATCTGCCTGTCAGAATTCCTGCATGGTTCTCGGAATCTCTGAAAACCAAGCCCTCTTCAAGCAGGTACAGACGAGATGCTGGAGCACCGTGCTGGCGTGTCGCAGACCTCATCTGCTCAGACGCCCGCTCAGCGGCACTGCGAAGCATGGTCCTCACTCAGAGAAGCCAAATGTTCTCCAAGCAAACAAGAATGACTTCATGCCCATGTCTAAAAATAACCTTGGAACAGATAGAGATTATGTCCAGCCTGTTGTATCTCCAACAGGAGTGATTGATATTTTCTCATCTATGAAAAAAGGTTTTTTACTTGGCCAGCAAAACTGGGGGAAAATGGTGTAGTTTAAAAGGGGTTTGGGAGCAACATTCTTAAGGACTCTCCTTTTAAGAGCTACCTCCTTTTTTGAACAACATATAGAAATCTATAGAAATTACATTAAACATTTTTCTTTTACTTTTTTATTTCTTTTTACTTTTTCCTAGTTTTATAAGCAATTGAGTACTTATCCCTGCCTCCATCCTTCCCTTCCCCCCTCCTTCTCTCCCCTTCCTTCATTAATCCATCCTGTTCCCTCCTACCCTCCTGTCTGTCTGCTTCTATGGGCCCCAGGGTTCCCTCTAGATTGTCTACTCTTGTAGGGGTTCAAGCCTCTGTGGCATATCAAGTGACCTCTCCCCTGTCCGTCTCACTGATAGGGACACTACCCTTCACTCATCCAGTTCTAGCCCCCAAGGTTTCCATTGCATGTAATTATCTCTCCTTAGATCCTGGCTAGTTTATGGGGGCACGTTGATGTCATTGTTCAGGACAAGTCTCGCTGCGGTGAGTTCCGCAATGCAGCACTCTGCCTAGACATCATCTTGTATAACAGAGGCAGAGACTCTCAATACCCCGACAGGATGCAGCCTAGGGTAGTAGAAGAGCAGTGAAGTGGGCAGCAATGTCAGCCAGAATGCAGAGCACCAGCGACCCAGCAAGGCTCACTCAGAATCAGGCCAACCTAATCTCTCCCCATCCTAAGGCTTAGGGAACCTCAAGGAAGAGGGGGCAGTAAGATTGTAAGAGCCTAAAGATGGGAAGGTCCACCATTGGACAAGACATTCCACTCAAGGGAGGGCTGCTGCATCCAGGAACTTACTACAGTGAGACTTTTCTATCTTTTTAGATTGATTTTTTTGTAGTTAATAAAGTTGCTTTGTTTTTGCCATGGGAGATGTCTGTGAGTGTGGGTTGCTGGTTTGCTGGATCGCTGCAGAAAGCACAAGACACTTGGCTAAATCTTTGTTGAACTTGGTAGATGACTATCCCCCAATGTGATTTTGTTGACCGCCACTTACTTTCAGGCTATCTGCAGCTCCAGAAAGTTTCTGTGAGATGATCAGTAAAGCATGATCTACAGGGCACTATGGCCTGGTCAGCTACACTGTGAAATTGCAGCCTTTCAGCAGTGCATGAATGTTGGTGATGTCGTGGAGAGCCTGGGCCCACACAGCATCGTTATCCCTGCAGCTGCGTCTCTTTAATCCTGCAGGCTTCATTTCTCTGTCACATAACATGCTGCTGGCTGTAGAGCGTAGTGATTGAGAGTCTTTCAACAATACTGCTTCTAGGCTGCGTCTGTGTTCATAGCTACAGTCATCATTGTTAAAAGCCTTTCACAGACATTATAGTCTACAGTCTTGCCACATTGGTTTTCTTCAAAAAGAGTTGGAATCTACACCCTGCAAGCCAGAATGTCCAGTGAGCAGATGCACATAATAAATCTGAGTGTCCTCTAATCTCTTGGCCAGCGCTATTTTGCATGAACTCGGGTCAGTTCCTACATGGGACCAGTTTGCATCTGTGAGCACCAATAAGAGACAAGAGGAAAGCAAGTCCATCCCCAGACATCAGCTTTGTTTCTTGAGACCAGTTCTGTGGCGATCTGAAAACAGCCATGGACGTATCTTTGTTCTCAGATAAGTTTTCCAGGCTGGGCACAGTGCCCACACCTGCCATCCCAGTACTGAAGCAGGAGGAGCAACTGTGAGCTTGAGGCATCTTGAGACATAGAGTGAGTCTAGGGTCTGTGTGGCCTTCATAGCAAGACACTGTCCAAAAGAAATTCACGGTGATGACCCTATAGGCCAACGTGAAACATCACTCACTGACACTTTGCATAAGTTCCTGTCCCTGCAGTTTGGATAATGGCTCATTCACAGAATAAAACACATCCAACATATGTTCAGATAACACCTGTCTGAGGGAGAGTTTATGAGGTTTGCAAATATGCTCAGAGCCCCTCACAAATAATCCATGCACAGAGACAAGGGTACTCAAAACCCCTATGTGCTTTAAGCATAATATTATATACGTTTCATCCAATTCTAGATTGATATAAGTGTCCTGAGCAGGTTTAGAGCAACTAATGCTAAGCTATGTTTGCTAGACAGAGGAATGATTTAAATTTTTAGTTATGAATTCATCAAGATGTAACCACTAAACTGAGGAATGCCTGAGCACATTTCCTGTGATTATATTTTTTCCTAAAGTTTTGTGTATGTATTCAGTGAATCTTTTTCATCTTCTCCCCATATCACTCTGCATTATCCCCCCTCCTTTTCCCATTGAGCATCTTCTTTCAAACAAGTTTCCCTCCTACTTTTATGTCTTTGTGTGTATGAGATCCACTGACCTGTTCCCGGGAACTTGCTGTGTCCTATGTGATCGGTGGCAGAGCCGTGGAAGCAAGTGGCTCCCTTTTCCCCATCCAGCATTAGCTGTCACTGTCCACTCACAGAGGAGCGGGGGCCCATGATCTTGTCCTCCATTCGTGATAGAATGTTCACGGACCTATTGCGTAGGTAAACACGGCTGAAGTGAGTTCATGGATGTGCAACCGTAGCATGTCGGGAAGACACTGTCGATGACCCTTTACATCTGGCTTTTATATTATTTAAATCCCTTCTTCCGTAATGTTTCTTAAGACTTGGGATTGGGGGAGATTTGGTTGTTTTTGCTTAGGATGGAGTATTCCAGAATCTCTTATTCTCTTCGGTTTGACCAGTAGATGGGACCTGCGCAATCCATGGATTCTTAACTAGTTTAAGGGTACCCGGCATGAGTTGCTTTCTGTTGAGTGGGCCTAACGTCAAACTGCAGAGCAGCTGGTTGACATCTGACATGCACGCCACTACTGGGCTGATATATCTTGCCAGGCTGCTGCTTGAGGTCACATGATTCTTTCCTGGGTAAGACTGTTGGCGGCCTTTTGTTTTCTCCTAGTGGCCTGTATACTACCTTCTGGTTTTATGAAACTACTAATCAAGGAGATGCTTGTAGGTCATCCTGCTTTAATTGCGTCATGTCCTGTGAGCCAAGTGTGTGGTATCGTCAGGAACAGGGTCTTGCCAGCAGGCTCTGGTGCATAATCAAGAACAGTGGTACTAGTCTGTATTGTTGTGATGGCCTCCCTGACTAACAGATCCGTAAAGGTACCTCGAACATGGCTCTGGTAGCTTCGTCTGATCACACGTGGCTTCTGAGAAGAACATCTTCAGGCCAGTGTTGCCCTGATCTCCCTTTTCCGTGTGCCCCTGCATTCAAAGCATCCCTATATTCAAGGAATTCCCACTGAGATGAGGAACACACTAAAGTGGCCATTCTCTCCACTTATGTCCAATGTAGCATTTGAAGTCTTAGCTAGAGCCATAAAACAAAGGGATGAAATAAAAGGAATGCAAGAAGGAAAAGAAGTCAAAGTATCACTATTTACAGCTGTCTCATATATAAGCTGTCTTATATATGAGAGACTCTAGGAACTCCACCAGGAAACTCCAGAGCTGATAACACTTTTGACCAAACACCAGGTTACAAAACTGACATATCAAAATCAATAGCATTCCTGCACCCCAAAGGGAAAAAAAATAGCGGAGATGAAGGAAACAATTTTATTCACTATAGTCTCAAAACATACCTTGGAATAAACCTAACCAAGGAAGTGAGAGACTTCTGTATAATGAAACATTTAAAACAATGAGGAAAGACATTAAAGCGATTTCAGAAGGTGGAAAATTATTACATGTTTATGTATTGGTAGGATTAATATCATCCTACTAAAAGCATCTACAGAGTGAGTGTGTTCCCTATCAAAATTTCAATGCAATTCTTTATAGAAGTTGAAAAACATCTTAAAATGCGCACAGAAACTGAAAAGACCCCATATATCCAATAGAAGTATGGAGGTATTACCATACCTGACTAGAGGTATGCTAGAGAGTTGTAGCATTGAATAAAATTGCTTGTGCCCTATGCGTTATTTGAATCAGGTGTTTATTACAATAGTAGAGTTTGAAAGTAATGTACCCTGAGTGTGGGGGCCTCAGTCTAGGTGACCTCGGTGGTCTGGCAAGCTTAGACAAAGATGTTTTGATGGAGGAAGACAATAGGGGGCGTAGCTCAGGATGTTTTGAAGAAATCTTGCTACATACAGCCTGGTGCTGGCTTGACCTTTAAGGTTGCCCGTTTCCCCACCCTGGAATTCCCCTTGCAGTTTCTGCCTTTATAAGAGGGCTATGGACTTGCAATAAAGGAGTTCCTGCTTGACTAGACTCTCTGTAGTGTCTCATTGTCCTCGGGAAGGAGGGCTGGGAGCGGGTGGACAGCGCACTCACCTCTCCCCGATCCCCCTTGTGGAGGATCCGTGGTACCAGCCTGCAGGACAGAGCTGCCATCCCCGGGGACCCCCACACTGGGAGCAAGAGTTTTGTCTAATTTGTTCACAAGGTATCCTAACCATTTGAAAACCACATGAGCACACAACACATGTGTGTACTGATATTTTAACAAGTGTAAATAACCTAGCTGGCTTTACTTATTTCCCAATAGCAACCTTCTGAGTGGGGATTTCAGACTCTGAAATAGGCTTGAGCTTGAAACTAAAAGGGATGTAGGTGTGGAGAAGGAGCACGTGGATGCATTACAGAGCCCACCAAACCCCACAGGACAAAACCCTGTCAGCCCACTGTGCCAAGAGGCAGAGCACTGGGTTGTCATGTGACTGACTTGCAACACCTGTTCTCTGTGGTCTCCAGGGTTCTGTTTTGCTTTTGAGATTAATCTGTGCTGTCTGCTGAAGAGAGGAAACCTCAATTTTTATGAGCAGTAAGTATTAATAAGAATTCACACAAGAACTTCTAAGAAACGTCTTCTTGATTCAGTAGGCTGGAGCCAAGAATACTTACTTTAAATTTTGTGAGTGTAAGATCTGGTATTTTGTTTTTATGTCAGCTTGAAAAGGAGGGGCTGTTTTAAGGAACAAAGTGTGATAAAGACAATACTGCAAATCCAGGGATATACAATTGTTAGGAATGATTACTTAGTATAGGAAAATAAAAAATGAGTTAATGTTGTTTAGGCAAACATTAATTTTCACGTAGAAACATTACTATAAAAATATAAGGGGGGGCTGAAGAGGTGGCTCAGGGGTTAAGCCTCTGCCTTGCAGGTGGAAGATCCTGAGTTCCGATCCTAGACCCCACGTATAGACACCAGGCCGAAGCGGGGCGGCCTGCATTTCTGGTCTTGGTAGGGTGGAGCCTGTGAATCCCCAGGCAGAGTAAACAAAGAGGAGGTAGAGGTGGTTCCCGAATTCGCCTGTGGTTCTACACACACACACACACACACACACACACACACACACACACACATATGTGCACACACACAATTGAATAAATAAAATAAAAAAAATTTAAAAAATGTAAGGGACCCAAAGATGTACCTGCATTTTTTGTTTTGTTTTGTTTTCTCTCCATCCCCTGTGCCTGCCAAAATGCCAGGCAAGTAGCCTTAACAAACCTTCCTACTCGCGTTAATGTTAATTACTTTAGGGTAGCAATAGCCTTCTATAACTACCCAGGAGGGAGACAGCTCAACTGGTATAATTATCCCAGCATAGGGCAGTGATAGTCTGAAACGCCCCTTGGCACGTCAGGGATTTCTGCCACTGCACACTTGACTCACCAGGCCATGATCTCTGGGTACGTGGGACTGTGCAGGGAAAAATAGGTGATTATAACACTTGTTCTAAGGTGGTTGAAAAATTCTCTCTCCTTGAACTCGGCTTGTAGATGATCTTACTTGTCTTTAAACAAGTCTATGTTTTTCTAGCAAAATATCTCCAATTCTTTAATCTACCACCTCTCACACATATACTTACCATGTACCAGGTATGGTTATGAATGCTTCACATGAAAAGAATTTATTTAATAACCACACCCACTTAATTAAAGAAGCATGAGCCTTAGTAAGCTGCTATTGCAAATCGCTTCTAAGAATACAGAGAAGACTGTCTTAATGGGTTTATTTTTTCCTCTCTGTGTATGTAGGCAGAGCGTCTTCCATGTGGGGATTTATGTCATGTTTTAAGCATCCTGTGAGTCAGTTGCCTCTGGAGAGATGCCCCATGTGGCTCTAATTATTGTTTACATTCTAAGGAGGAAAGCTGACAGACAGCAATGTAGATGTAGCTCCCTGTGCAGACCATTTCAGAAATCAAGTTAACTGTTTATTGGCTTGCCAGTATCAACCTTTTGAATAAAAGATTGTGCTCTCTCCGTGAAGGAGGCATTTCATCAATTGAATTAGAAGTCATGGTAGTAATAGTGGAATGATGAGTTCAGTCATTACAAGCCCCAGGCAAAATTACAAGCTGGACGTAAAAGCCATCAGGAGAATATTGATCTTCCAATGTGACGAAGGTCAAAGAAGTGACGTCACAGGCAGGCTGGCAGGTCTGGCACTGCTTTCCAGTGCCCTTCTTCCTTCTGATGATACCCGAGCGGGAAGGGCAGCTAAGGATCCTATAGCATAAGGTTATGCAGATCCAACAGGATGAAAGTCTAGGAGCAGAGGAGGCGGAATGTGTGATAAGACAAGTCATGAGTGTAAACTTAGCTTCTGTGCTTATGCCAGTGTGCATATATACATGTATATATGTATATGCCGGTGTGCATGTGTGTGTGCGTGTGTGTGTGTGTATACTTTTTTTTTTAGAATGGAAACAGTTTGGGGTGAATGTCTCCATTTCCCAGCTAATGGGACAAGTGAAATATAGCAAGACAGAACTCTTTTAAAAAGGGGGAGCCCAAGTCAAAACAAGTAAACTAAACTTTTCCTTTGTCATTCAACGTGACAGTGACTTTGAGTTTGAAAGGTATAAGGAAGATAGAATGTAAAATCATACATTTTCAACCATGAGCAACTAACTATGCTCTTTTCAGAGTTATCTGAGCAGCAACACTAGAAGAATCTAGCACTTCTCCTGGAGCCTGTGGTGGCCCTAGGACATAGCACGCCCTGAGTCTGCAGTGGCTGAGGACAGAGCACGCCCTGAGTCTGCAGCAGGCAGAGGACAGAGCACACCCTGAGTCTGCAGTGGCAGAGTACAGAGCACACCCTACGTATGCAATGGCAGAGGACAGAGCACACCCTACGTATGCAGGGGGCAGAGGACAGAGCACGCCCTACGTATGCAGTGGCAGAGGACAGAGCACACCCTACGTATGCAGGGGGCAGAGGACAGAGCATGCCCTATGTATGCAGTGGCAGAGGACAGAGCACACCCTACGTATGCAGCGGGCAGAGGACAGAGCACGCCCTATGTATGCAGTGGCTGAGGACAGAGCACACCTTGGACTCATTTCAGTCATGAAGATGCTGCATATCTGGTTTGATATAGGGGAAAGTGAGCCTTTGAATAGAGATAAACAAAAGGACTGTCATGCATGCTGTGGCAACCGAGAACAGCCCATCTCTTTGGCTTAGGGTCTGGAGTTGCTTGTCTCCCACTCACCTGCCGTCTTAGATTTGCAATTGACCTACTTCAACGTGAAGCAGTAGTGCATCTCGCCACTGAAGGAGACAAAAGCTGGCAGCATAACAAAGCTAATGTTTACTCCTAAGGATTCCTTCACGATGAATCCCATTGTGCGCGCGAGAGTGTGTGTGTATGCATGTGTGTGTATGTGTGTGCGTGTATGTATGCATTTGTGTGTACGTGTGTGTGTATGTATGCATGTGTGTGAATGCATGTGTGTGTATGTATGCATGTGTGTGTATGCACGTGTGTGTATGCATGTGTGTATGTATGCATGTGTGTATGTGTGTGTATGATGTGTGTGTATGCATGTGTGTGTATGTATGCATGTGTGTGTATGTGTGTATATGTCTGTGTGTGTGTGTGTGTGTGTGTGTAAGGCAGCATTCTTTGCATCCCTGCCTCCTTCACCTGCTATCAGCTTTATCTTGATTCATTCTCTCCTCTTCCTTACATGTAAGTAGCCATGGTCTGGCTGGGTTTTCATACAGAGAATGCTTATGTCAATCATCCGTACGTTTGCTTACTCCACAGAATGTTAAGAAGACCCTTCCTGGGCTGGGAACAGTGAGTCTCAGCTCTTAAGTCTAAAGCAGAGTTTCTACTTCAAATATGTTTTCATTTGGAATGAAGAAAGTGAAACTTTCAAAGCAGTTCCAAACAGTAGAATCATGATGTGTCACCTCGCACCATGATGGATGGATTTCAGAGAAAACCCTAGAGCTGTGAATAGGCAAGAGCTTGCCACGGACGAGTCAGCACCAGCAGAATCCTCTGGGGCTGCGTCGAGCTCCGTCATGTGGTTACACTCTTTCTGTGAAGGATCTCAACTTTAGACCACCCGTCAAGGGTACGTGCTGTTCTTCATAATTCTTCTTGTTTTGCTGGTGCAATGTGCTGCTGACCCGGACCTCCAGACAGGTCAGACGTAGGCTCAGCCACTGGGCAGAGAGAGCTCTCATCCTGGAGGCACACAAGAATGGGCTTTAATTTCTAGGCTAGTGTTGGATAGTCATGAGATCTTGGTTTCACTCCATTACTTCTTTGAGACTTAGTTTCCTGATGTGTAAAATGGGATTAGTGCTGATATTACCTGAGCACTGTGAAAGACAGTCTACGAGGTATCTGATAAAATGTTGATATCGATCAATATATTAGCTATTTCCCTCATTGCTGTGGCAAAAGATCACACTAAAGCAACTTGAGGAAGGAAGAACCTAGTTTGGCTCACAGGTCAAGACTACATGACGGGCATCTTGGAGGCAGGAACGTGAGTCACACTGAGCTCATGATCAGGAAAGAGACAGTGACGAATGCCAGTGCTCAGCTCGCTTTCCACCTCTTCATTCAGTCTGGAACCCCTCCTTTGGGATGCTGCCACCCACAATTAGAGGGGGTCTTCCTGCCTCAGATAATCTGAACTCTCTCTCAGACATGGCCAGTGGTTTCCCTTCCCCACCCCATGACTCCAGATTCTTTCAGCTTGTGATCGAGATTCATGTTCACAGTGGGTATGTTTGCTATAGTCATTCCTAGTTAGGAATGAGGCCATTCCGCTCCCTCACATGCCTTCTGCATTCTATATCGAGAATCCTCTGCCCGTACCAGCAAGCTCTAAACGCCTTTCTCTGAGTACGACAGTGGGTCTCTACATGGGAGTTTACAGAAACGACTCAGTCATAATTTTGCCAGTATTTTCTTCCTGTTTATTTTGTGAATGTAGGTGTGTTTGTACACACACACATGTGTGCATGAGTGTAGAAGAGGACATTGGGCGTGTCTGTGGAAGCTCAAGAGTGACATCAGGAATAATCCTGGATTGCTGTACCTCTTTACAGGTTTGCTCTGGGGTTTTCCAGGCTCTGCCTTCCATGGTTGGAATTGCTGCCATCATTTCTGCCTGGTATTTTTATGTGGGATCCAGGATCTGAGCTATGTCTTTTTGCTTGTAAGACAAAGGCTTTAACCCCCAATCATCTCCACAACCCTAGTATTTTATTTCTAAGGGTAAGAACCCAGCTGTTATCAAATCCTAGTTCTGGGCTTCGTGACTGCTGCTGTTCCTAATCCAGATTCTTCACAGTGATCTTATGAAAGGATGTTGAACATTTAATTTTGACAAGGGCAGGATGAGAGGAGATGCTGTCCCTGTACTTCAGAAGGCAATTCCAACCAAGTGCTGAGAAGATGGCTTTATTACTTTCATGTTTCAGGTTAAAAAAAGAAGAAGAATGGGCAGTCCCTAAGCAGAGGAGCACAGAGAGAGGAAGATAGAGCAAAAGAGATAATTCCCTGGCTGCTGCACTTAGAACCCAGAGACAATGTAGAAGTAACAGGCATGTAATATTTCCTGGTAAGTTATTGGTTCTCAAAGACCCTGAATAGTAAAGGCTTTTGCTGCTGTTCTTGGTTGCCCTCCAGAAACTGACAATACTGAAGATGCAGCATATGTGGATCACAGGACGTGGACAAAAGCCCCAGTTGAAGCCCCAGAGCAAACAATAAAGAGGTACAGCAATCCTGGATAGCTTACAAAGTGCCAGAGAGTACTATGAAAACTACTGGGAGACAACAGCCAAAGGTCTCATCAATGTGTGAAAGCTGCAAGTTGCAATAACAATCATTACAGCAAGAAGTGACCATCCATGTAATAGCGGCATGAGTGTCCAAGAGGCAACCAATAGCTCTCTAATCAGATTTAAGGCCACTTGTCAAAAGGAAACACGTTGCCATTACTGTAAACTAAAGTAAGAGCTTATTAAAGGGGAGGACATAGGTACAAGGCAAGGAAGAGCAGGCTATGAAAGTTTAGCTATAGAAACTCTACACCAAAATGCCTTTTAAACACCTGTTATTATACCCATAATTGCAACAGAAGGTGTTTACTACAGAAAAACACAGCTGCCCAAATTGAAAATAAGTAATTGCAGACTGCTTGGCTCTAATCAGGACATACCCACCTCTGCCCCAGGGTTCAGGGAACATCTCAGAAGAGGGGTCAGTAAGATTATAAGAGCCTGAAGTGAACAGCGGTGGGACAGACACTATTTCCTGGACATGACAAGCACTGCAAGGACAAGGACTGTCCTATCAACATTTAACCAGAACAGAGAAAAGATCTCAAGAAACTCTACACCTCCCTGAGAGACTTACAAGAACTAATACTTATATGAAAGAAAAGGAAGATGCTCTCCTCAGTGGTACACCTACTGCTCTATTGTCCTTCCTGGAGCATGAATCATGTCAGGCGTATGATGCCAAAGGCAAACTAGATGAAGCACTGTGGGCTGCATAAGTAACAAGTCTTGAGAAAGAGAAAGAGTGTGATGGGTAGATGGAAGATTGTCAGGGGAAGAGGAGGGGAGATAGGAATGGGGATTAAGGGAAGAGGAAAAAGAAAATTAAAAAGAAATATGGAACCAGAAATAAAATAAGGTAGAGTTCTATCATGTTATGCATAAATATCAGGATACTTTTATTTTGTTAAGGTATGACATTTTTACATCTTTTAAATTATAAATGTCATATTCACTGTAGAAAAAGTGGAAAATCCAGAGGAATATAAAAAATAAAAACCCCAGATCACTCCATCTTGATATTTGCAATGGTTGACCACAATTGTCCACTTGATGAAATCTAGAGTCACCTGGAAGGCAGACGAGCCTCTGGGAATCCCTGCGGGGATTACCTTGCTCAGGTTAGTTGAGATGGGGAGACCAGCCCCACTGTGCGTAGCACTGCATCCTGGGCTGGGATTCTGGGCAGTAAAATGGAGAATGTGCGCTTCACACTAGCATTCATAGCTCTCTGCTCCTGGTTGTGCACTCGATGTGTCCGGCTGCTTCAGCCTCCTCCTGTCTTGGGTTTCCCACTGTGATGGACTATGAGCCACGATAAGCTCTTTCTCCCCTAAGCTGCTTTTGTTGGAGCATTTTATCACAGTGACAGAAGAGTAAAATACCTTCCAAAGCCAAACATAAAGTGCATGCATGGTTGTAAGCCTTCAGCTCTGGTGCACTTAGAGTTTAACTCCTTTACCATTGGAATGTGCTGCATGTTCGCTCTGTCTGTGTTTCACGAAATAGTGGACTTGCCCAAATGGCCACTGAAGACTTCCTCAATCTTCTGTCTGTCTGTCTGTCTGTCTCTTCTTTTTGGTTTGTGTATACATACAAGAAGGAACTTGAGTGTGTGGGCCTGTGGAGACACACATCAGGATAATCCCGGATTGACCTCCCACCTTCTGCTTTGCTCTAGGGTTTCCCGGGCACTGCTTTCCAGGGCCAGGATTACAGCCTGCTGCGTATCTACTGGCATTTTTTACGTGGAATCTGGGATCTGAACTCAGGTCCTTGTACAGCGAAGACTTGAACCCCTGGGAATCTCGCAGTCCCAGTCTTTATCTCTTATCAACATCACTCAGAGCATTCTTAGGCACACATTTTCATAAAACTTTAAATATAATCTCTCAGGATTCTACGAATAGTCATTTTTTTAAAAAGACTCTTGTCTCTTAATATGTGGATAGACTGTAAGAGGCTAGTGGGCTGCTTTTGCTTCCAGTGTGAGAGAATGAAACACGTCAAGACGACTCGTTTTGGCCATAACAAGGGAACCAGAGATACTTAATCCTTTCAGAAAACCAGTCTTGAATTAATGTGCTAAGCAAGGCACATGTGTACCAGGCAAGCAGAGAGACTGTCTGTCACACACCGCAGAATAAAACAGAATTCTCTGAGTCTTTGATTCTTAAGATGTTTTCAAAGGTGATTTTTCTCCTCAGAAGCAAAACAGGAGCCTGCATTTGAGCTTCAGGTTTTTCCCTAGGCGTAGTTGGAGCTGAGTGCCATTCTGATGTCCTCTGAGCTGAAACAAGTGTGGGAGCAGGTGAGCCACCCTGGACCAGGAGGTAAAGGAGCATTTCTGTCTTCTTTTCCTGGCGCTTCTTCCACCAGTCCTCAAGGACTTTGCCTTTTGAAATGAAGTTTCCAAGAAGCAGGAGGAGCAGTCCCTAGGTTAAGAATTTTATAAGACAAATTAGCTGATGAAACCTTCATGATTGTGGAGCGTTGGAGAGCTGCAAATCCAAAACAAAATTTCTGGGGCTATTTGTTGTCTCCTTAGAATTGCTACTCATCGCTACCTCTGCATCTGAACTAACATCCTTTCAACGCTGAGGTAGAATGTTTGGAATGTTTTAACTCAACAGATCACTTGCTTGCACCAGTCCACAAGCCAAGTGTGTCATCAGATAACGTCTGAGGCAACAGAGCCATTCCCTTGCTGTGTTGCCACCTGCCCACCTGGCCTTCCCATGTGCTTGCGCCATGCTTCGATGTGTGCTTTTGTGTATGTGTATGTGGGGGATATAGGTGTAGGTGTGAGTGTGTGCGTGTATGTGTGTGTGTGTAAGAGGACGCTGTGAGTACCCAAGGGTGACTTTAGCAATCATCCTGATTGCCCCACCTCCTTATTGCTTTGCTCTGGGGTTTCCTAGGCTCCGCCTTCCAGGACCAGAAGTATGGGCCACCCACACTTCTACCTGGCGTTTTTATATGCCATCTGGGATCCGAACTCAGGTCCTTTTTTAAGCCTTGGTCCATCTCCCCAGCCCACTGTATGTTTCTTTTGTGCTGTGAGTGATGGTCCACGTAACCACTTCAGCGTGGAGCCAGCTGTGGGGCACCTGAGTCCACGTAACCACTGCAGCGTGGAGCCAGCTGTGGGGCACCTGAGTCCACGTAACCACTTCAGCGTGGAGCCAGCTGTGGGGCACCTGAGTCCATGCTCCTTGACCACAGTCACTCGCATCTGGCTCAGAATAAATTCTTTGTTCCTTTGTGGTGAGAACTGCATTTTGTACCAGTGGTGTTCAAGATCATGTGCTCATCTTTTCTTTGTTCCTAAGATGTTTATGTCCTAGAGGGTCGGGGTGGGGGACAGCTGTGAGATATTTGAAACTTTTTTTATTTTTATAACATTTTTTATTATTATTTCTGCTCATACAAACTTAGTAGGTACACCGGTTCCCTCCCTCCCTTCTCCTCCCCCTGACCCCCCTGCTCCCTCTCCCCTCACCCCTCCTTCCCCATCCCCCAGTGCCTCCCCCCCAATCCCCAGAGAATCCTTTAATGTGTATGCCTGACTCTCCTCTGGGCCCTCCTCTCCGATGACGTACAAGGACCCAGTGGCATTTCCCTGCACCCTTTCCCGTGTTCCCCTTAAGCGTAGGAACACTACTGTGGCTGCCAATCCCTTGCCTCCAAGGATCTTGGTGCCTTTAGCAGATGCTAGACTTTGTGGGGTCAATAGTGTGTTGGACATTGCGCAGGGCATGTAAAGTCCAATTACGATTGCTTCGGCCCTAACTTGTGTGGAGTATCTTGCAAATCATTGCTCCTCCCATCCTTGTGCTCTTACAATCTTACCGCCCCCTCTTATAACATATAAAGGAAAAGAACAAAAAATAGCTATCATGCCTTCATGAAAATAAAATTTTCCAGAGCAAAGGATATGCATTTTGTTTAAAGACTTTTGCTTGAGAAGGTCCAGTGTTCTAAACTTTCACATTGCGTTATGTTCCTGAGAGAGAGAGAGAGAGAGAGAGAGAGAGAGAGAGAGAGAGAGAGAGAGAGAGAGAGATTATACTCATGTGTGTCCACATATGTATGTGAGCGTCTGCCAGTGTCATTTGCATGTGTGTATGTAGGTCAGAAATCAAGCCTGATATCTTGCTCGTGACTCCACTTTATTTCTTTTTTTTAAACTTTTTTTTTTAATTTATTCAACTGTGCGCATGTGCGTGTGTATGTGCGCGCGCATGTGTGTGTCTGTGTGTGTGTGTGTGTGTAGAACCACGGACGAATTCGCGAACCACCATGGACGCCTCCACCTCCTTCTGCCCCGGGATTCACAGGCTCCGCCCTACCAGGACCAGAAGCGCAGGCCGCCCCCGCTTCTGCCTGGCGTCTATACGTGGGATCTGGGATCCGAACTCAGGACCTTCCGCCTAGCAAGACGGAGGCTTAACCCCTGAGCCACCTCTCCAGCCCTCCACTTTATTTCTTGAGCCTCCCTCTCAACGAACATGGACAGTGCAGCTGGACTAGCTGGCCAGTGACCCAGAGATCTCGTGTGCTCGCTTCCTCAGCCCTGGTGCTACAGGCACGCCCGGCCACACCAGCATGTTTTTAATGTGTGTGCAGATCGTCTCGTGTCCTCTGCTTGTGAGGCAGGCTCTACACTGACAGAGCTGGCTCCAGCTCTTGGCTTGCATCTCCTTCCTCTGTGCATCCACACAAGAGTCCCTGTGTCACCACATCTTTTAGTTTACATGCTTCAAGCACCCACTTTTTGTTTCTAACACCGAGGTGGAACCACAACGTTTCTGAGAGCGTACCAATGTGTCTGCGCTGGTACAGAGAAACGGAAGCTCACATTCCAATTAAAACACTGAGTTCTTTCCACCTGACCCCTAAAGTCATTGGGCAGCGACTTCCTGATTATATCTGGCCCAAGTCACTGTGAAAGTTGGTTTCTGTCAAGAAAAAAATAAATGCGAAGTTGGGAGAGTTATTGCAGCATCAAGAAATCCAATACAGCTGCAGATTATAAATTGGCCAGGAAAAGCCCTAAGGATACAACCCACTCCTGATGACCTTGACAGGCAGCAGGCGGCAAACCCCCACACTCCTTCCCGCTGCACCCTGAGTCCTCGTCACCGGGCGTGCTCCCACACTGAGGCTTATCATTCGCGTCCGGCAAAACCGAAGACGGCAGCTTGATCGATGTGCTGTTGCTCTGCAATCTGCCATCAGTGCACAGTGTCTGCGGGCAGCATCAAGAGACTAGTGGCTCCTGACAGACCCTGCCATCCTGTCAAAACTGATATTCGATAGTTTCAAAAGGGGGGTCATAGAAAAAGTAAAGTTGGCTCCAGAAGGCGCCATATCACTTCAGCTCCTCAGCTAGCAGGATCTGCTTACTGCTCATGGAACTCAGTAGAATGAAGTTTTTAAATTTATTCTGGTTATTTTACTGGCCATGCAGATAATCCAATAATGCATGTTTTGGTCTTATGACATATTGCAGTAGCAAATACTTGACCTGAGCTACTAAGGGAGGAAAAGTTGATTCCAGCTCACAATTCTAGGTTATATTCTGTCCCTGTAAGGGCGGGGGCAGGGTAGGGGAGGGGAGTCATTGTGGTAGGAACTTGGAGTAGGTGGTCTCACTACAGCCAGAGGAGTTAAGAGCAGAGAGCGGTGAATCAGTGTATGCACGCCTGTCTGCTTCTCGGCTTCCTCTGCTGCATAGTCATGACCCCAAACCCAGAAAATGGCATCATGCAGCATGGGCAAGTCTGGCTTCAGTGAGAGTACTCAAGACAATATCCTACAAGGAGATACAGATGTCTCATCCAGATGACAAATGACAAACTAACACTGGAGCAAGCAGCACACGTTTCTCCCACTGCCTTTCCCCTTTGTACAGCTGTTCTGCAGCCTTATAGAATTTGTACCCAAGCTTGTCCTTCATGGCAAATAGGGAAGCATGCCTTCCTGGACAGGTCAGGAGGTCTGGGAGGAAAAAGACTGCATAAAGCTAATTTTTCCAAGAGGAAGAATTGTGTGTTTGTAGTCATTGCCATGCAACGGTTACTTAAATGAACAGTTTTTAAAGACTAAACAGTTAGGGTATGAAACCATGACTGGATTTTAGTGCATTGTCTTTAAGATGTCGGTACCAGAGAAAGCCCTTGGGTGAAAGTTGTGCTAGTAATGTCAGGGATTATCCGGACCTCAAGATATGTGTAAGCCAAAGGCAACTGGGAGGAAGAAAAGAAAATGTTGTATTACTGTCAGTATGTTGTTGGCAATGATTCTTTAGTTGACCCCAGAACGTGGAAGGAGCAAAATTCAAAGGGGTTGAGTGCTGTGAAGGCAGAAATGGCTGCTCAGCTCTCTGTCAAAAACCCCATCCAGACTCCTGTGGGTTCTGCAGGACACTTAGCAAAGCTTCAGCAGATGAACATGGGAAAGAAAGAACGGGGAAAAATTTTTAAAATTTGCTGTCACATTATTCACTTCATTGAACCAAGAAGATGATGAGTTTAGATTCGCAGTCCCCAAGCAGACCCTAGAGTTCCACTAACACTGAATACTGAGCCCTGGACACCTCTGAGCCAAACTTCTCTGGTCGATCCTCCAGCGCGCAGTGCTCTGTTCTGAAGTAAACCAAAGGGCACTTTGACTCCCAGGATCACATGGCATGTGTGTTCCTACAGGAAGTCAATGTGGACATTTGAAAAGGTGCCCACTTCCTTTTAGGTTTTCAGTTACCATCACTGTTGTAAAAAACGTCAGTGAGCTGCTGCGACTATTTAGTAGGAACTTACTTATTTCTGCCTAAAATCAGCTTGATATGCCTTTTTGTTTCTATTTTCTCCACCCAAATGCACACTCTTCATGCACACGTCTGGGGTCCATTAGATGAATTTAAGCATGCATCCTCTCCGGTTGCTCAAATAAATACCTCTATAACTCTGAATAATAAGGTTTGCAGTAGGGCTTTTGGAATTTTACCTAAAGTCCAGTGCATATTTCCTTGGGGATTGTAGTATACATTTATTTAGTGATATTTCAGGGAAAAATACTATGTACCTTTTAGTCCTCCAGAAAATATCTACATCCAAGCTTATATAGTACCAAGGAATACTGTAGAAAGCTACTGGAGGAGAGAAATAATCACAGGCCTCATTAACTCATGAAATCTTCAAGTTGCAGTAAAAATCACCATGGCAACAGGTGTAATAGTGTAACCAGTGTAATAGTGGCGTGAGTATCAAGGAGACAACCAGCAGCTTTCTAATTGAACTCAAGACCCACTTGTCAAAATGGAACACATTCCTGTTACTGTTAACTAGAACAAGAACCTAAAAAGAGGAAGAAAATAGATCACTAGAGAAAACCAGCAAATGAATCTACAGGTTGGAAGACAATCTACCAGAGTACTTTATAAGTATGTTGTTATATCCGTAGACTGGAAGAACCCTTAACACGCAGCCTAGACGACTTCTACGACAGAGTTAAAGGATCTCAACACCCTGACAGGATGCAGCTTAGGGCAGTAGAAGAGCAGTGAAGTGGACGACAACAGCCAGTCATAAGAGAGCACCAGCGACCCAGCAAGGCTCACCCAGAGTCAGGCCAACCTACTCTCTCCCCATCCTAAGGCTTTGGGAAGTCACAGAAAATGGGGCAATGAGATTGTAAGAACGTAAAGATGGGAAGGTCCACCACTGGACAAGACATTCCACTCAAGGCAGGATTGCTGCGCTGCATCCAGAAGCTCACGGCTATGAGACTTGTCCTTACTGGAACTGCATAATGACTGACACATCAACCTGTCTCAACAGACTATCAAGAAACTCAAGAGAGATAAGAACATACAGTGCAATCCTTGGGAACTAAAGCTGGATGAGTGACAGGATATGACCCTGACAGGATATGCCCCTATCAGTGCAGTGGCTCCAGGAGAGATAACTTGGTATACTACAGAGGCCTGAACCCCCACAAGGGTAGACAAGCCAGAGGGAACTCCAGAGTCCTTGAAGCAGACAGGCAGGAGAGTGAGAGGACAGGAGGGTAGGAGGGAGTGGAATATATATATATTTTTTTCCCACTTATACAAACTTGATAAGTACCCCATTCCCATTCCTCTTTCCACCCCTCCCTGGATCCCCATGCTCCCTCCCCCTTCTTCCCTTTCTCCCAGTGCCCCCCCCCATTCCTGGAGCATCCTTTACTGTGCATGTCAAACTTCCCTCTGTGTCCTCCTCTCTGATGAGGTGTAAGGACTCAGTAGCACCGCCCAGAACTCTTTTTTGTGTTCCCCTTTAATATAGGAACACTATTGTGGCTGTTAATCCCTTACCTCTAAGAATCCTAGTGCCTGTAATCCATGCTAGCCTTTGGGGGGAGTCAATGATATGTTGATAATTGCACAGGTCATGTAAAGTCCTATTATGGTTACTTCGGCCCTAACTTGGGTGGAGTATCTTGCATATTATTACTTCTTCTCATCTTTAGGCCTTACAATCTTACTGCCCCCTCTTCTGCAAATTTCCCTGAGCTTTGGGATGGGGAGAGATTAGGCTGGCCTGGTTCCTGGTGATTAATGTAGGGTCTCTGATGCTCTGAATTATGTTTTTTTTTTCCTTCCAGTTTTGCTGCTCCTGCACTGCCCTTGGCTCCATCCTGATGGGTATTGGATGTCACCTCCTAGCCAGAGATAAAAGGATGCTAAAATAGAGTCTTATTATAAGAGTAGATTCAAAGGTAGATGGAATAAAAGTAGGAGATCACGGTGAGGGGGAGCCAGTCTCCCATTTGCAAGATGGTTACCTTCTATCTGCCAGACTCTTTGCCCTCCCTGTCTGGTGAGACCAAACCTCCTCACTTGCAAGTGACCAGGAAGGAAAGTCTGTGAACTTAACCAGATGTCTCATTACTTACTTGCAGTACTTGATGGTGGCCCATTTTCTCTGCTGGAGTATGATCCCCTCTTTCCTTGTTTCTGGCGGAGTCCTTCCCCTTCCCTCCTGTCTATATTCTTTGTAATTGCTGTAGGTATTACAGAGATTTATCTTTTAGTGTGTCACTAAGTGGGTTTGGTACTAAGATCCACCTATTAGGGAGTATATACAGTGCTTAATTTTCTGTGTCTGGGATACTTCACTCAGTATAATTGTTTCTAATTCCATCCATTTCCCGGCAAATCTCATTAATTCATCATCTTTGATAGCTGAGTAGTATTCCATTGTATAGATGTACCACATTTTCCTTATCCACTCGTCAACTGTTGGACATTTGAGTTGATTTTATGACTTTGCTATTGTAAACAGTGCTGCTGTGAACATGGCCGTGCTTGTGCTATCGAGGTGAATTTTTGCTGTATGGGGGGTTATTCCAAAAGTGGAATAGCAGGGTCATATGGCATTTCAATCTTTAACTTCTTTAAGAATTGTCAGACAGCTTGCCAGAGTGGTTGTATAAGCCTGCATTCCCACTAGCAATGTAAGAGAGTTCCCCTTTCTCCACATCCTGGGAGTGGAATATATCGATGAAGAGAAGGGAGGGAAATTGGAGGAAGGGGGGCATAAGGACTCAATGTGCTTGTAAAACTAGAAAAACAAACAAATAAAGCAAAATTATAAAAAAGAAAACATCCATATCCAATAGGAATAATACTGTTTTCACAGTGGAACTCACAAAACCAGAATAAATAACTCTGAAACAACACTCAACATCACTTGTACCATCTTTGAAGTATGCAAGCTAGCCTGCTGCCATTGGTAATTTGGGAGACTTGACAGAATCCCAAAATGACACTAGGTTTACGAGGCTCAATTTTATTTTTAAACTAGAATGGGAAATGATGTTTTAAAGGAAGAACATGTTTCCCTTAAGGACTGTTAGTAACTTTCCACATCTTGCTAATCAAAATTTATAGCCAAGTCACTCAAATGCTAAAGGAGGACAGGTTCAAAGCTGACCTCGTTTCTAGGTGCATCAGTGCCAGGCTCTCTAGATATTAATATTAATATTTTAGGTTTGGGTAACTCAGCTGCACTCTGTCTATTAGAGATATAAACCAAGGATCACTGGGGTTATCCTGAAAGGCTTCAAAACTCTCCAATGGTGGCATTTACCCAGAGGGCTGGTAGCAAAGGGCAGATACTTGCTTCTCTTAATCCTCAGATGAAGAGTAGGAGCGAGCTGTGAATTCCAACACAGAAGTTCCAGGTTTGGAAACTGATCATACAAGTTTCCATGACCTATAAGAAACTCAAGAGATAGAATAATAGGTAAATATCTTCACATAAGCTAGACATGGAGATGCATGCTTGAGTCATAAGTTCAAAACCAGCTGACTATACAGCAAGACTGAGTATCTAAAGGAGGGCCAAGGATGGAGCTTGGCCTGTGATGTGTAGGGTTCAGTGGTCATGGAAACACCCCGACACCTTGTGCAGTGTTGGCTGACATGAGGATGAGCTGCGCTTGAAACAGGAATTGATTCTTCACCACTGAGAGTACCAGTGGGCATTCTCAGAGTCTGTCAAAGCCTCCATATTTAAGAATGTTGGTCCACTGGCACTTATAAGATGCACAACATAATTTCTTTCTGAGTGTCATTTTGACAGATTTTTGCCAAGACTTCTGTGCTAGGCTGGTAAAACAGAGATGACAAGTCATCTACAACAACCAGGAGATGTATAACATCTTACATTGTAAAAATTTTAAACATTTGGGTTTTGGCTGTATAAACAGCATTCTTATAATAAGTATAGACTTGTGATGGAAAGTTGAATTTGGCAGTATTCGGCCCTCTGTACTTTTCATTGATATTGTTGCTAAGTGGAGTGTATTAGAAGAAAGCCTGGTAGATCCTCTTGGATTTAGGAAGGGTCATTCTTCTTTGCAACCTGCAGATAAGACAAAGGGCAAACAGGTGTAGGAGGTAAGATATTTTTAATTTAAAAAATTTTAAATGTGCATTCACAGTATCAGGTTTCATTATTGAATTTTTTAAAGGAATTGTCTTTGTTAATTCTCTGTACCCTTCTCTTTTTTGATATTTTAAGTCTCTAAGCTTTAATTTCCTTTTCTAAGCTTTCTGCTAAATAATATTTATTTACAGAAAAATTATGTTCCATATTTTCCTGTCATCATTCTTTTGTTAACATATCTTTATTCTTTTAGTTTTTTCTACATGATTATAGTGAATTTGTGACATTTTCACATTTCCCAACCCCTCCTGTTCCCATTACAACCCTTTCTCTTCCCTGAAAGCCTCACTCTTATTTTCTTACACTTTTGCATAAATGACTCACTGAGTTTCTTCTGGGCTGTCTTTGATGCATGTCCCTGAGCACTTGCTGGAGCAGGAATCACACATCACTGGGTATATATCACTGAGGAAAGCATCACACATCACTGGGTGTACCACTAAAGAAAACATCTTCCCTCCTCCACCAGGATTAACTCTTATCAGCCTCAAAGGAAGGCATGTATACCCTTTTTCTCCTTGTTTTCCTGGCCCCCTTTTGTACAATTGAACCCTGTAGCTTTATTTCCACTTTTAACATCATGTGATTTTAAAACACTTCCTTGATCCTTGGCTTTGTGCTCACTGAACTTCTTTCTTTCTGGTATTGAGGAAAATCCCAAGTCAGTCACCATCTTATCCTTCTAGCATTAATTCTGATCCTAAATTGAGGAACATCACCCAGATCTGGCTGCTGCTGAACTACCATCCCAGTGCTTTTCTCCTTGTTGTGTCAATTTGAAATTAATGTAATTTTCATAAAGTTTATGTGTAACTAGTGACATGACATTCTAAACCAGCATTTCTAAGCTGAGGCATGTAATTTCTTTGAATTGTATCAATACTGGACGTCCGTGTGGTAAATGTGGTCTAAAGAGTTAGATTGAGGTTTGTGGAACAATGGGATGAGGGGCTGTGCTGTGACCCCTCCATTATTGTCATGGGAGCTCTTCCCATCTGGAGATAATGCTTTGATTTGACCCCCTGAATATCCAGACAGAAGAGATGTTTTAAACATAGACACCAAGAGCAGAGGTCAAGGTGCAGCAGCGTTGCTGTTGTAGGAGTTACCTCTGTGTGTCAGCACCAGAAGTGGCTCTTCTGGAACCAGAAATAGATGTCACTCTAGCCACAGAGCCACCAGGACCGGAGACAAACACCATCAAAGCTTCAGAGCCATTATGCATGATGAGGCAGACACCCAATCACAGCCACGGAGCTGCTATGTGAGACACACACACCACAACAGCCACGGAGCCACTGTGGTGAGACACAAACACATGACAGTCGTGGAGCCACTGTGAGGAGAATGCACAGCCTTGGAGACATCAGGATGAGGCACATACAATATCACAGACACATACACAGGACATACCACCATAGTCATGGGAACAGGAGGGAAAAAGACAAATACACCATCCAAGTCACAAAGCCACTATGATGAGTTGCACACACCATCACTGCCACAGGGTCACTAAGACCAAAGACACCCACAATCACAGCCGTGGAACGGCCAGGATCAATGCATCATGAATGAATTCAAATTAAGACTTTCTTTTCATGCAGAGAATGAAAGATAGGGAAACACATCTCTACAATGAGCCAATCTCTTTTATCAGTTCTCTGGTGGAAATACAATGATTCAGCTAATGATGAGTGAAGGAACGTTTAATTTGTATATTAAAATATCTGATATTTTGAGATGCAGTCATGAGCATGGTGAGATGTTTATGTATTTAGTGTGTGCACAAGTATGCACATACATCCACATGTCACAGCTCCTGCATGTAAAGATCAGGGGATGTCGTCAGGTGGGGGGTCCCTCATTTTGCCAGATGGCCCTGGCATGCACCCAGGTTGTCACGTGACTTTAGCTGCCGAATTCTTCCCCTGACTGCTCAGTTCAACATTTTTTATGAGACATAGCAGAATTGTTATACAAAAATGACACATGTTAAGAAGTAATATGTGTGCAATATATCTCAAAATGAGTCTGTAATATAATTAAAAAGAGCAAGTTATACAGCAAAATATTCATATTGAGTAAGAAGTACATTAATAAGTACAGGTTAAATTCAGAAAATATTTCCCAAGCTTTTGAAGGTGTTGTAACTCTGGAAATAAAGTTACAAGTTCTTTTCCTGGCTGGAGAGATGGCTCAGGAGCTAAACCTCTGTTCACAAACAGAAGATCCCAAATTTGGATCCTGGATCCTATGTAAAAATGCCAGAAGGAAATGGTGACAGCCTGTACTTTCAACCCTGGAAGGCGGAGCCTGGGAAACTCCAGAGCAAAGGAAAGAGGAGGTAGAGCAATGCAGGATGATTCATGAAGTCACTTCTGGGCTTCCACAGGGACACATGGTACCTTCTGATACACACAGAACCACACACAAACACACACACACAGACATGCATATGCAACAAAAAAGTTCTTTTTTTCTCTTTAATCTCCATGGATATTTGACACTTGATAGGAAGACGCAATATTTACTTTGTAAACGACCTTATGGAGACGAGGCGGGGGGGGGTGAGCGGGGGGTGGTGGGTGGGTAGGGCTCTGTAGTAAGAGAACTTGTTACTTTGTTGTGCTTCATTCCCAACACTGTAAAAAAGACAGTGAACAAATGGATGATGAGCATACATTGTAAAAAGCAATCCTCAAGAAACTTCTTAAAAGCCCTGTGTTTTCAGAAAGTTAGATGCCATATGTACTCCCTAGTAAGTGGATCCTAGTTCAAACCCAGTTACTGACATATTCAAAGGAGATGACCTTCGATACCAACTGGGATGCAGCAAGGGCAGTGCAGGAACAGCAAAACTGAAAACAACAACAAACCATAATTCAGAACACCAAAGACCCTACATTATTCACTGGAACCAGACCAGCCAAATCTCTCCCTATCCTAAAGCTCAAGAACCTTGTGGAATAGGGGACAGCAAGATTGTAAGAGCCTAAAGATGAGGGGTATGATATGTAAGATACTCCACACAAGCGAGGGCTGCAGCAGCCAGGATACAGCCTCAGTGTGACTGGACTTTGCCTGACCTGCACAATGGCTGACATGTCAATGACCCCCCAAAGTCTAGCTCGGATCACAGGGGAGAAAGCTCCAGGTAGTAGGATCCTTAGAAGCAAAGGATTAAACAGTAATAATAGGGTTAAACAGTAGTAATAATAGTTCCCATGCTAGCGGGGAGCCCAAGAAGGGGCTCCAAGCTATGGCACTGAGTCCTGAACCCCCACTAGGGTAGAGGACTCACAGGGAGGTCCAGTGCCCATGTAAATGTATGCTTCAGGGGATGGAAGGAGGGAAGGGGGAGGCACCAAGAGAAGGTGACGGAGGGAGGGGGTGAGAGGGAGGGGGAAGGGGGGAGAGTGTAGTGGGGAATGATGGGGAGGGGAGGGGAAAGGGAGAGGAGGGAAGTACCTATTAACTTGTATGATTAGGCAAAAACAAAATGTGTCATGAAAAAGCCCTGTGCTTTGAGATAAAAGTGGAAACAAATTTGATAGCTGATGTTGTCCTGATAAAAGAAGTTTTTATACTGGCTGGTTGTCACGGTTAGACATAGGTTCATGTGTGTAAACACTGGGCACCCACTGGAGACAGACACCCTGAGGGAAGGTTATAGAACCTTGCTGAAGGAAGCATGGGAATGGAACAGGCCTTGAGGGATGGTAACCTGGACCCACTTCCAAGTCTCTCTCTGCTTCTTGAGTGTAGCTGCTGCCAGCCTCCCCCACCCATCCCATACCCCTGGGTCACCATGTCTTTCCTCACATGATGACTCTATCCCTTCAGGGACCTTAGCCAAGATAAGAAACCCTTTCTTATGTAAGTTTCTTGCATTGATATATTTATCACAGCAACAGAAGAGTAACATAATTCGGTACAAGGAGTGGGTCATTGTTGCTGCCGTGACATAATCATGTGGTTTTTAGCTTATTGGAGCTGCTTTGTTTTGGAGAAATATGGAACACTGGAGCTTTGGGTTAGAAAAACCACTGATTCTTGGATACAGAGATCAATAGGACTTTATGCCTTTATAGTGGGGACTTAGAAGATAGTGATGCTAAGGGGAACACGGGAAAGGGTTCAGAGAAATACCACTGGGTCCTTGTACGTCATCGGAGAGGAGGGCCCAGAGGAGAGTCAGGCATGCACAATAAAAGACTCTCTGGGAATTGGGGCGGGAGGCACTGGGGATGGGGAGGGAGGGGTGAGGGGAGGGGGAGCAGGAGGTTCGGGGGAAGGAGGAGGGAGGGAGGGAACTGGTGTACCTATTAAGTTTGTATGAGCAGAAATAATAATAAAAATGTATAAAAAAGTTTGTATGAGTGGAAATAAAAAAAGAAAAGAAAAAAAAAAAAAGAAGATAGTAATGTTGACAGAAATGCAAACAGTGGAGACTTGATCCATGAGATTCAGAGTGGACCAAAGATTGTATTGGGAGCGGACTGGAGGCAACTTAGTTTTGCAAAGTTTGGCTAAAGTTTGCCCATGCCTTACAGAGACCCACATGAGCTTGAACTAAAATGTAATGGATTGGTTCTTGGGTGGAGGAAATTCAAAAAAGCATAGCAATGAGTGTAGCATGGCTATTTGGTGTTATTAAACACCTCTACAGTGAGAATGAGCAATAAGTCAGGCAGGAAGAAACGAGGAGTCCTTCCTGATGTTTACATGTGTGTATGTATATATATTGGATGCATATAACTCATATTTTTATTTTACAGGAGGTCATAGTTAAGAGATTGCCATGATCTCAGAAGAGACTTTGGTCTTTAAAAATTATTGAGACTATTCTAAGCAATGGGAATTTTTGATGCTGGACTGAGTGTGTAGTTTGCATCATGAGATGGCCAAGAACCTATGGTGAGTTCAGCAGGCAGATCTTCATGGTTTGGATGTGACTTGTCCCCGCAGGCTCATGCGTTTGAATAACTTTCTCCAACTGGTAGTGATGTTTGGGAAGTCTATGGAACTTTTAGGAGGCATGTCACGGTGTGGGCCTTGGGTTTGACAACTAGACCCCACTTCCTGCTCTCACTACTTCCTTCCTGAGTGTGGCCGTCAGATGGCAGCCAAGCCTCCTGCTCCTGCCCTCGTTCCTTTGCCTGCCATCATGTGTTTCCTGCCATGATGGAGTCTATCCCCTTCAGAACTGTAAGCCAAAATAATAAACCCCTTTCCCTTAAGTTGCTTGGGTCAGAATATTTATTAAAACAATGGATGAGCAACTGGAACATTGGTGTTTCTAACAAAGACGAAGCATGACAAATGCTAGGACTGGAACGTGCCATGTATTTTACTTACTTGAGACCATGATGTCACACGTGACTCCAAAGCACTTCAGTTACACACAAGAATTCAGCAGACTGGCATAGCTCCACGCACTTTGAGAGAAAATACCAGGAGTCCCAAAGGAACAGGAGAGCTGAAAACCACACGGGCAACATTGGCCATGAAATGCCAGCATAGACATGGGGATGATAGTCTACAGGTATCAACCCTTCTTTGCATTGGGACTTTTCTGGACCCACAGAATGTCTTTCCTAATGACTTTATGATGAATCAATAGAAACATCAAGTCACTCCAGAGTTCTGGAGAACCCCGAGGAGTCTACATTTGGCATGTGACGCTGGTGTCAGCCACAATGAAATCAATACAAGTAGCTTTTTTTGTGTGTGTGGAGTCATCATTTGTTCATAGCATAGAAAACTGACACATGCTATTAGAGTGATTACATGTTGTTGCTGTTACTTTTCTATTACTGCTAGGAGGCAGTACTGACAAAAGCAACTTAGGGGAGAAATGGGAATTTATCTGGCTGATGGTACCAGAGGGGACAAGGTTCATTATAGTGGGAGTCAATAGCAGAAGGCTGGCTAGAGATAGAAGCAGGAGGCTGGGTCAGATCACTGCAGCCATCAAGAGGCAGAGAGAAAACAAAAACAAGAAGCAGCGATAGGGTCCCAAACCTCAAGACCTGCCCCCTCGAGATGTGCCTTCCTCTATCAAAGTTTTACCACTTATAGTGCTAAACACATTCCCAAACTCATTAACACCAGCAGAGTATTCAAAAGCATTGGGCTGCGAGGTGAGGGGGGCTCACAACCAAGACATATAGGCATTACACGAACACTAAGTGTATGATGCAAGTGAAATGAACGTATCACAAAGTATATACACCCCATGACGCTCCAAAATAAATTATGCAAGTGATAAATATCGACCACTGTAAACTTACTTTGATTCTGGCCACTCTTGAAAAGCCTCCTCTTCCAATACAAATATCCAGCAGAGGCATAGAGCCCACAAACACAACTCTCTGTTACAAGAGCAATAACATCTTTGGGGGAGCTTTGGTACTGGGGAGTCCTGTGTGCACAAAGAAGTGATGGGGTGGGCAGGTTCTTTAATATTCAAAAGCACACTTAAAATTTGCAAGTAACTTGGGGTTGGGTGGTGATTAGGCTCAGATGGGCTAGTAATCAGGGCTGATTGCTCTGCATAATTCTGGGAAGGCCTCAAGGACAGTACTGTGTGTGGCTTGTCTCCCCAGATCACACTTGGCTGGCCTGCAAAGTCTTTACAGGATGAACCAGTCTCTTGATATGGGAATTTGGCATCATATTGGTCCCTAATAAGTATGTTTTCTGATGCATTTCATAATGTAGTTTCTCCAAATACCAACCTCGTGGTAACTGTAATCTTCAAATTTGTTCTGACTTGAATAGAACTGAAGAAATGTGTTTGTAGAATAAACACGTGGAAGGCACAGTCATTTGTCCATTCTTCCCAGTGGAGGCTTCTAAGTGCATACAATTCTTGAGCTGAGGAATCTTGAGTGGTTCTTTGTACCAGAACATGGGCTCAGTTGCAACATGTGACTAGTGAAGACCACTTGAAGCACAGGAGGAGAGCTTAGTGCCCGTTCTTAGGTGTTTTTGCCATGTGGCTAACCATATCAATGGTGTGACTTCCCCTCGAACCACCATTCCTGACATTCTAGAAAACTCCGTCAGTTTAATAGTAACTCTTGCTTTTGCCTGCAGCCTCCATAGCAGTTCTGGTTCAATCCACTTCAAGACTGTGGCTTTCAGATCTGAGGCTTTGTGCAGCAGTGACGAGGGAAGGGGAGCTTATCATTTGCAGAGTTCTCTGTGTGTCTCTCCTCCGGACTGCAGCCTCGTTCTCCACAATGAGACTGGGCTTCCAGGCTCTTGTTCAGAGTCTGGGATGTCCAATTCAACACAAACACTCCCAGCATCATGGTGAAAGGGAAAGCCGAGACCCTCATCCTCTGATCACATGTTTCTGCCGTTTATAGTCCATTTTTATGGTGGGTTTTGCAAACCACCAAGATGTTTTCTTCTTGGGAAAGGGGAAAAGACGAAGGATTGGGCCAATCTAGAGAGTTGCTTTACCC
The DNA here is from genome assembly GCA_023101885.1 of Typhlomys cinereus. Lineage (NCBI taxonomy): Eukaryota > Metazoa > Chordata > Mammalia > Rodentia > Platacanthomyidae > Typhlomys > Typhlomys cinereus. Next base: position 2,211,754 of record JALPQD010000324.1, on the reverse strand, counting down.
TGAGAAAATAAATGCTTTTCTCAACAACACAGGCACAGGGCAACTGAGGCTTATGATTTGTACCTCTGATTTTTGAATAATTCCCCCTTAGGTATTATCTATCTCACAGAAAACACCCATTATGGAGCTTATATATCTAAAGGTTTAGAATCAAATATGTAAATGTTTGTTTCATTTAAAAAAACATAAATTAAAATATACCATGAACTTTGATTTAACAATTATAAAGATATTCAACCTAAAGCAACAGTACATATTCTCTCCAAGCACATTGACAATTTTCAGAACATTATTGTATATTGCCTTACTATATACTAATGCATCCCAGGATAAATTGCATTACTGCATATTATTACCTAAATAATTTCCACTTACATGAAGGTGACACAATGAAAAACAATAAGAAGAGTTCATAAGGCTTGAAGTTTTAGCGATGTATAAATCAAGGTAGGGAGACTTTGAATTGAGGTCATTTAGACTTGAAATCTCAGAGTATTACAGCTCAGAACTTTCAGATAGAGCCAAGGTGACAGAAAGGAGAAATTTTAGCCTCAATGTAGTTAGCAGAAAAAAAGCAGCTCCCATCTCCAGCTCACAAAACTTGCAGAAAAGAGAAGCCTTTGCCTCAGGCAAGAAAGTGGAGTCATAAGGCAGACTGCAAAAGGGGAGAAAAGAAAGAAATTTTATGACTTTTGCAATATAACTTGTACTAGCTCTGATAAGGTAGGCACTAAAGCAAATAATGTAGCATCTGGAGGTCTATCATAATCAAGGTTTATTTCTCAAAGATAATATATAATATGATATGATATGACATAACAACGTGACGTGACGTGAGGTGACATGACTTGAGGTAAGGTTACCTGACGTAACGTAACATACTATGATAAAATGTAATAATGTAATGAAAAGTTTTGAGTGTATAACTCCTAGACAACAGGTTCATAACTGATTTTCTTTATTGTCCTTTCCAGACATCCATTCTGTTGTTTATGCTGAGTCCACACTTGGAAAAATATCAAGCATCGTTTTGCTTTGTTTTAGGTTTTATGGTGCATTGTTCTTTTTTTTTATTAAAAATTTAATTATACATTTTAAAATTTTTTTGCCAGTTCCCTCCCTCCCCCCTCCTCCCCCTCCCCTTCCCTCAGTGCCTCTCCCCCAATTCCCAGAGAGTCCTTTATTGTGTACGCCTAACTCTCCACTGGGTCCTCCTCTCCGATGACATATAAGGACCCAGTGGCATTTCCATAAGCCCTTTCTCTTGTTCCCCTTAAGCATAAGATCACTACTATGGCTGTCAACCTTGCCTCCAGGGGTCTCGGTGCCCTTAACAGATGCTAGACTTTATGAGGGCAACAGTGCGCTGGACATTGCGCAGGGCATGCAAAGTCCCATTATGATTGTTTTGGCCCCAACTATTGTTGAGAATCTTGCAAATCGTTGCTCCTCCCATCCTTTTGCTCTTACAATCTTACCGCCCCCTCTTCCGCAAATGTCCCTGAGCTCCAGGATGGGGAGAGATTAGGCTGTCTTAGTTCTATGTGATTGATATAGAGTCTCTGAAGTTCTGGATTGTGGTTTGTTGATTTTCTTTTGCAGTTTTGCTGCTCCTGCAATTCCCTTCACTCCATTCTGCTGGGCACTGTATGTCACCCCCTGGCCAGAGACAAAAAGCTGTTAAACTGGAGTCTTGTTGTAATAGCACATTCAAGGGTAGATGTAATAAGAGTAGGAAACCTCACTGAGGGAGGGGTCCATCACCCATTTGCAAAATGATTACTTTTTATCTGCTAGACTATATGCCCTCCCCTTCTGGTGAGATCAGGAAAGAACGTCTGTGAACTTAACCAGGTTTCTCATTACTTACTTGCAGACCTTGATGGAGGCCTATTTTCTCTGCTGTAACATGGTCTCCTCTCTCCTTGTTTCTGGTGTGGCCCTCCTAACCCATCTCTCTTGTTCATAATCCTTGCAATTACTGTGTTTCATAGGTTTACTTTTGAGTGTCTCAATGTGGGCTGGGTGAGTTTGGTACTAGGAGCCACCTATTAGGGAGTACATACGGCGCTTAATTTTCTGGGTTTGGGATACTTCACTTAATATAATTCTTTCTAATGACATCCATTTCCCAGCAAATTCCAGTAATTCATCATTTTTGATGGCTGAGTAGTACTCCATTGTATAGATGTACCACTGTTTCCTTATCCACTCGTCAACTGTTGGACATTTAGGTTGATTCCATGACTTTGCTATTGTAAACAGTGCTGCTATGAACATGGTCGAGCTTGTGCTATCGAAGCGAACCTCTGCTGCATGGGGGGTTATTCCCAAAAGTGGGATAGCAGGGTCATATGGCATTTCAATCTTTAATTTCTTTAAGAATCTCCAGACGGCTCGCCAGAGTGGCTGTATGAGCCTGCATTCCCACCAACAATGTAGGAGAGTTCCCCTCTCTCCACATCCTCTCCAGCATTTGTCGTTGTTTGTATTGTGGATTTTTGCCATCCTGACCGGGGTGAGATGATATCTCAGGGAAGTTTTGATTTGCATTTCCCTGATGGCGAAGGAAGTGGAGCATTTTTTAAGATAATTGTTAGACATTTTAATTTCATCCCTGGTAAAGTTTCTTTGAAGTTCCAGGGCCCATTTTTTAATTGGGCCAGTGTTTTCCTTGGAGTTTAATTTTCTAAGTTCTTTGTGCACTCTGGACAGTAGAGCTCTGTCAGATATGTGGTTAGTGAAGATTTTCTCCCATTCTGTGGGTTGCCTTTGAGCTCGTGTGACAATCTCTTTATCTGAACAGAAGCTCTTTAATTTCACAAGATCCCAACTGTTGAGAGTTGGTAGCAGTGACTGTGCCATTGGATGTCTGTTTAGGAAGTGTTGGCCTAGCCCAATCAACTCGAGGGAGTTCCCTATCCTTTCAACTATGGTTTTTAAAGTCTCTGGCCTGATATCAAGGTCCTTGATCCATTTGGAATTAAGTCTTGTACATGGTGACAAGTACGGGTCCAGCTTTAATCTTCTGCATGTGGAGATCCAGTTTTGCCAGCACCATTTGTTGAAGATGCTGTTCTTTTTCCATTGGATTCTTTGGGCCCCTTTGTCAAAGACCAAATGGCTGTAACTTTGTGGGCTTATATCTGGGTCTTCAATCCTTATCCATTGATCTGTGTGTCTATTTTGGAGCCAGTACCAGGCTGTCTTGATAACTATGGATTTGTAGTATAGACTTAGGTTTGGTATGGTAATACCTCCAGCTGTGTTTTTGTTACTCAGGATTGTTTTTGCTATCCTGGGTCTTTTGTGCCTCCATATGAACTTTGAGATTGTTTGGTCAACTTCTTTGAAGAATTGCTTTGGGATTTTGATTGGTATAGCATTGAATCTGTATATTGCCTTTGGTAGGATGGTCATTTTTACAATGTTGATTCTGCCAATCCAGGAACAAGGGAGGTCTTTCCACCTTCTGGTGTCTTCTGCAATTTCTTTCTTTAGGGTTTTAAAGTTTTCATTGTAAAGGTCCTTTACCTCCTTAGTTAGGTTTATACCCAGGTATTTCATTTTTTTAGGGGTTATAGTAAATGGCATGGTTTCTCTCAAGGCTTTTTCACTTCTTTCATTCTGGGCATATAGGAAGGCCTCTGATTTTTGCACATTTATTTTGTATCCTGCCACCCTGCTGAACTTCTCAATTAGTTCCAGGAGCTTCCTGGTGGAGTTTTTGGGATCCCTCAGGTATAAGATCATGTCATCTGCAAATAGGGATAGCTTGATTTCTTCCTTGCTGATTTGAATCCCTCTTATGTCCCTTTCTTGTCTTATGGCTTCAGCTAAGACTTCAAGTACAATATTGAATAGAAGTGGTGAGAGTGGACAGCCTTGTCTAGTTCCTGATCGAAGTGGGAATGCTTCCAATTGTTCCCCATTGAGCATAATCCTTGCTGTGGGCTTGTTGTATACAGCTTTTATTATATTGATAAAGGTTCCTTCCATTCCTACTGTCTCTAGCGTTTTGATCATAAAAGGCTGTTGGATCTTGTCAAAGGCTTTTTCTGCATCTATCGAGAGTATCATGTGGTCTTGGACTTTGGACTGGTTTACATGATGAATTACATTTATTGATTTGCGTATGTTGAACCAACCTTGTGTGCCGGGGATGAAGCCTACTTGGTCCCCATGAATGATCTTTTTAATATGTTTTTGAATCCGATTTGCTAAGACTTTGTTGAGAATCTTTGCGTCTGTGTTCATCAGGGAGATCGGCCTATAGTTTTCTTTTTTAAGTGAATCTTTATTAGGTTTTGGGATTAAAACGATATTAGCTTCATAGAAGGAATTTGGTAGTGTTCCTTCCTTTGCTATTTGATGGAACAGTTTAAGGAGTATTGATGTTATTAACTCCTTAAATGTCTGGTAGAACTCTGTGCTGAATCCATCTGGTCCAGGACATTTTTTGGTGGGAAGATTCGAGATTACTTCCTCAATTTCCTTATATGTTATAGGACTATTTAAATAATTCACAACTTCCTGATTCAATTTAGGTAAGTTGTGTTTACTTAGAAATTCATCCATCTCTTTTGTGTTGTCAAACTTCACAGAGTATAAGTTTTTGAAATATGATGTTATAATTTTCTGGATTTCTTGGGTATCAGTAGTGATAACTCCATGTTCATTTCTAATTTTGTTAATTTGGGTTTTCTCTCTCTTGCTTTTGGTTAGTTTAGCTAGGGGTGTATCAATCTTGTTGATTTTTTCAAAGAACCAGCTTTTCGATTGGTTGATTTTTTCTATCGTTTTCTTAGTCTCGATTTCAGATATTTCTCCCCTTATTTTGCTAATCTCTTCTCTTCTACTGCTTTTGGGATCAGATTGCTCTAGTTTCTCTAAAGCTTTAAGCTGCATTGTTAAGTTGTTTATTTCCGATGTTTCCATTTTTTTGACGTGGCCATTAAGAGCTATGAACTTACCTCTTAGAACAGCTTTCATTGTGTCCCAGAGATTTTGGTAAGTTGTATTTTCATTATCATTCACTTTCAGGAAATCTTGAATTTCCTTTTTAATTTCTTCCTGAATCCAGTTCTCATTCAGCATCATAGTGTTAAGTTTCCCGGAGTTAGTGTATTTTCTCTTGTTTGATGTGTTGTGGATGTCCAGCTTTAGGCCGTGGTGGTCTGATAGGGCACAGGTTAGAATTTCAACTTTCTTGTATATGTGTAGATTCATTTTGTGGCCCAATATGTGATCTATTTTGGAGAAAGTTCCGTGTGCTGCTGAGAAAAATGTGTATTCTTTGGTGCGTGGGTGAAAAGTTCGATAGAGATCTGTGAGGTCCATTTCTTTCAGGGTTTGATTAAGTTCCAAAGTGTCTCTGTTAAGCTTTTGACCTGTTGACCTATCCCATGTAGAGAGGGCGGTGTTGAAGTCCCCAAGAATTATCGTTTGGGGGTTGATTTCTTGCTTTAGACGCTGTAGGGTTTTCTTAATGAATGTGGAGGGGCCCGTATTGGGTGCATATATGTTCAGTATTGTGAAATCTTCCTGGTGAATTGTACCTGTGACTAAAATGTAGTATCCATCCGTGTCTCTTATAATTTTTTTTGGTTTGAAATCCACTTTGTCTGATAGCATAATGGCTACCTCTGCCTGTTTTCTGTTTCCATTTGCTTGTAGAATTGTTGACCAGCCTTTTATTTTTAGAGCGTGCCTATCTTTTGTGGTGAGATGGGTTTCCTGCAGGCAACAGATTGATGGATTGTGATTTTTAATCCAAGTTTGTAATCTGTGTCTCTTGATCGGTGAATTAAGTCCATTAACATTTAGTGTTATAATGGAGAAACTATTGTTAATTCCAGACATTTATTATGTTTAGTAGCTTTTATAAGTATATTGCTTTGCTTCTAATGGTGTTATATTTGCCTTCTGTTCTCCCGGATATGCCTGTTTTTTTCTTCACACTTGAGTATCATTTCTAGCAGTTTTTGAAGGCCTGGTTTGGTGGCCATGTATCCCTTAAAGTTGTCTTTGTGCTGGAAAATTTTTCTTTCTCCCTCGATCATGACTGATAGTTTTGCAGGGTAAATCAGCCTGGGTTGACATTTTTGCTCATTCAATACTTGAAGTATGTCTCTCCAAGCTCTTCTTGCTTTTACTGTTTCGACTGAGAAGTCATTTGTTATTTTAATAGGTTTGCCTTTAAAAGTGACTTGTTTTTTCTCCCTTGAAGCTCTCAGCATCAGTTCTTTATCTTGAATGTGGAGCGTTTTAACTATTATTTGCCGCGGTGTGCTTCTATTTTGGTCGTATCTGTTTGGGGTGCGGAATGCCTCTTGTATATGAATGGGCGTCTCTTTTTTTAGATGAGGAAAGTTTTCCTTGATGATCGTTTGAAAAATTTCCTCAGGGGTGGTATTTTGAGATTCTTGCTCTGGTATTCCATGAATACGCATGTTAGGCTTCTTCAGGGTGTCCCATATCTCTTGGATATTTCTCTCAAGTATCTTTTTGGCTTTAACAACCTCTTCCATTGAGCTGGTTAGTACTCCCACTTTATCTTCAAGGTCTGAAATTCTGTTTTCTGCTTCATTAGTTCTGTTGATAAGACTCTCTGTGGCGTTCTGGGTTGAAGATAACTTGTCTTTTAGCTCAGTTTTAAACTCTGCTTGAGTTTGTTTTAACTGCTCTATGCCACTTTTTGTTTCTTGCACTGTTTTTCTTAACTCCTCCAGATGTCTGTTGTGTTCCTCTTCAAAGCGATTGATTCGATTATGTAATTCCTCCCGGATTTCCTCTTTCATAGTATTGAACATGGTAATGATCATATTTTGAAAGTCGTTATCCTGGGTCAGGCTTTCTTGGCCTTTTTCCGCGGGTTTGTTCTTGTTGGAGTCTAACATTATGGGATTAATTTCTTCAGTGGGAAATTTGTTTACTTGAGTGTTGCTTCTCATGGATTTGCACTTTGACTTTGGCATTGTCATTTTAACTCTTAAGATCTCTCAATTTCACTAAACTGAATTATTTGGCCTGGGGTACTGGTGGGCGGGGCCCAAACGGGGACTTACCTAGGGCGCAGGGTGAGGCCCAGGTGGACCGCGTGTCCCGACCGGCAGAGCGGGGGTGGGGTGAAAGAGGGAGGATGGGCGCGTCGGCGTGGAGCTATTTAACCCGAGGGCAGCTGGGGCGGGGCCCGGGCGCAGGGGGAGGTCCTCCTCGTCCCTCGGCCCCCGCGCGGCTCCGGCTGGATGGTGGGAGTCGGAGCCGGGTCCCTGTGGGCTGACCTGGGGTCCTAGGGCGAGCGGTGAGGCCCGGTTGGATCTCGCGTGCGCGTCCCGACCGGCGGAGCGGGGTGGGGTGAAAAGGGGTCATTGTTCTTTTTATTAAGAATTTTTTATGTATACAGACAAAATGAGTTCTCGTTCATGCCTCCTTTCCCTCCCCTCACACCCTCTCCTCTGCCATCTTCCTGTCTTTTCACACATCTGTCTCTGTCCGTCCCTCTGTCTTGTCTCTCTGCATGTGTGGACCACTGGGTTCCCTTTGGGGGTCCTGTATAGAAGGAACCCGATCTTTGTGGTAGTATAAGTGGCTCAGTAGGTAAACCCTCAAGCAGGGAAGTTCCCCTTCATTTTTCTGGCAAATTCCCCAAGAACTAATACTAAGTGTATTTGTTTCTCCTGAGATATCCTCACTGGCTCATGGGGGAATTGATATGTCAGACATTATGTAGATCTGGTCATTATAGATCCAACTGCAGGGAGTTTCTGGATGCAGCAGCCCTACCATGACTTGATGTCCTGACCGGCAGGACCCTTTCCCCAATACACCTTTAGGTTCTTGTAATCTTATGTGCCTTCTTCTGCAAAGTTCCCTGAGATTTAGAATGAGGAGAAATTCGGATTGCCTGATCAGGATGAGCATTCTAGGATCTCCAATATTCTTCACTTTGTGTTTTTCTGCCTTGCTGCTCTTCTCTGTTCTGTTGCAACAGGATGCATGCTGAGGTTGAGTGCTGAGATACTTGCTCATTTAAGGATATAAAGAAAGGTGTTCTATTTGCCTGTGTTCTTTTGTCTCTGCTCTTGGGGATTTTCTTCCACCCCCTGACTTATGCTCCTTTGCAGCTTGTGGGTGTTATAAGAATTTCTGTTTGATTATATCAATGCTAAGATCTGCTTATAAGGGAGAACATGCAGCCTCTGTCTTTGTGTTTGGGATATTTTGCTCAGTATAATTTCCATCTCCAACCATTCACCAGCACATTTCATTAATTCATTTTTCTTGGCAGTTTAATAGTATTCCCTTGTGTATATGTACCACTTTATCATTGTCCATTTGTCTACTGTTGGACATCAAGGCTGATTCCATTTCTTTGCTCTTGTGAACACGGCTGCAATGAACATGGAAGCGCGTGTGTCTCCATAGTGTGATGTAGAATTTTTTGGGAATATTCCCAGGAGTGATATAACTGAATTGTCTGGTTTTTTGACTTTTAATTTTTTTTAGAAACCTCCAAATTGATCTTCAAAGATGTTGTGTAAGTTGCTTTCCCACTAGCAATGCATGAGATTCCTTTCTCCCTGCATCCTCTCCAGCACTCGTTGTTTGTGATTTTAGCCTTCTGATTGGTGTGAGATAATATCTTAGGGTGCTTTTAATTTATATTATTAATTACTAATGTCTGGAAAGTGGAATATTTTGAAGATATTTATTAAACATTGAATTTAGTCCTGAGAAAAGTTTCTTTTTAATCTGAGATTCATTTTTAATTGGGTTGTTTACATCCTGGTATTTGATTTTTTGAGTTCTTTGGTACTCTGGATATTAATCTTCTAGCAGATGTGTGGTTAGCAAAGATGTTTCTCCCATTCTATGAATTGTCTTTTTCCTTGATTGACAATAGTTTTTTGCTGAACAGAAATTTATCAATTTCATTAAATACCACTTGTTTAGAGTTGGTCTTATTTCTGTGCTTTCGGGTCCTATTCGGAGAATACTGACCTAGGTCTATCAAATCCAGTGCACTCCTGATTCTTTCATCTAGGATTTTTTAATAGTCTTTGGTCTAACATTGAGATCCTTGATCCATTTGGAGATATTTTTTCATACATGGTGACAGATAAGGGTCCAGTTCCATTCTTCTGCATGTAGATATCCAATTTTTCAGCACCATTTGTTGAAGATGCTGTCCTTTATTCAAAATTGTCTTGCAAATCTATATAAAAAATCAGTTGACTAGAGGTGTATGAGTTTATATCTGGGTCTTCAATTCTAATCCAATGATCAATGCATCTCTTTTGGGGACAGTATCATGCTGTCTTTATTACTCTGGATTTGTAGTACAGATTAAGGTCTGATGTGATGATATCTTCAGCAGAGTTTTTATTACTCAGGATTGCTTTTGCTGTCCTGGGCCTTTTATGCTTCCATATGAATTCTGAGATTATTTTATCAATTTCTGTGAAGAATTTCATTGGAATTTTGATTGGTATTCCGTTGAGTCTGTATATTGCTTTTGGTAGAATGGTCCTTTTGATGATATTAATTTTACCAATCCAGAAGCACGAGAGATCTTTTCATCTTCTGGTGTTTTCTGTAATCTCTTTTTTAGTGTTTTAAAGTTGTCATTGCACAGGTATCTCACACCCTTGGTTAGATTTATTCCAAGGTATTTCATTTTTTAGGAGCTATGTATGGTCAAATGAAACTGTTTCTATCAGGTCTCTATCACTGTTCATTCTTGGTGTATAGAAAACCACTGATTTTTGAACATTAAGTTTGTAGACTGCCACTCTGCTGAACTTATTTATAGCTCCAGGAGTGTCCTGATGGAACTTTTGGGATTTCTCAGGTATAGAATTATGGCATCTGCCAATAGGGATCCCTTGGTTTCTTTTCCTTTTTGTATCTTTTTTTTAATCTCCCGTTCTTGTTTTAAGGTTTTAGTTAAGACTTCAAGTACAATATTAAACAGAAGTGGTGAACTTAACCAGATGACATGATGATCAAGGAACTAACATAACATGCTCATAGCACACAACTGAATCAAATTAAAATAAGATATCCAGTTATGAGAGACTAATTAATCCCACCACATGCACACATATACATACGCATGCACGCATGTGTGCTCACACACAAACACACGTACACACAATCCCAGAGAAATCCATGACTGTACATTCAATATGTAAAGAATGTCTCCATCAAAAAGTAACCATGGAGGGGATCAAGCTGCTTAAAAACTAAAAGTCATTAGGTATAAGTTGCAGGTCAGTCCTTGATGGTGGCCTATTTTCTCTGCTATCACAGACTTTCCTTCCTGATCATTTACAACTGATGGGGTATGATCTGGCAGATAAAAAGTAACCATTTTGCAAATGGGTGACTGACCCCTCCCTCACTGCAGTTTCCTACTTTTATTACATCTACCTTTGAAGATACTCTTATAACAAGACTCTAGTTTAACAGCTTTTTATCTCTGGCCAGGGGGTGACATCCAATACCCATCAGGATGGAATGAAGGGCATTGCAGAAGCAGCAAAACTGAAAAAAATTAACAAACCATAATCCAGACCTTCAGAGACTCTATATCAACCCCCTGGAACTAGGCCAGACTAATCTCTCCCCATCCTGAAGCTCAGGGAAATTTGCGGAAGAGGGGTGGTAAGATTGTAAGAGCACAAGGATGGCAGGAGCAATGATATGCAAGATACTCCACACAAGTTAGGGCCGAAGCAATCATAATTGGACTTTGCATGCCTTGTGCAATGTCCAACACGCTATTGACCCCATAAAGTCTAGCATGGACTAAAGGCACTAGGATCCTTGGAGGCAAGGGATTGACAGCCACATTAGTGCTCCTATGCTTAAGTGGGACACAGGAAAGGGTTCTGGGAAATGCCACTGGGTCCTTGCACCTAATCGGAGAGTAGGACCCAGAGGAAAGTTTGGCATGGACATTAAAGGAGGCTCTAGGGATGGGAGGGGGAGGCACTGGGGGATGGGGAGGGAGGGGGATGGGGAGGGTCACAGGGCAGTGGAAGATCGGAGGGAGGGAGGGGACCGATGTACCTGTTAAGTCTGTATGAGTAGAAACAAAACAAACAAAACAAAACAAAACAAAACAAAACAAAACAAAACAAAACAGAAGTGGTGAGAGTGGACAGTTTTGTCTAGTTCCTGATCTAAGTGGGATGCTTCAAAAGTTTTTCACCATTTAGGATGATCCTGGTTTTATGCTTGTCATATGATGACCTTTATTATGTCAATTTATGTTCCTTCTGTTCCTATTGTCTCCAGAGCTTTTATCATGAAGGGGTGTTGAAATTTGTCAAAAGATGCCTCTGTATCTACTGACAGAATCATGATTTTTGTCTTAGAATTTGTTTATATGATGAATTACATTTATTTATATGCATATATTGAACCAACCTTGTGTTTCTGAAATAAATCTAATTTGGTTATAGTGAATGATGTTGATATGTTTTTGAATCTGGTTTGCTAAAATTTGGTTGTGGATCTTTGCATCAGTGTTCACCAAAGAGATTGGTTTGTAGTTATCCTTTTTTTTTTTTTTTTTTTTTTTACTATGTCTTCATTTGGTTTTGGGATCATTGTAATATTGGCTTTATAGAAAGAGTTTGGAAATGTTCCCTCCTTTTATGTTTGATGAAATAATCTATGGAGTATTACTCTTTGTTGTTCTTTAAATGTCTGGATTTTTAAATACTCTGGTTCTTTAAATCTCTAGAATTATGCATTGAACTCAGTAGGTCCTGGGCTATTTTTGGTTGGAGATTTGTAATTACTGCTTTAACTTCATTACTTGCTATAGAAATGTCTAAATAATTCAATTAATCCAGAATCAACTTTGGTATGTTGTATTCCTTGAAATTTGTACATTTATTCCTGATTGTCAAATTTTGTGGAGTATAAATTTAATCTTATGATTTCCTGAATTTCTTCCTTGGTATCTGTTGTGATAGTTCCATTGTCATCTCTAATTCTGTTCATTTGGGGTTCTCGCTTTTGGTTTTGGTTAATTTAGTTAAGGGTTTATCAATCTTATAATTTTTTCAAAGCACCAGCTCTTTGATTGATTCTTTATGTTATTTTCTTATTTCAATTTCAGTTATTTCTCTTCTGACCTTACTAACTGCTATTCATCTCTTACTTTTGGGATTGGCTTGTTCTTGTTTCTCTAAGACTTTAAGCTGCATTGTTAAGTTATTTACTTGAGTTGTTTTCATTTTTTTCATGTAGGTAATGAGTGCTATAATCTTTCCTCTTAGGACCATCTTCATTGTATCCCAAAGATTTTGATATGTTGTGTTTTCATTATCATTAGGTTCTAGGAACTTTTGAATTTCCATTTTGACTTCTGTCTGGACCCATTCCTCATTCAGTAGTATTTTTGCTTAGTTTTCAAGATTGGTGGACTTTCTTTTACTTACGTTATTATGAATATCTAACTGTATTCCATTGTGATCAGATAATGTACAGAATATAATTTCAATTTTCCTGTATTTGTGGAGACTCACATTGTGGCCCATTATGTGGTCGGTTTTGGAGAAAGTTCCATGGGCTGCTGTAAAGAATTTGTATTTCTTGATGTCAAAATGGATGTCTGTCAGGTTCATTTGGTTTATGATTTGGTTTAATTCCAGATGTCTCTGTTCAATTTTTGCCCTGTTGATCTGTCTGTTGATGAGAGTTGGATGTTTAAATCCCTTACTACTATCATTTTAGGGCTGATCTGTTGTGTTATGTGTTACAGAGTTTGTTTAACAAATATGGGTGAGCCTATACTAGGTGTGTGAATGTTTAGAATTGTGAATTCTTCTTGATAGCTTATTCCTTTGAAGAATATGTAGTGTCCTTCTGTGTTTTTTACAATTTGTTTTAAAGTCTATTTTGTCAGATATTAGCATGAGTACTTCTGTTTGTTTCCTTGTTCCATCAGTTTGGAGTACTTTTGACCAGCCTTCACCCTAGGATAGTGCCTCTCTTACGGCAAGGTATGTTTCTTGAGGGCAGTAAATTGATGGGTTGTGATTTTTAATCCATGCTTGTAGTCTAGGTTTCTTGATTGTGGTTTTGAGTCTATTGATATTTAAGGTTATAATTGAAAATTTTTTCCTATAATTTTTTATGTTTTTTTGTGGATTTTATGATGTGTTTCTTTGCTTAGTAGTTATGTGGCACTGTTTTCCCCTCTGTCTTCTTGGGTGTGATCATCCTTCTCTTCAGTATTCAATATTTTTTACAGTATCTTCTGCAGACCTGGTTTGGTGGTCACGTAGGGCTTCAGTTTGTTTTTGTCACAGAAAATTTTTCTTTCACCTTCAATCCTGACTTACAGTTTCGCTGGATAAAGCAGCCTGGATTGACATTTGTGATCATTCATAACTTGAACGATGTCTCTCCAAGATTTTCCAGCTTTTACTGCTTCCATTGAAAAAAATCACTTTTTATTCTGACAGATTTGCTTTTAAATGTGACTTGGTTTTCTCTCTTGTAGCTCTCAGAACATCTCTTTATCCTTATCTGCAGTGTTTTGATTATTATTTGCCATGAGGTGTTTCTATTTTGGTCATATCTGATTTGTGTGCAATATGCATCTTGTACTTGAATGGGGATCTCTTAGGTGTGAAAAGTTTTCATATATGATCGTGTGAAAAATATATTCTTTTGTGCTTTTTTGGGGGGTATTTCTTGCTTTGGGATTCTATGGATGTGCAGGTTTGGCTTCTTCAAGGTATCCCATAGCTCTTGAATATTCCTGTCATGTACTTTAAAAAAAACTTTTTTACCTTCTTAATTGGGCAATTCTGTTCTGAAATCTTGTCTTCTAGTTCTGATATTCTATTTTTTGCTTGAAGCACTCTATTGAGACTATCTTCTGAGTTTTGGACTGTACTTACCTTGGTTTTAATTTCCAAGTTTAATCTTGGTTTGAGATTTTTTTTCAACTGCTCTATGTTTTGTTTTCTGTCTTCAGCTATCTTTTCCATCTCATTTTGTATCTATTATTTTCCTCTTCATATTTGCTTATGGGTTATTCATTTCTTCTCAGAGCTTTTCTCCTTCCCTTTCCAGTTACTTTCTCATTTCCTGTTCATATTAATAACCAAACTTTAGGAATCATTATTTTCATTATTCATTTCTTAGTTTGTATCCAAGAAGTTATTACGGTTGGAACTTACCATTATGTGGTTGATGTTTTTGTAGAAGACATTTTGTTGCTGGTATTTTGTGTTTTTTACATTGTGACTTGAGTCTTTGGTTTCTTTCTTTGTTACTTATTTTTGAAGCTTTTGTGTCAGATAGAGTTGGCAGACTTAGACAGTTGTTGCAGCAACTTCCCTGGATGTGGAAGGTTAAAGGTGTTGTTTAAAGGTCAATGTAGATTTGTTTGGGGGCTATTTTTGTGGATGTGGCAGTTGAAATGCCCTAGGGATGTATAAGCTCAGCTCTGGTTTGGGGGTTTATATTCTTGTTTTAACTGAAAGGTTTAAGATCAGATGTCAGGTTTGGTAGGTGAGGTTTGGCTTCAGTATCAGAGAAAATTTAAGAGGAGAGAATATGGTAGGTATAAAAGGTAGAAAACAGAGGGGTTGGAGTTGACCGTGAGATGGCGGCTTTTAGGAATTATTAGGGCAATGTGAAGATGAATGACTAAGCCCCATTAGAGTGAGTATATGAAGCTTGCGAGTGATGTTTGGGGTCTTAAGCTGGAGTGACTATCACTTGAGAGAAATGAAAAAGAATATAAATTGTTTCTCTTTTGATTGGGTGGTGGGGTCGTTGTGTGCTGAAGGATGAGATGCTCCTCTAGGTCCTCAGTTGTATGATGCTGGTCTGCAGCCTTTGGTTCTTGTGACATCCAGCAGTTCACTGGACTTATGAAAAGCAGGGGGGAGAGGCAGTAGTGACATGGTGATGGTGGAGGAAGGTTGCTGGGGTGGGAATGGGACACGGGGCTCACGGGAATGTCCGGGAAGGTGAGGCAGGCTCGAGGTAACACACCTGGATCAGAAGGCAGGGCGTGGGACTCATCGGGATCTCGGGTTTATATCTCTTTGTAGGACATAGCCATCTTACTGATTTTTCTGATTATTGAATGGTTGGTGTTCCTTATTGAAGGAACATGAAGGGATTTGTGGAAAACAAAGCTCCAAGCACTCCAGTTCTGCAGCTCAGAAAAGGCCACAGCTCACTGCAGTGGACTGTCCCCTTTAATTCCAGTAGCAGGAACCAGTGGTTTATCTCACACACACCCCCATGGCGCTGTTGGGAAACTTTGGAGTAACTTTCTTCCACAATAGCTGTTGAAATATGCTAAAACCCTGATTCCCAGCCCACTTGTCAATTCGTATGAATCAGAGCTGCCAGGTGTGAGAGGTTCAGGATTTTTAAAAAATTTATTTTAACAGGCTTGCTGTCCATTTTCCATAAAGCCAACTTGGTCTGTTTCCAACAATAGGCACTGGTAAACACTGAGATAAGTGATTAATAGTGGTTTTTTTTTTGTCATTCATACACAATACAGACCCCAACCACAAGCTCCGTAGCTTCCACCAGCAGCAGATGACTGAAATTTGACCCACAGGTTTGCTTGTCTACGGGTTCTGCCCCAAGCAAGGCGGTGGCCATCTCTGGATAGAAATAGAAGCTGACACCTTGAAGCATCACTGGCGTCTGTCCTTCCTAGAATGGAGCCACAGAAGTGTAGCGCAGACAAATGCCTTTCATGGCTCCCCGTGTCCGCTGCAGTGACAGTGTGGTGGCAGTGCCTAGAGCACCAGCAGGCACTAACCCAGGGGGCTCCTAGAGAGGAAGGTATCTCCTAGGCACGTGTGCTAAAGATGCTCTACGCTCTCCTGACCAGATGGAGCAGAGCTTGTGGTATCCAGGGGGGAGAGTGCTCAGGACGGTCTGCGTTAGGAGGCTAACCAGCCTCCAAATGCCAGTAGTCAACGTGAAGCTGTGTAGCACACTCCGTCCTTTTGAGAAGATGAGAACTGCCAGCCTTGCCCGACTCGCTCTTGCAGCCTTCTTTCTTGGTTTCTCCCTCCCTGGAACCTGTCAGGCTCACGGCTGCACCAGACACTTTCTAATTGCTTGGAGGAGAGCCAGGCTGGATGGCCTCCAAGCCGCATCAGATTTTGTACGAAATCCGCATGGGGTGTGCCATGCAATGCGGCCCAACTGCCGTTTGTCCCGCGGCATACGCTGTGCTAACCCGATCCTCACACAAACCTCCCCATCGGGTAATTTCTTGACCAACGTGGCTTCTCAATGACAGTTAATAGCCATTTTACTTTCTGTTTTTATTCTTTGATACTCTCACTCTCGTGTGTAATGAATTTAAGACATTCTCACCCCTTATTACCTGATCTCACCCCCCTCCTTCTCCCACTGAACCTTTTCCCTATAAGTCTCCTTCCCATGATAACATCTTTTCGTGTGTGGCCCACTGAATTCCGTCTGCCTGGGCTGCACTAGCATGCTCCTGGACGCTTGCTGGACTGTGGGTCACGCATATCCAGTGAAGGAAGTATCTCTGCTTTCCACAGCAGCATTAACCCTCAGTAGCCCCTCAGGGAGGTGGGGCCTCAGAAGCTCTTCTCCCTTCCATGACGAAAGATTGACAGGTCATCTGTTGTCAGGTCTCATGAAGGCCTACAGGGAGTTCCTGGGTGCAGCAGCCCTGCCGCGTCCAGAGGACACCGGTTCATGCATTCCTCCCCACCCTTTGGCTCTTACATTCCTTTCACCCCTCTTCCACCATATTCCTTAATCCTTGGGGAGTGGGATGATAAAGACGTCCTGTTGTGGGCCAAGCACTCCACAGACACCCATTCTCTGCATTTTAGCCAGCTATGAATCTCTGTATTAAATTCCTTCTGTTACAAGAAGCAGCTCATTACTGGAACGTCGAGAGCGGCAGTAGTCTGTGGGTATCGTCCTCAGCATTTAGAAGACAGGTTGATGTCATTTCCATATAGGAGATCAATGGTACTTTGTTTCTCCTACTCCAAGGCTTGTAAGGTCTCTATCTGGTCTACAGTCAGAAGTTTCCTCTTCAAGAGCGAATTTAAATTGAACCAGAAAGTGGTTGGCGACCCTCATGTCCATAAACGTTTTTGTACTAAGGGGAACATGTTTCCAGGCTGATTCTTATTGTAGCTCACAGAATTCACAGCCGGGTGAGACTGTTGATAGCTTCTTCCCCAGTGCCTCACAGAACCTTCTCATGCTATGCATGTTAACCAGCAGGAAGGAAGTTCCTTATTTTCTCTGTCTTGTCATCAGTGCATGTGGTGTCTCCAGCAACAGGGTCCTAGCATCACATTCTGGTGGACAACCAAGGGCAATGGCCAAAGTCTACACTGTTTTGGAAAGGGTCCTTTGAGATTCCCCTGACAAATAACACATATGGAGGCGTTGCATGCTCGGTACTGGGCATTTTGTTTAATTGCCTATGATTCTGGGAGAAAAATAGTCATTTTTGACTGAATGCTGTATCATGACTTGCTTAGTGCAACGTGAGTGTTTGAGTTAAATGTAAATTTCAATGGAAAACTAATCATATATATAACTTATACAAATGCTGTGGGTTGAAGATGCTTCTTCTGTGTCTCTAGTTTGGTAAAGGGTTTTTTTTTTTAAACTTTTTTATTATTATTATTTCTGCTCATACAAACTTAACAGGGACGCTGGTCCTCTCCCTCCCTCCACCTCCCCCCGACCCCCCTGCTCCCCCCTCCGCCTTCCCTTCCTCCAACTCTCCCCGATCCCCCTACTCCCCCTCCCCTCTTCCCTCCCTCCCCATCCCCCAGTGCCTCCCCCCTCCATCCCTGGAGCATCCTTTAATGTGCATGCCAAACTCTCCTCTGGGTCCTCCTTTCCGATAAGGTGCAAGGACCCAGGGGCATTTCCCAGAACCCTTTCCTGTGTTCCCCTTAAGCTTAGGAACACTACTGTGATTGTCAGTCCCTAGCCTCCAAGGATCCTAGTGCCTTTAGTCGATGCTAGACTTTGTGGGGTCAATAATGTGTTGGACATAGTGCAGGTCATGCAAAGTCCTATTATGATTGCTTCGGCCCTAACGGTAAAGGGTTTTCTACAACAGGTCTTCCGTGATTCTGGAAAGAAACCCTGTTCGTCTTCTCTGTAGATTCCTTTTCAATATTTGAAAAGAGGTAAGAAATGGCCCTTGAGCTGCCTGAGTGTGCTAGCTTGGTGAGGCGGTTTTCTTACTCCTGTTTTGGTGCATGGCTGAGATTCCGGTACCTGCGACCACAGAGGACCGCAGAGGCAGAGGTGCAGCTGGCACGGTCTGCATGGTGTGTATGACACAATTTGCATGTCCTGGCGCTGAACAGCTGGGAAATGAGCCTCCTGTACTCTGGGAAAGAAGTGTGACTTTTCCTGCACCCAAAGAACTCTTGCGGTGAGGGGAATGCCTTTTGCTTTCAGGCTTGAGTTTGGGGCATTTTGATTTCATTCTGAACCCTCCGACAGTAACTCAGTGACCAGCTTGAAGAGTTGAGGCTGTGGAAGACTAGAACTTCTGTGTTCCTGACCCTGGAGCTTGGGGGTGGAGGGACACCTGGATCCCATGTAGAAAAACTGACACTAGGTTCTCCCATGGGGCCCTGCACTGTCAGAACAGACGGTGACGTCAGGGAGCGCCCTGCGGTCATCCAAGCAGAAACTGCTCCTGACCTCTCATTTGTCTGGGTGGCTATGACTCATCGCAGTACTGCCCAAGGGTCACTGACTTCAGAAAAGGACGGAGTTAAATTAAATCCCCAGTAAAGTAGACATCTGAACGCCTTTGGACAGCTGCAAAATAGAACTTTGTCTGGGACACTATGGAAACTGGAAGAGAAACTGAAAATTGCATTTCCTCCTCCAGCAAAGCGACGAGCTGGGAATGCAATGTTTGCAGATGGAAAAAAATGGAGGAAGCCAGGGCTTCAATCACGTCGTGCTGAACAGTGGCAAAAATGAAAATCTACTTGCTGCTCCTCTGAGTGTATTCAGAAACCCAGCACTGCCAGGGTTTCACATTTTCCCCTGGAGGATTAGACTAGAGACTTGGGCCTCTAAATCTGTCACATGTACTGCCATGGACAATCAATTTGATAGTTTTGGTTTGGTGACTTGAGGGAAAGAAAGTAAATAAATCAGGAGTTTCAGAGCTCGCCTTGGCCACACACGGGCTGCAACGGCTGTGCGCGCAGAATCCCAATGGGAGGCAGCAAACGAGCCTGAGGACATGTGGCCGTCTCTCTTGGCGCTGGTGGAAAATTGTCAACTGAAAGGACACGAGGTAGACCGCAAGAGTTCCCTGACCCCGCATTTTAAAATGTCCTTGTTTTCACAGCATCCGAATGCAGACCGTTAGAAGCTGGCCTGAGCTGTCATAGAATGAGCTGTGCGACAAGGACGTCATCTAGGAAAAAAAATTAGCTTAGATCAAAATACCTCTTATTCTATTTTTTTTGTGTGTGTGCATGCGTGCATGTGTGGGCATGTGTCTCTGTGTGTGTGTGTGTGTGTGTGTGTGACAGAGAGAGAGAGAAAGAGAGAGAGAGAGAGAGAGAGAGAGAGAGAGAGAGAGAGAGAGCGCACATGTGTCCTTGTGGAGGACCAAAGGTGACTTTGGGAATCATCTTGAATTGCTTCCATCTCCTTCTTGCTTTGTTCTGGGATTTTCCAGGCACGGCCCACCAGGGCCGCTGCTGTATCCATCTGGAGTTTTTATGTGGGACCTGGAATCCAAACTTGGGAACTTCTGCTTGCAAGACAGAGTCTTAACCCCTGAGCCATCTCTGCAACCCTCTTGTTTCTATTTTGCTTGATTGTTTTAAGTGCTCAGAAGAGAAGACATTGGCTGATTTAGTAAGACATTCATAATGTCATCTTTGATATTCTTGGCTTACAAAGCAAAGTGATAAAATGGGTAAAGATTTTGTTCAGAATAAAAGGAAGCAAATGTTCATTTATGGAAACTCATGGCATACAGTGCTGCAGATAAACAGGTTCTGCTCATGTGCTAGTGATTACTTCATTATTTCATACTTTTCCCTTTTTTTCTGTGTATAGCATCAGTGACTGTCATAGTTAGACACAGCTTGACTCTTAAGGGTTTGAGCTCTGGGCACATTTGTAGAAAATTGGTAGTTGAATTAAGCCCAGAGAAAACCTATAGGAGACTATTTAGTGCATGGGGAAGCCCTAGCCTATGGTGGGTGGGATAGTCCACAGGCAGGTGAACAAAATGGAGGGAACTCTTTGAGAAAGGAGGCATCCTTGTGTGTACTTGGCCAGACATGCTGGTCTGGCAAGTAAGGATCGTCCCTCTCTCAGATGTTTCATGGACATGGTATGGCCAGTTTCCTCTACCTTTTGGTGCTGGTGAATGTTCTCCTACCAAGCTGGAATGAGAACTGTAACTGGACTATCATAAGAGAATAAACCCCTTACTTCCTTAAGCCATTTGATGGAGATTTTATCAGCAACCATGCAGGGGAAATGCTACAGTGACAGTCCTTCCTGTACCCCTAGAGACACTGCACACAGACAAGTCTCAGCAGCTTCTCTGTGTCCTCCAGTGATGTAGACATGTCTTTCCCACCAGGGCAGGCCAGAAAGCATGCTGGGACTGTCTCCTGTCGGTGCAGCAGTTGGTCTCTCTGCTTTGTTGTAGGGAAGCCCACAAAGACCAGCGCCACCTGCTTGTGTTGGTAGGTGGGGGTCAGCGTAGAGGCACTAATGTGCTGTCCTACTCTTAACCTGATTGCATCAGGAACCCACCAGAAGGTGGGCGGGTGGGTGGGTGTCAGCAGGAAAGAGTAACTGAGCAAGGAAACCCCTTCCTCACAGTATGTGACTTTACACAGCTGCAGTCCAGATATAAAGAATTATCAGGCCGGCTGCCTTTGCTTCTTGCTGCCACTGGGATCCATCTCTTCAGGCTTTGACGAGGACTGAGGACCAACAACTCTCCAGGACTCTTCTAGGCCCTTAGGACCAAATGGGGACTGCTGGGGCAGGGGCTCAGGAGTCACAAATGGAGTAACTACAGGGCTCAGCTCCTCCAAGCATTAAGGGACCATTATTGGATTATCCAGTCCATACCAACTGCAAGCTGTTCCTGTAGATTCCCATGTATACGCATATAATATCTACATATATGCATATGTGAATGTATATATGTATGATACATACATATGTTTATGTTTGCATGTATGCATTCAATGTGTGTGTGTATATATATATATATAAATACACACACATATTCTTTTTTTTTTCATTGTTACTGTAAAACAGGTTACTTATCCAGTTATTGGCTTTATTAAGGATCAAAGTGGCCAGCCAGTGTTCCTGCCCTTATGGATGTTTCTTTTTATTTTTATTTTATTATTTATTTATTTATTTATTTATTAAAAATTTAATTATACATTTAAAATTTGTGATTTTAAACGCCGATTCCAACTGGACGCCTCCACCTCCTCTCCCGGAACCCTTGAACCCCCGCGCCCCCGCTCGCTCTCCCTCCCCTACCCCCAGTGCTTCCCCCCACATTCCCCAGAAAATGAAGACATTTAAAATTTGTTTACCCTGCCTCTCCCTCCTCCATTCCTCCCCTCCTCTCCCTCCCATACCCAGTGCTCCCCCCCACTTCCAGAGGTCTTTTGGTAAGCCTGACTCTCCACTGGTTCTCCCTCCGTGACATTAAGGACAGTCATTCCATACGCCTTCTCTTAGTCCCTAAGCATAATCCCTTGCCTCCAGGGATCTCGGTGCCCTTAACAGATGCTAGACTTTGTGGGGCAACAGTGCGCTGGCATATTCGCAGGGCATGCACAGTCCATTAGGATTGCTTTGACCACAACTATTGTTGAGAATCTTGCAAATCGTTGTCCTCCCATCCTTTTGCTCTTACAATCTTACCATCCCCCTCTTATGCAAAGGTCCCTACTCCATGATGGGGAGAGATTTAAGGCTGGCTGTTCTATGTGATGTGATATAGAGTCTCTGAAGTTCTGGATTGTGGTTTGTTGATTTTCTTTTGCAGTTTTGCTGCTCCTGCAATGCCCTTCACTCCATTCTGCTGGGCACTGTATGTCACCCCCTGGCCAGAGACAAAAAGCTGTTAAACTGGAGTCTTGTTATAATAGCACATTCAAGGGTAGATGTAATAAGAGTAGGAAATCTCAGTGAGGGAGGAGTCCATCACCCATTTGCAAAATGATTACTTTTTATCTGCTAGACTATATGCCCTCCCCTTCTGGTGAGATCAGGAAAGAACGTCTGTGAACTTAACCAGGTTTCTCATTACTTACTTGCAGACCTTGATGGAGGCCTATTTTCTCTGCTGTAACATGGTCCCCTCTCTCCTTGTTTCTGGTGTGGCCCTCCTACCCCATCTCTCTTGTTCATAATCCTTGCAATTACTGTGTTACATAGGTTTACTTTTGAGTGTCTCAATGTGGGCTGGGTGAGTTTGGTACTAGGAGCCACCTATTAGGGAGTACATACGGCGCTTAATTTATTTATTATTTATTTTTTTCCTGCCCAATCCCTGGAGCATCCTTCAGTGTGAATGTCAAACTTCCCTCTGCATCCTCCACTCTAATGAGGTGTAAGGACTCAGTAGTATTGCCTAGAGCCCTTTCTTGTGCTCCCCTTTAATATGGGAACACTATTGACACACACATATTCTATCAGTTCCATTCGTCTAGGGAACCCTGCCTGACGCATACACTGTATATAATAGTTCCTGTAGACTCAGGCTGAAAAACATTCTAGCATTTCCATTTGTAAAATTTGTTTATTTCACACCTCTGTCCTCTCCCTTTTAAAATGGAGCTCTCTACACTCTGTGTTTCTGGAGAGGTGGCTCACTAAGTCAGTTTAGGCTTCCTGGAATTTATATATTTGAAAGTTTACCTTGTACTTTTGTGCATTGAGATCGCTAAACCAGAATCCATAGACTGTGGGCTATGGTAACAGAGGGTGCTCCTTCCAGGTCTGGGAGCTGGATGCCACATAGCCAGACTCTGTTAAGATCTCTGCAAATCTCTTTTATAAGGGCACCGTAACTGTATCTTAACTTTGTTGCTACAGTGTATATGCATGATATGTGGGGGAGAGTTCAGGCACATGTCTACTGTGGCTTATGTGTAGAGGTCAGTGGTATAGTTTATCTCCTTTCACTTTTGTGTGAGTTCAAGAAATCAAAATGAGGTCCTCAAGCTTACGTAGCAGTTTCCTTTACCTGTGGAGCCATCTTACTGTAAGATGGGGGGGTACATAAATTTCAGTCCATAGCTTCCAGCAAGTACTGGCAAAGTGATTCCCCGTAGATGTTTCCCAGTTAGGAAAGTTGGCAAAGTGACAGGAAGTGTCTAAGCTTTGCTGTGCCCATGGGTGGAACCTGCGCCTTGTAATCATCTCGTTAACTTAAACCTGGCAGGACGGCTTTCCCCATTGTGTCATCTTATCCTTCTCTGTATCTCTTTTTCTCCTTCTCTCCTTCCCTCCCACTTTCCTTTCCTCTTTCCTCCTTCCTCCATACCCATCCCTCCTTCCTTCTCTTCTTCATGAAAACGGAGAGAGCAGGTCTTAACTGCAAATGATCATTTTAGATTCACATTCAGTGCAGGAGCAGAGAATGACAGCACCGTTGAGCAGTCCGAGTTTGCCTTCTGCTACCAAACGTGTCCACTGACTTGTGCCCTTTCTCAGCCAGATGTTGCTTTCAACACTACGGTATAACCTTTTCAAATAAGAGGTGGTCACATGGCTGGCTGATTGTCGGTTTCCCTCCTCAGGCATTGCTTGATCTTGTTCTCACCTGGAAAGATGCGGAAGCAATTCTAGAAGCTCCTCCCCACAGTCAGTCCCCCCTGCTTCCCTCTAGTCCTTCTTCCCTCACAACCAGCCCTTCTCCCTCCATAGCCAGTCCTCCCCCAGCCACCCTCTCCAGCCAGTCCCTCCCAGCAAGCAGAGAGCTCAGGAACAAACATGCAGGACTCCTTCCCAGTGTCCAGCGGAGACCCTGCAGGGATGAAGGTTCTGTCTGCTTAATCCTTTGCAAACTCATTTTGTGGACTGTCTTTATGCATCAGCATGAAAACACGTTCAGTTCCCAATTACACCCAGCACAACCTGGGCTGAAATTCTGAGACCACCACAAAATGCATTTGAACAAATCAGGACAGATTTGT